>OX579633.1:26883943-27483943 GCA_951230915.1 Antitrichia curtipendula | reverse complement strand
GCATAGGAAACCAAAATCTTACCTAACAAATTAAATTAAAGGAAGTAGAGATCGAGAGTCTATTTTCTTTACTGCAATTAGCTTTTCTTGCATGGAGGGAAATGACCCTTTAACTCCACAGTCGAGTAATGTTATGTTTAATTCAAATTCCCTTGCAGAGCCTCTCAATACTTGACTCCACAATGTTACCCCCTAAAGGGCCACAAGGCCACATGTTATGTTTTATTATTCAAGTTCCCTTGCAGAGCCTCTCAATACTCGACTCCACAACGCCCACTTGTTGAAGACCACAAGGCCACGAGGTGGCTTATGCAACACAATTTTTTTGCACCCCAGGCTTTTATTGGTTAACCCTTGAACGACAAGCCGATCATCGTGGAAATCATATGTTTGAGTATCGTGTGAGTTGTTGGCTTAAAAATATGAAAAGGCACTTATTGGAAGACAAACTACTGTAGAAGGCATTCCCTTTTCACACAAAATTGGGAGAATGAATAATTGCACTTTTATCCTACTTGGAGAGATTGTTTATCATTCATCGGCGTTGTTTATAGGTCAATAATTCTAGACCATGGAAGATTTTGCACGAGTGAATTACAGTAGGCCAGGGCGGTATACCCACCAACCATCGTCACAAAGAGCTAAGCAACAGATTGTTAATTCATTACTACTGACTGAGAAAATAGTTGATTGGACTATCATGAGTGAAGATGAACAGAAGGTGATACAGATGGCAATCACTCTAAGTCAATGACCAGCAGGGCTTTTATTTTCTTTTACTTTTTGAAAAGGTGCCGGGATGGCGATCACTTGAAATTTGGTGAAGCATTGAATTTCATCCACATCATCCATATTCTGGACCAAAAAATTTATTTGTAATTATATTCATGTACTTTTCATTCAAATTTAACGACTACATCCACATTTTAAATAGAAATGGAAATTTTTGGCAAAAAAAAGACTATGCTTATGTTGCAAAAAGGAGAGATTTATTTGGAAATGGTGCAATTTGGTCCCATGGTGCTAAAAAAAAGGGTTGATGACTTGTGGTCACTGAGTGGAAAAATGCGGTCATGGGGGAATATTCACAGTAAGTGGGGGAAAATTATGATGCATGAGGTTAACCCCTAAAGGACCATGCTTTGTTTTTTGACAACATAGAAATTTTGGGCAGGCACGTGTGACTAGAGATTTCTATATTTTTGGCCCAAATGTTAGTAGAAGGTGTGGATGGGGAATTTCTTTCATGAGCACTAAATTTTAGGACATTTGGAAATATGAATCAAAAGTTAAGGCCTAATATGTGGTTTGTTTCTCAACTCGGGTAGTCCGGGTAGATCTGAAAAAATCACTTTTTTCAAAAATAAAAGTTTGAAATTGATTTTTTTAGACTTATATATACATAGGAAGCTTTGAATCATTCTATTTTGATCGTAAAGTCAAAAGTTATGAGGTGTTTTAGTTTGCAGTCAGTTATGGATTCTCTACTCTAAAATAAACTTTGAAGACCTTCAATTTATTCAATTTTCAATATTATTGAATAAATAATTAAATATAGGATGTATATTGTTTATTACAACATTGCAACCATTGGGATTGGTATTTTTCAATTCTATAATTAACTTCTTAACAATCTAGTATTTTGAATCATTCTCTACATCTTTCTACTTGTTATTTTTTTCCTATATATTATACAACTCCAAATGATTTGAAAATTTTCAGGCATGTGGCCAACTTGCCTTGAAGAATGAATCCAAATAGGCAACACCATTTTGGACATTTTTTCAAACAAATGTGACCTTGTGAAGTGCAGCTGCCCGATTTTTCGCAGGGACCAAAAAATGATTTTTGTCACTTCAAATGTCATATCTTGCAATCTACACGGTGGAAATTTCTGAAATTTTTTCCACATCTTTTCAATCTAGCGTGCTACAAGATCCTATGGTTACATGTGTTCAAAATGATATTTTTCAAGAATTTGGTACTTGTACTAAAAATGACATTTTTTGAGCATTTTTGGTGATAACATAGTGAAGAAACTTTACGGGTTAACCCTAAAATGTTGGATCTATTACCACGGAGTTTCAATTCTATTTTACTCCTCTAGCTTTTTCCATTTAGTACCCATCATGAGAATGAAATATTTTAGGATTTTTTATCAGAGATCAAATCATGTGTTTGCTTTACATCAAATTGTTTTTAGATTTTTTATAAAATATTGAAATTATGAGGTAAGAATGAAAGAAAAATTATGTTAACTAGTAAATTTTCTCACATTTTTTGAAAAATTTCATCATAGGTGTATTTTTCAATGAAGAACAATTTAGTGTGAACAAAATTCCATGTCATTCTAACAATAGAAATCAATAGATCTTGAAAATACATTCCAAATTCAAATTACAATAAAAAAAAATTCAATTTTATAAATTTTTAAACTAGAGTAGAAACTAAAGTAGATGAGCTTTATTTCCTTGGTTAGACACAATTTCAAAAAATATCATTTTTATAGAAAAATTTCAAATCTAGAACAAGATGTAATAAGTTTTCAAAATGCATTAACATAGCATATTTTGTGATTCATTTTTATATAAACTTCTTCAGAAGGAAAGTCAGAAATACCTCAATGAAGCAGTTTTCAACACCATCTATAACAAATCCCATTCAAGGAACTTCCAAACAAAAATTGGATGAAAAATGGTTCGTGTCTATGCCAAACATTAGTCCAATGCCAGCCAATTGCCACAAACTGGTGCCCACAATGTTTTAGGGTTAAAAGATTTCAACCTAAATAGAAATGTTCACAACTTTGTATAACTAAAGAATTTCCTCCCCTAGATATTTGAGGCCTTTAATCATATCACTAAATGTAAGGCTTACCCAACTGCTCGATAGTTCATTGCCTCTCAACCCTTCAATAGTCACTATGATAGGAAGTTTATTTTGGTTTTGTGATTGCATTTGAAGGAAATTGTATTCAATATTTAGGAATAGCAAAAGGAACCGGTAAATAATGTTATATTTGCACCAAGTGGTAGTGGTACATGATATGACGCTTGGATTAGGGCATCATCAAAATTTACACCAATAGAGTTATAATCTTCAAAAATAATTAGATGTTGGATTGGAATAGAGAGGGCACCAATACCTAAAACTTTACAAAAAGGTGAATCTTTTTGTTCTTTTGTTTGCCTATTCTTTGTTGGTCTCTCTCTAAGGTTGTATTTCTCCCTTTTGTTTAAAGAAACTCTCAACCACAAAGCAATATTTCATTGTCAAATTTATTAAACTTATAAAGTGAAAGAAGCTATTATATAAGCCTAGGAGTGTGTGAGCTTAAAAGAGCACAGTCCTAGTACATAGGCCCCCCAAGATCCAAACCATGGACCCTTCACAAAAAGACAATTAGTAAGTTTCTAAAATGTGATGAGTGAGACTACCAACACAGAGAGACTTTGGAAAGACTAGAGAGAAACTAGTTTTCCATTGCTAATTCCAATCAAACTTCTTCCATCTTACATCCCTCACAATTTTTCTTAGTAGGAATAAGGCCTCTCTCTTCAAGAAACTGCAAGGTGCTCTCTAAGGTGGCAGTAATTCTTGAAAAATTAGCCCAAGTAAGCTTCACTAGGCCTCCATTGAACCGACAACAAAGAGAGCTCAAGAGATTTTGCTTCATTTTGTAGTTCACAGTTTTCCAACAAAACTTTGGAAGTCTATCGCAGTATTCCAAAAAAGACTGCCAAAGACTTTAGACTTTCCAAATAGCAAGTGGAATCCAAAAATCCTGTGGCCCCCGTACTCAAACCGTACTTTTAAAGATTATACCTATGTTATAGTTGTCTATATTATAGAACCCCTCCATGATAATAATATAACTATGTTATAAATACCTATATTATAGGTGTTTACATTATAAGCACCTTCAATGGTTGTAGGATGTCTACTTATACATATGCTCAATGCTCACACAGTAGCATCGGGTCAGGGTAAATTGGCCCCCTTGCTCGTCCTGCCAAAGTCCATCTAGGGGTGCATATAAAAAAAAGCCCCCTATTTTGTGCCGTGTAAAATCTATTTTCTGCACACCCCCTAGCTAATTTGGGGCCTCTAGTTGCAAATATGAATTCAGATTTGAAAAAAATTCATGCATGGAAAATAAAAAATTTCAGGGTTTTCCCAAGGGGACGACTGAGGGGGTCAGTTCACCCCGGCCGTAGCATCGTTGCTTATGAAGTCACGATGTTTATATTTACGAGCTTGGATTGAGGTTGCATCGTGGTGTAGGTTGAAATCACTTCCACCCTAAAAATAAACTAAATCTTTGTCACCGTCGCTTCTAGAAGCCCTGAAATCTGAAATACTGCTAAGTCTGCCGAAATGCTCTTCCCAAAACGATCTCTATTACGACTTCCAACAACCATCAGATCTCTCAAACTCAAATACGAAGCCCTGAAATCTGAAATACTGCTAAATCTGCCGAAATGCTCTTCCCAAAACGATCTCTATTACGATTTCCAACAACCATCAGATCTCTCAAAACTCAAATGCTTTCTGTTATTAGTCTCACCTCAATTCAATGCATCCTCCAACCTCACCCCTGCTTCCCCCGCGCTTCAAAGTTGCGCCAGCTCTTGAATTCCCTTCCTTCATCCGGTCGTAATTGCCAAACCTCAAAATTAAAATGCAAGAAGAAATGGATGAAAACGTGGATTCAGATTTGCGACGTTCATTGCGTTCACGCAAGGATCGACAGAAACGGACATCTTCTCCGAGCGACCTGACACTAAAATTGGAACTCACTGTCTGTCTTCGTTTCCTTGAACTCTCACATACGATTTCCATGAGCCTCAACAACGCTCGCTCGGGACAGCAGAGAATTTCCGTGCAAAAAACGGACGTGCATGAGCTCGACAAGCCAATACTCGTTATGGATCATCAATCCAACCACGCCATAGCCAAGCATTCTCTAAGAATTCTTGTAACCCTAATGCAGGCTCGGACTGCAGCCCAATTGTGCGAGTGGATCCAAAATTTGAATATATGGATGAAACGCGTAGATGACTTTCTCCCGGTCGCATGGGTCTCATCCAGAATGGACAGACTGCACTCAAAGTCTCAATTGCACTGCCAAGGGTACAAAAGGATTCTTGTAATCTGTGCTCACAACTTGACATCTGGAAATTGTACAATTCTCTTTGTAAGGTAGTCTGCTCTCAACCCTGACATGACACCGCAGACGAAAATTGTCCGATGAATGACTTTGTGGTGGACAGAAAAACAATTTTTCATCCATTATTTTTAAGAGCTAATTGCATTTGGGGTGAAGCTACACTCTTTGAAACAGTTTTTAGTAAATTTTGTAGGAAGAAAAATGGAATTGGCATCTAACCTAAGTCATTTCATATTTTTTTATCTTGGTGGAATTAGTTACAAATTCTTGAAGTTGAAACACAATGGTCATGTATTAAAAGCGACCACCTCTTGAAATTTACACTATTGTAAGTGGTTCATAAAGCGATCCGCTTCTTGAAACAGTCATGTAGGTGGTTCCAAAACAAATTAAGTGGTGGTTCTCAAACGGACATTAAGTGGACTGTCAACAATGTGAGCATAATTAAGACTTGTCATTTACTGCTTCAAACTTTGCCAATGGATGGATTACGAGCTAGGGAAGGTCCATTTTAAAGCCAGTGTGTGTTCACTTAATTTTTCTAAATGAGAATTGATTGTCCAATTGCCTTCTTACAAATGTTAAAAGAATGTAGGATCTGTTTAATTTTAGTAAGGGTCGCATTCAGGAACCTTGTGTATTACTTTTTGCATGCCACAGTGCTTGTTTTGGGTCAAGACATATCTTTTTTCAGACTGCATGTGTGTGGGTTTTGTAAGACCTAGGATCACAAATAGTTGCCTATGACAGAATTCTTTGAAAATTCATAAGTAATTCATAAATACTCCAAAAATTATGAAACCACTTGTGTTAGATTTTGCATCAATTTTCCTTCAAGTGAAAAATAGGGGAAAATATTTTTGAGCATTTGAAACACATCAAAAAGACCCAACAGCCCTTAAAGGGTCGCTTTATGAGCCACTTACCTTATTGGTACACTGAAGAAAGCCAAAATGTATCTTTGTGTTAGTGGTCGCTTATAGAGTAGGGGCACTTTTAGAGCACCCAACCTTACATGATCCAAGTCATCCAACAACTGTAAATTCAAATACGACAAACTGATAATACCGTACATGATGGTGTGATTTCAGCACTCAAGTGTTGAAAATGAATTTCCACGTCAAAATCTCAAAGGGCCACGTCAGCTCACACCATTCACAAGCTGACATGTGGCAATTTATTCCAAAAAATGTATGTTGAATCTGACCTTTACGGAGACGATGCAATGACAAAGTGCACAATCTGTTACAATTGATCTGTTTTTTTATGTAGAATTTGGTTTTAATCCTTTGGATAAACATGCACCTCCTTATTACCGGTACTGTAGCATTTTCATGTCCTTATCAAGGAAATCATACGCATAGATATGTGGGGTGCCCTTTTTTTAGGGGTAGAGGATAGTGAGTGAGTTCACTTGATTGTCAACACTATGTGTCAGATGGATGACAAAGAATCTCTGTATATAAGATACAGACAAAAGTGCAAATGTTCATTTTTGAATTTTTTTGTAGAAAAAGAGGTCTTGCATGCCAATGGTTTGATGTCTAATGGGTGTCCTTGGATTTTTTTAACCTCTAAAGTTCTAAGGCCATTTTTTCATCAAAAAACACTCAAAATTGTCATTTCAATTGCAAAGGCAAAAAAATTTAAAATTGTTTATTTAGCAAATTTAATTGTAAGATCCTATACAAGGCTAGTATAATAATGCGTGGAGGAAATTTTAGAAGCATTCACCACGTAAATTGCAAGATATTTGTGTCTAAAGTGAAGAAAACATGATTTTGAGCACTTTCTATGACTAGATTATTTCACTTTAAATCCTCTTGACTTAAATTTTTTGTTCTATAGATTGTGAATTTGAAAAAGAATTATGTTGAAGATCTGAGTTGACAACCTAGGAAAAAAAGGTTAATAAGTAGCAACATGATTAATACTAAAAATTGTTAAGTGGAAATAGGTACAAGATTGAAGGAAAATCTAAATTGTTAATAGCTCTAAGATAGAATTGAAATACACTAATCTTCACATAACAAATCTAAATGGAATAAATCAAAGCTTCCCATGTATATAAAAATATAATCTATCCAAAACAAAGTTAATTATTTTTTCTTACTTTAATTTTTTTTGAAGTTTTTTTTTTTGCCCACCGAACAAAAAAAAAGGGGGCTTTTTTGTCAGTGCCATAACTTTTGCTCTTGGGTTCCAATTGAAATAAAAATTATATTTTCAAAAAGCTGATGTGTTTCTCTATCTTCAAAAAAAATTCAGAAAATCATGACAAATGTTGAGCCCAAAATTCCACGGCCTAAACAGAGATTCCCACTCATAAGGACCATAGTCCTGAATTGTGGGAGAGTAAGTAACCGTAGCCGCTCTGACTGTCAGGCGGAACTTATTCCATTCTTTGTTAGACTCACAAGTTAACTTAAGTTAGAGTGCGTGCATCTCACTTGAATATTCAGTCAAGATCAAAATTATTTAACTTAAAAACACTCACATGATTTGTGCACTGACTTATTGTGCACTTGTTCTGCAACTAAATTGGAGCAAATTTTACAAAAATCCGGAACTTATGCAGTTGAATTCGCACACTGATTAGAGTTTACTAGTGACCACAACTGTGTTCTGTACATGGCTTCTTTTTTACATTTTTTAAGAAATGCCAAAGTGGCAATATAAAATGTTATAGTGGTGCTTCAAATTTCAACATTGATATACATACTGGATAGAAAATATCACATCAACACATATTATATGTCTGTAATTTGGTTTTCATCCACAATTTGGCAATTTCATCCAAGATTTTTTTTGAATTTGAAGTTTGTTTTGGGCGATTTCATCCAATTTTCTTGGCAAAACTTCCGTAACCTTGAAGCGCTCAGATGTCCATATTTTGGATGATGAAAACCTAGGGCTTGAGGCATTGTTTCGTCGAAAGTCTAACTTCTTATTCATCAAATATAACACTTGAGTGTTGAAAAGACAAATTTCCTTGATGACTAATTTCTTGAAATTGCTATAAATGATATAGAAATGATATTTTTGCACAAAGATGTAAGCAAAAATTGTGCCAAAATTTGAAAAAGGATTGAGGCATTTAAGGGTTAATATTCCTCTGCAATCAAATATGTGTCTGTACAATATAACTTACAGTAGATACGAGAATACTTTAGAAAGACAGCATGGTTTTGAAAAATGTACCATGTTTAACCCATAAACGTCGAGGCGGACGTTTTGTGGCTGATGAATGACAAGGGAATCTCTTGTGTAGAACAGAAGTGCAACTATTCATCCTCCAAAATTTGTGGGAAAAGGGAAGATCACCTACAATAGTTTGACTTCCAATGAGTTCTTTTGCATTATTTTAATCCAGCAATTCACACAGTGTCAAAACAGATGATTTCCTCGGTTACAAGTCCGTCATTTAAGGGTTAAAGACTCACAGTGTCAACCATCAAAACAAAGAAAAACATTTTGCCAAATCAAACAACAAAAACAACAAATAAAAATTTGAACTAACAGATACTGTATTTGTCACTGATTCATCAAACAATCAGACACCTGTTAACTTAGGACTGTTACTAATAGAATGCATGCATGGAACAAATTATATTAACAATTGCAGACTCTCCGTCAACCAAAGTGATGATCAAGTTGATAAATGGGTCTTGAACAACTTTAAATCCACAATTTTGACTCTGTCAATTGACTTCTCTTGTAGGTCCAATTGTCAGCCGGGTTTGTTTTTTTGCACTGCAGCAGTGCTCCCTGCAGAGAATGGAGGATGGTCCCTCCAAATTTAAACCATTGTGACTCTGCCACGATAGTGGAGTTTGGCACCATGGTACCAGAAAAGAAAAGAAAAACTGATTGTCAGTTGCTAGAGCGCTTTGACAACGCTATTTTCTCGAACCCACTCTTCCATCTCCTCCGTCTCCGTGGAACTACGTTGGCTCATGGAGCTCGTTGCAAAGCCCGCCCCCTGTGGAAGCACTGCAACAGCAAGTTCTATGTGTGTGGGTTACAAAAAAGCAACAAAAACCTGCCCCATTGCTAACTGCACCTCGCATGTTACTTTCACGAACTCAACACTTTTTTGGCTCCCACACGGTCAAAAATGATCCTTTTGTTGTACCCTCCAAACTCCTTTGCCGACTTCTTGGTCAATAGTAATAATGGCAACGATTTGTCTTAACTCCTAAAGGATTGTTTGTCCCCCTTGGGGGACAAATTGGGTTTGGATAGGTTCATGTTGTTTCAATTTGTACTGAATCTTTTTGAAATTTTTTGAGGTTGTGTAGTTTGCCAAGAGCTTTGTGTATATATAATTTTTGTTTCAATTGGTGCATGGGAGCAAAAGTTATGGTACAATAAGCCAAAAACGGAGGCCGACAGGTAGCACAAAAACAATCACAAGAAGTAAAAATAAATCCTTTTAAAATCTTTTTACTGAAATATTATGTTTTTGTCTACGTGTGAAGCTTCGGTTCATTCTATTTGGACTAGGGATGAGAAAGTTATGGACAATCATGTTTTGGGGGCAATCTAAGCATCTTCTTGAAAAAAAAACTTTTTGTCTAACTTTGAATGCTAATATCTTCCAATCCGTACAGTTAAATTTTATGAAATTTTTACTACGTGATTTCAAACAAGTTAAGTACAAGATGCTATGGTTAGATTCCAAAAAATATATATTTTTTGGTTTTCTTGGATGAACAAGAAGCGGTAGTTTTGAAAGTTTTTTTGACAAAAAAACACCCTTGGAGCTTAAGGGGGATGAGTTTTGGTTATGAAATTTGTGTGTTGCTAGTGAATTTTTTTATTGGAGTCAGAATCCTCCTGTCTTAATTCACAAGTGAAAGGAGGTTCCAACATACCAAAGAATGCAACATTTGGATACTGTATGCAAAAGTTATGAAGGATCAAAGTTTTCTTTAGAAGAGTTTCTAATATTGTTTATTTCCAATCGGTACATATTGATTTTGGAGGTGTATACATTGCACACAATGATGATGATGATGGTGCTTTTAGGTTAGTGGCACACTTGAAGATGCCCACCTTAATTATGGAAATTGTCCAAATTATAATAGAAGAGTAAAGTAAATTTAAAATTAAGGCACTGGCTTAGATGCAACTAACAAAACAACACCATAGTTATTGGGCATGAATGTATAGTAGAACCTCAATAATCTACATTTTATTCCATTTGAATTTTTTCAACATTTTCAACATTTTCATTTTGTGACTTTGAAGATAGCATCTTGAAAGCTAAAAAAAAAAAAAACTTTTGAAGTTTTCTATTGAATTTCTCTTTGAGTGAGCCAAAAAAAACATATTAATTATACCATGATGTTTGTCACTATTATTTCCATTTTTCTTAAAAATTTTGTACAATTTAAAACACCTTTGTAATTTCTATGATTTCTACAAAGATTTTTAATAAAAAAATCATATAAAATTCAATTTTTGATGCTTTTGATTATGAGAAGACAAGATTAAATTTTGACAAAATTTTGAAATGGATATTTTAATTTAAATACTCAATGAAGTTTGACCAAGCTTGGATATGAAATGTCATGTTTAAGGTTTAAGATCATTCCATTAATATTTTTTAAACTATTCAATTATGCCACGTCATAATTCCTGAAAATTTCATTAGATGCCATATTTAATTATTTTTTAATGAATTTGACCCTAGCATAGGGTATATTGATAGTTGCCTAATAAGGTTCACATACTATAACTTATATGTAGTAGAAAGATCATAGCCTACCGATATTTTTAACTTGTAAGGAAAACCATGGCCGTTGTCTATTGGGGCTCCTAACAAGTATCCCCACTGCAGTGTTCCCACACATTAATTTTTAATTTATTTAAAAACTTTTTCAGCAGGCCGGTTAGATGCAAGTGAGTCTAAGTAGCGAATGATCCATGACATGGCTTTCTTTTTAGTGATTTTTTAGAAAGTGCCAGTATGGCAAGGGGATAAAATTAATTATGGTGAAGCACTGTGTTTCTATGTTCATTCATCTTTTTTACAAAAAATAAGCACTTATAATGCATTATTCGCTCCAAAAAATCCTTGACAATGACCTTCAAGTCAAATTATTATTGTCAAGGTAAGTGTAGTGTTCATATAAATGATTGATAAACAAATTTATATGTAATAATTACTTTATATCTTACAAACCTAAATCCTTTACAATATTTAGTGGAAAATTTTAATTATTGTAAGTGTAAAAAGGTGGCACTTATAACGAAATTTTAATCAAGTAGAATAACTTGATTTTTTTTAGTCAAAATAGGAAAAAAAAAGACTAAAATTAAATTAAGAATTAAAATATTTTTAAATTAAAAAATATGGATGAAAAATAAACAATATTTTCTACTTAGGATTTTTAATACATAGAGCTTACAACCTATATAATTATATAGAAATGAATGTTTGGTGTGTTTCACTAAATTTCTTGGTGTACATTGTTTAGTAAAAGAGCAACTGTTGTACATTACTAGCAACTGTATATATATATATATATATATATATATATATATATATATATATAATTTATAATTTATTACTCCCTCCGTCCCAAAATGATCTTCCTATTAGACAAAATGTTCCGGATTGAGGAGAAAAATAATTTTTTTCCCAAAAAAATTGGAGTTTTATGTAGAAGTCAAATTACTCCTATTGTTTTGAAAATTTGAGTTTCAAAAAAAATTTAGAAGTATGATTTTGAAGCACTTCAAAATTGGATTTTGGGGGCTTTTTTCTTGAGCACCGCTAGGCAATGGTTCTGTCATTTTCGTGTTTTGTGAGTCTCTTCCCGCTGTAGCATTCTTAAGATTCCCGCGTTGAAACTATCCACATTGGAGTCCCACAGCATGTCCCACATCATTACTCTGGTCCCACATACGGAATTTCATTGCAAAGGAACCGTAAAGGTATTTCCAAGTAAGTGCAACCGCCACCTCTAATACCTCCCTGTTGAAGGTGCCGTGGAGCTTCCTCTCAATACAATATTCCATATTAAGTTATTCTTTGGGCCTAGTGAAACCTTGTTGTCATGATGGCCATTATTACCAACAGTATCCACCAAAATTGTCCATGACGGGGGAATTCATTTCGTGGGTTATTTGTCCTAGTCGCAGTAGGAAAATCATTTTGGGACAAGAAACTAAGGCCAACCAGAAGATCATTTTGGGACGGAGGGAGTATAATTTATTTATAAAAAAATATGTTTAACTTAAAAAAATAATTATTCCTTGGTCTTCCCTAATATTTAAAAATTGAAATTGATTGAGCACGAATCATAGTATCCTTCTTTGGGGACATGTGTTGGCCATTTACGGAAATCTTCTCTCAATATTCTAGGCATTTTATGAATAGATAACCTTTTATCCTTTTATTTTTGAACTTTTAATTAAATATTAGGCACTTGAGTGCTTAAGCTACTAATAAAGTACAATATTCATGGTAAAAACATCAGTGAGATCGACGGCCTCTCAAGATCGGGGTGGATTGACCCCCTCGCTCGGCCTTGCATGTAAAAAAAAAGCCCCCTATTTTGGTCCGTTCCAGGGTATATTCTTGACTATATGTAATGAATTTGGGGTCTTTGAACGCAAATGTGAATTTCAAATTTGCAAAAAAAATCATGTGCAAAAAACAAGGTCCAGCGAGGGGGTCAATCCACCCCGGCCCCTCTCAACCTGTCACCATAGTGTGAAGTGCCCCTGAATTCCTAAATTTAGCCGTGTGTATTGATCCAGACGTGCTGGTAAATTTAGCCCCGTTTGGGGAAACGGAAGCTGCTTGGAGTTCAACGTCCAAGTCCCCAGCAGAACCACGACAGAAAAATCGCCTCCTGACGCAGCTCTGACACGAAATAAAAATCCAAACGGCTAAATTTAGAGCATCAGTGGACGCCGGAACATTCAACGGAACTGACTGACTGACCCAACGACGATCTGAAGCGACGTCCGACCGGCAGCAACTGGACGGAATAGAAAACGGATGGAAGTCGGAACGAAACGGACGGACGGAAGGAGCTTGAGTGCCCTCACTGCGCACTTCGGTCGTCCTTTCAACATTCGAGAAGCCATTGGACTTGATTCTCCTAGAATTGGAAGACGGAATGCTTTAAATACCTCCATGAGAAGAGAATCGTACAAAGAGATTGGAAGTCTTATAAGGTAGGAGGCTCTAAAAATGGAAAGGGCATAAAGAATGGACCCTATAAATGGTTGTGAAATGAACACGAGTTGGTTCTGGAATTGACATGTATAGTCATTGAATGAATCAAGAAAAAAAGCATTGTCAATTGCAAGAGTCAATCATTTGCTTTGCTTGCCCCCATCTTTCTTTAGAATTGCAAGTGAACCATTTATAAAAGACTTTGGGTCATAAATAGGGACCTATGACCCAACTTGTTTGAAAATTCATAAGTAATTAAAAAATGCTTGAAAAAATACGAAAGCATTGGGGTTAAATTCTTCATCTATTTCTTTTTATCTGAAAAATGAGCTAAAATTATTTCCATCCAATGAAATACACAATAAAGGCGGACCACCCTTTCAATGTACCATTTTTGAGCCTCCTACCTTACTCTTTCCGTCTTGAAATAAATTCAGGGTTTCCAAATATACTTGTCTCAAATTAAATTCGAAATTGGTTGTCCACATCTTCATAGACAACAATTGGAGTTAGTTTGAACACCCTGAAAGAAAAGAATATGCAATAGACTATATAGCAATTTGATCCTTGCAGAGGGAATTGAAAATGCAACTTCTAACTAATCAAACCCCACAAATTATATAGAAACTTCTATCAACAAATCTCTTGTTGAGAATTTTCTAAACTTAAATCATATGACATTGTTGGAATTGAATATAGAGGATGTCAATGGACATCATTGCATCAACGTTGCTTGAAGAAAGATAAAAATTAATACCACTAAAACAATTCCAAAAAAGGACAAAAATTTATCAATTTCACCGCCTATTTTCAACATGCATCACTTCATTATTGACTTCCATTCTTTCACTCCTAGTGAGGTTAAGAAGAAGCTATAGTAACTATGCAATCATTTGAAAATAGGAGCTATTCACGCCCTAATCTAGCCATTTTTAGGAAACCTTGGATTTATTTTGGAATGGAGAGAGTATTAATGTAACTTGATTAGATTAGACGTGGAAATATTGGGCCAAACTGTTGTGAAGAATTTGAAAGTCAAGGTGGTTGGCTGATTCTGGTTTGTCAAGAACAAAAGAAAAAGAGTGCAACATATTGTGGCATGTCTTTGAATGTGGGTAGTCTACCACCTCATAAGAGCATGAATAATGTATAACTTAGTGATGATGCTGACAAAGAAAGAGAAGCGGCATTGAATTATTATCCATTCTAAACTGAAATTTTGCTAAAGATGTGCCATTCTCAAATTTGAGCTAGTAGCCACGATTAATGTAGTATTGAGTAGTGATTATCCTCCATTACCAAGAGAATGTTTAGGATAGGATTAGAGGACTTTGATTGAGGTCTTTATGTTGTGGCCATAAAGAAAATATTGTGATTGCTTTACTACGTGAGTAACATGATTCTTATGGATGTATTTTTTGTTGATTCTAGGATAGTATAGAGACTTTTTTGGGCCAATTGGGCAGCACACTTCAAAAATTCATAACAAACACATTTATACTTTGTCAAATTAAATAATTTCAATCGTTTGCCCTATTTCTTACATTTGTCTTTGTGTGAAATTTAAAGAATTCAACAATGCCAATGGGGCAAATTAATCATTCTAAATGTTGGAACTACATTCTTCACTAAATAGATATCGTTATAATATTTGAAATAATTTTGTTTAGGATTGCACACATAAATCTATAATATTCAATGATTAAGTATTTTTTTTTTACTTTGAATAGTGTTACAATTGTTTGTACTCCGTAGTGTAGTCTTTGTCATTTATAGTGTTTATAATGAACGTGTTTGCTATTTCTATTTTTATTTTTAATAATATTACAATTATTAGTATAATATAGTCTTTACTACTTTATTATTTATAGTGTTTGCAATTTATGGGTTTTCAAATTTGGGATGAAGTACAATCTATAGTAATTGATGATAAAAGATCTATTTAGTATGGCCCTATGTTTGTAGGGATAGCAATATTTAAGAAGCCACACTAAACAGAATGAAGTATGTATCCATTCATTTTTTAGTTTAGTATTGTTGGATTTTTATAAATATATTTTAATCTAGCTTCAAGCTTACTAAAAATGAAGGAGAAAAATAACATATATTTTTGTTAAAATAGTAGTATTCCACAAACTTGACATTTTAAGGTTTAAAGTGTGCGGTATACTGTTACTAGAGTTCATGTTCCATGGTCTAAATTCTATACCTCTCATACAAATTGAATGGAAAAATGTCGTATGAATACCGCCATTTTAACAAAACATTTGTTACATGTGAATATTGAGGCAAAATTTATGTCAATTTTGTTGAAAATCACCAAACATTATATTGTTAGAGTACTGACGAAAGTAATTTCCCATGAATGCATTTAAATCAACAATTGACCATTATTGGTCTTTGTACAATACACTTCTAAAGATCTAAGCCATTGTTCCATCAAAATCCAATTGAAATTGACATGTCTAGTGAATTGGGTGAAAATACTCTCTAGATATATATTTTTTTCTAGACTCTATAGATTTTAAGATATATTTGCATTTGAAGTGCAAGATGATGCTTTATTTTTTTATTGAATCTTCCTTGAACTCAAATAGGTATCCAAGGATTCTCTTTTTATGCATATATATTCTTTGGACAAAGTATTTTATACATTAAATTAGGCCATTTGTTTTGTTTGTTTGTTACAATGAGATCTCATGAATCATGCGTCCTCGGTCATGTTCATGGTATTGTCAAAAAGCCTTCAAAGAGGAGTGGTCCACAAACTTTGTTTCAGGGCTCAAAACTTAAAAAATATTGAATTTTGAGGATTTTATGAATTAAAAACGTTTGAATTATTAATTTTTTAATAACGTGGCACCGACGCAAGGCGTACTAATGAATGTAAACTATGAATTTTTCAAAGAGCTCAAAATAGGTGTAACCAAAAATGAGCCTAGGCATTCATAAATATTTAACCTATCAATTTTATGCAAGAATATAGATGTAGCTACATCAGATTTAGGTCCTATTTCCTTACCTAACAAAAATATTTAAAAAAAATTTGAAACAATGGAAAGCCTCAACTAAACTTTTGAGCCACCCCCGCATTGAAAAAATGAAAATAAAAAAACCTGACCGGAGCTGCAGCAGCTGCGTCGCCCCTGCCCTTGCAGCTGCAGACGCGTCGTCGTCTTCGTCGTCATCGTCAGACTCGACCCTGCTTCCGATCACGTCGTCGTCGTCTCTGATCGAGAAACGGCCACAATCGCTTCCTTCCCTGCTTTTCCAATGCATTTCACATCAAAGCTCACGACTGTTCTCTAAGTTTTCTAAGTTTTATGCATTGGAGCAAGCGCCATAGCCGCCCCAGCTCCCGCACTGCTTCTTATGTCGGCATTAGCTCTGTCGTCGTCGTCATGGTGAGCAGTACTCGTCGCTACCTACAGTTGCAATCACGACTCCCCAATCACCGCAAGTGCCTTTCAACTCTTCCTTGCAGCCGCGCCCCAGACGTGGAAAATTTGGTACACACTGCTGGGTCCTGGAGTTTGAGCATGCTGGGTTTGTGAGAACGTGCCAGCATTCCAGGTTTGTGCTCCTGCTTTGGTGGTGGCTACTATATTGGGGTGGTGCGTAGGTTGTTGCGTTTGTGGGGTTCTGGTGGAGTATGGGGTGATAAGTTAATAGCTGTTGTTTGGATTTTAGGGCGGAGTGTTGGCGAGGATTGGCGAGTGTGGGCGAGTGTTGTAGAGGTGGAGGGAGCGGGGGAGATTAGTTGGACTTCATCCCTGGAGAGAAGCTTTGTTCAGTTTTGTATGCCCTAGCTGACTGTGTCCGTTGTGCTTTCGCGACTGCAGGAATTCGTGTTGTTACGTGCTTCGAACCGTAGTTTTGTTGGGTTCTTGTTTTCAAGTGCAATCGCGTTACTGCTGCGTAACGGTTTGGGCGATTGGGTCTTGACATCTTTTGTAATTGTTACGTTGAGATTGAGCCGTCTGTTTTGAAATTTGGAGCGACAGGCATGGTGAACTCAAACGGCGTCGTTTCTTCCCTCGCTCGTCCCGCCGTGGAGCCTCTAAAGGTTTACTTACGCTGCTGGTAGGAACCGCGATTCTCAAAGCTTCATCTTCTCGCCATTGATCAAGAGCTCAATCTGTTAGTGCGTGCTCCTTTCAAGCCCACCTTCTGCAGATTAAGGGTTACGTCGCTCACTTCCCTGTTAGAAACCGCGCTTCTCAGAGTCAAATCTTGTCTCCATTGATCAAGAGCTCAATCTGCCTGTGCGTGTTCCTTTCAAGCACACCTTCTGCAAATTAAGGGTTCCGTTATTTACTACCCTGTTAGAACCCGAGCTTCTTTGAGTTGATTCTTATCGTCTCCATTGCTCAAGGGCTTAATCTGGTAGTACGAGTTGTTTCAACCCAGTTCCTCCTGAAATTGTCGATAGAACGGTTGCTTATTTCTCTGTTAGAAGCGGAGGTTCTCAGAGTTTAATCTTCTCGCCATTGATCAAGAACTCCATCTGCCAGTGCGTGTTGTTTCCAACCCACCTTCTTCCTTATTGTCGAGGGTTACTTGCTTGTCTGCTTAGAACCCAAGCTTCCTATATCACTCGCAATCCGTCTGTGGAGCTTCCCATTAGGCCAATTTGCGAGCCATGATGCATCGGTCCATGACCAGACTACTTTTTCTGTGTTTGTCGATCCTGAGAGTGGCAGCGATCTTGCCACCTCATGAATCGAGTCCCACGTTGGATTTTTTCAACTACTCCGGGATGCAGGCGACGATCAGCTGCGCGGATCACCCAGCGAAGCATTTGGAAGCTGGCGGCACATTCTCCATTCCCCTCTCTCGCAGCGATCAGGCGTGCCTGGTGACGCTCAAGGACGGCGAGCACGCGTCTGCTACTCTTGACAAGCTGCTGCCGCTCGGCTCGACGAGCTCCGGCCACAGCGTGTCCGTGGACATCAATGACACGTTCCTGTTCTTCGCCTTGGATGAGACGCCGCACCACCAGTACGTCAACTTCCACCAGCAGCTGCAGGTGGAGAGGGCGTCGGATTTGTTGCTATGGTGAGCTTGCAGTCTTAATTTCACAGTCAATGGTGTTGAATTCTAAACCTTTTTTTGGCCTACTCCCTTGCTTTCAGTCCTAATATTTTGAGTTTTAAGAATGTGGAGGGTTAGGTGGCAAGCTTCTTGTTTCCATAATTTGTGGCACCAAAAATGGAGGGTTAGGTGACAAGGTTTCGTGCATTCTCGATGGAATCTTCTTTGCTTCCCATTCGTTTGTCCCCCGTGATTTGAGTTTCTGCCAGTGTTTTTTGAAAACGCTCACTGGAGCAGGTCTTCTAATTTGTTGCTATTTGAGCTTGTGATTCTCACAGTAGATTTCGTTGAATTCTAGATCGTTTGCCCTATTCTGTTGTACTTGATTCCTTTTTCCTTGCAATAGACCGTTCTTCCCTGTTAAGTGCAAAGGAATAGGGAACAGAGGTCTAGAATTCTAACAGTGGATTTTGTTGAACTCTAGACCGTTCCTCACCATTCCCTTGCACATTCCTTCGAAATTTTTGAACTAAAATAGAGGGTTAGGTGACAAGCTTCAGTGCATTTTCTAAACCCATTATTTGCCCCCCTATGAATTGGATTTCAGCCTGTTTTTGGATTGCCCTCATTTGACAGACTATGTCTCGCCGTCATCAAGACGGGGGGTTTGTCTCCTATGCTTGACGAATTGTGTTTCAACAATTTGTTAAAATGCCAATAGGAGTCTAATGGTTCATGAATTGGGCTCCATCCAGTTTGTTGAAAACTCCTATAGGCATTGAATGCTCTATGAATTGGGCGTCTGTCAGTTTGCTGAAAGTGTTAATAGAAGGATTTTCTTAGGCTTTGTCCCTCTAGGAGTACAGTAACTTCATCGGATTTGAGAGCAATCTCCGGGATTTTATGTTCAGAGTGCTCAGAATTTTTGAATTTTTACTTGCCACGAAGTGTAAAGCGCTCCTGACGAGTTCCGAAAGTCAAACACGTATGTCAGCGAGATTTATTTTTTTGTCTTCATCCCAAAGTTCTCCAATGCAATATTTTAGTGAGTTCAAGGGACTTCAGTAAAAGAGCTCTGGGGACCAATTGACCATGGAATTTCTTCTACATGAAGTACACATCAAGCTGTTTCTTTATAGTATTCTCTCTGACATTTTGTTTTTCTGCAGGTCAATGGAGAATGCGTCAGATGAATGAAGATGATTGTGGTCCAATGAGAGTTCAAGCAAGTGGAATCCCCTGCGTGAGTCAGGTCAAGCAATAGCAGAATGATTCGGTCGAATGGAGAAGCGGTGTTTCCTTTTGTGAAATTCAGCCGCAAAAGGAACAATCCCTTTAGTATTTTATTGAGTACTGTAAATTGGGTTCTCGTCTAGTTTAGTGTATACTAGGTCTATCACGAAGGTAGGCTCGACACGAACCTCAAAAATTCCTGTCTCACAAAAGTGAGTGGAATCGGCGAAATTTTGGTCACCATTCTTGCAAGAGCGGATGTGCACGAGATTATGCCTTTGAAGTCCACGTAGGCAGTATCATTTATTTCTTCGGCGGCGCTTTTAGGGTGGAGCACATGAGGCATCAAATGTATTTTCAGGCTTCTCATCTCAGCAGCTTTTCAATATCAATATGATGGAATATTCGGAATCTCCTCAGACAAGTGTCAAAGTAGGGTGGTCTTCAAGGCACCGGTGGCGCTTCTTGGTGAGGGTTTTCCCCTTCAATACCTTATCACTGCAGTTATTTGCTGAGAAAATGCGATGATTAACTTTTACTGCACATGGAAAGGTTTCACGCTGGTGCCCCTGCAGGTGCTGTCTTGGGTAAACGACTCCTGAATAAGCCAATTTGTCCTCCCTCTCGTGCTGTTTTTAAAACCCTTTGTAAGCTAGTTTGTTGTTTGTGAACAATGCGTCGGAGCATGGTGAAGCTGGATTGCAGCACTTACACTCAACCCTCTCGAATCTGAATTTGCACATTCCCTGTATATCTTTATAATATAACAAGTAGGGGTAAACATGACTGGAGTACTTCCACTTGTCAAGTTTGCGACACACGTCACTGGATTTAGAAGCTCAATTGTCCTCCGAGGCAGTGCAACTGTAGAGGGTTGAGTGAGGGTAGTACCACTATTGAATAAACAATTAGTTTTGAAACTTGCGTCATGATAAGTGATATGATAATGGGCAATTATTGAAAGGTAAAGCTCCGGCCCTGTAGTGACAAGTCTTTGAAAGGACACAACAGAACAGGAAGAAAAGAATTAAATCAATGAATGGTGAATAATAAACAAAGAGCGTGAGAGTACAGAGTGCCGCGTGGTGCACACGGAAAGATTTTCTTTCATGAGCATTTAAACAGGAGTTGCCTGGTTGCTCTCTCCTACAGTCCAGTCTCCGACTAATTGTTCAGCAATTATATTACAGTGTTCACCAACTTTCAGCTTTACTTCAATCCATATCTATACGAATATGAAAGAACGCTCTACCTGGATCGATAAGTAACTCCTATTCAGATCACTCTAGCACAAAGGATCATACCGAGTATTCATCGTCCGTTTGACCCTGCAAATTGAAGTTCACACAGAAATGTAAATATCATTTGTGAAAAATGACATTGAAAAAACATAACGGCAATTTTCTCAACAATCAATTAGGAAGAAAAGGACACTGCCACATTCTCGGACACAATACGGTCACAAAGTCCGTGGGATCAGCCAGCAGGAACACTCCAATAAGGACGAAAACATCCAGAACTACAACCTTGCTTTAAATGGCAAAGAACAAGGCATGGCATCCCCTTTGCAAATGGCAAAGAACAAGGCATAACGTTAAGTGACAAATCTGAGGATCGAAGTACCTCGTTCCGGGTATAAGATGAGCACATTCTGATAGCGTACACTTGGGCACGCGAGGCTGCGCCCGAAGCCAACTACGCATTCGAAATCAAGTGGTTCGGACCAGGGACGTCAACATCTTCTAGGGAAAGATGACTACTCAATCGCTCAGTTGATAACCATCGGCAGACCTGATTGACAGGTGCTACAAAACGTCCTGCATTCTCCCGAGGAATCCTAAATGGACTGTTCATAGATGCCAGCCTCGCAGTAACAGCGGCCTTCAAAGGTGAATCGCCCTCTATTTTACTCCGCCTTCCCCACCCTGTTATCACAGTAACCTGCACGAAAACGCATCTACAGTCATTCATGCTTCTAGATGGCGAGCTTTCAAATAAAGGAAAATTTTACTTTGCTCGAGTAGATAAGGAAGAGACCAAGCAGACACCTAGACACCCAAAGGGCTTCACATGTATTGAGAAAAAAATAGAGAAATACCATACATGAATTTGACATACAATCTGAGTGGTCTTAATGAAATTAGCTCGGAAAATAAAATGAGAGCACCGCAAGAAGATTCTAAGTGTACAGACAATCATATACCTTGAGGGTTTCTATTAGCCAACCTCTGAGTGTAGGAAAGAAGAATTAGGAATAATGACCCTTGGACGCAAGATCGAAGCACGTGACGACTTGGAGTCAGTCAGGACCAGAAGACGCACCTGTTCATAGGGAGTATCTTCTTTGATGCACGTGGATTCCATTTCCGAAAGCCAAGAAACGAGCATCACTTGAGCCACGTTTACAGAGAGAAGATGCAGGTCTAGCAAGAGCTCCTCGTCTGCCACTACTCTTGCTTGAGGAAACACGCCTCGTTCGCGTCCAGCCATGAGCACTTTCCAGGCACGACCTCTCCATCCAAAACACCAAAGTGCTTCAACCAACGAATCATATAAAACAAGTCGCGATGCAGTCCCTTCGGACTGCAACGCATCAAACAGAACCGTGGCTTCAACCCATAAATGTCTATTACCCAGGATCTCTCTTTTTTCCTTCAGTAGCCATGCAATTACTCCAAACCTCTTACATTTCTGGATACAATCCAACAGTGCTGATACTTCCTCATGCAAGCGGCAAGAGCACAAAGCAGTAAGCAGAACACCAATGGTTTCGCAACTTGGCTCTGTTCCGGTTCCCTTTAAAGCAAAGAACCTCGCTGCCATGTCCTGAGATAACCGTGCATAACGTCACTAATTAGTGATCAATAAGGTGCTCAGGATAGCTCCACCACACTGCAGAAAATCACTACTTTTTTTTTGTTGAAATAGTCGACCTACCAGAAACCTTTTCGCGCTGCCGTACGCATTGATAATGGACGTGTAAGCAATCACATTCATCTTAGTCCCGGCCTTGATCATCTCGTTTAATATAGCTTCAGCTCTTTCCACCATTCCTAGCTTTCCATAACCGTCAATTAACGCACTGTAAGTATGTTCGTTGGGGGAAATTCCCTTCACGCGCATCATCACGTACGTAGAATCCATCCTCTCCAATAGCTCTGCCTTCCCATAAGCGTTGATTAAAGCACTGCAAACAGATATAACATCAATAGCACGTGACGCCTCCCTTCAGATGGTCAACTAGAGGCTGCAGACAATTGCTGATTAGCCTGAAACGAAAAAGCTGTGACAGAGTTACCTGTAGGTAATCACGTCGGGGCGGTACCCAGTGGATTGCATGACCTCAAATGTGGATTCCATCAGATCGATAAATTTACCTTTGCCATACGCATCAATTATGACATTGTAAGCAAAGGTGCCAAGCTTTGGCCCGCCAAAACGCATTTCCTTGGCAGCTTCCTGCGTTTGCAGACGATTCTGGTTTCAGACCAAATTGCCTAATAAATACCCTTTCAACCATTGATGAGTAGAACTTTTTCGATTGGAATTGATCAACTTCTACACCATCCATTGTGGCAAAGATTGAAAGCCGGAATTCAAAGACAAAAATGGTGTCTGCGTGCAGGATAAGAACCAAGCACAGTTCCGTATGCAACAGACCGTCCTCTGGCCATTCAAAAGTTTAATGACATTCAGTTTTGATCTTTTTATGATAATTGCAGACTCAGATAAGTTTGCTTAATTTCTGCGAATAACGTCAACCTCAAGTTCTCGAAACCTGGTCTCCATCTTGTCGTACATACCACACCGACCATACGCACTGATCGTCGCAACGTAGGCAGAATAATCAGGTTGCAAGCACAAATGTTTCATAGTTTTCCAGACTCGCTCCATCTCCTCGTACTTCCCTGCTTTCCCATAAGCATCCATGATTCCTGTGTATGTCACAATGTTGGCTTTGCAGCCAGATTCCTGCATTTCCTGTAACTCACGTTGCAAAGCAGTAAGCTTTACTTTCGCCTAGGACCTTGAAGTGTTTGATGCCTCTCCAAAGCAAGATGCGTGAAATTTTGAAACTTAATATCAAGGCAAGCAGATTCAATCTGCACTACTTGGTATTCAATAACATCCTACAAATTTCATAACTCCAAGAACAGGGAACTACTGCCAAGTCTATTCTATTTGGAGAGAAAAAAGGAATTCTTAATGGGCGGCTACAACTTCTCAAATCAAAGGGATGTATGAGGACTTAGCGATCCTATATACATGGCTTACCAAACTCAAACCTATAAGAAATGAATTTGTACCTGCAAGGTGGCCTCCATTTTCTTCAGCATTCCTCTTTTGCCATAAACATCAATAAGCAGACTGTAAGCTGTAACATCTGGCTTACATCCTGCTCTCTGCATCTGTTCTAAGATCTTCTCCATCCTTTCAAATTGACCGGCTTTCCTATAAGCGTGTATGAGTGAGCTGTAAGTCAATATGTCTCCTAGACAACCTGCAGACTGCATTCGTTCAAAAGTTTTTTCCATACTCCTGTACTGGGAGCCCTTGCCATAGGCATCAATCATTGTGTTGAATGTAGACGTATCGGGAGTACAGCCAGCAGCAACCATAGCATCCAATGCCTCTTCCATCTTAGTCCAGAGACCTCCTTTTCCATAGGCACCGATAACAACATTAAACGTAGAGTCGAGTGACTTCAAGCCTATATCTCTCATTTCGGAGAACAAAGAATCAATTTTTTCCCATTGTCTAGCTCTTCCATATGCAGCCATCATGTATCCATACGTGGTAGCATTAGGTTTACAAGCAGGAGTTTCTTTCATCTTGTGAAATACAGACACTGCTTTCTCAAGCATACCGGACCGCCCGTACGCATCAAGAAGGGCCGTAAAAACGTATACATCTGGATCAATTGCAACGGTCTGCATTTCGTCGAATAGTTGGAGAGCTCGTTGAGGTTGGTTAGCTTTAGCCAAAATGCGGATGATCATGGAATACAGACGAACATTTGCTTTGTATCCCTCTGCTTGTTTCATGGCCGCAAATACCTGTCCACCAGATTATAAAACTCTTTTAGCAAAGGACAATAAACGTCACAGTGATTCTAATGAATCATCCCCAAGATGAGACCTTTCAAAACCATTCGAGACTATTCAACTCCGGTCATATAGAAGATTAAAAAGCTGCGGCGGACTAACAGTCAGCTAAGAACCCAGCTGAAAGAGAATCTGAAGTTTGAGGAACCTGCAACATGTTCACAGATTCCACTAAAAGCTAGACGTGTATATTCAGTTTGACACCATAATGAAGAAATCGGACAAACAGTGTCAGATGTGGGAATTAACGAAATCACTTACATCAAGAGCGATACGCCAATTGCGCTGCTTCGAACAATCGTAAAGCATTGACCAAAGCTTTGTCTCTGAGAGTCCTGATAGTGAAGGTTCGACTGCCTTTCTGATAAGTGAACGGGTGACGGATGTCTGTTCTTGTGCTCCTGAAGAAGCCTCAATCTCCCCTGAAGTACGCCTCAAGTACGGTCCAGGTCTAACCCCAGAAGAAGTCTTTCTATAGTAAGGGACTGGAGGGGCAGAAAGCCCTGGAGGTAAGGGCTTTCTCGCGGGCTGAGCTTTCTTAGCCCGTAATTCATCTGACACACTTTTAGGTTGTGACTGTTTCCTCAGAGGATCGGAAGGAGTACCCGCTGGACTTTCTGCTGGTTGTAAGCTTTGGCCAGAGGAGTTTGCACATTTCACAGATAAATCTATGATCCTCTTCTTCCGTAAAGAAGGTTTAACATCTAGCCATAAAGACACAGACAAACCTCTCGGCGCAGAGGCTTCCTTCTCTGACCTAACTACATGAGGCGAAATTTCGAGGCCAACCCGACCCTTAACAACACATGATTGTACGTTCAACCGTGAGCAATACCTGCACAGGCCAACTGAAAGTCAAGAAATTGCAAAAGCCAGACTGATTCACTTCCCCCGGTTCGAACGAGCGCTTCTGTTCACTGATAAACAATCTACAAGCTAGTGAAGCTGCCTATGAAAGAAATGATGTACGTCTCATAATTACGCAGTCAATAAACCGTATCTCAGTTGAGACACACCTAGAGTGCACTAAAGTTTGACAACTAGCTCAACACTGCCTGAAGATCTACAAATACCGACTGACCTACGTCGTCAAAACTTGTTCCCGCATCACCGGAGCTTGATAGTTTGCATTCCTCGAGCCAAATTTTTGCCAAATAATCCATGAGCATTGCAAATAGTTCGAAAGACTAAAGTTAGGGTTAATTCACGAATTCTGCACCTGTGATCGGAGTAAGCGAGCGCAGTTCCCTTGAGAAGCAGACCGTGCCCTGCCTCCGCCACGTATGCCATAGCTGACTCGGGCCTTCAATTTGAACTACGAAATCCTACATTCGCGAACACTCCTGACCGCATTGCTCAACGCGGTACTGAAATTTGTAAAGAGACTGCAAATCATTCGACTCAACCCCGATTATCTCCTACTTCCCTACAAACGAAGCTACCTAATACTTCACATAACTCCACCACAGACATTCACGGAGAAAACAAAAATTCCTCCGAGATAAAACAACATGCCTGCAGCTGTCACCTCTCACCTCTCACTTCAATTTAAAACTCCAATTCACTACAAATTCTATCATATCGCGATACCTTCCGCCCTATTACACGTTCTTCCGTGAATAAACAACAACAGAAGACAGTATAATCCGCCTGCAAAGAATCCTGTCAGAGGTTTATTGACGGATAAATGCAAACAATTCGCATAATTGAGGAGCGCCGAATTGAGCTTGGAAATTCTAGACCAGAGCCTCAAGAACACTGCGTGCAAGCTGGCAAAGCTTGTGACGAAGAAGACCGCAAAAACAGATAAGAGTGGCGTTTGCTCATCCTCCGCCATCCGTCCAATATTTGAACGAATCGTCGACAGAATCCCGTCTTTCGCTCCTTATAGAAGTTCAGTTCGTCTCCAAACCTTTTCGTTCGTTCGTTCGGAATACTTTCGTCCAAAAAGTGCCCCGCCCGCCCTTCTTGCCCACTGCAAGCCTCGACCGTCGCCGCATATAATAGACTCTTACGTTCGTTCGTTCGTAGGACTTTCGTCCAAGCCAAGCTCCCCGCCTTCACCTGTCTCATACAGCGCGTTTGAAATGCAGAAGAATTGTATTTCAACCTCGCTGAAGAGTTCACGGAGCTGCTTGAACGGTCGATTCCGATGTCAAATGTGTCCGAGTGCGTGCGGTTTCGGCCATGGATTTCTCGGGAGTCGCTTGAATCTCCTTCCGCGGCATGCATTCAGTGATTCGACAATGAATGCGTGACGTTTAAGGTGATCGCACAGGACCTAGAATTGACCGGAAAGTGCATATATCTTGTTAATTATCGATAAAGGTTACAGGTTAAGATTCTTTGCATTTTTCTTGTGGCTTGATACCGACTCTCTCTATTTAGTTAATTCGATCTGGACAATGCGTGAAGAGTTTATAACACTTTCTGTACGGGGGGGGGGGGGGGGGGGGGGATCTTTAGATTTCGAATGTAAAGTTTTTATTTTCTTCGGCGCGTCCTTGCTGTTAGTACACATTTATCAGCTGCAAATGCGCGCATTCCATACTCGATAGTTGTCAAGAAACGTGTTGAATGCATGCTGATGTGACGGAATTAGCAAATATCCAGGGCATACTTGTTGCTTTATGTAATTTGTTCATTTATCGTCGCCAGGACGAAGAGGATCAAGAGAAGATTAGTTTTACATTTGACAGGATATTCTACGAGGATTCCATTCAGGCGGATATATCTGATTTTGCCGCTCTGCCAATTTTACGATGTAATGGAGTAGTTTACCTTGTACATCGCTGAATTATATTTACCATCAGACGTGACTCCTGGTGATTTATAACAAGTTTAAGTTATAGTCAGAGCTTTGACTTTCCAGTTTTGTTGTTTTTTCAAGTTTTTGGCTCTGTAGCAAGAGTAGGAATAGTACGTGTGATTCCTGTGACGTGATCTCTGAGCGCGTTTGCTGGTGCATTCATAATCCCTCATACTAGTGCTTTTTGTTTTTTCATCTGTCCCGAATTGCTTGTCCCCTTTACTTCAGGCCTGATTTTAGGGTTGCAGATGATTTCTTTTGTTTTTGACGTTAACTAATGAAATATCAGAAAAGAAGTCGAGTTTATTATCCACTTTACAAATCAAACAAATTCTGAAAATTGCATTTTTTTACAGCAATTTGAAGTTGACTAGGTCAATGTCTAAAAGACAATGAATGTTTCATTGAATCTATTGAATTCCAAGTTGTTTTTGTGCAAATCTAAACACACATGGGAAGGGAGTTGCATAATTAGGAAGTCTTCCTTCTTTAAAAAGCCTATTCCTATCTATGTACGATACTCTGTATCTATTGCAACTTATTATTTTCTGATTTTTCCTTAATTGCAATTAATAGCCACATCTACTTGTTTTGCAATTGAGAGGATACATTGCACATTCACTTTAGAATCATTTGATCATAAAATGTATCAAAAAAACGTTTCCAAGTCCTTAATACTTTCATAACTACAAAAAAATACTAGTATTATGGGAGGGAGCTAGTAGGACGCTAAGTATGAATCCAATTTATTGAATGGCTCTTACATGTGGTTAGGTACATTATTCAAATACTTGGCTTTGTTTATTGTTCTTTGTTGAATTTTTTACTCTGGTCCTAATGTTTTATGACAACATGTAACAATTTTGCTGTATATTTTGATACTTGTAGATGTCAACAGCCACGTATTGCAAAAATGCCAATTTTTGTTTAACAAGAATTTAAAGTAGTAGTTGCATGTTACACTAACTAATATAACTTGAATTGTTCCCTAGAGCAAGGAAATCACACATCATTGATGTAACTGCTTCCCAATTCGCTTAGTTGTATATAAAATGGACTAAGTAATTGCAAAGTAATCCAAGTTATTAAAATAATTGCTAGTTAGGAGTTAGGACTTGCCAAGCTACAAGTGGCAAGGTTGGTACTAACTTGCAATTATTTTTGATGACTCGGCCTACTTTGCAATTACTGTGCATAATGTCAAAGTAGGAGAGTTGAGCCAATCAAAACATGCCACAACGACAAAAGTCTCTTGCATTTAGATTATGTTAGGTAGATCCGCACTCACCAAATCAATACCAGTTGGTAGTAGTAGAGATTTCTCTCAGATTTCTCTCAACACTAGACCAATGGAATTTCTACTTCATACCCACACTGTTGAAAATTTGCATGAGGCAAGCAGTGAGCATTATCAGTCTTAATCTGCATCTCTTTAACCAATCAAAACATGCCACGACAGCGAAACTCTCCTGCATTGACATCATGATTCTAAATGCACAAAAGTTAGAGTTGCTTCACAGGTAGCTGGCTCATGGCAGTTACTGAAATTCTCTACAAATCGGATCATCGTGCTCGGTTTGAGCTTACTGCAGTTTTTGTTACAAAAAGGACAAATAATTGATAGTTGTGAAATCCATGCAGGGACGAGCTATAGCTTGCAGACCCCTGATCCTGGTTTGAGAGAATTACTTCCGAGAGTGGTGCAATGCATCTTCGAATTAATTGAGAGAGCTTAGTGACGAGATTACTGACTGAGTTTCTAATTACGCTATGAATGGTTGAATGTAATTCTTTGCTAAGCTACATTTCTTCAGTTTAGAAGATTCTTCGCTACCCATTTAACGAGGCTCCCGAACAACAAATGTGCGTCGCTTCAATTCTCACTGAACTCCGTGTCTGACCGGTTGTGTTTACAGGTAGAGATATAAATGGAGAGAATTCTTTAAGGTAGATGCAGATAATTATAGACCGTTATTGCTCTGTCACAATTTGAGTGCTTGTTATATTCACCAAGCATGTAATCTGAAGCCTTGCAAGTAGAAATCACAAGAAGAATGTGAACAATTAATTGCGGGCATTTCTTACTTCTAGCGCACGACTGCGGTTCAGCCACTTATGGCATAAATCCCAAATTTACATTACTCGTGTTCAGACAAGAACGTGGACAGTCCCAATGTACGGGGAGATCCGGCGGCTAATAGAAAATCAGCCGAGTGAAATCAGTAAATTACCGACTTAATATTAGCATTTTAGGTCGTATATCCGAACGAAAAACTGAGAGTTTAGGAAATGAACCGCTTATTAAAAAAAATCACGGTTTTTCAGCCTTCCTCCATCTGGAGTAAGCGGATTTTAACTGCCCCACATAAACTCCCGCCGGTTCCTACTAGAGTAGCCCAAGGGTATAGCCAGGATTGAATTTAAGAACATTAGATGTATCCATCAATTGTTTCGTATGACTTCAATAAACATTAATTGCTAGTGTTGATGGAGAACAAGACAAGCTCTTTATACAAGTGAGAGGGTAGGAGGTAAAGCAATCCATGTGGGATATATAAATTAGGATTAGTAGAAGCTCAACTACTTATAGTTAAGTCAAAAGTAGGAATTGTGTGCCAAGTAGAATTTCAGACTTCATTTAGGCATAATAAAATAACTTTTTTCAAAAAAATTTGAACTTAATTAATGTAGAAAATCAAGTTAAATTTCTTCTCCAAAAATCCATTTGAGATTCAATTCCCCAATCAAAAGTTATGGACAAAGTTCATAGAAAGGTTGGAAAGAATATTTTCTTTGACATTTTCAAACATCTTCTTTAAATTTTGTTGATATTTTTTTGGAGACTCAAAATCACAAAAAAAATTTGTAGATGAAATTTAGCTTGATTTCCCAATTTTTTTAGTTCAAAGGTTTTTTAGTTCAATTTGAAAAAAGTTATTATAGTATGCCTAAATGAGGTTTAAAGTTCTGCTTTGAATACAGATCTTATGTTTTTGACAATGAGCAGTCAAACTCTTCAAATTGTCCAGATCCTTTGAGGATTCATGATGGAGAATGGATTTCATTGTAAAAATGACCTCTCCACTCTTCATTCTTACTAATTGTCAATGAAATAATTCCTTATTTTATTGCATCAAAAAATGTCTTGATGGTAGATGGTCAAATGATAGATTTGTATTTGACTAAATGGATTATTATTTGATCCTTTGAGTTCTCAACAAACCATCTTTACATTTTTTTGTAGATTCAGCTATATGATCCTAGAATTAGTAAGAAAAAATGCACTTTAAAAAAATAATTTAAGCCCCACTTGCTATTTGGTAGTATGGTAGTGTGCAAATAAATTGCCTTGAATTGGAATTGTCTTCAACTTAGTATTTGAATTGAGTTGTATTTTATTTTTTTAATTTTTTAACCGATTGCTATTACAAAATTAAGGAAATTGACCGGAATGCTGGGAAAAAAATTGGTTTTTTACCAATTAAATGACTAAGCTTAGGCAACAACCGAATGACCATTCAAAACTACCGAATGACATGTGAAAAGAACGGCAAAAAGTTGAGTCACTGGACAGTCCGCTTAAATATTACTTTTAGTCACTCAAAATACTCAAAAGTGCTTCATAATGTTCAACAGAGATGTCTTTCCAATTAACAAGATACGTAGAGTAGCCAAATTTGTAGTAATCACAAGTTTTTGAGAGCTACTGGAGCAACCAAAACTAACAAGTGGCTACACTACTTGTTAAGGCTTTGTCCCTTTAGCACTGGTTCACATTTTGAGTCAAATAGCAACTCAAACCTGAGAGCACTTAACACTCTCTTGTCATTGTCAGAATGCAGTTGATCTGCTCTAAAAATGACCATGCTCTAAAAGTACATTTTGCTTTCTTCAATGTACCAACAGTGTACACTTCAGAAGGTGGTCGCTTTTAGTGACCACTATGTTTCAACTTCAAAAGTTTGTAACTAATTCCACGCAGGTCTGAAAAATATGAAACGACTTGGGTTAGATGCCAATTCCAATTTTCTTCCTACAAAATTTTTACTGAAAATTGTTTCTAAGGAGATGATTCTTCCCCAAAAGCAATTAGCTCTTAAATGGTTGCTTTCAGAGCAGACTGCCTTAGATCTCTAAGATTTGTTGATCTTGATGGAGTTCGCAAGATAGGGATAGGGTTCAAACTTTGCACAACAGTTTATAACATTTTCTCTATTATTCTGACATCAGAATGTACTGCCATTTGAAACATGGATTGCTTAGAGAAGATTAATTAATCTTGTACTGCGCAATCATGCAGCTTTTCATTTACTGTCCATTTCTATGTCCGTGTTGGATGCTCAACTGGATCGGCGTAGCTTCTCAAACAAACTCTAACGCTCAGAATCAGAGTTTCTGTGTTGCAGGATCAAAAATGTGGAAAACACTCGTTTGCCGGTCATCTCTCTTGTCCCTCGTGCCTTCTCATTATACTGTAAAACTCATCCTGAGTGACTGCACATTCAACCATTATTTTGCGTCAGCTGCTTGGTCTCAAATATCCTGTCATCTACTTCAGTAAGCTATGTGAATGTCACCAGAGTCAGTTCATTTCCATCTATGCATCTCCAACATGTAAATACTACTTCGAATCCTAGTGCCATTGAGTGTGTGTTTAGGATTGGTTAATGCAGTGTTGAATACACAGTTTGCAAGTAATCCATGTTCTTCGTCAAAATGATTCGATTATCTAAAGAAATAATGAGTTAAGAGTGACTGTTTTACCTTCACCATCTCCGTCCTTGTCAACTGCATGCACACACCAATAGCCAAGATGCTCAGTACCTAAAGTTTTGACTGCGGTTGAACATTAAATATGTTGTGGAAAATCTACCTTGTGGTGTGACTCTTGCTGGATAATTTTGAGGCCAGCAAAATGGCCATAATCGTTAAAACGGTGTGTTTCACATAAGAATATTAAGCATATCAGGATCAATTACGAGACTGAAATCTGCCAGTTTGATGATTATGAGATTGAAAGCTTTAGAACCAACTTGGAGCTATCTGAAAGCTGTGAAAGCAGTCTGTGCTCTAATCTTCAGAACAGCTTCAAAAGAAAAATTGTTGAGTCCAGTGCACCGGTAATAATTTCCTCGCTGACATTCTGGATGGGCATGCTTCTATATGGTAGTCATATCCAAGGGTCTTTTCCAGCAAATTTTCTAATTTCAGTTAAAAAAACAAAGGTTTTCATATTTCATTTGTCTGGACTTAAATCTATGCCTATCCTTGTTATCAAAGGAAAACTGCCTGTGCATCTCATTTCTAGCATTCAGAAACTTGCCAATTCGATTGAAACTGCCTTAACTCAGCGTGGTTAGTGAATCCATAAGAAAAGAATCAGAGAACTTACATTCACTGATCATGGCTTCGAGCTGCTCATCTGTAAATACTTCACCGAGGTCCCTCGCCACTTTCCTTACGTTCTTTATCTGCTCATGCCCAACATGCAACATCAGTGTTTTCTAAACAGTAATGCTTCACGGGCAACACCAGATGCTCTTCAATCAAACATTAGAAGGTAGTGCCACTTTCTCCTGAGACTCCAAATTTAGTTCAACCCAGTTCTCAACCTTGTCGGGCGCACAAGCCGTATACAAGTCCATTCTGGGATCGTTCAATCTTTGTTCTTCATAAAGATGTTAACTACTGTATGTTCGTTGCAAAGCATTAGTCAACAACTTTGTCAAGGCTGAAGATAAGTTGAAGGAAGTTTAATACGGCACCTGGAGTATCAGATGTTACGGAGTGGAGTTGGACCTCTCTTACATGGAAAATTTCATGATGCCAAGTCCCAAGTATTAAGGCAATTGTGTCACTCTCACTTGAGTTGTCACAAGTAGAGTACAACTCCTAATTTTTCTGCTCAATGTGAGCTCTTTGATCAACTGAAAAGTACAAATTAGGACAACCAAGATTCAAGCAAATGACTTGCCATTATGTTCATTTGTGTCACGGCTAGTGATGGTTGTCAAGTTCCTGGTGAAGAATTTATTTCAAGTGATGCAATACTCATTGCATACCGCATGTTACAGTACCTGATTTTGCATGAATCAAATTCCCGTAATTGTAACAGCATTGATAGAGCTTTTCTAAGCTTGTAATCTGTGACTCACTGGATGAGTAATGTCCATACTCACCGAAATTCTGCCCTTGCCTTCCTCATCAAATACTGAGTACACTTTGCTAATGTTCACCTCTGGATCTTTCTCCTTGTACTTTCTCATCACTTTCATGACCAAAAAACATTTGATTAGTAAGCCTTTCAAACAGGATTTGTTGGTGCATTTTCTGTTTTGAATTTCTTTTAGAATTTTACATTCTATGTCACTCCAGCATTCATAGCATGCCCCGATTATGATCTTGAGCAACTAGGATATCCCTCAATTGCAGAAACGCTTCTATTCAGCATGGCCATATTGAGGCTCCATGATTGCATGCTTTAACATACCTAATTATCCAGATTCCTACAGGATTTGTTGGAGGCTCACTTATTTGCATAAACTCGTTGGAGTCAATCTCATTATTGTCGTCTTTGGAATACTTTTGCATCAAAGTTAAAACCTCTGCCTTCTTCACGTCACATTCCAATGCTCTCATTGCTACCTGCATCCAATTTTCCTCTTAATACCATAATCTTTCATGTTGGCATCAAAGAAGAATTCTTTCATCAAAAGACCGTCAGAATGCGTCAAATCAACTTTTCCTAATGTCTATGAGCAGTCCACGCTGGTCTGTAGCATGGCAAGTGAGTGGCGTAGATTACACGCCACTTCGAATTTTGAGACAAGCCTAGAAATCCAACCACTACCTTATATTCGAGAGACTGGCCTGTTATAACTCAATTTCTGTACTAATGTGCAAAGAAATAAAGAATCTGCTCAACATCCACACAAGTGGAAGGGAAGGGAGATGATACTAAAACTGTTAAGGACTCAAGTCCATCTACTATATAACTTATGCTTGACCAGTTGAACTAGGCCAAAGGTGGAAGCATGAGGTAGCTAAACGCCCAAACACATTTTTCTCTTTGAATAGAAACAGCACTGTCTACCATCACTGGACAACCTCCCACACTGAAATTGCATAAGAATTTCACTCAGTGTGATAAAAATTTGATCTCAACAAATTTGGCTCTGGCTATTAAAGGTATCTGTACCATTCCCAAAAATCTCACTTGGAATTAACACATTAAAGGTCTTAAATTGATGTATTTAGTACCCTCTACCTTAACAACACATCAGCAAGGATGGTTATCGTGTTTACCTTGAGGTCACGGTAGCCGAGTCTGCCAACTTTGCGGGTGTCAAAAAGCTCAAATGCGAGCCTGATCTCATGCTTGTCGGTGTCACTGATGTCGAGAAACTCGGTGTTCTTCCGAAACGTCCTGGGGCTCGCACTGACATACAATGGCATGGTGTGCACTCCAAGGCGTGAGCCCGTGGGAGTAGGAGGGACAACTCTTGAGAGAGGTGAGGAGGGCGAAGAGACAGGATTCCATGAACCTCGTCTGCTAAGACCTTGAAGGCCATGTTGTCCCGTGGGTTCCATGTATGAGGTTGTCATCTCATCCAGCATTTTTGAACTTGTCACAAGACTTGGAATGTTCAGGACTCCTCAATTACACTCGATTCTCATTAATCTTACCACCTGGGGGGCTCAACTTTTTACTATGACATAGTTTAAAAGTGCGACAAGTGTCAGTGATAAAATGGTGCAGGATATTCTAGAATGTCAGTTCAGGGATGATAAGACAAAGGAGAGAGTGACAATCATCAATTTCTGGTTCCAATCCTTAAGGAAATTGCGAGACTTTGGCAACGGAGGTATGGTTCTCGCACCAAAAGGACTGTTGGAGCTTCTTCTGCACACAACCCAGTTCAGTGCACTGGAAAGTAAGAATTAGGATTAGAGTCATTCTTGTGACCTGTGGAGACGCTATGCAATTGCTAACGCTCTACTACAGCAGTGCTTTGCCAGTACGCAAATCAAGGGTTTATAATCTTAACAATGTATTTGGAATTGCAGTGATATTCCTATTGTACTTATGTAGGACCAACAATTATTTTTGTGGGAGTCAATGGAAGTCAGTTCCAGTAACAAATTCGTCGAAACAAGAACTGCAAACATTTGACAGATCTTCACAGGAAAAATCTTGAGTCATTATATCTAAGAAATTTCAGCAGCTTTAACTTCTCGATTCCAGGTCTCTCAACTGACATAACCTTCCATGATTCGTGTACGTACTGGCCAGAAGGAGTATAAATCTGGTGGTAAAATAGCATGCATGATGAGGCTGTCAAGAGTGGTTCAACTAACTATACCATAGATACAGATACAGAGTGCTGTATAAACGAACTTGTAAGGCTGTATCTGTATAAATTGCACAGAGCTTAGATCAAATTTACAACTACAGGCTCCCCACAGCACTTCATATCTCACTGTTTCGAAAACAAAAATAAGAAATAGAATGATGTGCGTTTTGAACCACGAAAGTTTATCACGAATATTAGTCTGGAGATTTGGAACTCAACCTCTTAAATCAAGATTCCTACACTCTTCTTCTCACCGTTAACCCTAATAATGACCCTTGAGTATCCGAAGCAGATAAAAAAAAGTCGCCATCGGTCTTTTCGAGCATTGAAAGCATCAGGACATACGTAACAGTCTTTCGAACCATTCAGAATACCCTTTGAGAATCAAAATCCATGATCAGAACTGGAATAACGGATCTTGATTCTCACAAAGTTAATGTAAATTTGATGAGTTGCATTCAAGTCAGAGTCCAAGTATTGACTGAGAAAGAAAGGTAATAAATCAATGAGGTTCTACAATTGCCTGCTGTTGCAAAAAATTTGGACTATGATAACTAACTCTTGCTTTGGAAAAAAATATTTCTTGGATCTCAGGAGGATTATGGAAATTGTTTCTTCACCTCATGAAGAATGTCATGAAGGATTCAAATGTGAGGTTGGGAGAATACCTTACCGCACATTTTGAAGACATTTGTTACAGACGCACTTGGCTGCATCTTGAATTCCACCGCGCACATCCACACTCAAAATTATCCCCTGCAAAATTCGTAACGAAATTTGATACAAAAACGAACTTCTTCTTCTTCAAGCTTTGGAATCCAGCTGCGGTTCACTTCAAGAAACAGTGCGCGATGAGTCTGGTCTCGGCAGACACCCTGTTGATACCCTTATTGAAACGTGAGCGGGTATTGATAGACATCTTCGCGGGTATCAACCTCTTTGGTCCAGCTGTCAGGAACTTCAGTCACATTTTGGACCAGCATTATTTACTTGAAGGAATTCTTAATGTCTAAAGTTGCATTGAATATTGAAAAACCAACCATTAACATGACCTCATTTACCCCTAGTGTATTCCAATATTAAATATTTATTTTATATTTCTTAATATGTATGTGCAAACATATCTCCATATGTAAGTGTCTCCAAATATACATACCCACATCCATAAAAGCATATTTGCATTTTTGTATTTATACCTATATGTCTATTGTGGACCATATAATAAATCTCTATATCCACCATGAACCCTAAATAAATAAAAATTCTAATGAATAAGGTGAAGGATGGTTGGTGTTTTTAAGAGATAGTCACCTTTATAGTTGTAGAGATATCTACATTAGAGAGAAAATCAAGCCTCACAAAAGCCGCTAGAAAGTGAACAAACCAATCTATTAATCGAAAATAGGTAACTTAACAAATCTGGCTGGAGTGTATTGTCAACTTGTGTGAATTTTGTAAAGGACATTAGGACTCAAAGAACTATTACACAATGACTAATTGACAAATGAAACAAATTAAGCCAAATGATGTGGTTTTTGATCGTAGTTGCCATAAAATTTAGAAACACTAATGATTTGTACCTAACTCCATAAGCTCCTTAGGTTAGCATGTTTAGAGATGAGAAGGAGAGTTATTTATACAAGTGGGATAATAGTAGATAAAAAAATCCATGTGGGATATGTAAATTAGGAGTAATAAGAGCACAACCGCTCAAAGTTAAGTAAAAAGCAGAAATTGTGTTCAAAGTCGAATTCCAGACTCCAATAAAGACATAGTAGAATTTATTTTTTCAAAAATAATTGAACTAATTAAGTTTTTGTAATAAATCTAGTTTTCATCTCCAAAAATCTGTTTGAAGATTAGAGACTCCAATAAAAAGTTATGGACAAAATTAGGAGAGGGTGTTTGAAAATGTCAAAGAAAATTTCCCTTCCAACCCCTTTTAGAATTTTGTCCAAAACTTTTTATTGGAGATTCTAAATTTCAAACGAATTTTTGTAGATGAAAACGAGCTTAATTCTTCAACTTTTTTTAGTTTAAAGTTTTTTGAAAAAACCACATTCTACTATGCCTAAATGGGGTCTGAAATTTGACTTTGAATACAATTCCTGCATTTGACAATGAGTGACTTATCTTCTAAATATCCCATAGCCTTTGAGCATTCACCATGGGCAATTGATTTTTCTATAAAAACAAACTCTTCTCTCCTCTTACCCATCAGTTGGCAATGAAATATGTTTGTTAGAATGCTAATGAAAGATTCTTGATGATAGATGTCAGTGGACTACTTTCGACATTTTTGTTTTCCAGAACTTCATTAGAATACAAGGTATGCAATAATCAGGTTCGAGGTGCATTACAATATTTGAGCCTTGATTATTGAACTTTTTGTATTTGTTTGGACCACTGACAGTTATCCAACATCGCGACTTCAAGTGATTGACTGTAGGGAAAAAACAAATCCGTAAGAGCATCTCCAGCGGGCCACGCCACACTGCCACATTAAAGGGTTTGGCGTGGCCTTCGGAGATGTGGCGTCCCACCAGTTGCAGCCTTTGCCATTTTTCAACGATCATCGTGCCACTTCTTGTGTCCCACACTTTAACCTATAGTGTCCAGGTGATTTGACTTGCGCCACGTTAAACAAGTACGGCACGCATTTTCATGGCGCCTCAAGGTTGTGGCTAGACGGACAGGAGGAGCGGGCAACGTGGTGGGTTGGCTAGATTAATTCAAAATTAATGTTTCACAGTGCAGGGTCTTCTTCATTTTAATCTCATTTCTTACATATTAGGATGCACTTACAGCTATAAAAGTTTAGAAGATCATGAGAAGTTGCTGAATTGAATATGAAATTATCATGTGGAATTACAATCTCAAATTAGGCTCTGACAATTTCAAATTTCAGTCTAAAAATGTCGTAGAATTCTAATCTGAAAATCTGAAAATCTAATATTTCTGAAAATCTGAAATTATAAGTTTTTTAATCTGAATTTATAGTCATTTGCGTTCACTAAAATGTTTAAAATCATGGTATGACCTAAAGTTAACTTATCATATGCGCATTAGAGAATTAGTGTTTCATATGTTGGAAATGAAAGAAGCCAAAGTTTAATTTTAGAATCAAGAATCTCATTTTGAAAATGAATGATTATGTTTTCTTATATTCATGATTTAGTACAAGGTAGTGCATTTTGAATACCTAATTCATATTGCTTAAGTCTCTTGGAAATTAGTCTCAAAACCACAACATCTTGAAGAAAATCAAAATAGGAATTCATTACAAAAAATGTTCATAGCAATCAAAAATTCAATAGGATTGGGAAATGAAATTTGGTTCATTCATGGTGACTTTTGCATTGCAAGTGTTCTTTGCAAGTATTTTAATTTCAGTGCTTGATTAGGTTCATATCCATATTGTAGGTTCTTTTTTATATCAAACTCATTTTTTCCCATGATTAGGCTGCCATTTTTGCAATTAAGTGTGCATGAAATTTTTTTAAATTAAATTTTGAGGAAGAAGTACTTATATCCATTATAACTTTTGAAAATTTTAGAGTTTATAACAAGAAATTGAATTTAAAAACTGAGACACAAGTTAACTTGTCACTTGTATCTGAAGAGAATTTGTATTTTATATTTTGAAAAAATTCTTCTTGAAGTTCAATTTGAGCATTGGGAAGGAAATCATTAATAATAAGTTTTTATATTCAAGATTTTGTGCAACTATGTACACTGCGAAGACCTAGTTTCTGGTGCTCAAGTCTCTTAGAAATGAGTCAGTATGATCATGCCCAGAGTTGCACAGTTTTTCAAGCGCTTCTTTGAGGTTACTTCTCTACTGCCTACTAGCTATACGGTTGGTGTGTTTAGGTTTATGTGATGTCTTGAAGATTGTAGCAACGTTTTCGCTTGGTGATTTTTTTTTTTTTTTTCTTTGAACTTGTTCTAATCTTGTAGCTTTGTTACTTGGTAGATGTAGTTGGGGGTGAAGGCACTAAGAGTGCCAGTTTGTTGTTTTGAAGGTGGGCCACGAAGAAGGTTGGAGGTTTCACCGTCAGAATGGCTATGATTTTAAACCTAAAAACCTTGGTGTAAAGAAATACAAAGGGCAGGTATGAATCCAGCATTTTTCTCTTTAATTTTGTTTCCTGTAGGTTTTTGTTTGTTGTGGTGGATAATGGATAGTTTTCTCTTCCAACTTGGAGACTTTGGTAGTGCTCCCTGTGAAGAGATGGAAACCTTAACCCCTCATTGCCACAGGGGACCAAAAGTATCCTCACAAAAAATTCAAAGTACTGTAACTTTTGTATCTGATGTCTAAATTCAATAAAACTTGTTGGTAAAGTTGCGCTCTCTCTTCTAGTTTATGTGGTACAATTTTCAGATTGATACAAGTTTTATTGATTTCTTGAAAGCCAATCAAAGTTCACAGGGTCAATTTGGATTCACCAAATTGCATTTGAAGGCTGCAACTTCGGGGGCTTGTATCTCCTTCATCCAATGTTTGTTTTCAATAAAATTTGTTGGGTTTTGTTCTCCTTTAAGTCTAGTTACTGTGGTTAAATTTTCATATCAACCCAAGTTATTTTGAATGCTTGGGAGCAATTCGAAGTTCAAAATCTAGACATTTTTGCATTACAGTGAACTTTGGCGGCTTATAAGTTCTTTAGATAGGGCTTGTTTTCAATAATTTTTGTTGGAAAAGTTGCGCATACTAGTCTAGTTCTTGTGATAAAAATTTCATATCAATCCAAGAAGATATGATTGACTGAGAAGCATTTTAGCAGAGGTAGGTTCAGTTGTAGATGTGTTTTTTTGCTACTTTTTTCACTGTTTTTGACATTTCAAAACAATTTTGCCATGTAGACTAGCAATAGATAGGGTTTGGAAGGCAACAAAGTCTTATCCAAGTTTATTTGAAATAAAAAAACTTCATTGATATTAGGAGACATAGACAATATGTTATTTTACTATGATTTGACATAAACTTTGGTATGGTTGTATGTGTGTAGGAACTATTGTATTATTCTAATTTTACAAATGGAGGAGTGTGGAAGTTATCGGTAAGTATCCTAAAAAAAATTTAATAGAATATTATAGATTTAATTTATTAGTGTTATTTTTCAATAGATGGTGTAGATATATAGTGTTGTAGCAATGAATTACCAAACATAATAATAAATATAATAAAGGATTCCACAAGCAATAATGCAATCGGCATTTAAGCATGTAAATTCTTCTTTATATTTATTATTATGTACAATAATAAGGATTAGTCAAGCAATAATACAATTGGCATTTAAACATGCCTATGGATTAGGCAAGCAATAATACAATTGACATTTAAGCATGCCTATATTTCTTTCTTACTTTTATACTAAACTATAGAGGATAGAAGATAATATAGACCTCTATAAATATAAATGTATATATATATATATATATATATATATATTTCTGAAGAGGTGTTGTATTATGCAGAAAAAATAGTGATCTTGCAAGGAATAAAATAACACCATATTCATTAAAATGGGAGTTTTCCATTGAAATGAGAGGTTATTTAAAAAAAACTCAACGAAAAGTTTTATATCAATTCAGCTAAAATTGAAAGGTTTTCTGTTAATTTAACTCGATTCGAGTTAAATTGATAGAAAACCTTTCAATTTTGACCTAATATTGAAAGGTTTCATGTCAATTTAACTCGATTCGAGTTAAACTGATAGAAAACCTTTCAAATTTGACCTAATATTGAAAGGTTTTATGTCAATTTAGATCAAAACTCTCATTTTAATGGAAATTGTTGATTTAAGTCGAGATTAGCATGATTATTTTGGGAGGTCCTCAATCTCCCAAACTAATGAATATGATGTTAAATGGATTAGAAGGAGTATATCAAATCTTGTGTGAAGGCAAATGGATTAGAAGGAGTATATTAAATCTTGTGTGAAGGCAAAAAGGAGCAAAGAAATAGAAGATGCCAAATCAAAAGTAAAAGGTATTTTGTAGATATAAAGTCTTCTTTATAATGTTATGTAAAAAAATATAAAATATTTCTTATGATATTATATAAATAAATGTAAAATATTCCTTATGATACTATATAATTAAATCTGTGAAATGCAGGTGCATATGCTTATTTCAAGCAACGAAGTTTAGAGAATCTGGACAAACAATACATTCATGATATTCCAGAAAAATACCTTCACCTTTGGCATGGATTAGCAACCATAGTCGATAAGTCTTCACAAGAAATTGTACGATGCTGCCAAATAGTACCCGACTTTCTCCAAATTAATTCTCAATCTCGATTTCCGGGAAACCATGACAGTATGGCCGATGACGCGCCTTACATGCGGGTGCTATTGGGGTTCCGGCAACGTGCCGGCCCCTTTGGCCCATCTGAGCACGGTCTCCAACAGTCTGGCGCGTTTGACTAGCGCGGACTGCTGGAGATGCTCTAAGAGCATCTCCACTGGGGCATGCCACACTGACGTGCCACATGGTTTGATGCGCCCGAAGGTATTTTTGCGTCCCACTAGCTGCAACCTTTAGCATTTTTCAACGTAGGCCCCTTCAAAAACTAAGCTCCACACTTCATTTTCCCGCGTTTCTCTCATTTTACTTCTCACCCGGTACTGATGAAAAGAATTGCTTGTCCCTGATTTCAATAAAGAGGGATTTTGAAATCTGGCCCTGCATTTGTATCTTTGGCAAACTACATTGATTAAAACTCATGGGGGGCGGCTTAGGAGAGGGCATGTGGTTGGAAGAGGGATCAAGGCACCTTGGGACGGGACATGCTACCTCGGGAGTGGATTTAGCCGTGTTAGATGGCTCGCGACTGGTGGGTGCCCGGAATTTTTAAGTGGCACGGGAGTCAGACATCCCACGCCACAGACCATGTGGCGTGTGCCATTTAGCGAGGACTGGTGGAGATGCTCTAAGCAAAGTTAAATATAATTGTGGGGTCCTTTCAGTTGCTCTGGAGCAGCCCTCCGGAGGCTTGAGATTTTCGGTAATGATGCTACTACAAAAAATCTTAGAATACTAAAATACATTATCTATTGTGTAAACTATGAGGAAATAGAAACTATAATGATAACTTTATAATGCAAGTTGCATCCAAATTCTACTTTTGATCACAAATTTGTTCAATTTACAATAATTTTGGTCTTTATTTCTATTCTCATTGTCTAACTGTATTTCACCTCCACAATATATTAGTTTATCTGTATCCCACATTCTTTTTCTAAAAGATTTCAATTTTTGTTTTATATATTTTTCATTTAACCCCTAAAGGACCAAACACCGTTTTTTGACAACATAGCATTTTTGGGCAGCTCACCACGAATGGAAGTTTTATTTTTTTTCTTTGAAATTTTCAAGCAAGATGTGCCCGAGGAGTAGCTTTAGGGCCCAACAATTTTCATAACTTTTGACCACATAGTTAAAAAGTTATGGTATGATATGTAGTTTTCATTGTTCGGCGGGCAGCCGGGGCAGCAAAAAAAACTTCTTTAAAAATCATTATCTAGAGAAATAAAAATTTGAAACTGGTTCTCTAGATTTATGTGCACAAGGAAAGCTTTGAATCATTCCACTTTGATTTATGAGATGAAAGTTATGAGGAATTTTAGTTGTGGGTAGTTTGCGGGTAGTTATAGAATCTCTACTTTAAAATAAACTTTGAAGTCCTTTATTTAACTCAATTTTCAATATTTTTGGAAAAAAATACAAACACAAGGTGTAGATTGTTTATTACAACATTACAATTGTTTGGATTGGCATTTTTCAATTCTATAATTAAATCCTTAACAATTTAGTGTTTTGAATCATTTTCTACTTCTTTCTACTTACTATTTTTTTCCTATATGTTGTACAATTCCAAATGATCTGAAATTTTTCAAGCATGTAGCTAACTTGCTTTGAAGAATGAATCCAAAGAGTTACCACCATTTGGACATTTTTTCATACAAATGTGACCATGTGAAGTGCAGCTGCCCGGTTTTTCACAGGGACAAAAAAAGGGTTTTTGTCACTTCAAATGCTAATATCTTGCAATCTACACGGTGGAAATTTCTGAAATTTTTTCCACATCTTCTCAAACTAGTTTACTACAATATCATACGGTTACATGTGTCCAAAAATGTTCTTTTTCCAAAATTTGGTACTTGTACTAGAAATGGCAGTTTGGGAGCGATTTTTGTGAAAACATAGTCAAAAACCTTTAGGGGTTAATTAATTAATTTGAAAGCAATAAACAACTTATATAAGATTGACTTCAAGCAATACAATCTTATTATTCTTTTGAGCTAATTGACCTACACACTTCAAAAATTCATAACAACTTCATATTTTGTCAAGAAAACAAAATTCCAATTACTTTCCTCAAAATTTGTTTTTATGTGGAATTCTTTTTATAAATTTCAACAATCCCAAAGGAGCAAGCCAATCCTTTTGCCTATTCTAGGTTGTTTTATTTTATGATTAATTGTACCCAAAGTGCCATATGCAAATTTCATAATAACAAATTTGTCACCCTCTTAGTGTTTCTATAAATAAGGTGCCAAATTATTGAAATAAATAAACAGATAAATTTAATAATTCTAATAGCAATTTGCAAACCACTTTTTCCATATAGTAAATGTTGTACCAAGCTACTTTGCTCATATTATAAATGTTTATAAATGATCCTTTATTTCCACTTTATTATCTATTGAAAAGGACCTCATGTCAAAGGCTAGAATATGAGTCTGGATAGCATACATAATTTGGAAATGATTGAATAAATGATTCAATTTTAATCAAAATTAATTGTATTCTACCTAGCTACTGTAAAAATTAGTGAAATGTATTTAGAAGCCTTCAACCATGTAGTTGCTAGATTATAACTTTTGAAGTTAAAAGATTAATCCACAAAGTAAGTAAACTTTGACTCTAGTAGTGCAACTATTGCAAATGACATTTTATTTATTTATTTCACCATTGCATACTATATTATATTAGTTGCCATTCTCCAATTTTCAGACATAGAAAAAAGGATTTAGCATATGGTGCCCAAAGCAAATCATCCATTCTCAAAAATCTTTGGACAACATAACTTTTGATTCAAACACTTGATCAAGAAAAAATACATATTCTCAAGAGGGGGTTTACAGTTTTTGCACTTAGGTTTGTAACCACATTTTTGCAAAAAAAACATTCAAAATTGACTTTCATAAACTCACCTTACTTTATAGTACCGATTAAACCCATGGCATTTAAAGTCGCCCCCCTACTCCCCCCCCAAGTCCAAATGCACCACTGACCCAAAACCGAAATTATCACTTTGGTTACATCTCCAAAATCAATATGTACCTATGTAGAAGAAACAATTTTAGAATCTCTATATATCCAAACAAACTTTGATGTACCGTTCATAACTTTTGCATACGGTATCCAAATGCCATGTTCTTTAGTGCGTTGGAAACCTCGTTTCACTTACCAACAAAAAAAAATTAGAAAATTTGACCAGTCTAATAATAGTCACTGAAGGAAAGAGTGGCGTTTTGGGGGTTTGCAGTGACCATGAAGCACAAGTGGTTTTGTTTGTATCTCCAAATAACTCCATCAACATAGAACAAAAGTGGGCACCGTTTTTCTAATGATGCGGGGAAAATTACCATGTCTTACAGATATGCCCCACCGAACTCATTGCAGCAATTGGGTGGGTTGTCCTTTTTGAGCTGTGAGCCATGTGCAGAGCTTTTATTTGTGTGTTGTTTTGTTTTTTGTTTTCTTTCCAATGCAAATCATGTGTAAGCTTTTAGAAACATTCACGAGTGGCCGTCTGCCTGTCCCTGCAACTGATGCCAGGCTCTCGTCCACTGGTACTCTCCTCACATTATGCCGACAATCTGACAACATCGTCACCCATTATTATGCAGCCGCTTGCGTCTCATACAAGAGCTTGGATGCCTGGATACACATGCCCACGAGGTGAGACTGAGGGCCATAGAGGGTGCACCCATTTATTAAGAGCTGGAAATTCATTTTGGGGGTAGGTTAAAACTTCTTGAATTATGTTTCAGTGAAATTCTAGTGAAAAACAAATGGAATCGGCATCCAAACCAAGTCGTTTCATAGATTTTGGTGTTTTGTGGAAGTAGTTATGAATTTTTGAAGTTGAAATGCAATGGTCACTGAAAGCATTTATCTCCTTAAATGTAACATTGTTGGTACATATTTGGATGCAATGAAAAAGAAAAATTTACAAATAGTGTAGATTTAAAGAGGTGGATGTTTTTAAGAGATAAATACACTTTATGGACCTCCTACTTTAGCCCTGTTTTTTTGTTTTTTTTTCACACAGATGAAAGAAAATTCATTGTGAATAAAACTCATACCAAATATTTCATCTTTGTGGATACATATAACAATCGGTCCACACATTTTGAGGTAGCTTAATTTTGTATTTTTTTCAACTACTTTTTGAGAGTCTTATGTTTGTGAGTACAAAGGTTGAGCATGAAGGTTGGGGTGTCTCTTCTACATTGGAACTCTAACTAGAAATAATTCCATCTAAAGTATTGTGGGATTTCATGAAAAACAGAAATTTAAGAATTTTCAATGTTTTTTCAACAATATAAGGAGGGGAGGGGAGACACAATGCATGGGAGAAAAAGGAGACCAACCTAAAAAGTTTAAGAATGGTATGATTAATTTGATGTCTAGTATAAGTTTAAATGGGTGGTTGCAAGAAAGACCAAACACTTTTGGTAGTGGTTTGTCCAAATTGTAGTTCTTGCACTCAATACTATGAAACATAACAATCTCAGTTGTTGATCTAAAAAATCAACGGCTAATTGTACCTATGACTACTTGCAATATTGAAAAAAATACTATTTGGAAAAAAAAGATAGCTTGTCCCAAAGAATAGATACAATTAGGTAAAAATTAATAATAATTAGAAATCATGAATAAAAAATCCCTTGAAATTGGCCATTTGTAAAGACTCACATTTCACCAAAAAATGAAGTCACAAGCATCTTCAATGTTTAGAAGTGCGCATGCAAAAGAGTCCTATTTGTACAAATATAAAGGCCATAAAATAATATATTTTTAGATTTCCTTTGGTAGGCTCATGCCTCTCTACCTTGGGAATAGACCACAAAAATTTCAGCTCTAAATCATTAATCTTGGGTACTCCCCAATACTACACCCACCCACCTCCTAAACCTCAAAGTGTGACAAAGTAGCAAAATTGACTTTTAAATAAAAAAATGTTTTTTTCAAATTTCTAAAATATAAAGGATATAATTACAATCAAGTTAACCATCTCCAATAAAAATTTCAAGTTCATCGGGTTCTACCGTAAAAAGTTGTAGTAGAAAACAACTCCTTCACTCAATGCTATGCAAAATAGAACCAATCTTTCTTGCAATCATATTTATATGAACTCAAACTTGATCATCTAGTGGTGAATAATAGTTTTGATCATTTTCTTTCAAACAATATTTTTGAGAGTTGTGTACCCATGTGATTACGGCACCATGAAAGAATCACTTATACAATATTATTTTGTCTTTGGCCTCTTGAAAATGTGAGATTTTTCCATAGTTTTTGCATTATACCTTCAAACAATTCAAGATTCCTAATGAAGGTACAAGAAGCCATTCAACACCTTGCACAAAAAAAAAATTGAAATATTTTTTTGACAAATATCTTTAGACTTCAAAAGTAATTTTATTGTTAACAGCTGAGATTTAAAGCTCTCTATTAGGACTAGTTATATACATTGAAAAAAATAATTCTTTGAAATAGTAAAAATATTCATCTTGCACATGTACTCAAAGTGGGCCTCCTTTGTGTTAGTGTAAACATTATAAATCTTTTTTTTAATCTTGAGATGTAATTGGTTGACAAAGAGTTTTGCCATTGAAGTTGGTATTGTACACATATTGATATTATTTTGCCAAATCAATAAGTGGACACAATTTGCTTAAAATTGGCATCCAAACCATTTGAAAATTATTAGTATACTTTAGCCAAATGTAAATAATTTTTTCACTTGGCTATATGCTTGAACTTCAAAGACCCCCTCTTGCATTGCTTAAATCCTTAAAGACATTTGGGTAGTTTAGATTTCTAAAATTGTAAAGATGTATTATAAAATAAAATAAAATACTATATATTATAATGAATGATAGTTTTTAAACAAAAGTTGTAAAATATGATCCGTAGATCGATAGATTGTATTTCCTTATGGTTAGAACTATCAATATACTTATCAATAAATGTCAATAAATTTTTAAATCAAAAATTAAAAGTCTTTCTAAAATTGATTATAGATTGAATACAAGTATTTTTTAGAATTTTTTTTGTCTTTCGATTGAAAATGATATTGTGGTTTTTAAGATTTTTATTTTACTTATTTATTCAAGTCATATTTGATGCATCATTTTCTAATTTGAAAGTTATTTTTTGAAGTCAAAAATACTTACATACCTATCTAGAACTTAAGTGACGTATACCTTATTGTTTTGTTTGTTTGTTTGTTTTGTTTTTTACGTTGAAATCTCCGAAATTGTGTGTCTTTAAGTCGCGTTCTTGGTACTATAGGAAAGTTTAATGCAAGGAAGAATACATGGACTTTGTTTCATGGCGTTCCGACTCCCGTTAGAAAAAAATATTGAATTTCAAATTTTTTGTGAATGAAAAAATTAGAAAATTATTTTTACTTTTATTTTGGTTGTGGCAACAATACAAGGCACACTAGTTATACCTGACATGAGATTGTTTTATTTGTTATGGTGAAATCTCTAAAACCAAGCATCCTCTGGTCACATTCTTGGTATCGTTGGAAAGTCTTTGCAAGGAAGGGTGCATAGATTTTGTTTTGTGGTGTTTCAACTCACAATAGAAAAGATATTGGTTTTTGATTTTTTTATGAATTAAAAAAAATTAGAAAATGACTTTTATTTTTATTATTATATTTTGTGGCAACGACAAATGGCATTCTAGTACCCTCCAAACTACATAATGTTTGAAAATCTCTACCACTATGCATACAATATCCAAATGTCACATTCTTTTGTTATAACCTCCTTTCATGTGCCAACAAGAAAATCAATGGAAATTTGACTAGTCTATTAATAATACAAGTAGAATCTCTTTTAGTGCATTCTCTCTCAATGCTAAACTGCCAATTACAGAGTTTATAGGTGGATCCAATTTGAAGCACATTTTTTGAGAAATAGTGTTGGAAGTTGACATTTGTTACGTGGACATTATTACCCCTCTCTAAATGCATACAAACCTCTCTAAAAGCAAAGTCCCAACACCATGCACTAGGAGAGGTTCTACTTGTAATTACACAAAATAATGAAATTAGGTTGCCTTAACAATTAGGTTGCCTTGCATCAAGAAAGTTACTTTAAAAGCCATGAAGGTCAACAAATATTTCTAAAAATATTTCCGTTTGTACACATGGTGGAGGTTTATGAGTCTCAATTACCGAAAAAACTAATTCAAAAGGAGTGCATTCTTGTACAATAACTGAAAGTACTTCTATAATGTCAAATGTCGAGAAATTAGTGCAGGCCAGCCTAATTTCACTATTTTGTGTACGCACAGTTTTAAAAAAAAGTGGCGGTTTTGGAGGGTACCCACAAGTAGAAGTTTTATACCACTAATTATACTTCGTCACTGAAGCTACGCACTGCCATATGCATGACTAAAGTGAGTGGGACAGATGCATCGGATCGGCCGGATACCACTAACCGTTCCGTTGTAGCAAAGTGCACTTGCAGTTTGGGGCATTCCCCGGGAATTGTGGAGTCACTGACACAGATGTCCCGAATTCCAGGGCGGCATTCCAAGAGCCCTGAGCCAACACGGGCGCCAGACTTGTCATTGCCGAGAACAAGAAACAACAAAAAAACTAGACTTATTTCTATTTCTTTTACTTGACCCCATGCGCATGACAACCTTACTAATACTCACAGGCTAGCTAGGCAAGTGAATCATGGTTGTCTTTGAGACTTGAGAAGTGACAAAAAAAATCTGTCCTTAGGGTTGACAAGAGTTGGCAGGCGATTTGGATTTGGGGCACTGGCAGAAATGGCAGACGACGACGTCTGACACTCCCGGCTCTGACGCTTGACACTGATCAGACTGACATGATCGACGACGCTCTTGTTGTTACTCTGGCTAGCTCATTTTTTTTATAGCTAGATGACAGTTCTCTAGCTAGCTCGACGTTATATTATTTTTGCCTTTAGTGATTTGTGGACGGAGTTATTCACCAATTATGAGGTTTCTGAAAGACATGCCATGAGCCCCACGAATCCCCACGATGACGACAAGCAATTGGAGCTCACTGTATATATATTACAGAAAATGCACGAATTGCGGCTGGAGGTTTTGTGGAAATTAATCATTAGGTGCTGAAAAGTTGCGGTGAGTGAGTGTCCTTCAGGCTTTGCGAGCTTCAGTTGGTGTTTCTCTCTTGCTTGGTATTCTCTTGCTTCAGAACACATTCAAGGACTTTAAGTGACGAAAGGTGTCCATGACTCCTTCGGTGTCGCGGAATGCAAGTTAGCTTTCAGTTTTAATCACATTGACTTTCATCTACCAGCAACCCATTTAATGGAGTGCAGAAACGGGTCGGAGTATGATGATGATCGCTGAGCTGTGTTTCCACGGAGATAATGCTTATCAGACATTTGAGTCCCCGAAGTAATAATTTAAGTAACAAAAATTCATCATTCAGAGAAGTTACAATTCAGACTTGTTTACTCAGTAGGCAGCCAGGAACCTAGGTGTAGTTAATTACATCCTGCTTCTTCTTGAGTTGATTTGATGATTTGCATATGACATTGCTTTACTAACTGAAGATTTGTTAAATAGCAAGGGCTTACTCAGATTGCCCCCTCGATTGCCCCAACTCGCAAGTAGACTCTAATAACTCAAAAAGGAACTGCCCTTCGATTCTTCCCAATTGCACCCAATCTACAGAAAGTTAAGTTAGTACTTACTCTATCGTGTCCTTTCTACATTATTTCATGCTATTTTACAACATTACAAAGTAATCTGAACTGCAATATATGTAAAAATTGATCGATCTGACACAGGCATTGATGAAACAATTTGACATCCACATGGCCTCCTGGAGGTCTTCCCCGCTGCCATTGGAGGTGGGAGGAAAACAGGTGACGCGGGTGGGTCCTCGCCTTCGCTCCAGGCAACATGTTTCACGGTACCTTTGGGGAACCATCAATCTCGATCTCACTGATTTTCCGACAAGTTTTCTGCAGCAAATGATGATGCAGGTTTGAAATCAGCTGCTGCAGCTGCACAATTCTGTGTGTCTGCTAGTAGTCCCGGCCCACTCACACCCGTCAAAATGGTTGAATGTTCTAGAACCCCATGGCAACATACAGACCTCGACCGGTCCGATCGATCCAGTGTAACTACTCCCTCCCCACAAAATCGCCAATGCAAGTAAAAATTGAGTGTGATGTGAAGAAACCGCCGCAACTCCGCAAGTCTCTTCAGCGGCACGAATTGCTCTGTCTATCTATGTCTACCCTGCGCGCAGAAGAGTTAGGTCGGGCTGAGATCGATCTGCAAATTCCATGGAGATGAACCGGCTCCAGTTCACTTTTGCGGAGGATGGGAGCCAACAGTTTGAAACTTGATTCATTTGAGACCCAACACTAAGGTAGGAGATTCGGAAAAGGGCACAGGCTCCAAAACCGCCCAACCCCTACAATGTACACTATTTGTACATGATGTTTTTTCATAGCCTTCACTGATGTACAAACTGTGTACATTTCAGGGGATGGGCGGTTGTGGAGCCTTATGCTACTTCAACTTCAAAATTTCATAACTAAATAAATTCCCCAAAGCTCCAAAAAAATATGAAATGACTTGGGTTAGATGTCGATTCCACTTCTCTTTCAAGGAAAATTTACTAAAAAGTATTTCAAGAAGTTTCACCTCCACAAAATTTAAGTCCAACCTTTATGTGATCAATTTATGGACCTACTACTTTAATGTCCATAAGATGCAAATTTATTAGTTAATTAATTTTGGTCTCCAAAAGATTCATTTCACTACAAGAAAATGGGGGTGTAAATGACTTGTCCACAATGATTGCACTGACAACAATGACTGCAAAATAGTCATTTTGCAGTAATTTTGCAGTCATTGTTGTCGGTGCAGTCATTGTGGACAAGTCATTTGTACCCCCATTTTCTTATAGTGTTTTAATGTGATTCATTCTCTAGATCATGAACAAATCACTACTAGAAAGCTGGTCTTCGAGCACCAATGTAAGCACTAGTGAGAGCACCAAAGCTTGGTGCTAGAGGCATGTAAGGTAAACAAGCCTATTAACACCTTGGTTTGCAATATAAATATATCTTGGGGCCAACTCCAAAAAGGGCAGATATTTTATAGAGGTGTGCTTGTTTCACAAATCAAACCCAAGTGGAATTATAATCTTCTAATTAAAATTGTAATTTTTGTGAATTTCTTCCTTGTCATTACAAAACCTCCTATAGCTTGTGGAGTTATAAACGTCCCATAAACAACCTATAACCACCTTAAATATTCACCAGTAAAGGATTAACATGTTAACCCTTATAGGTACATTATTTAACTGATTTTTGTCAAAAAAATGAACGAATTTAGATGTTTTTCTGGCTAGAATTGAGGCTGAAAGTAGGGGATGGAATTGGACTAATTTACCTTATGAGCACCAAGCTTTGGTGCTCTCATTGGTGCTCCAAGACCAACTTTCTACTAGTGACTGATAGACATATTAGGTGTATTCAAAACTCTATTGATGATCCTTGTTCATGTTTTTATTAGTATACAAGATCATATGAATAGTATTACGGATCCTCCTACATTGTAACATGTAAATTATGTTATGCATATAATATAGCAACCAAAGCATCACTAGCAATCAGTGTTTTTTTTTCTGGCAGTTAAGTGCCAGACTCTAGTGTCGTGGCATGGTAACAGTGGTTTTAATTTGGAGGGACCATCTCCCATTTCCTGCATGGTGTACTGCTACAGTGCAAAAAAAAAAACCCTGCTAGCAATATGATCCTTTATATGTTTTGATAAAGAAAACATGTCCAATTCATTCCTCTTTCACATGAACTTCAGGTTGATACTCAATAATTAAGTGTGTTTGAATTCTAGGTTTTCCAAAGAAGAATAGTCTCGACTCTGTTTTCGCCCTTGAAATTAAATGTTTATTTCTATTAACCCCTACTAGAAGGGATCTAAAAACATTAGTAAAAGACCCATCCCTTGGGTGGGTCGCCGGAGAGTGATAAACCAATCTATTGTTTTGGGACTACAAAGCCTATCAAATGCATCAGATTTGTATAGTCAAATTGTGTGAATTTTGCAAAAATTGTCAACTTGGTTTGACTTTTATACTACAGAAGGCTAGCATTGTACAAGATTTTTAATTAAAAATTACAAACCAAACTATCCAATCCAATCTATTTGAGTCAATTTAAGTGACTTTTGAAGCTACACTGAAATTGGTAAATAATGTTGGGTGACAATTAGTGTTGTTCTCTATTTTTTACCCCCAACACTATTTTCCAACTTATGTGCAAATAGTGTAAGGGCACTTAATTCCCGCAGTCAAATTCTGACCCTTTCTTAAGACACTCTAACATTAAATGTTTTTTGGGGTGTGTGGAGGGCTGTTTCGGGCCTGTTCCTAGCGCTGTTCCCCCGACAATAAAAGAACAGCCGCTGTCAGAAATTTTTAAAGAAAAAAAAAAAAAAAAGTTCTTAAAATCTTAAAATGAAAAAACAAAATGAACAAAAAAATTATTTTTTTTTTGGAAAAAAATTATTTTTATATGACGTGGCAGTCCCTCTGCTACGTCACGCAGCTGCTGCGGCGCAGTTCCAAACAGTTCCAAAGTCTGGAACCCCTGGAGAACTTGCAGCCCTCCACATGGGCTGAAAAACATATAATGTTTCTACCTCCCGCCGTCAAAATTTTTACTATAGAGCTCAAATAGTGTTGGAATGGATAAATAATGTTCTAACACTAACCTTGCAAATCACAATTAGTGTTAGGTGGGACAATTAGTGTTGCCAACACTATTTACCAATTTTAGTGTAGTTGTTTTGGAAGGCAACTAGCTTCAATAGCCACTTACTCAATCTTTTGATTTTGGAAATGAAAAAAGGAACCACTTTATACAATTGGGGTAGTTATAGGTAAAATAATGCATATGGAATATGCAAATTAGGATTAATATAAGAGCTCAACTGCTCGTGCTTAAGTCAAATGCAGGAATTGTATTTGAAGTCAAAGTTTAGACCTCATTTAGGCATAGTAGAATTAATTTTTTCAAAAAACTTAGAATTCAATTAATGTGCAAAATCAAGTTGAATTTCATCTCCAAAAATCCATTTGAAATTTTGAGACACCAAATAAAAGTTACGGCCAATTTTCAAGGAGGGTTTGGAAAGACATTTTCAGATACCCTCTCTGAATTGTGTCCGTAACTTTTATTTGGAGTCTCAAAATTTCAAATGAATTTTTGGAGATTTCAACTTGATTCTCCACATTAATTGAATTCAAAGATTTTTGAAAAAACTAATTCTACTATGCCTAAATGAGGTCTAAAATTTGACTGTGAACATAATTTCTTCATTTGACAACGAGTGTTTTATCTTCAAATTATCCTATAACCTTTGAAGATTCATGATGGAATATTGATTTCTCTATAAAAAAAACAACAACTCTTCACTCTTCAACATCATCAAGTGTCCACTAATTAACCCCTAAAGGACCAAACACCATTTTTTGATAACATAGAAATTTTGGGCAGCTCATTGCGACCGGAATTTTTTTTTTTTTCTTTGAAATTTTCACATAAGATGTGCCCAAGGAGTAGCTTTAAGGCCCAACAATTTTAATAACTTTTGACTACGTGGTTAAAAAGTTATTGCATAATATGTCATTTTCATTGGTTGTCAGGCAACCCAGACAATTAAAAAACTTCTTTAAAAATCACTTTCTTTAAAATAAAAAATTTGAAATTGATTTTTTAGATTAATATAAATGAATGTAGCTTTGAATCATTCCATTTTGATTAATGAGATGAAAGTTATGAGGAGTTTTAGTTTGAGGGTAGTGATGGAATCTCTACTCTAAAATAAACTTTGAAGTCCTTTATTTAATTTAATTTTCAATATTTTTGAAAAAACAAACAAACATTGGGTGTTGATTGTTTATTACAACAATACCACCATTGGGATTGTCATTTTTCAGTTTCATATTTAAATTCTTAACAATTTAGTGTTTTGAACATTTTCTACCTCTTTCTATTTACTATGTTTTTCCTATATGTTTTTCAATTCCAAATTATCTGAAATTTTTCAAGCATGTATACAACTTGCTTTGAAGAATGAATCCAAAGAATGTAACCACCATTTTGGACCTTTTTTTATACAAATGTGACCTTGTGAAGTGCAACTGCCTAGATTTTCACAGGGACAAAAAAAGGATTTTTGCTAATTCAAACGCTATTATCTTGCAATCCACACGGTGGAAATTCCTAAAAAAATTCTACAACTTCTCCAACTAGTTCAGTATATGATCCTAGGGTTAAGTTTTTCCAAAAATGTTTTTTTTCTAAAATTTGGTACTTGTATTAGAAATAGAAATTATGGAGCGGTTTTGGTGAAAACATAGTCTCTAACCTTTAGGGGTTAAGTCTTTCACAATGCCAAATTTTTATTTATTGGTAATAAGCCATTGGACTATTTTTAGGGATTTGCATTTTTTCCACAATTTGGATTGAGTGGAAGTTGCATCCAAATAGAAAGTGTTTAATAATCAAGATTAAGGTGTACTAAAATACCGTAACCCTAATTATTTATTTAAACTCTTTCTACTTGCAGTTTGAGCCAGTGACAAGCATTCGACATTGCAAATGAAGGTGAACAAGAATAAGGGAAAACAATCTGTTAAGCCAAAAAAAATATTGTTTGTACAGTCTTTAGTAGGCTTTAATCCCTTAAGGACTGTTTGTCCTCTCAATGGACAGTTTGGGTCTGTGTAGGTTCCTATGACTTCAATTTTTAGTAAAATTTTTGAATTTTTATGAGAATGTGCAATTTTGCAAGAGCTTTGTGGACATAAAAATTTTACATCAATTGGTGCCCGAGAGAAAAAATTATGGCACGATAAGCCAAAAATAGAGGCTGGTGGGCATCACAAAATAATCATAAAAAGTCAGAATATTAGATTTTTTTTCCCCCTAAGACTACATATTTTTGCCTACATTTGAAACTTTGATTCATTCTATTTGAACTACACTAAAATTGGTAAATAGTGTTGGATGACAAATAGTGTTGCTCCTTGTTTTTTACCTCCAACACTATTTACCAATTCATGTGTAAATAGTGTTGGGGCATTTAGAGCATTGCTACGGCTGACAAATGGGCACGCCAACTTCTTTTGTGGTGGCAAACGTGCCAAACAGGCTCGCCAAGTAGGGTACATGCCTTGTGAAAGTTTCGTTGATAAAAAATTAATTGTAAGAATTATATTTCAAGATTATAAATCATGAAAATCAACTTTCAATTCATGAAAATAGGTCTATTCAGCTTTCAAAATAATTTACAACTTAAGTCAATTTTTCTATTGATAATAGTATACCTTTATATGCATGTGAAGTGGTAGGATGTTGAACAATCAATATGGTATATGCAAATTGGAATTACTAGGAGCTCAACACAATTCCTAAGTTTTGACAATGAGTGATCAAGTTTTCATCTTCAATTTATCCCATACTATTTGAAAATCCATAATGGACAATGAGTTTCTTTATAAAACCACTTCTTCACCCTCTTAGAATATAAAGCATGCCAATGCCGTTAATTACGTACATTGTCAATAGATTTTTGGAAGGTGTTGTGTGAATAACATTGGCATTATCTCATTTTTTTACAACTTGTAATACTTGGGTCCTAGGATTAGCAAGCTAGGAGTGACTAATTGAAGGTCAACTGTGGGTCTTTACCTCGGGAACGGGGTGAAAAGCACAATTTGACCATATGGTTAGCCGCAATAAAGCTCCACCATTTGGCCATGTATTCATTAAAATGTGGTGAGCCAAGTCTGTTTTCGCCTACCATGGGGCCCTTCCCCAAGCTCCGCCTGACCATTCGCCGTTTTGAGCTTGTTTCGAGAGCTGCAGTGGGGAAGCTCTTAACTCCCGCCGTCAAACTCTGGTCTTTCCCTGAAAATGACCAAATTTTACTATAGAGCTTAAATAGTGTTAGAATGGGTAAATAATAATCTAACACTAACCTTGCAAATCACAATTAGTATTAGGTGGGACAATTAGTGTTGCCAACACTATTTACCAATTTTAGTGTAGTGATGAGAAAGTTATGGACAATATTAGTTTTTTGGGCAATCTAAGCATCTTCTTGAAAAAATAACTTACAAGATTTATTTTTTAATGCAATTTTTATAATTTTCCAAATTTTTCTGTTAGACACGGTTGTATTTACTTACTAGAACAATCTTACCATTGGAATTATTGTATTTCAATTTCATCTTAGAGCTATTAATGATTTAGTTTTTTCCTTCAATTTTGAACCTACTTCTACTTAACAATTTTTTAATGAGTAAAAATAATTTTTTTTTCTAGATTCTCAATCGGAGTATTCAACATAAAAACTTAGAAAATCATAATCGATAGTACAAAAAATTTAAGTTAAGAAGATTCAAAGCCAAAAAATCTAATCAAACAAGGTGCAAAAAACTTATTTTCTTCACTTGGAATGCAAATATCTTGCAATATATGCGGTCAAAGTTTCAGAAATTTCTTGCATACATTCTTATACTAGTCTAGTATAAGATCCTATGGTTAGATATGAAAAAAAAAAGTTTAAAGTTTTTTGCTTTTTGCAATAGAAGTGGCATTTTTGAGTGTATTTTGATGAAAAAAAGGCCTTGGTCCTTTACAGGGTAAGTGGAGGTAATTGCACCTTTTTGTACATGACCAGTTTTTAAATTGGAACCTTGCAAATTTTTTCTAAAAATGTATACTATCATGAGAGCCTAGAGTCAATCTTCAGTACATCTAATTTCAACACTTTGAATTCTTTTTAGTTTGTGAAATTATATTCTAAATAGATTCTAGAGTCCATAGTTTTACTATTTGCTATAAACCAAAATTGGAAAAAAATTCCATAATTCCATTAAAAAAAGTGCATTGGCAAACCCTTATTTAGACAATTTTAGTTACTAGTACCTTATTAACTTTTACATGGTTGAGCAGTGCAAGTGTGCAAACTCATAAAAGGCTAGCTTCATTATCCTCACATACACTCTAACAATCTTGTTTTTCTCAAGTTCATGTCCCACTAAGGTGAATACCTCCAAACCGCCACTTTTTGCCATTATGTCTAGTTACTATTATTAAACTAGTGAAAATTTCGTATTTTCTTATTGGCAAGTGAACGGCACCAAAGCAGGCAACCAATTTAGAATACGATATACAAAAGTTATAACTAAGGGTCAAAAGTTTTGTTTTTGGTAGATGTTCTGAAATCATTTCTTCAATGTACGTACATAATCATTTTGGAGATGTACACAAAGTGATGATGTCGGTTTCCGAAGGGCAGGGTGCACTTTTGGGTGTACTGTTACCCACTTTATTGTAAGTACTTGTACACCGAATAGTAGAGTCTACGTTATACACCAAATGTCAAGCGGCCCTCCCCTCCCAAACATGGCCTCAACGTTGTTTTTCTTCCGGTTTCTGCATATGGGTGTGTCAGAGAGCCTTAAATGGCGGTGTCGTTCAATTTGTTCTTGTCAGACATGTACTCAGTCTGGCACCCAAAACTTGCTCCTAGCTCAGTCTTGAATAATTTGCCTTTCCTCCGTCTCAAAACAAAACAAAAAACAAAACAAAAACAAAAACAAATTAAAACTTGCTTCTCATGCCCCGCCTACCGCAAGTTTCGTGTTAATTACAGGAACAATATTAGCAAGCACCTAAACTTCAAAAATCGTGCTGATCACCCAACCACACACAAAACAAGAACAAAAACAAACCTAAAACAGAAACAAACCTAAAACAAAAACAAACCTAAAACAGAAACAAAACAAAAACAAAAACGAACCTAAAACAGAAACAAAAACAAAACTTCAGTTGCTCCTCATGCCCCCACCCCAAGTTTCTTGTAAAGTTACAGGAACAATTTATATAAGCAAGCACCTGAACTTACTCCAAAAATCGTGCTGATCACCCAACCACACCCAACAAGTTAGTGTCATAACCGAACCTGCACAAACTCCCAAGCCGCGTGATCAGTCGTAGCCTGCTTCCCAGCCTCCTTCTAAACCTGTAAGAAAAAATCAGTACTGGCTTACTGTCGTTTCTGCAGCTGCAGTCACTACTATTGTGTGAAAGCGCATCGACAGCTCCAGTGGCCGTAAATTCACTCATATAAAACGTAGTACATGACTCGTTTCATATTCAAGAACCGACCTTGCTTCCTGGATTCACCATCACATAAATTCTGGTCATGAATCAGTACAGTGCACTCACTAAGTTGCAATTAATTACAGAAAATAAAAGCATGGTTGAAATTTTATCTTCAGGAAGTGCGTGCTATGGAACCGAAATGAGTGCAATCATCTGAAGCGGACTAAGTTATCAATCTCATTGCATTAACTGTCTCCGATGTGTAGAAAGAGGCCAGGATTGCGCTTATCGATATTTACACCATGATCGATCGATCGATCGATCTCGAGATCATGATACTCTGTAATTGCTCTCATCCAGAGTCTATCTTGAGAATGTACTATACTGTACTGTACATCCTGGCGAAAGCTCAATAATACAAAACATTCATGAAAGGTTCTCACCAGGAATACAGATGCAAGGAACGCAAATGGGGTGAAAATCTCTGGTGCCAGGGCGGTGTTGTACTCTTTTTCTCTTGCAACGAATCTTCGGACAATTCTGTCGAAAACCGATGAAATGGGAGGAAAATTTCTGTTGAGAAAGCGAGGGGGTGGTTGTCAAGGACTAGCTGATACTGCCTTGTCAAACTCAGGCTTGCTCTTGAGCAAAGTTCTCACCTCAAATTGCATTCATCTCTCCTACCTACCGAAGTATCCAAGGAAATATTAAAGCATATTATTTATATTCTGGACACACAAAAGTAAGCCACCCCAAACTTGTGAGCTTGCTTTTTTTTTTTTCACTTCGAGGAGCCCTTTCCAGAATGGTAATAAAAATAAACCTGCCCATGGAAACTAAAACTCGATTTCACCAACTGACGAAGAGACACAGTCCTCCAATCTAGCAATAGAGCAAGTTCCCGCCGACAAATCCAGCAACTGGGAAGATTCAGGAGGTGCGCGCGCGCCGCAAGGAGCTTGCACACGTACGGACTTGCAGAGTGACCATTGCCGCCCCTAGTCTGTTGGTGACTGCAGCTCTGGGTAAACGAGAAATCCCTGAACTCGATCTTTCCATTTTTATTATTGCCGTGACAGCGGCTACCTGATTGAGGCTGCAATTTGCAACAGCAACTGCAGGACTCGTTTATAAGACGCCTGCGGCTTCTCCTTCTTACGGCAGTGTCGTTCTCTGCCATCTCTTCCTCAGTGGATCTCCTGCAGCTCTGTACGTCTGATCCGACCTTCGTTGGTAGAAGTACTCAGCTGATCGATCGGATTGAGAGCCATCATCGATCGAGACAAGTTGTCAGGAGATAGGACTCGTGCACTGATCGATCGAGAGAGGAGTGTGGAGTGCGGAGCTTGTGGCAATGGCGAGGTCAATGGGGATGCAGCTGCAGCTGCTGGTCGCAGTTCTGCTGCTATCGGAGCTTCACTCTTGTTGGGCTGGGAGGACGACAATTGTGGACTCCAAAGTGAAGGAGGCGCAGCTGCCTGGTGCGTATCATGATGTGGACGAAGCTCGACAACATGACGCTGCGGACACCGAGATGATAAGGTAACTATACAGTGTTTTTTTCCTCTTAGTACTTCCGAGTGTGTAGATTGTTCTAAGTGGTTTAGCAATGAACCGAATGTTTGCGACATAGTCGAACAGCATTGCTAGAAAAAGGTTCCCGTGTGGTGAGTTTGGGATCCTATTGTAGTTAACATGACAGATTTCAGTGAAATTGTTGCAGTTTCATTGCTTAACTGAATCCTCTGAATTATGGAACGTACCTCAGATCTTTAGGTGTTGCAGTCCTGGCATGTATTCGAGCTTTGGGTATATGTATGAGAGTCGTGCGTAGTTTTCGTAGCGCGAGACACTTGAACGTCACAATTTTGGCACTGCGAGAAACGTCATTGTTAGGAATGTGATCAAACTGCAAGATACTGTAGGCATTTTCGAATCAATCCTTGCGTTCGTTAAAATGGCAGATTTCAGTGAATTGGTGCAGATTCGTTGCTTGACTGAAAACTGGAACCATAGATATACACCAGTCTCAGTTTTAAAGAGGTTTAGCTACTTGAAAGTCCAAGTTGTCAAAGCTCTGCACACAAATTTGACCGTAGACTTTGCAAAACACCTGATGTGAGGGACCATAGATTTCCACCAACTGGTCTAATTAGTTTTCAGAGCTCTGGACACAAATTTGGCCATAGTTGCTTGCAAACCCTGATCTGACGTGAAGCATGTTTGCTGTTTGTTGAAGCTCCGAGAATTCCACCCGCCGAGCTCTTGGCGGCTGCGGCACCGGGAACCCCGTGGACGACTGCTGGCTCTGCAGTAACAATTGGTCCCAAGACCGCCAGTCCCTCTCCACCTGCGCCCTCGGCTTCGGCAAAAACGCCATCGGCGGCCGCAACGGCGACATCTACGTCGTCACCGACGACAGTGACTCCGACGTGATCAACCCCAAGCCGGGTACTCTCCGCTACGGCGTCATCCAAACGGAGCCTCTCTGGATCGTCTTCAGCCGCAACATGAACATCCAGCTCAAGCAGGAGCTCATCATGAACAGCTACAAGACACTCGACGGACGGGGACACAACGTCCACATCGCTGGAGGAGCGTGTCTCACGCTCCAGTTTATTAGCAATGTGATCATTCATAACTTGCATATTCATGATTGTAAAGTCACGGGACCGGCGGATGTGCGAAGCTCACCGAGCCACTTTGGGAGTAGGGGGAAGAGTGACGGGGATGCCATTAATATCTTTGGATCGCATGATATTTGGGTGGATCATTGCTACTTCAGCAATTGCGCGGATGGGCTGGTGGATGTGATTCAAGGGTCTACGGATGTGACGATTTCCAACAATTACTTCGAGAATCATGATAAGGTGAGTTTGGGGGATTGGGGGAAGCAATTGTCGAGAGTTTCGAGCTTTGGTACCCCGAAATGGTAGTCCTCGTTTAGGGTTTGTCAATTGGGAAAATTGGTGGGAGGTGGGGTTCCCTGTTTTGACTGCCTTCATGTTTTCTGTTTTGTTTTCTGCTTGTCCGTGGTTCTAGTGCAAAATTGTGTGGAAAATTTTTAATACTCTTGCAAGGGAAACGAGGACGTACTCGCCGCAATGGATGTTGGAGTTTTGAGATTTCTTGGTTTTGATTGTTGTGCCGTTTTTTTGGGTCTGTGAAGGTGATGTTGCTTGGTGCGCATCCTAAGGATTCCATTGACAAGAACATGCGTGTGACTATCGCCTTCAATCACTTCGGACAGAACCTTATTGAGCGCATGCCAAGGTGATTGTCATGAGTTTAGCCCCAAATTTTGAATGACGTTTTCACTGGAGCAAATCTTTGCAAGGGCTTTGGTTATCAACAGTCGTGATTCAATTCTCTGTTGCTGCAGGTGCCGACAAGGAACGTTCCACATTGTCAACAACAATTACCAAGGGTGGGGCATGTATGCCATCGGAGGAAGTGAAAATCCAGTCATCAACAGTGAAGGGAACTATTTCTTGGCTCCGGACGCCAGATTCAAAAAAGAGGTAAGAGAAATGTTGAACACTACCACAGACGTCTTTCAAAAATCATTGATTCCAACTACCAGCGTGCGCCTTTCAATTTTGAAATGATCGTGCTTAGAGAGCTGATTTGAGTGATCTTTTCAATGAACCTTCACGCCATGAATGCTTGTAGAGTGGGGGACGGTTTTAGCACTCCCCCATCTTAGCCCCATCAATTTCATAACGATGCAGTTCTAAATTCTCTAGAAAGAAAACATCATAATTTTCGTTCGAGAAAATTTCAATCGATTGTCAATTTTGCAACAAACTGCACCGAGTGAAAGTTGCATATCTAAATGCTTTGAGGTGTCAGTGCAACCTCTCTGAAAATCCTTCCTCTTGTGCAGGTCACCAAGCGCATCGACGACGGAGGCAACAGCAACGAAGACGGTTGGAACTGGAGATCCTCCGGCGACCTGTTCCTGAACGGCGCCTTCTTCACCAAATCAGGAGCCTCCTCGGCCAACGCGCAATTCTACGCCAAGGCCACCAGTTTCAGCGCTCGCCCTGTCGCCATGGTGCAAGGCATGACCAATAACGCAGGCCCCTTGGCTTTGTGATTCCCAGCTGCCAGTTGACGAAAGGCGCGCTGCTGCTAGCTGGTTTCCCAGATAAAATATGCATGAAAAATCCTCGATCTTAATTAGGGAATTGAAGAATAACATTCTCTGAATTGGATAGATTTCAAGATTGGTTTAGTGGAGCTCGATCCATCTGGTTGCAGCATATAAACTACAGGTGTGTAGTACTGTACTTGTGAAGCAACCCGTCGTGTTCGTGATTGAGCGCTGGCCTAGCTAGCTTCCATGGTCGGCCTTGCTTGTGAACACAAGGTAGTGTTGCGGTTGATTTGAATACTGTGTCCATAATGGATACTGGTACCGTATTGATCAGCCTTTGATTTCAAACACTCGTTCGAAAGAATGGGTGCAGAATGTTTTAGAATGATGCACACACTCTAGCTCTTGGGATGAGAGGCTGTGTGTGTGTGTGAAGTTTGTGCTTGTATCCTCGTACCAGCTGAAATGTAATTTCAAATTGGAGAAAACGGGTTGTAACCGTAGCTCTTGTGTGCAAGAAATTTTTCCCTGTAAGTTGGACATTCAAGTAATACTTTTTCTGATTGGCTACTGCATAGAAGTCTGGTTAGAAGTCTATGTCATGGAGACTACCTCTCAAAGGAGGCATCAAGGGTAGCACTGGAGACAAGTCTATGTCATAGAGTGTACCTCTGAATAGAATCTTTAATGTTCATATGTGGCTTACTTTAGTAGGATTACCCAAATAGAGACTCCTTCACATTGACAAAGTTCTTTTGTACTTTTGATACTATTTGTTACGATGGGAATTTATGTAAATATCAAATTCTTTACCTTTCAAGAAACTTCGATTTCATTACCAACATAAAACTCTCATTGGTGCCCTTGCTGCACCCAAAATTCCAAATCCTTCTTCCTAAAGTTCGCATTTCTAACTTGCAAAATTAAGAACCAATACGTGTTGTGTGGGAATCAAAGCATGCTTACTACTGTTCAAGTTCAGAAAGTTGCCTAGCTAGCTAATCGGGTGCCAGTCATGCGATACTGATTCCAATTCTAAAAGTAAAATCTTCACAGTTTACAAGGAGGTAAGGAACGCCCAGTCAGGAGCATTGTGAAAAACGACTTCCTAGGTGTGCCTGTGAATTGAAGTGATGGAGATGGAGTCTGGACACTTTATTTCCGGGCACGACACGACTGACACCGTAATTTCAGGAATCGATCGAATGGCGATGCACCACATGACGCACACTGTCTGTTAGTAGCCTTCACAGCGCCCACGTTGTGAACCGCAGCTGTTATAAAGAAGCTTTGATATACCACCAAACTCGCCACCCACACTGACCCCGGTTCAATTCTGTCTTTCTCGTCATATGTTTTGCATCCGGCCTTTACAGCTAGCGCCGTTGAAAGCAACAATATATATGTGATGATAGCACGTCTGCCACTCTACTGTAGTGTAGTGTAACTTCGCGCTTTTATGGTGTCCTTGCGTTGTTGCGTGGATGTGGCACATTTGTGTGAGAATCATAGCTAGCGGTGCTCTTTCACTTGAGGACCAGCAACGGCCGTTCTGTGCGCTCGTACTTCACCCGCAGGGCATTGGCAGAAGTGTGGAGGATTCGTAACGGAAGCCTACGCTTCACTGGTGGGAGTTAAATTTTCTCTCTCTGAGGTAGGAATTACATAACCGGTTGTTGACTTTTTCAATGCTAGCGTGGCACCTTCCCATTGGCAACCCGTCACCATTGCCATTACAAGTTGCAACTCATAACCTTCTTTCCTTTCAACTTGCTTCCTACACCCTTGGATCATGAAGATCAAAGGTTGTGATTGGAAAATGTACAACCGGTTATGTACGATAACCTATTCGCCGCTAGCGTGGCTCATCGGTTATCTAATACATAAATGGTTAACCCCTAAAGTTTCGTGACTATGTTTTCACTGAAAACGCTCAAGAACTGCCATTCAAAATCACTGAAATTGTTTTTTTGACCCTGCGAAAAACCGGGCAGCTGCACTTCAAAAGCTCACTTTTCTTTGAAAAAATGTCCAAAATGGTGGTGCTTCTTTGGATTCTTTTTTCTAAACAAGTTGGCTACATGCTTGAAAAATTTCACATCATTTGGAATTGTACAACATATAGGAAAAAAATAGTAAGTAGAATGAAGTAGAGAATGATTCAAAATACTAAATTGTTAAGAATTTAGATATGAAATTGAAAAATGCCAATTCCAATGGTTGAAATGCTGTATTAAACAATCTACATCCTATGATTTTATTTTTTTCAAAAAATATTGAAAATTGAGTAAGATAAAAGACTTCAAAGTTTATTTTAGAGTAAAGATTCCAAAACTGCCCGCAAACTAAAACTCCTCATAACTTTTGACTCATTGGTCAAAATGGAATGATTAAAAGCTTTCCACGTATAGATAGCTCTGGAAAACCAGTTTCAAATTTTTGTTTTTGAAAAAAGTGATTTTGTCTGATCTGCCCTAACTGCCCGGCTGAGAAAAAAAGTAACATATTAGGCCATAACTTTTGACTCGTATTTCCAAATGTCATAAAATTTAGTTCAAATGAAAGGTACTCCTCGTCCACAACTTCTATTAAAATTTCAGCTTCAAACTTGTAAATCTCTGGCCCCATGTACCTGCCCAATTTTTTTATGTTGCCAAATTTTGCAGGCTGGTCCTTTAGGGGTTAAAGTAAGCATTTTCAGCCTGTAGGATATGGAAAATTCCTTTGAGAAATTGAGCTCAATATGTGAAAAAAATAAAAAATAAAAAAAATTTCCTCAAGAATGAATATTTTGTGCAACATAACTGTGGATTTTTCATGTGGACCCCATTCTTGTCTCATAGGTTCACCTAAAATAGCTACCTTTGGAACTTGTTTCTAATCAAGTGTGAGCCAATCAGATCTTTCTAAAATCTTTTTCAGTGCTAACTATCATTGGTTTAAAGACAACCTACTCTTCCATTAGAGGGAAGGTAGCCATTATTAATATTCCTACCTTAATCCTCACAATGGAACCAATTAATGGCCTTAATCCTTCAATGCCTTGATCTTTTTTTGAATTTTGGCACATTTTTTGTTTATATCTTTGTATAGAAATATCATGTATAGTAATTTCATGAAATTGGTCATTGAGGAAAGTTGTCTTTTCAAAATTCAAGTATTACATTGGATAGATGGGAAGTTAGTTGGACTAATCAATGCCTTTAAGCCCTCTATTCATCATTTGGATGTCAAAGTGCTTAAGAGTTAACTACTAAAGGATATTCATTTGCTTAGAGGACAATCCAAAGGATAACCATCAATTTAACCTCTAAAGGTTTTTGACTATGTTTTCACCAAAGGTCACATTTGTATTAAAAAATGTCCAAAATGGTGGATTCATTCTTCTAGGCAAGTTGGCTACATGCTTGAAAATTTTCAGATCATTTGGAATTGTACAACCTCATGGGGTGCACTTAGTTCTACTACAAAAAATCATATGCGAATAAGTGGTTTCTAATAAACTATAATTTCAACCTAAAATTTTTTAAACAATTTTTTCTTATAATTATAATATAGGAATGTGAAAGTGTTTTTTTTAGTTCTACAGTGTATCTTTTTACTTCAAAATTTTGTAACTATTTACTATTAATAAATAAAAATATCAATAATTCAAAACATACACTTTCAAAGTAAAAAAATATATTTGTGTTTATTTATTTTAATTTGAAATTCAAAAATTATATAAGGGGTCTAAAGTTTTGTTTGCATGTGGTTTCTAATGGACACTGTAAGTGAACTCTCCAAGTGTACAACATATAGGAAAAAAAAATTTAAGTAGAAAAAAATAGAGAATGATTAAAAATACAAAATTGCCAATAACTTAGTTAAGGAATTGAAAAATGACAATCTCAATGGTTGTAATGTTGTAATAAGCAATCTACACCCAATGTTTTTATTTTTTTTCAATTCTCTTGAAAATTGAGTTTAATAAAGGACTTCAAAGTTTATTTTAGAATAGTAAATTCCATAACTATCCGCAAACCAAAACTCCTCATAATTTGCATCTCATTACTCAAAATGGAATGATTCAAATCTTTCCACATATATATATATATATATATATATATATATATATATATATATATATATATATATATATATATATATATATAATCTAGAGAACCATTTTCATTTTTTTTCTTCTTAAAGTAATTTTTTAAGAACTTTTTGAGCTGCCCGCCAAGCAATAAAAATTACATATCATACAATAACTTTATTTGTTATGTAGTCAATAGTTAGGAAAATTGTTGGACCTTAAAGCTACTCTTTGGGCCCATGCTATATAAAAATTTCAAAGAAAAAAAAAAATCTATTCATAGTGAGCCGCCCAAAATTGATATGCTGAATTGCTGACTAAAAATGGTATTTGGTCCTTTAGGGGTTAAAAGTAGTGTCTTCCAATTGGAAGGTTAAACCCTAACCTAAAAGTTAAGAGATTCTAAAACAAAGGTATATATCGATTCTTCAATGGACCAGCAATAAACATTTCAAAGTAGGGATGCTTTTAAAAACTTGTCAATCCAATTCAAAATTCATAACTATTTTGACTAAGTTACAAAAACACAAATAAAAGTGGATTGGATGTCACTTCCATTATAATATTGGCACCTTAGTATACCTCAAGACATGAACACTTGCATGAATTCAAACCTTAGTTACAAACAAAATCATTTAATAACCAAAAAGAAAGATAGAACAAAGTTGGATGAACATACATGTACCTATTGCTATACTAAAAGAGCTATAGTTTCATTTGATGTGTTGTATCAATTAATTTATTCAACATAAACAAGAAATTTCACTAATATATACTAGGGCTAATTACAATATTAGACTATTATTTGTAATAACTCACTATCCACTCAAAAGAGAGGAACACTTTGCCATGATAAAATATCCTACCACCTACCACAAAAAAATCAGCAACCGTCTGATCTAGGCCCCCCATCTGCCGTTGATCTTGAAAAATGAGATATATAGATACAAATACGGGATACTAACATGAGATACGCATACAAATATGGAATATGACACACATACAGAATACGGATTCGGGCTCACATATCCCGTATTGTTTGCAACTCCTTCCCAGCTTCCAGAATTACAAATAGGTGGTGTGTGTGTGTGAAATATTTATAAAAAAAATTAATCACAAAAATTTAATTTAAAGGGGGCGAAGGGGGGTTAATAAATATTAAAAATTAAAACTGAGGGGGGGGGAATGAATTGGGGTCATTTGAGTGAATGGGGAAGGGGGTGCTATCTACTCAAAAGACAAGTTACATAACTATCCATTCATGATACAACATATATATGCATTAAAAGTAAGAATTTTTTAAATTTAAAGGCGGTTGTAAGATAAAACTTGATGCCTTTGGAAGAGTTCAAGCCTATCCTTCTACCTAAGATTTACTAATAAATATTGTATTACAAGGTACTGACCACCATTGGACCTCTACTATTGTCTTTTTTCACCAAAATATATGTACCAAAAAGTGACACCCTACAGAATTATTGTAAACAAAACAATATGACTATTTTATTTTTTCAAATCAAAGTGAAAATTAATGACTTTTCAAAGGCAATATTTGGATAGTGCACAACAAGATTCAAATTTATTGGTAGTTCGTGTCAAGAGTTGCAATCACCACTCTAAGCAAGTTCTTCTTTCTTCTAAGCTTCACATCTGCGACCTAGTTGTGCAACATACTTTTGGAGTTTTGGTGGTACATTGAGCTGCTGGTGTTTCTAGAAGGTTATTGGATTGTTGAAATAATTTGTTGCCATGTCTAAGGTTGCTATAGTATGAGGCTCCCTATCTGTGTTTTTGTTTGGATTATGCAAACGACACATTCTCTCTTCCTTTTTGAAGAAGTGTTAAACTTGTGACATAGATAGCAATTGATTTTAGCTTAAGATACCTTGTGCATCCTCACTTCCTTTACATTGGTTTGTATTATGTTTGGAACAGGCACAGGTGAGGCTAAAACCTTCAAATTTGCTTTATCAAGCTGGATATTGGAAGTGTTATTTTATTGATTCTACTTCAACTTCATGATGCTTTGATAAGCTTTTTTTCTTTATTTTTTGCCTAAGATTGGAGGCATTTGTAGTGGTTGGTATATGAACTCATTTTGGACTCATGTTGGAACTTGCAATGATTGGTTGGCTATTATTACTATTATTAAAAGGTGTATACTTTTGGATACAACAATGGGGGTTTCTTGTCAAATTTGACAAGTTTTTGAACTGTTTTTTCATGATAATACTTGATGGTATAATTTGAACTTGTTAAGTGATGCTTTGAAGCATGGAGCCCTGACTAGGGAATGTTTTGAAAAAGTATTGTTTCTTCTTTAGCCATAGAACAATTCACCTATGATTAAATCTTTTTGAAATTATCCTATGATTTACTCCAAATCAAAACAATGCAAAATCAGCCTTTTATTTCTATAGCCTTTGTTGTGGTAAAACCACATGAATTATTTCTTCAAACCATAGTAAATTTTCATTTTTAAATTTTCATTTTAAATTACCTTTGATTCAATTCTTGACCTATTTTTCGTGTTTGTATTTGTGTATTTGTTGATTTTACACCATTAGTTAATTGCCTATTATAGCTAAATATTTCTTTGGGATGGACTCACATTCATATGGATTTGATGCTATTCAAATAAACTACAGATCTTATAATCCCAGTACATCCATATGTTGTGATTTTTTCAATAGTATTTGGTTTTCTAATCTAATAAGCCTTTAATGGGGGATACCACCCACCCACCCTCTAAAGGTGTATATTTATTTGGCCAATGTCCACTACTTTTGGCTTAATGGGTAGGTGCAACTTCCCCATTATAACCATCTTTATGGCTTTTCCCTCCTAAAATTCAAATTAGTGAGCATATAGTGGCTTATGTGCTTCTAAATCTTCCTCTTTCATTGTGATGGTCAATTTTTGGTGTAGTGATTTCTACTTGGGTGCAACCTTTGAGCTTCCACAAGCTTGCACTTCACGGGAATGGCAAAGGTCTTTGGGCTTGTGTACCATGCTTAGGATCATGCTCTACTTACTAACTTGTGATTTCTTGTACTCTTTTTTGTTTTTTATTGACCTGTGATATAGATAACAATTGGCTATAGCTGAAGACACCTGTTACAACCTCACTAACATGACACTGGTTTGTTGTGTGCATTGAGATGGGTACAAGTGAGGGCGAGCCTTCAAGTCAAAATCTCCTATTTTTTGGAGTACTTGGAGCAAGTTTATTCTAGCACTCGAACATCTTATTCAAGTTCATTTATATGGTTTTATAATTAGCATTTGGGTACGTAGGAATGGTTTAGAAAATATTGTACCTACTTTTTTACTTCGTGATTTTGGTTGAGAATGTTGACTATGCCTTGATTTTTCTTGGCCATATAGTTAAGTTTTGGAAAGACGAGGCCCTATTTCAAGGGTATTTCAGTCTTAGTCTCTTCTTCTTTGACTATTGTATAATTTATATTATTTTTAAGGTGATATATCCTAATTTATATACTATTTTAAAGCCATATGATATTTGCCTTGAGAATTTTTATTTAATTTTTGGAATTATTAATATATACCTATTTGGTCATTTTATCTTCTAAATTAAATTATTTTATTTCCATTTATATATTTTTTATAATTTCTATAACTTCTATAAGATTTATGCTTTATCTAGCAACTATTTGCTTAGAATGCTCTATTATTATTTTTATTTTTAAAAGGTATACAAGTATCCTTGATACCATGACTATACAAATAAGTCATGCCTCCCACACCTAATTTCTTGATCCATTATTACTTTGGATGGACCTCCATGGAATTTATATAAAAATTTAAAAGTTCAAAATATGTCCATCAGGTAGAAAATACCACCCACCCATCCACTAAAGATGTGGAACTTATTAGACTCTTCCACTACCAAAGTTTGGTAATTGTTTCACAACTACCTCATAAATGCATCTCTTTGGAGGTTTTCCTTCAAGTTAGTGACTACTTAGTTGCTTTGTGTTACCACATATTACCTCTCTTGGTATGACCATTGGCTTTTGCTAGGTTTGGATGGAGTTTTGGAGTGGCTCTTGAACTTCAAGCAAGTTACTTGTCTACGGGAATGGCAAAGGTCGTGTAAAATTTTAGTATGTTTGGAGTTGTTTTTTCACTTACTGCATTTGCTTAACTCATTGATGTGATTTGTGATCCTTGTTTTTGCTTTCCTTTGTAGAAATTTAGGATCTGTGACATAGATAGCAGTTGGATTAAGTTGTAGACACCTAATGCATCCTCACTCACTTTACATTGGTTTGGTTTGTGTTTGGGACGGGTACAAGTGAGTCTGAGCCTTCAGATCCTGAACTTCCAAGTTTGTGGATTTCATAAAACAAAATTTTCAAGCACGTGGACATCTATTCCTTGCATTGTTGTGCTTTTTGCTTATGGATAGTTTAATTATGTTTTGTGATACTTCTTTTCAAAGAAGTGTTTTATAAGAACTATTTTTCACACTACTTGTACAACTTAAGGTGAAATTTGATTTGATTTAAGATGGTTTATTTTTAGGCCATAGTATTTGCTTTGCCTTAAAGTTAAGTTGTGAAAAGATAGAGCCCTATTATGAGGGGTTTCAATCTTGATCATTCTTCTTCTTCTTTGGCAATTATATAGGAAATATATGTTCCAAATTAAGATTTTTTATCCTTGTAAACAATACATTGCCATGTGAAGTTGCCTAGAACCTTACTTTGGTTTGATTAAGATCATTCCAATATATATTATTTTCCTTCCTTTTACAATTAAAACTTTTACAATTTATAAGTTTGTCGAAATGCATATGTATCAAATCTATACTTAAATTTTTTTGGTTAGGTCCCAATTTATGGATTTACATGCCTAAACCAAAATCACACTATAATTCTTTTTAGTGATGGCTTTTCTAAATCTAAATGAGCTAAGCTCCGATTTTACTTTGGTACATCTACCATGGAAATTTAACTTTAAATCATGACATGATTGTACTTCTATGATCCAGTTTTTACAAATTGGTAGTTACATCATAAAAAAATTTCAAATTAATTTGATGCAAGGCAGGAATGACTTTTATGTCCACCCACCCACCCACCCACCCACTATGGGTGGCACCTAAATTCAAAATCATGTAGTGAGCAATTATATTTCATTTACCTCTTTACTATCCATTAAGGTGGTTTTCCCTCCCACAGTTTGAGTTTATATTAGCTTGCCGTTCTCCTATATCACTCCTCTTTGCTTGTGACTGTGGTAATTTATTGTGGTTTGAGTTTTAAGGATATAAGTTTTGTGCAACTCTTGAGCTTCCCAAGTGAAGGAAGAATGGCAAAGGTCAGTGGCTATGAGAAGTTTGCTCAAGTTTACATCTCTTTTTGTGGCCTTAGGTGCTGTGTTGCGATTATACCTTTCTTGATTTGTTGGATTTGTGACAAAGATAGTAATTGACGTCAGCTATAAACACTTGATGCATCCTTGCTCACTTTACATTGAATTTTTTTGTGTTTGGGACGGGTATAGGTGAGGTTGAGCCTTCAAATCCAACTTTTCCAATTTAGAACTCATACAACAATTTATTTTCAAGCACATGGAGATCCATTTGGACTTTTTCCTTTACTATATTTGATTTCGGTGATTAGACAAGGACAAGTAGATACACTTGTAAATCTTTTGTATAATCCTTGACTCATATACATCCAAATGAACTTTTAATATCTCATATGACATTATTGTTATATATGCCTCTGATGTGACTTGATTCTCCATAGCTAGTTGATGGAAAATATTGTAAGTCTCAATTAGCTAAAAGTTGGGTTTTGACAAGAGTGAAGCCCTGTTTCAAGGATATTTTAGTCTTAGTCTCTCTTCTTCTTCAACAATTGTTGTATTTTAGTTCCTATAATTACACTACATATTGCTATGTGAAGTTACATTAGAAAATACAATGAGGTTTGGTTAAACCCATGGTCCTTCAATTTTAATTTTAATTGTCCAATTCCCGTACATTTATTAAATGTCCCACAAATTAATTTAAAGCACGCATACTTTGATAATATTGATTCATCTACTCATTTATGGATTCAATTATTTTTGTGCATATTTTGGATGCTATAAACTAGCAATTAAAATTCCAAATAATCCATTTTTTTATCATGCTTTTATTATTTCCCATGTGATTTAGAAGTGGTGAAATTTTCTATGGTATATCATGGAGCTAGTCTTTAGACTAAACCTAAAATAGAATATCCAAGTAGAATCAAGCTTGGTAGCTCATATCCCACCCACCCACCCACTATAGGTGTGACCTTGATTTTTATATTTATTTCCAATACATGCCACTACTTTGACAAGTAGTTATTACCAACTATCTAATAATTACCTCTTTAGAGCTTGTTCCCCCCAATAGTTTTGAAGCATGAAACTGTCTTCTACATTCCAATTGCTTCACTTCTTGGACTTTGAATGTGGCGGTTCTCCTTTGGCGTGTGTTTGCATTTGTACTTGTCTCTTGAGCTTCTACTATGTGGAGAGAATGGCAAAGGTTTCCTAGCTTGTGCAACTTTGTAGATTGTTTTAGGATTTTGCTTTGACTATGATGCATTTTATTTTGTGACCCTTTTTACTAGTTCATGATTTTGTTTTTGTTGAATTTGTGATGTAGATAGCAATTGGATGGTGCTAAAGACACCTCATGCATCCTCACTAACTTCACATTGGTTTGTGTTGTGTTTTGGGACAGGCACAAGTGAAGCACAAGCTTTAAATCCGGTTTCTACAATATGGAATTGGTGCAAATTTTTATTAACAAGCATATGGATTTTTCCCTCTTGGGATTCTTTGTCCTTTATTTGAAACTTATGAATATACATGGATGGACTATGGCACTTGTTTTATAGTTTCAAGACTTACTTAGTTACTCCATATTTGGTTTGGTGATATCCAAAACTATGTTTGTGATGTAAATGTGATGTGATTCACAAAAGGCATAAAGCTAGGTTTTGAAAAAAATGAAGCCCTGTTTCAGAGGTGTTTAAGTCTTAGTCTCTTCTTTGACAATTGTTGTATTTTAGTTCTTAAAATTACACTACAAATTTTTATATGAAGGTACACTAGAAAAAACAAGGAGGTTTTGGCTAAGCCCATGATCCCTTGATTTCAATTGGACTTGCCCAATTTTCCATACATTTAGTAAATGCCCCATGAATTATTTTAAAGCACGTATAATTTAAAAATGTTGATTTATTGATTTATATATTTGATTATTCTTGTGCATATTTGGAAGCAATGAATTAGCAACAACTCCAGTACAGAAGCTTGTACACAAGCTTTTGAAACCTTGAAATATAAATTAACAACAGCTCTAGTTTTGATTTTCCTTGATTGGAATAAAGGCTTTGAAGTTTACGTGGATGCCTCAAATGTTGCAGTAGGGACTGTGTTAAGTAAAAAAGATGAAAGAGGTCATGATAGACCAATTTATTTTGCAAGCCAACAATTAGTTGTTGCTGAGAAAAATTATACTATGACAGAAAAGGAAGCTTTAGGAATGATATTTTTAGTCCAAAATTTAGATACTACTTATTAGGCTATAAATTTGTCTTTCATTTAGATCATGATGCCTTGAACTACATGATCAGCAAACCCCAGTTAAGTGGAAGAATAGCAAGATGGGTCTTGCTACTTTAAAAGTTTAATTTCACAATTCAAGTTAGACTAGGAAAGAGTCATGCTAATGTTGACCATCTTTCTTAAATAAACCAAGAAGTAGGAAGTGAACCTATTAATGATAATTTTCCTGATGCTGATCTGTTCCAAGTGGATATTATTCCTACATAATATGTTGACATTATTCACTATCTTTTTACGGGATAATTTCCACTAGAATATACAAAAAAAACAAAAGAAATTGTTAGTATATAAAATTGATCATTATTCCCTAATTTTTGGAATGCTATATAAAAAGAATAAAGACGAGATTCTGAGACATTGTGTTAATCCTAGTGAAGTATCCTTCATTCTTCAAGGATGTCATAGTGATGTCTGTGGTGGACATTTTGCTAGTTTAGTAACCGTCTCAAAATACATTACAATCAGGCTATTGGTGGCCCACAATGTTTACTGATGTTGCAGCATTTGCAAAAAAGTGTGATCCATGTCAAAGAGTAGGAAAACCTACTCCAACAACCTCTATGCCTTTAACACCCATTTTAACCCAAATATCTTTTGAAAAATGGGGCATAGATTATATTGGACCTATCAACCCACTAAGTTAGGATGAAAGAAAACGGTATATATTAATAGCTACAAAATATGTAATTAAATGGGCTGAAGTAGTTTGTGAGCGTTTATTTACCCACCCTTGGTAAATAGACGAGCACAACCAGGTTCTAGTATTTATGATAATTTCCTACGGGTGTCTAACGTCAGTCCATTGTGCCTTCCAAGCAATGGATCTTTTCTAAATCCTAAACATACACAAGTTTGCAAGAAGCTAAAGAAATCAAGAAAAACTAACTTAAATTGCAAGTTTTACTCTAATTAGGTCGTATCAACTAGGCCACGGTGGTTTTTGAAAGAAAGGTGATACAGTCTAAAATTAGCCACATATAAAGATAGAGAATTTCATGCCATTTCCAAAAATATAAAACTCAACGTTATGCGACCTTCCTAGCAAGAGTTATGGACGGATGAAGTTCTAGCTTCTATAAGTCTATCCAAACTTCATCCCTAGATTTAGACCCCTTCCCTATTCTATTTTACTTCAAGTTTTTGACTCTGACTCTATATTGCCAACTTCTACCTAAGTTCTAAGTTTGGACTTGGATGGATAAGTTTTACCCTATTTCATCCATATTCTAACCCAAAGTTCATCCGTTGTTTGCTACTAAATGATTAAGAATTTCTCCTAAGTTAGACTAGTTCTGGATTTTACTAAGTGCTTTCTACCTATTTTCAAATCTAATTCTTCTCTTTGATTACCTCTTTTAATAATTATTTGATCTTTATCCTACTTATGTGGCTCGGTGCTACTCTGAGAAGATTACTATTTTTTAGATTTTTGTTAATTTTTCTTTGCAATTCTTAATTCTAGCTTTCCAAAATGCTAAGACACGTGCTAATTGGACCTTCCTACTAGGATTTATCAATGGATGAAGTTTGACCGCTAATTGGTACTTCAAACTTCATCTATGGTTTTCTACTAACCTACAACTTGAATTCTAATTTTTGCTTCACTTCTGGAGTCTAGATTTATGTTTCTATCTAAGTTTCTATTCTTGTTCCATTTGGAAGAAATGTACTAACTTTCATCCAATATTACTCCTAAACTTCATCCGCTAACATCTCTTTCAATTTGATTCCAAATTCTAAGTGTAAGATGGTTTTGGAAACCTCTAACTAGACTCTACAACACCACTACCTTGATTCTTGAAATATTCTTATTCTAGACACTCTGAATTGAATTGAGAGTTCGGTCCTACTTGTAAATGTCTATTTTTGAGAAATTGGAATGGATGGTTTAAAGTTAGGAGCTTACGTTGGAGTTGGAGTCATTGTTTAGGTAACTTCAAACTCCCCGTCATTTGCCATGTTTCGGAATCGTTTGGTAGTTTTGCCCATGGCTTAAAGTAGGGGTTTTAGTACAAGGTTTGCCAATTTCTTGAATTTCACTTTTCTTTTCTTTTCCTTCTAATTTCTCTTTCTCTTCAAACACTATTCTAATTCAATTATTTATACTTCAAAGGGTTGACTAGTCTTGAACTAAATAATTGAAATCAACTCTCCAATAATAATTGACTCTTCAACTCCTTGGTCAATTATTATTCTATCCAAATTTCGATGGTCTAAATTGTTCTTCCTATATTTCCACCTAATCCTATCTCTTCCTAAATCCTCTTCAACTTCTAAATTGCCACTTCATAATTCTAAATCATCACTTCATCTCTTTCCATTCTCAAAGTGGATTTGAAAGTTCCAAGTGTTCTACTTCCTATGGCTTTTGAGCCTCTTTTTGCAATAGAAACATTGCAAATTGAGATTCTTTGGACTCCTACCTTCTTAATTTCTCTCCTCCTAATCCTACTTCCAACTTCTCTCTATTTTTCTAGCCTCTTAACATTTCTAATTCCTAAAATACAAGATGAAGGTGTGATGGTTTTGATAAAAATTCAAAACTTGGGCCGAGGCATGATTCCAACCGGCCTTGAGTTTTAAGTTTCTTTTTCTCTCAGCCAAGTTTTTGTTCAGTCATGGCCAACTTGCAGCCACGTTCAGTACCCAGCAGCAGTCAGTCACAGCAGTTCAGGCACAGTAGCTCAGTTGTAGTTGCTCCCTCGTGTGGCCTGGCTCCCCCGTCCGTCTTTGCCTTTGTCCCGAACAGGCTTGCTGGTCCGCGTTGAATAGGCTTGCTGGTTTGTCCAGGCCCTTCGGGTTCTTTGATTTTTTTTTTTGGTATTTTGATTTTTACGAAAAACAACAACAACAATTTAAACAAAAAAAAAAGGAGAGGTTGCTTACACTAAGGTTGGTCTCAAAGTTTCTAGTCTCTTCCGGCAATAATTAAATTACCCTTTTGGATGCTAAACTTGATGGTCCAAAATAGTGTTTTGGACACTAAATTTGGTGACAAGGGCAAATTGGGGATTTTTACTAGCATTTTAATGGTTTTAGACTCTTTCTTGTAACAAAGCAAAGTCAAAGCTTCGCCGTATTCTAGAAAATCCCCCAAACTCCTAGACAATTTGAAGAAAGCAAAGTCAAAGCTCTGCCGTATTTAGAAAGCCTACTAACATCAAGGGTCCAAACCAACAAGGGAGGATTGTTAAATAAATACAATTCTACAAGGGCTAAAACAAGCATGTACTAACAAGAGGGAAATACGGATGGTTGATGGATGTCAAAACTCGAACACAAGTTAGTCAAGATGGATTAGAATACAACACTCTTAAAAATGACACTAGAGAGCCCCCCTAAGCGGCATCGCCAAGGTACGGAGGGGGGATGCTCTAGAATTAGTAGACACACAAGAATAAACAACAATTCCGCAACTCGACTTCAAACAAGGCAATAAGAGAAGACTATGAAGGGCCCCCAATGTCCTTCAAAGAGAGCTCCAAAAACACCAACAATGAAGCTTAAAACGTTTCAAAAACACACAAATTTGGCAACGTGGCCTAAAATGGCCAAAATCCAATTAAATGGATCCAAATGTGCAAAGAGAGCCAAAATATGGCTACAAGGGGTGAAATGAGAGGAGAATGAGTGCCCTTATATACTCTTTCAAGGGCACTCACCTCCTCTTATTTTCATGTAGTAATATTATCACTTAGGATTTTCATCCTAAATTACTAATTTTGACTTTCTACGCTGGTCCAAACTTCTAACTTTTGGGGATTAACTCCAAATCACAAATGAATTGCGCCATTGGCTTCAGAAGGCCATTTTTAGTCTTGACAAACTGACCACCCCTTAACCAAACTCCAAAAAACGCAACATAACCTATCGCTAACTGAACACCAAAATGGGGTAAAAACCCGAATTTTGGAGGTTGACTTTTCTGAGAAAAGTAACTAGCCTAGGTTCTTTAGTAGGTATGGGAGAGTAAGAAAAGACCTAGCTTTGACCCCATTCCGATTTCGTATGTGTTGGAAATGCCGGTCAACATTCCGAAATTTCTTCAATTTTGCCGGTTTTGAAGAATCTTGCTCGTTCGGTTACTTTTGGCTATCGGAATGTTCTAAAACTTGATGGAGCGTCTTATTAGCATAAATAAAACTAATCTAATTTTTAGTGAGATTTTACCGCAACTTGGGTGATTTCTAAGAATTTCTCATCGTAGGTTTTGGCGGTTGACCGTCTGGAAGGGCATCTTCTATAAATTAGAAAATTCCAAAACTTTTTATGGAACCTCTCATGGAATTCCACAAAGGATGTGCAAATTCATATTCTTATTTTGCACAAAGGTCAAAGGAGAATCAACTTTGTCTTCTCCTTTTAATTTCGGCAACTAGGGAATCTTTCACATATAAGAGAATCTTGACAAGTTGATTTTGCCATTGAGTCCCAAATGTGATTTCCACCCTACAACACTATACTCCACCCGTAGATTCCTCTTACGGGTCCATCTTGAGATTGTAACTCCTGCAGGCCAACAATTTGGGGTTTCTGCTATTTCTTCGATGTTATGGGGAAAGTGAAACTTATCTTTGGGAATGGACTTAGGACCTCAACAATGTTCCCTCGGACCAATTTTAGCCATAAGATGTCACATGTACTGTAGATTTGACTACTTGGGCTATTTAGGTTGGATTAATCTTAATTCTACTATTTACCTATATTTCCATGTTTTAACCTATGTATAAGTGGAAATGGGGTTTATTTGAGGAAAATAATCTATAATGGACCAAATGCTATATTGGTACGTGACATATCTATTTTGGTTTTACACTCTTTTTTGGTTTTTTTGTATATAAAATTATACTTAAATTTGTAAAAATTGAAAAAAACAAATTGTGAATCCCTAGTGACGAATTTGGGGCTCACATAGTTGCTACTAAAATCGAAGATGCAAATACGATTGCTAATTTTTTATATAAAAACATTATCACAAGATTTGGATGTCCTCAAGAATTGGTTAGTGATAGAGGTAACCATTTTCTCAATGACACCATTTTCAAATTAACAATAAAATATTTTATTAAACATAAAAAGACTAGTTTTTATCATCCGAGGGCAAATGGTCAATTTGAGAAAACAAATGGAATTCTATATAAAAATATTACCAAAACAGTTCAATGATCCAATATTGATTGGGATGCTAGAGTCTTGGATGCTTTGTGGGCTTATAGGACAGCTTATAAAGTTACCACAAAAAGCACCCCTTTTCAATTAGTGTATGGTCAAGAAACAATTCTACTTATTGAATTAAAAGTCCAATCTCTAAGAATTGCAATTGGGCAGAGATTAGGAAATGAAGAATCTTTAAGAGAACGATATGTCATGTTAGAAAAATTGGATGAAACTAGAAGGCAAGCCTACCTAAACATGTTTAGGTAGGCAATGCAAAATCGTAGAACAAGTTATTATGATAGTAAATTAAAACCTAAGAAATTGCAACCCAATGACTTAGTACTATTATATGATAGCCAATTTCAAAAATTTCTAGAAAAATTTAAAATGAAATAGTTTGGACCTTACAAAGTTTTAAATTTTTATCCTAATAGATCAATTGAAATTCAAGACTTTGCTGAAAATAAACATGAAACCCGCTATAATAGATACCGTCTTAAATCCTACGTAACTTGAGGGCAAGCTATGATTAAGTAGGGAGCAGGCTTATACATTAAGAAAATAAATTGAATTAAAAATAACAATATAATAGTTTTAAATTAAAAAAATAAAAAAATAAAAATTACATAATTGCATCCATGAGTCAAAGATCAAACTAAAAAAAAACTTGTCAAGTTCTTGGTCATTATTTTATACACAGAAATTAAAAATAAAATAGTATGACTAATTTGTTGATAAAATATTTTGTATGCATTTTCAGGATTTTAGAAGCATCTCTCAGTCTTTGTATAAGATAGTGTTGATTTGAAAATTTGAAAAGTAATTATATTTGATTGCAGAGAAGACATTCATTATTTTAGTTATCTAGAGCATTCAGCCATTCAGGTGTAGTCTTCATTCTATATAGATCTCTTTTTATCTATAAATTGTTGAAAGTCTAAATTAGAATGCATTAGTTACAAAACTAATTTTACTAAGATTATAACTTACACTAAAATGCCAAGTGTTGGAAGTTAAAAAGATAAAGAAATAATGTTTCATGAGAATTAAGTAACATAAGAGAGAGAACATGAAAATTATGAGCGCTTTACAAATTTATTATTTTTAAATAGCCTTTGAAATTCTTCTTTGCCTAAAAAAAAAGCTAAAAACATGAAAAATATGAAGTTGAGTGTAAAAAAAATTAAGTAAGATAACCTTGGTCTATAACTAAGAGTGAATTGCCAAAATAAAGCTAAAAAATTAAATAAAAGTAAAAGATTTTGAATAAACAAAAAAAAAGAGAAAATGAGAGTTAAAGTAAAGTGATATGTAAGAAAGACAATCCCTGAGTGAAAAGTAAAATAAAATAAATTTCTTTTCTAAGAGTCTACTCTTGTAAAACATGATAAATAATAACCTCACTAAGTCTATGTGTTACAAATTAAGCTAAAAATCTAGATTTCATGTTTTAAGTTTTTGAATTATCTATGTCTTAAATAGTTTCTCAAAGAAAGGTGTCTCCCTTTGAGTTGATTATTGAGGCATAAAGCAAAATAAAGCCTAGTAATCGGATAAGATTGCAGATACAGACATTGGTTGGAAATTGAGATAGATATATTTGCCAAGAAAAGTGAGAAATTGAATGATCTTTTTGTGAAAGGTGAGATAAAAGAATAAAAACATGTTGCGAAAAAATGCGCGGAAAGAGAAATGAGTGTGATGGTGAGTTGAAATGTTTGCTAGTCTATTCAATAATAAGGTATTGAAGCATTAAAGGAAGAAAGAAAAGAAAGACAACAGATTTGGGAAGAAGATAAAAATTTAAATAAACTAAAACTATTTCTAACTAAAGTTAAGTTTAAAAGTCAAAATTATATGGTCTAATCAAGTTCAAACCTTTGAGTCAATTTTCCATCTAGATTATGTATATGAAAAGAATGATTAGGCAAATCCCATTTCTGAATTTATCCAAAAAAACATTGTGTTTATTCCAATTAAGTCAAACAAAAAAATAATAAAAAATAAAAAAGAACAATTAGATCCTTTTTTTATTTATACAATTTAAATCTTGTAGTCTACATGTCAAGTCTAATAATTAAAATTTTAGAGATCATTGAGTAAGATTCACCTTATGGGAAAGAAGAAGCAATTAAAAGTTCTACCAATGCCACTACTTGAGTTTTCATCCTCACTAATTGAAGGATTTGATGAAGATCGAATAAAATTATTAAAGAAAGCCAAAACTTAGGAATATATTCATTTCATATGAGCTCCTCCAGATATGCACTTGGTCATAGACTTCATTGTTACTAGTGAATATGGCAAAATGATAGAAGTCATACTACAAGGCAAAACAATAATGCTCACACCAAAAAGGATAGCTAGAATCTTGGAAATACCATCAAGGGGAGACCAATGTATATTATTTACTCATCTCACCACTGAAAAAAAGACCAAGGTATTTAAAAGAAAAAATGTTGCTAAAAGCAAAAGTAGTTGATGGGTGGAACCTCTGCCAAATTACAGATTAGACTTTATCAGTATTTATGATATTTATTTATGATATTTATCAATCAACACTATTTCTGGGCTCCTCAATTTTATGATTGGGACATATGAAGTAATACATGTTGGATTTAAGGCATGGATGGGTGGAAGAATTGATTGGACTTATTAAGCCTATGAATATATGCTACAAGAAATGATTGCTAAGAAAAAACAAAGTTCCATATTTATGATATTAGCCCCTCTTCTTTTAGCATTCTGTCAATATAGTTTCAAATGTTTGGAAAAAGAGTCATTATTGGAGATTTAGACAAACGATGATATTTTTGCACCAATCCCTAAAAATAGAAAGAAAAAAGGACCATCTGTGTAAAATTCAATACCAAATGAATCAAATTTTGGGACCAATGAGGGAGAATTAAGTTTCATATGTTGAGTTGCTCCAAGTTATCAAAGAATACCAAGAAAATCGGCAACTTATGAATTTGGAGATAGATTTTTATAAAACTAAAGAGATTGCATGGCAAGAACAAGTGAAGAGACTAGAGGTTTCAATAATCAAATTTCAAGATATGCATAGAGCAACTGAGTTAATACTAGGAGCAAAAATAGAAGATTGTTGAATTTTAAAATTACATTGTTAAAAACTACAAAGTGAAAAAAAATAGAGAACAAAATTACCAGCTTATAGAAACACAAATAGAAGAGATGCAAGATGAGATTGAGACTCTTAAAAGAGAATTGGAGAAAGCTAAGAGTCAATCTAGACTTCAAGAGCCAGAGAAAATGAATACTACTCAAAAAATAAATGAGTTGGAGCAAACTATAAGATTATTGGTTAGTATCAATGATGAGCTACACTAAGAATTAGACACTACAGTAGACTTGGTCGTGGGAGTCCAGTAGTGTATGTGGCAAAACCAACGAGATTCAACACCCACTTTTCCTTATATCGAGCTTATGAGTTGCAATGTAATATATACCTTAGTATACTTACTTTTGAAAAAGGTCAAAAATTATCAAATGAGCAATTTGAAGATGCATGGGAGACAACAACTAAGTTTGATAATATGCAAAATCTCCTTTGTAAGATGCTAGTACAAGGCGATCTCATCATGATCAATTTTCTACTTGGAACACTTAACCACTTTTATTTTGATTAGCTTGTTGAACTAAACTAGTTTGCATATTATGACAAGATTTGGTTTCATGCTTTAGTCCACAAAAGCAACACTTAGGTGGTAATCCTGGAGGAGAGGGACAATCAAGCAACATGTGCCCATGACCTCTACAATTTGTGCACCAAATATGGACACGATCCTCATTGGGTTGGGTTTTCTTTTCCACAGTTTTAGCCGAATTTACTTGTAAATTACCCAATTGCTTTGTTAATTCATTCAATTGGGCTTCCACGGGGAAGGTAGGTATTCTTCCATCCATTTGATTAATTCTCATAGGTTCCACAGGAACAACTAGGGCAATTGGGGCCATTGTGGTAGGAATTATATTAACATAATTAGGCTGGTTGTAAGCGGGTAAATTATTTACCCCCACATCCTCCCTTCTCACTCCTACTTGGTCTAGGTAACTACTTGGACCTACCACAGGAGGAACATACACATCTCCTAGATAAATTTCTTCCCACAACTTTGCTTGTTGATAGGCTGCGGTCAAGGTTGCAGGACTTGCTTCCTTGACATAAGCTTTTAATTTCAGGGGATACAACCCATTCACAAACTGCCTCTAAATATGAGCATCTGGCAGTTCATGATTTGATAACTGTAGAATAATTTCTTCTAGGCGGCCATAATACGCATCAATTCTCTCCCCACTAACCATATGTAATTCCGCTAGCCTTTCATACAACTTCTCTTCATACGAATTAGGGCAAAAATGGGCTAAGAATGCATCATGCAAACTTGCCCAAGTTGTAAAATGACCCGCTGGTTGGCGTTGAAACCATCGTTTAGCTTTATCACTTAAAGTACTAGGAAATATGCTAAGGAAGTGGGCATCAATCCTTGCATTATTTGCATTGCAACGCGTAAGGAATTCGTAAATATGGCTGTTTGGGTCGTCGCCCATCCGGCCATTAAAAAATGGAAAAGGTATAAGTGAATACGGCCTATCGGCTTCATCGCCGGGCCGCATCACCACGGGTAATTTCATAGCAACCATTATTCTATTAGATACTACAACTTGATTTGGTTTATTTAAATTTGCAAATTTTGTTACTTCCAAGTTGCGTGCGATTTTCTCTAAAATAGTATCTTTAAGAAAAATGGCTGGAGCTTCCAATTTTTTTCTATTTGAACTCCAAATGAGACTTTTATACCAAATTGGGTTATCTTCTTCCCTCTCTACTAGACTGGCTCTCCCTTGAAAAGATCTTAATGGAGAATCAATGAGTGGGGAGTCAGATATTATTGATTTATTCTCCCCCACTAATTCCAATTTGAACTCCAAAGATTCTTCTTCACTTGACTCTTTTGAAGAGTATTCTGGTGAAGAAGAATTTGAAATATATATCGGATGACATACAATATGATTGGCACCAAATTCTTCTCTTAAAATAACCTTACTTTTATTTTCTAACTCTATTTTTTTATTTTCTTCAACTATCACTTTATCATTTTTTTGTTCTTTTTCCACTATTTGGCTACACTCCGGCCTATGTCGGGAATAATGTCCTAATCTAAGAGAGTTTTTCCCTCTAGGTGAGGATGGCTCCAACTCGACCTTAGAAGCAAATTTACGCTTTCTATCTGCGACTCTCTTCCTTGCTCTTTCGTCTCTAGTGTTTTTGCTATCTTCTGAATTTATAGATGTACTACTCATTACAAAGAACGAGATATAGAATAAAAACCTATTTGGTCGCCTCCCCGGCAGCGGCGCCAAAATTTAGATTGCCTTGGTATCCGAATTGGAATTAACCCAAGCTTAATAGTTTAAAGTTCGTTCCAAGGGAGGTCAATTGAATAGATTTGCTTCTACAACGACCAAAGAATAACCAAATAGGATATTAAAACACCAAAGAAAGACATGCTTCCAACTAATATTAATCTAATGCCTCACAATTTTTTTAATTAGTTATTAATTTTATTAATCACTCCACTTTTAAAGCCACAAAGGAAAAGTGATCTCCCAAATTGGTCTTCAATCTTTCTTTGAGACTTGAATTCTTAATCTTTATCTCCAACTCAGTTCAATGTGGGTACAGCTCATACACAATCTTTTACTTGCACTTCAATCAGGCTTGTCGACTTCCTTGCCTCCTCATTGGGAAACATGATCTTTTCCACCCACTCGGAATTAGCCTCTTCGAACTTCAGCATTACTTCATATTCACTAATAAATATTCTCTTTCTCAAATTTATAAGGCATGCGTTATCAGCTCACGACAATCCACTCTGACTTCAAGGTTTTTTAGATAACAAATTATAAATCGACCTCCTTGCTGGAATCAGACAATTTTAATTTCCCGACTTGGATTAACATACTCCATGTTCTTAATCAAGATCTGTTCCCAATTTGTTTGATACCAAGCAGACTCACAGAAACGATTAGAATCAGAACATAAGCTCATTCAAACTTAATTCCTATTTGGACGCATATCACAATCAGTACACTCAATTAACACAAACATACATGCTCAATGAACAAGTAATTACTTATAACTAGCCATGCTTCACTTTACAATTTTTACTCAGACATTTTCAAAATTATTTCTTTATTGCTTCCGATTTGGTGAACACATCACTGTTAAATCTCATAGATTTGTCATACAACTTAATACTTGTCAGATCTTCTCATTATGTTGTCATCATAGATACAATCTTCTAAATTTAACCACTTGTCTTTCTATTTGTAATCTCTCATTGAATCTCAATCTTCCACTGAATCATGCCTATTCTTCATTCTCCATCATCACACTTACAAACACCATTCACTCTAACTCACATAGCCACACATGACTTCAAACTCTCCAATTTGGATCACCCTCATGATACTGTAAATCTACAATTCCTCTCCAACTAGGATAGACATAAACATTCACACATCCTGGATCACCCTTGTGATACGGCATGGACACTTGACTTCACTCACAAACTACAAGCAACCGACTTGGAACATAGAAATCACAAACACTACGAAAAAAATACACAGCACGCCTGTTGGGACACACATTGACATTTGCTAATCAAACAATGGGTCTTGAAAATGGAGCCAAAACGCTACCTAATAGGAAAATCTAGACTGACAGTTACTCCTCCCCTCGAGAGAAGACCACCTAACTACCAGACTAACTTCCGATTTGGAACTGACAACTAAATCCGCAGCTTACACAATCCAACTTGGCTAGCCAGATCGGCACATTACTTGGCTACACCTACCCAACTTAGAACTGATTGGATACAATCATACATTACCAACCTAACCCCAAATTGAATTCTAACTCACCAAAAACACCAAAATACTACAAAAAAACGGGTATTTTATGATTGCAAAAATATGACTGAGGATGACTGACGACTAGTTGCAGTCATATTCTTGAAGGCCAACACATTGAGGAAAAATATGACTTCAAAATATGACTGTCAGTCATTTTTGGGCCTTCTACTTCATAAGTATACACTATACAACCATTAGGAACACCAAAGTACTTCATAGGGAACGTAGGGAACATGTTTGAGGAACGTTGAGTCATATTGTTAGTCATATTTCTATAGTAGTGACATTTTTTTGTTTTGGGCAACCCAAGAAAAATACGAGCAATTCAAAAAAAATTTAGAAAAACCATTGTTTAAGATTTTGAAATCCTACTCACCTATTTTTTAGGATTTTGAAACCAAGTCACCACGTTTTTAGGGTTTTGAGATCCTAGCCGCCACTTTTTTTAGGATTTTGAAACCCTAGTCGTCACTTTTTAGGATTTTGAAACCCTAGCCGCCACTTCTTTTGGCCCTTCTTCCTTGCCTTTTATTGTCTCTTAGCTCATATTTGTTATTGTTTCTTAGTTGTTGTCTTTTGTTGCATCTTATCTCTTCTTTCTTGTTGCTTCTTAGTTCTAATCATGCTTCTTGTTTCTTGTTATTGCACCTAAACTCATTCTTTCTCTACCATTTTAACTCTTATCTTCTTCTTAGTTGTTTTTTTTGTTTCTTCCTGTTGTTTTTTAATTCTTACTTCTTGTTTCTTTTTGTTGGATCTTAACTCTTGTTTCTTGTTGTATCTTAGTTGTTGCTTCTTGTTTCTTGTTGTATCTTAGTTGTTGTTTCTTGTTTCTTGTTTCTTGTTGTGTCCTAGTTGTTGCTTCTTGTTTCCTATTGTGTCTTAGTTGTTGCTTCTTGTTTCTTGTTGCATCTTAACTCTTGCTTATTGTTATCTCTTAGTACTTGTCTATTTCTTCTTCTTGTTTTCTCCATCATCATTCTTATTTTTCCTACCCTAAACTTGAGCTACATATTTTGTGTTGTTGTAAGCCTTTGAAGGTTGAGTTTTGTTTTTCATTCACTAAAAATTAACCTCCCATTTCTTTAATTGTTTATGCAGGCACCAAAAGTTGAAACAAAGTCATTAGAGGCTACTTGCAACCCAATAGAGCCATCTTCACATTATTGTAAGGAATATAGGCCTTTTTGAATTTTGTGAATGATTCATTGTAGTATATATGTTTTGTATTGGTGATTAATAAATGTTAATGATGAGAGTTGCTTTCCTTCTTACATTCTTTCTTTCCAATATGATTATCTCTTGTATATCTTTAAAATCATACGTATTCATTTTTAACTACATGGAGTCTTTTCCAATATATGACTTTGTATTTTCCAAAATATGACTGCAATTAGTCATAAACTACCAATGACATCCACATGAAGTACCACATCAATCAAAATATGACTCACAACAGTCATATTTCACATTAATAAAATATGACTCACAAGAGTCATATTCCACATCATTCAAAAATATGACTAACAAGAGTCATATTCCACATCTACAAAAAATATGACTGTACAAAGTCATATGCCACATTAGCCAAAATATGACTCACCGCAGTCATATGCTACATTAGCCAAAATATGACTCACCGTAGTCATATGCCACATGAGCCAAAATATGACTCACCGCAGTCATATTCCACGTCAGCCAAAATATGACTGACCGCAGTCATATTCCACGTCATCCAAAAAAATTGACTACGTGGAGTCACATGCCACGTAGGATTTATTTTTGTTTGCCCGGGCAACTCAATAAAAAGTCAAGCCCTCAAAGATAGTCAAAATATACACCTTGTTGGCAAAATACGGCTAATTATAGATAATTATACCCCCCGAAAAATATGACTGCCAATATGACTGATGTCCGAAGCGACTCGTCGGTAATGACTCATATCAGTCATATTGCAGTCATCTACAGTAATTTCTGCGGCCAGTCATATTTTTTGATTTTACGACTCATTGCAGTCGTATTTTGTAGTCATAAAACACTGGTTTTGTTGTAGTGAATTGATAAACAAACATATCAAAATCACTACAAATACATTGAAAAAGCCTAAAAAAAATACACAAAAAGTCAAAATCTTAAAATAATTAGGTTATCTACAGTGCCTTTAATTTACTGGCACAATAATCCATTAGTTAGAGTGGCTTGGAGGCGAGTCCAGAATCTAAGGAGGGTTCCGTGTGGAGATAAGCAACCGCCATCAGAAAATCCCCACTCACCGGAAGGTCTGCCAACCGTAGGATCGGTCTAAGTATTTAGAAACTCAGACTTCTGCCAGTTCCAGGAGCCAAGATTTGTCGTTGTAGTGAAGGAGACTGGAAGATATTTTGAGTGATCTGCCTTCTGGATAGGCCATTGGGAGAGTTGTGAGAATTTCTACTTTTCCCCTTCGCAACAAAATTATGTTTGTGTGTATGTGTTTGTGTAAGTGAACAGAGATTGTGAGAAATCTGAGTGGTGAAGTTCCTACCCCTTGAAAGATCAAAGGCAGACCTCTTGAAGGTAAAACAGGGGTATATCAAACCAGTGAGTAAAAAAGTAAACCGGAATCCGGAAGAGGACGGATCCGGATTGGAATCCGGAAGGTATTTGTTTCCAAAAGAAAGAACAATAGGTTGTAAGGATTGTTTGGGTGTTTTGGAAAAGTAATAGAAACCGGATACCTTAGCTTGTGACAACATACTAGAATTCTCTAGGACAATAACTCGTGTCATCTTACCACATTTTTGTGTTAAAAATACTTACACTTAGATTACACATACGACAAGGAATAATTAATGAATTATTTGTACTATTTTCAAAGTACACTAGAAGAAAAACATGTCCGCTACAATCGATTGAAATGCAACTATATGTCCTACGCAACTGCCCTGCAACTACAATCCTCTCTATTTGCACCAACTTTGACATAGTTACATTATAGTTGCAAAATAGTTGCAAAGTAGTTGCAACATGTAGTTATGCATACAGGAATGTAACAAAAGAGTTGATGTCAGGTACTTTACATCCAATCTTCATCACAATTGTCGATGTGGACAATTTTACGTTCTGTAGAGTCCAATGTGTCTATCTACAATTGCATGTAATTTAAATTCGATCGTAATTTAACTAGAATGCAACTGGATTGCAACTAGATTGCAACTGGATTGCAACTAGATTGCAACTAGATTGCAATTGGATTGCAATTGGATTGCAACTATAGTGCAACTAGACTACAACTACATTGCAATTACAATTCGACTAGTGTTTGACTTAAAAACAACTAGACTTTAACTTGAAAAAACTAGCATGCAACTAGAAAACAACTAAAATGCAACTACTATTAAGTCTTTTATTAATTGTCCCACATCAATTGTCAAGAATACCATTAGGTTGAACATATAAGAATTGTAAGTTATAGCAGTATTGCATAATGAATTTTGATAATGAAATTCTAAAATTTATATATTTTGTAGATTTTTACACTTTGTAGATTTCTACAACCTATAGATTTCTACAAGTTGTAGATTTTTATAATCTACAAAAATCTATAAATATTTAAAGTTTAAGATATTTCTAGATTTGGCAATCTAAAAAAAAGATAGATTTGAAATTTAGAATCTACAAATCTTTGAAATTCAAATTTCAAATCTACAAGTCACAAAGACGCAAACTAATTGCACATCAATCGCAAACTAGTTGCACACCAATCGCAAACCAGTTGTAAGTCAATCGCAAACCAGTTGTACATTAGTTGCAAATAAGTTGCACACAAATGACTTCCACGTAAGCAACCACATCAAAAAAATTCATTGATGAACTTTCAAGTATACTGTCAAATGATAAACAACTTTGAATTTTTTGCAATTGCTTTGCAACTCATGCAACTTGTCCACTGCAACTGCGGGCTCCAAATTATCACCTAGTTGCAAACAACCTATGCAACTACAAAATGAGTTGCACAATGTAGTTGCAAAACCCCTCGTTTTCTTGTAGTGGTATTATCTTGTATATATGATTAGGTCCTAGAGCATTCATTGCATAAGACAATTTGACCAAATCTAAATTTTTGACCAAATTTTTTGACCTCCTTTTAGAACACTAGATATGATCAAGACTTCATACATTATGTCTCATACATTGATAAAGGACTGTGAACAAAAAAATTTAGCTTGGAAATAAGAGTATTGTAATATTATTCAAACCTTTTACATAAAAATCTATTCAAAAGTGACTTTAGTCACAAGACAATAAATTGATTAAACCTTTCTCCAAAACTAAGAAGTAACAACCCCTATACTATTGTACTCTGGGTTTTGTAAAAAAGCAAAACCTAATTTACAATTTTACAGCCCTCCAAAATTTTCAAGAACATTGACAACATTAAACAAAATGAAGAAGGTTGAATTGCCCTCCATTCATGATTATTTTGTACAATTGCAGAATATAACATATTATAAATGATGTAAAAATATGGAAATTTGGTGTCGAGATTCTAATGACATTTTTAGTGTGAATAAGTGGGCAACAACACTCACAAAATGTTCCGTGTGGCATGAAAAAGATGAAATTACTAACTTGCCATTTATCTTGGGCATCCAAACTACATGGCAAAATGAAATTATGATGAAATTTGGTCACAAAGGAGTCATCTCTATGGATGCTACACATGGTACAAACATTCAAAATTGTCTCCTATGGTCTCTACTTGTATTTGACAATTTGAATAAGATATTCTTGTTGTTTGGATTCTATCTAGTTGATCAACTAAAAAGAACCTCACTATGTAGTTGGAGTCCTTGAGGAGGCATATCATGAAGATATGCCCAATCTTTCTACCGTCATGTTTCTTCACAGATGACGTTGTTGAGATAAAAGAAAGCCATAAAACGTTCATGGCTAGAGGAAAATGTTTCGGTGTATTTATGTGCTTTCCATGTGATAAAAAATTGAAAGAATAAAATTTTACATAAGTTCCAAATCTAGGAAACTTATGAGACCTTGTATAGTTGTATTCAAAGTTTTGCATGCATATTTATATATGCCTATTGAGTACAAAGAGCTCGAATCTGCCTTCACCAATTGTATTCAAAACACTGGGAGTTCACTTAGAGTGTCCATTAGAAACCACGTGCGGACAAAACTTTGAACCTCCTATTTACTTTTTGAATTTTAAATAAAACAAAAAACAAAAAATATGAAAGCCTATTTTGATACATATTATAATCATCAAAGTATGTGAACTTGCAATTTGAAATTATTGTAAATAATGGTGTTTATTATTTTTACTTGCAAACATATATAATACTCTTGCAAGTGTTTAATATTATTAGAATTGTTAAAATTTTATTTTTTCTTGTTTTTGTAGAACTATATCTCATTGGTCATTGTTGACATTATCATTCTAATCAAGACACTCAATCAAGCATCAAAGCTTATCATGGAGCACTGAAACGGTGAATGCTAGTTGATAATCGAGATAAGTAAGGTAGAAGAATTGATTTTCTTGTATCGTGCCTCACAACTCTGGTGGTAAGCCATTATATATACATGCAAGAAAGGAAAATCAATGGCTTTGTTTTGAACAAATCAATTCAAAAGATTGTGGAGAATAGAATTATGCAGGCCAAAGACATTCCATTAGAAGACATTGTAAAGTCGATGTATGAAGACAATATATAGAAAGTGAAGTCCCAAATTGTACAAAATCGGTGGTATGAAATTCTTGAACTATATTCATAATATGCTTGTTGCTCATGCGAATGGAGTATACGTAGAAATTTTTGTAAGCATCAACAAACTATTCTAAAAGTTTCTACAGACTTATCTTAAAATATTATTCTTGAATATTTAGGGACCTATTACGGTTCCATTTAAGGAGGCTAGAAAGCTATGTTTCAACAATAAGTTCTACTAGATCCATTTGAGAGTTTTAGTGATGGCAATGACAACAATGACAATGACAATACAATGTTCCTAATGTTGGGGAGACCGAGTATGATGTCTACATGCATGATACTTATGAAAGATAACCTAAAACACATTTATCCATTGGGGGTCATTAGCACTAATTCAAAAATTAGTGAAAGATGCTACAAAAGAAGCAATTGTTGGTGGTATTGAATTATATTAAACCACATGCAATGTATGATGACTAAAGTGGTAGCCAACATTCAACGTATTCAGGTTTAATAAGCTAGCAACCTTCACATCTTCATGCAAAGTACAAAGTTGTAGAAAATGGTAATGAAAACTCAATGTGGATAAAGAAGGATTAGTGAGAACAATTTTTGGGAGTAGGAAAAAGAAAGAGGATTTTCACATCAACCCATTGAAATTTGATTGATATGGTTTTTAATTTTTTAAATATTTTATTGTAGTGATAATCATTATAAATTTTTTAAGTAATCTGAAAAATGATTAATTTAGTTATTTTTAGTATGTTTTTTTGTTTGTTCCTAATCTATGTGGAAGTATTCTCTTGTTTAGATGTAATTCAAATGTATTGAAGTAAACATTTGTACTTTGATATTTCAAATTTCAAATTATTGCAAGTATGAATTTCGTTATGAAAAAAAAATTGTACAAATTTTGATGATCTATTTTTCTCAAACTTCCTCTTTTAGTTACAAGAAGGATTTAAAAGTACTTCAATATTTAAAAGAGGCTTTGGAATTGAACGAGCAGTTGGATTTGTAAAGTCACAAGAAACTAAACATATCTATTTTACTTGTTCTATCTTGCAACTTTTAATATTGAATGACTTTGTCATCAAATTCCAACTTTTATATTTCTTATGGTATACTTTCAATGTTTAAAATAATATAAATATTCCAATGCAACATGATTCAGTTAGTATAGAATGGTGGAATGTACTCTATTGATAGATATACACACTTACTTATATGAGGCCCAAAGAAGAAATCATCAATATATTGTTACATATTTATTTACCTTCAAAACATGCAAAGAGTGTTGTAAGATTGTATATAGTTTTGCAAATTTCAAATTCATGTATTTTATATAGTACATGTGAGAATTTTATATAATTGTCAAAATTTAATGGATTGTAGTGTATTTTATAAAACCAAAATTTTAATGAATATCATTGTTATAATGCAATAATTTATTAGTAAGATAACATAAAATTAATCCTTTAAGGACTAAAGGGTAGTCTTTATTTTCAAAGTAATGGAATGAAATTTTTTCCTATTAAAAAAGGCACTAGCAACTAATGTCACTCTTCTAAGTATTAAAATTCTTTGCTAAATAATGATATATGAGTCCCATCAATAGCTCCACAAATATTTGACAATCCCATTATTTCTTCAAAATCCTAGATAATGGTATCAACGCAGTCTTTACTAGGAATACTATTGTAGTGGTCAGATAATTTGTCTTTGTCTGTAATTCTGTCACAAACTATGTCCACATACTTTCTAAAGGTTGAAGTCTTAATAATAAAATGATCTACCATGTGCTCCAGACTATAGCCATGTGCCATAACTTACACATGCCACAATTTTTTTTATATCTATTTGTGGCCTCACTTGATTCATACACTTTCTTTTTTTTATAAAAGAGTCAATATGTTCAACAAATTCTCAAATGCACCAAAACTCATTCTCCATAACTTTTTGAAATTTTTATGGTGCATTTCATTACTTGATCTCCACACTACTTTTTCTACATAATTCCTATGTTTTGATTGCTGAGGCTTTATCCCAAAGAGGTGGGGAGCATTTGATTTCTTCCTCTTGCTAAGAAAGAACAACGATGAAAAAAAATGAACCTTCATTGAAGTTCCACTACCGGAATTCAAAATCTCTAAAGCTCGGGATTTGTAACTGAAAGAGTTATTCATTGTCATAGAAAGCATGATCTACATGAGCACTACTTGAGCACAAAAAGAAGGCTCCATATTGACTTACAAAACTCACCAAAATCGTTTTCATATAAAAATGTAGTACTAAAAATCTAAATCAAAGAGAACTTTAAAAACCTCACATCAAATACAAAATGCAAGTAAAAAACAAAAACAAAAAAATTCTCCACAACATGTACTACCATTTGCAAAAAGAATAATGAAAATAAACAGATACACATACTAAGAAAAATAGACAAAAAGTTCAAACTCTCCTAAGCTCTTTCAAGTATTTTCAAGCTCCAACAAAAAAAACTCCTAGTGATTGACTCCGCTTGATAGAGAAAAATAAATTATCTCTCATCTGTGCCACTAAAGTGACTAAGCTTGCTAACACATGAAGAAGAATGGAATTACCAGTGGCAAAAAAAATTCCTAGCTCAAAGCCCCTTAGCAACTGCTAGGATTGAACTGGATCCTATTGGATGGGGGCCTGCCTAGGCAAGTTAGCTTGTGCACAAGGAGCTCACCACTCCTGATGTACATAGGCCTGATATTGTTCAATGGACAACAATAGACCCCCTCATCCCCTCTGTCCATCCACTTTCGTAACAAAGAAGGGGTCAATTCGCCCTAGCCTTCTTTTTCTCCTTTTCCTTCGTCTCCTTCCTTCCTTTGTCTCCTTCCTTTGGCTAAATCACCCTATTGCAGATTAGGTGGGGTAACTTAGATTGGTGCTCTGAACAACTCGCCTTTTCTTTTGAGACAATAGTAGGGGCCTGCCCTACACCATCAAGGGCCGCATAGAGCCCACAAGAATTCATGTGTGAGGCCCTACTATCTGTACTTAGAGCATCCCCACCCGATTCTCCCTATACACAATCGGGGCGTAAAGGACAAGGGCCGAGAGCTAAGGCACCCTCACCATGGTGTAGGGAGAGGATTTTTGAACATTGGACACACCAAATTCTGCTTCGAGTAAGTTACTTGAGCTTGGCGTTGGCATAGAAGTTTCTGGCTAGCCCTGAGTTGACCAATTTTTTGCACTTTTTTCAAGTCCCCTCGCCATAGCTGGAACACAGTGGCGATGCTTAGTTATCCATAGTTGGAAGACAATTCAATCTTAAAGGAAGACATAAAAATGGACATTTGCGTAAGTGCTTAAATGCATACTTCAATTATGCCAATGTTTCCCTACCCTAATAAACACCAACATTGGAAACATCATGACCTTCTTAACCCTTAAAGCCCCGCTGTCCCCTTGAGGGACAATTTGGATCCGGGTAGGTTCCTATTGTCTCAATTTGAAGTGAATTTTTTTGAGATTTTTTGAGTTTGTGTAGCTTTGCAAGAGCTTTGTGGATATATAATTTTTGTTTCAATTGGATGCCGGATGAAAAAGTTATGGCACAATGAGCAAGAAATGGAGCTTGGTACACAACCCAAAAAAATTACAAAAAGTCAAAATAATTTTTTTGAATTATTTTCCTAAAAGATTATGTTTTTACCTATACGTGAAGCTTTGATTCATTCTATTTGGACTAGGGATGAGAAAGTTACGGACAATCTTAGTTTTTCGGGCAATTTAAGCACCTTCTTGAAAAAAAACTTTTTGTTCAACTTTGAATGCTAATATCTTCCAATCCGTAAGGTCAAATTTGATGAAATTTTTACTACATGATCTCAGACAAGTTAAGTACAAGATTCTACGGTTAAATTCCTCAAAAAAACAAAAAGTTGGTTTCCTTAAGTGAATACAGCAGAAGTGGTAGTTTTGAGTGGTTTTTGGCAGAAAACACCCTCGGGGCTTTAGGGGTTAAATCGTAGACAAAACCATCCAATTCATGAAAAAAATGTTTAAATGCCATATAAAATTATATCATGCATGCATGATGAGAATCTGGAAGACCACGAAAGAGTTGTGAACTTCCCTGGTATCATGTGCAGAAGTTTTTTTCTCTTTGCGGTATATCTGCTGCAATCTCATCTCCATTTGAGCAATTTGATTCTCGTACACCATGTATGTTTAAGTGAAACATGATCATGGAATGTCCCCATATAATACAAATCATTGTCCCATTTTGTTTATTCTGCACAATTCAGGGTGCCAAGAAATATGACATTTTGGGTGCACTCTAGAAAAAAAAATCTTCACAACTCAGAATGATCAATAAAAATTTCTATTTCCGGCTGGGAGCCCTGACAAGTGCCAAAGTTATGAAATTCCTTCATTTTCACAAAATTGACGTTCATTGCTAACAGGAATTGAAGGAACTGCAAGCTCCAACCAATGATCACCCAACACCTAGTCATGCTCTCTCGCACAGTCCGCATGCACAGCATGTTGTTGGCTCCTTAACCAAGTCGGTTTCTAGCGACAAATCGCCAAAAACTTTTATGCTATGAAGGATAATCCGATCTAGTTGGCACTGCGGCTACTTGGAAACTCAGGGATCCACAGATGCTTGCTTCCTCAAACGGTCATGTTGACAATGGACTTGCTGACCACTTGGGTGCTATAAAGATTTGTTCATAAAGGGGGGCAAGGTTTCCTTGTTGCGGGTATTTAGGTTGGGAGCAAATATTTCTAGAATCCTGTTGTTTCCACCAACCTTTAAACCATCAGAAATGACGAGCTGGCAGCATTCACAAACGATGCTCAAATATGATACTTTCTTCATGGATTTTGGGTGCCTGAATGATGGGATTGCCTAAGTTGGAGATTTTGCATAGATCTAGGGGATGGGCTACTGGTTCCTGAATGCATGTATCACGAGCACCAAGACTAAAAATACATTTAATCCCTTGTAGGAGAAGGTTTTTGGAGGTTTTTAGAGGGACAAAAGGAAGTAAGATGTTTTTGCAAATGAGAGAAAACAACGTGTGAGAATTAGACTCAAGTGATAAAAAGATTCAAGTTCAATTAATTCTCCTCCTTTAGATAAGGACTTTGAGTGCTGGAAATGCATGGCCTCTAACAAGGCCAGTCTGGTTTTCCCACATTTTGTGATCAACAACAATGGCACTGGATTGTTCTCTCAACCGCTTCAATGTCTTCTCAATACCGTACACATCATTCCACTGATCGAAGGAATGGGACTAGTATCAAATTGGTACATGGCGCAGATTGTGAAAATTAATCTTAAAATGTACAACTTGACATTGCAATTCACATGAACTTGCCATGTGGTTCTAATGAGAGAGGGATTTTTATACGTAAAAAATATTTATTGTCAGAATATGAGAAGAATGTGAAACCAAATTGCATTATGATTCTCTTCTATTTTTTTAAAAACAATCTAACTCATACCGTCACTCACAAGTTGTAATCAGCGAAAGTGACTCTTAGGCAGGGCAGGCCACCAAGCCATTCTCTAGAAATCTGAAAGCAATCATTTGGATGTAAGGGATGCTCGAGAGAGTTGTTGAGTTGAGGCAACTGTGAAATATCTTGCATTGCTTGCATTATTTTGATTCTCTTCATCGCAATTTCACTGAAGCTGCTCACTTGGACCGACGTCGTTGCTGAGGACCAGTTGCAGCGTAACCCGATTGTTAACAAGCTCATGCTGCAGCTCCAAAAGATCAGAGACAGGATTTGCGACATCAATCCCCCCAAATAGGAATTGTTCTGCCTCTCGATCACGGTGGTGACCACCGCTTTCCAGCACACAAGCTCCGGAGCGTTCGCCATGTCCACTTTCGAATTCACCTGCATGTGATTCTTCTTGACTCCCAAACTCCCAGAACAGTTTGTCCACGCTGCGTAGTTCGTGAGCACCATGTTTGGCTTGGGAAACTGATTGTACTGCCATTTGCACCGTCTCCAGGAAGATGTCCGGTACGGCGTCCGCCTTTGATTTGGATGTGGTCGCCTCGCCGCATGTGACTTCAGAGAAAGTAGAGGTCTCTTGGAGACTTTAGAAGCAGATCGATCGTCTTTAGTGGTGGCCACCATTTGGGTTAATTTTGTTGCCTGGGTGATAGAAAGTTAAGTTCAAGGGCTGATTGATTGCCTTCAGATGGTGATTCTGCATTGTGGCACGATATGGAATGTTAAATCACCTGGCTAGTTGAAGAAGCAACAGGATTTCTTGGTGGGTGGCATTGGAGAAATCCAAAAATGTTCATTGATTGAATTTTTGAAACATATTCTATAGTCGATGTCCAGTCCGGTGTAAGACTAGAATAAATACACTACGAATGGAATTTGGACGCAATTGTAGGACATTTGTTTGATTTCGTAGGCACAAAAGAATCTTTCTCATCAATTTCTGTATTGGCTTTTTCTCCTGTGTGGACTCCCTGAAATTCCATGTACGGAACTAAATCTTCAGGTACGCATTTCTGTGCAAGTCTCCGATTTTCCTACGAACCTCAACATTTGCTACCCACTACCAGCAAGAATTATCAATGATGGTTTAACAGGTAGCAATCTGCACAGATTAATCGGAATATTGGTGGGAAAAGTGTTGAATGTGTGAATTACGTAGGAAATCCTTGAGAATGCAATTGCAGAATCTTCTGCTTAAGCTTTTACAAAGGGGTTGATATTAAGTTGAAGAAAGAATTGTGAATTGTGATGTCGTAGGACTGGTCAAGGATTAGATGGACAGTTGCGCCAATTCAGTCTGACTACCTCCTACATATGCAACCAACGTGACTCTCATCATCGACATACATTGGTAGTAAGGCCCTATCTCGACAAGATTTTGTCAGATTTTGTCATGAAAGTGATGACTGAAAGATGCTAAATTTCTTGACAAGTAGCGATGAGTTAAGTAAGAAGGTAGCGAACATCAGATAGAGTCCCTTGACAATCAAGGCCGTCGCCTGCTCAGCCAACATTCATATTATTTTACACCCTTGTGACATGAGAAATTGAGGAAACATTGATTTGAACCTTACAAGCAGAAGCCTTGAATGGTAATCTAGGTGTTACTTGATCAATATAGGTATTCCCACTCACATAATACTTCTGATAGAGTCAACCTTCATTGGTTCAAATTGATCAAAGAGCGTTGAGCAAACGTTTGTAAGGAGATATTTACTTCCTAATGCAAATAATTGTGGCAAAGAATACAATGAACCTTGACAATACACAGCATGGTCTTCGAAACAGAAGCACAGCAATGAAACAAAAGATTAGTTATACATCATGCAAAGTAAATATTATTGAGGTAATAGCATCGGCCAAGTCCCAAAAAAATGGTCATGAATTCCAAATTGCAGAACTGAAAGTCTTTTATATCAGGTCCTTTCTAGAGAAAATTGCATTGACCACAAACGATGGAAATCAAAAGTGACAAAAAAAGTGAGATTCATTGTATCTCAGTCTGTAATTGTTTCACTCTAATCCTAATCCCATCTTAAATGATTCAAGAAGAAAATGGTTGTGAAGACCAGTCATACTGTTCACCATTTCTGCAATCAAAACGGGGAACCCGAAGTTATGCAACTACACTTTTGAGGAAGAGGAAACGTTTTTCACCGAATTCTTGATCCATTTGTTGTGAGCGCTTTCAAATTTCAACAAACCCTTCATCGCGCTTCCAGAAGACATCCACCGCCCAAAGATGGCCTCTTGCGCCACATGAGGAAAGCTCGTAATGAAATTGTCGGTGATGAATTTCACCCGAGTGCGGAAGTGAAGCCGATCCTTCTGCATTGCATCCTCAAGTAGCCACTGCCAGTCCTCGAACAATGTGACCCTATCTGAGGTTTTCAAGAAATAGAATCCCGTCAACACGTCCTCAAAGATGGAGAGTATCATGTTGGTCCATTCCGGCTCATAGTGGCGACAAGACCCACAAATCTTGCTCTTCAATGTCTTCAGAAACCTCGACACGCCTCTGTTTTCCACGATATCTTCCACAAGTAATTGAGCCGCAAATGCCGTCTTACAAAGCTTGAACAACCATTGGAAATCATAGATTGCTCGTAAAACCTCTCCATTGTTTAGTTCAGGCGATTGTTGTTCAACACATTTCAAAAGACGTTTGGCTTCTTGATTCACAATAGTAAGGGCATCCTCTCGAAGACTGCAACAAGACCCAGACATGATTTCGTCAAAGACACCTTGAAACCTTGTTTTATAAGCAATTCTGGTCGTGTCATCAGTGACAGATTTCTCTAAGTACCCAACCATTGTGCGCAATACTCTTCCAGACAACACTTTGTACCGTTCCTTCGTGGGCACCAGAAGCTCCAACCGAGTGAGAAGCTCAGTTGCACTGTCCGAAGGAAACTCCGCAGTCCGGACATATTCACGAATCTTCTGCTCTTCGTCAACTGTCCAAGGTACAGCAGCTAAGTAGCAGACACACAAGTCCACTAACTTCTGGAACTCAATCTTTGCTGCGACTTTCAGAAGTTCAAAGCAATACGTGAGACTTGGGATCGGTGCAAACGGGGTGTACATGCGAGAGAAACAATCTTTGTAGTATGAAATCTCTGTGCAAACTTCTAAAGAGAATTCATCTGGTATCTTGTGACTCTTCTGTGCACGTCGCTCACGCAAAGCTTTCTCAAAATAATTGCTGCATCGGCAAAGACGGTCTGAGTGCACATGGATTTCCAACAACGACTTCAAATTTTCTTCCCGCTCTTGCTTCTTTTGCTTCAAGTCCACAGCTAGAAATGGAGTTGAGGCTGCAACCAAGTGAACAACAACATTGCTGCTCTCTCTGGTGCCGTACCACACAACGTCACAATCCATCAACTCTGGCTCCTTCTGCTCCTCCTCGCCCTCCTTCTCGTCCTCCTCCTCGCTCTCCTCCTCGCTCTTCTCCTCGCTCTCCTCCTCGCTGTCTCTGCTGTAATCTGAACTAGACATATCTCACACTACAATTTGTTGCAATTGTGCATACAAAATTCGGATGCAGTTGCAACCCAGTTGTATGGCATTGACAGTATTAGTATGAGTGCTGATCAGAGAATTAGAATCAGTAGAATAGCAAGCCAGGGTTAACTTTGTTGGGATCTCTTTCAATCTCATGCGCGCTGGGAGTGTTGGATTTGACGGCAGTGACATGAAATGCCATGACGTGCAACGGCGCGGCATTGATGAAATAGTCTCAGTATGAGACGTGATCATGATATCAAATGGCACTGATGGAGGAGTTGGTGGCTCCAAGTCACAGTGAAGTGATATTGTAGGAGTCATTTGTGATTTGAAGTCACACAAAATTTTATAATTAGTTTGAAGTCAAGTTAAATTTAGTTTACAAATTAGTCTACATAAAAAGATATATTCAAGGTATTTGCATTCAACATTTGGGGAATTGCAAGAAAAAACTATCAGATTCTATTTCATTTTTTATCGTACTAATGATTTTTTCTTCTTCTGTGTAGCACTCTAAAATTAGAAAAACAAAATTCATGCAAAAAGAAGTTCAATTTGTTGGATTTCATACAATATAGAATTAAAAAATTTAAGAATTACTTCATCAAGTACTTTATATAGTAGGTGTTCATTAATCTACTAATGGGGAATTTTGTTAAAATGGCAATCATTCTGCAACTTTCACACTTTTATAGTTAATTAGACTATGTGGTTTGAAATATATCTTAGTCCTAGATGTCTAAAATTTATACTAGTCTTAAAAGTTTGAAATCTATACTAGTCCTAGATAGAACTTTTGCAATTCAAATTGCATGGTTTGAAAATGGCATATGGAATATCACCATTTTAATGAAATTCTCTATACTGAAAGACTTTCTCCTCCAAACTTCAAATTCAAATTTGCTTAGGGGGGCTAGAATAGTACTAAAAAACCCAAATTAGCAAGGGTGACATTCAATTGGAGACTATCATTAGATAATAAAATATTTTTGAAAAAAACCCCAAAACAAGGTATATACTAGTCATGAGTATGTCTTAGCTTTGAATCTTTAGTTATTTAGAGGCATAGCACAAAAATTATGGCCAAAAAACACATTCACTAGAGATATGTGACAAAAAAATAGTACAAGTGTTTATTGCGATTGCCCATTTATTCTTTAGTCCAAGCTATCAGGTTTTATATGAGATTCAACTAGAATTCTTAAAAGTGATAAGATAATGAAGGTAGAACTTAAATCAATTCAACTTTTAAATGGTCTAAAAATTGTATACATGCTTTGGATAGTAGTATATATGTAGGGGAATATCCAATTTTTATGAAATAATTAGTTCTTCAACTTGCATGTTACTTGTCATTGTATAATGATTGGTCACGATAAGTAAAGAAACTTGCATGATATAGGAATATTTAGGTGTTATTTTTGTTTTTGTGGAACAAATCTGATGGCTCACTTGCATAAATATATTGAAAATTGTCTTAGATTTACACCTTCATCTTCTTACTAAGATGAATTGGTGAACCACACATTGGTTGCCTTTTGCAAGTACAATGTCTGTTTGACAATTGAGATTTATACTACTATGTATTTGCAAACTCAATAATCTAATAGAAAGATATATTGAGAGCAATTCTCGACCAAATTTCTCAATAGAAAAGATCATTTTTATCAATTTGCTCAAGGCTAATCCCAACAATAAGAAAATTCTAAATAAACATTTGATGCTTTAGGGAACCTCACTTTCATATAGTGCTAATAAAACTTATTTACTGGATGTATTTCAAAGGGGAGGACGCCTAACTTGATCAAAGTTAAATCCTTAGAGAATATGAGAGAGGTTGGCCAAGCCCTTGTCTAAAACTAGATTTAATGCTACAATGATAGAGTCTATTGTAGGTAAACTAGTTACTTGTAAGTGACAACCTTAGAGAGTAAAAAAATCCTACAAAAGAATAAGGTCCTAATTAAATTTCAATAGCCCAATATACTTTTAGGAATTTCAAGCAAAGCTTTTATGCCGACAAGATCACCGGAAAATTTCTGTGCAAACAAAAAGCAAGGTGAATGGAGTTGTTCATTGTACACACATGTTTGCATGTTGTGCTTGACATCATCCGAGGAGTCCATGTATTGACCATCCAAATTCTTTGTCCTCCTCTGTATTTTCTCAAACAAAGTTGTGTTAGTCAATTTTGCAATATGTCTCTTTGGTGACCCACCATGCTTGGGAATTGACCAATCTACATATGTGACCGACCGGTTGGCTATCCCTTCACCACAACACAACATTCTTCAAAAGTAAATTATGTGAGAACTCATGCTTCTCTATAGTAGATGACAACCCAAAATTAAACTCAAAAGTTTGATATTCACCCAAATAGACAAGTTTTAAACCCACCTCTCTAATTGAGCACTACTCAACCATTCATTGATTGCAAACTGACATTTCAATGCTCAAATTAAATGACCTTGAAATGTCCAAATGCAACAAATAGTCAAAAATTAGAGCCACTTGCACCAATTCTAGGCTTGCTTAAACCTTGTAAAGAGCATGTATCAAAGGGAAGGACGCATAACTTGACAAAATTTAAATCCTTAGAGAAGATCAACACTTGTCATATTTTTGGTACTATCTCCCACAAGACATGAACTCTAAGATCATGCATAAAAAAGAACCTTAAAATTTTCTCCAAGAGTATTGAGGCAAGTTCTCAAAAACATTACAAAGCAAATTAATTTTTCACAGATCAATTAGAGAACTTCATCAGTAATCGTTACCTCTGAGATCCATTTGTTAGCAAGAGTTCTATGACTGTTCAATTAGTACTCCCAAGGCACTTGAAATCTTAAAACCAAGAAGCCTAAATCTTGTGAATAGCACACTAAAAGCAAACTCTTGACGAATGCGTCTAGCTACCAAAAGTTCCAAGGACTCTTTGAATGCAGCATGAAATTGAATGAAATTCTAGTCAGACAACCCGCAATTGGGTGCTACAAATTTGTTATATTGGTGACCTTGTTTTTTTGAAGCATGAATGTTGTGAGAGACTTTTAATTGCAAGAAAAAGCAGGAGTTACAGATACAAAACCAAGGATTGGAGGTGCATGTCTTAAAGACGGAGTACCAATTTTATTGCTGCAGTTTTGCAGTTCTAAAGAATCATAGGAAATCAGTGACGTTCATTGTTTTTAAAACTGAATTATGTGGAATTCGGCTCCGTTTGGTTTGGGTTTCCTACCGTTGGATCCAAAGCATGAAGCAGAGTTTGTGCATACTGCTCGTCCAGAGTGCAAGCATTTCGACAATCGGCTTTGAATTTGCGGTAGAATGTGACATCACCCACCACCATGCCTGCATGGCGACGGTGCATGGACATCCAGAGCTCGCCCTGTCGAAGCTGCTCGATCTGGAACACAGGCTCCGTCTGCCATCTCTTAAATCTGTGCATTGCCGAAAGATTCGATTATCAAATAATCAACACACACTATGCCCAGCCCAAGTTTCAAAGCAATTGTTTAGTTTAATTTACTCTCCACTGGCACGTTCATACATAGGTCTGGATTGAACAGAAGACGTTGGATCCATCAAAAATTTGACAGACTCGGTCCTTTTTAACAATCACTGAAACAGCTTAGCTTTATAATAATTCTCAAGCTTTTACATCTCCTAAACTTCAGCATTTAAAAAAATGGAATGAAACAGAAATCATCAATTTTGTCCAATTGGCACAATTTTCAACTACAAAAATTGTGTGACACTCAAGAGCACAAAACTCTCAAGAAACTAGGACTTACTATATGGGTTTACAATTCAAAATGAATGCTACCCCCAAAGTTAGTACCAAATTTCACCAATTTAACAAAATTGATTGTAGTAGGAATAGATCATAGCACTGAATACCAACTTACATGGATGGACCTTGATAACATTGCTGAAGCCTTGAAAATATAGGCTCAAAGCAAGGAATCATCCTTTGTCTAAACTAAGGAAAGTTAGAGCACCTCACTCTCTAAGAGAACACTCTCTTCCAAATACTAGTAAGATATATCTTCAAGTAACAAGGGACCCTTCTACAACTAGTCTACAATGTTATGGGAGACATAAAGTATGCACATCCATAATCAACACCACTCCTTCATTGGACCAAAAAGCATCACAAAAATTTAGATATTAATTACACATTTAAGATCCAAACAAGCGGCAAAATGGAATTATCTCTATAATGTAGATAGATATGTATCACTTTTGTATGTCTCTTTTCATAATTATGATCTTTAGTTGTACAATCTTTTGTTTGATTATTATATAAAAATCTCTATGTTACAATCTTAGAATGCTACTATAATTCCTAAATATCCATCTACATGTTACAATTCTACTAAATATAAGAATTGAAATCTCGAAAATGATAGGCCCCAACAAGACATTGTAACAAATGTTTCACTTTCAATTTCACATGTTTCACTTTCAACAGTCGATACTTTGAAAACTCATAACTTATTCATATGATGTCCCAAGAATGCATGTGATAGTGCGTTGAAATCTTCTCTCATTTGCCAACAAGATCCGACAAAAATGTTCAATAATATTAACAGTGCTCAGTTGTAATTGGTGACGATTATTGGTGCGCATCCCTTACCTTGTAGCCGGGGAAAACGCTTCCACAAAACTGGTGGACGAGCTCATGAAATACTGATACACAAACCCGAAGCTCCTCACGGGCACGCACGCCTCCGACACGAACACGAACCACAAGTTCGCTCTCTCCACATCCAGCAACGCAAACGCCAACAACCGCCGCACCGCATCCACCAAGCTCACGTCGAACCGCTGCACCGCTTTCGTCGCCACGGACTTGTTGTAAAACACCGAGCTTTCGGGAAACGAGTCCACCCACCAGCTCGCATGTGTGTAATTAAATGGTGAATTTCTCAGCGTCCACCGCGGCAAAGAACCGCTCCCACATGCACGCCAGCGGAATCTTCTGCCGTATGATGAACAGAAACGCCACCTTGGGAGGGCCGCCGGGGAGAGGCTAGGTTGATGCATCTTGGGCTGCGTGGAGGAGCTCCGAGTCCACCACCGAAGTCTTAAAATACCTGAAAGAAACGGCGACAGGAAACCACTCTCAGAAAAATAAAAATAAAAATAACGGAACTGATTTGGGTGGAAATCTTAGCTGAGGGGAGCACTGTAAGGGTGTGGATGAAATCGACATGTATCCCATGAATTGAGTGTGCACAGGAACCCTCATGGAGGATGTTTCTTCTAGTGCACGAGATACCCAAAAATTTCATGGACCTAATTCCATTATGCAACTATGGAATTTTACAACCTCCAGATACAAATAGAGCCTGAAATTCTACTCCACACTCATGTCCCCAATTTGCATTGATCGATCGGGACAGCAAGGTCCTGTTAATGGAAAATTGGCGCAAAAATGAAGGGAATTATACCGCAAATCTAATGGAAAATGGAGGCTACTGTAAGTGGAAAAATAATAGTGCAGCTGGAATTCTAGGTACCTTGAATCTAAAGGAATTGAATGGGTCCCGAATTGACGTTACCTGGAGATGTTTTGTAACGCGAATGTGCTGGTTCCCGGTCTCACATAGTCTTTGCAGGGGAGGTAGGAGTTTGGAATTGTAGCCGCTTGAGTGGTGTTTGCGTTCTTGCAAGCTGCTTCACAGCCTGTGTGATTCCAAACCGGCACAAGTCCCTCCTGAGGGTGTACTGATGTTAAATTGAGGTCGGTTTCAGGAAGCCCGGTTTGGAGGTCGGTTGGAATGAAACTCGGTTGTGTCAAATCGAGCAAGAACTTGAAGAGGATGACGACAGTGAGCACAAGAAGAGTTCCAGTGATGCGACCTCGGAGGAAGGCCACCTGAGTCTTCAGAAAGAAAATCATTCCGGAGGAGGAGCCTCCTCAAAATCCTGGAAATCTCCCAATATAATGAATATGGACATTATTTTTTTTTTTTGGCAAATTCAGCTTGATTCAAGCTGAATTTGCCCAAATTCAGCTCCATTCGACTTGAATTTGTGCAAATTTAGCTCAATTTGACCTAAATTTACGCATTTCAGCTCAAATCGAGCTGAATTTGGACAAATTCAGCTTGAATCAAGCTGAATATTTAGGTCACCTCAAAAACACGCATTATTTTGAGAGGTTCCCAATCTCTCAAAATAATGAATATGATGTCCGAGGTGGTGCAGATCAAGCTTGTCGTGTACTCGTCTCTCTTGGCAACTTCATATTGTACTGTACCTCCAGCTCGGAGATGATTGACAGAGTTTGAACAGTGACGTCCTTGCTCTAGAAAAGATTGAAAAAATGGTAGCCTGGAAATGATCAAAGCAACAAGAATCTTGTTTGCATCGATTGATTGAAGCTCACTTCATGCCAATAACTCGACATTCAAGAGCTTCGATTCAGGGGAAGAGATCTCGATCATTACCAGCAAAGCTGCTCGATCAGAGATCTGAAGAATACTGAGCCTATACAGTATGGCTTCAGTGCTTCAACCGAATCTGTATACATCCTATTAAGCACTTGTTAAGTGAAAGACAAGAAGTTTGATGCATTAATTTCTGGTCAAGAAGCAGACTTGGCTTTGACTGGTCAACCATGAATCGAAGTACGTGATGGAAATGGCTTGCGCTACGAGATTCCAATTCAAGGAGAGAGATAGAGAGATTGTTGTGATGATGTACAGTTCATAACAATGGCATTCAACTAAAGTGGCGCTATTGATTGCAGCTCTTGGAGTTTGCGAGACGGACCTTCGATCGACTTGCAGCGATTGACTGGGGACCGGATTCCATCATGTAACCACAATAACGTGGACTAGTCTTGGAACTGAAGGAATGTACTGCACTGTACATTACAACAACAATTGTCATGATATTCGGTAAATTGGAATGTTTCCAAGACAGTGGCGAAGTTCAAATGCAGATAGGAATGTCAAGAAAACGGAATTTCGTTAAAATGGCGCCATTCTGCAACTATGGCACTTTTATGGTTTAGATCGTGCGGTTTGAAATCTATACTTGTCTTAGATGGCTTTTTTATGGTTTAGATCACGTAGTCTGAAATGTATACTAGTCCTAGATGTCACTTTTACAGTTTAGGTTGCATGGTTTGAAAATAGCATAAGAAATAGGCCATTTTAATGGAATTTCCTATCTATGTAATAATGCCATTCAAACAAAAATTTGGAAAATTAAAGTGACAATTTCGCCCTTGAAATTTGGCATTTTTTATGTATAGTACAACTGTTGCAACATTTGCAACCACACCCTACTGCATATTAAGAAAACATAGTATTTTCGTTTGTTTTTCAGAATTAAGGTCATATTTGTTATATTGAGACTTTTCATAGTCTCATTTTTATCCTCGACTCGAGGATAAACCGCTTTATTTCTTTCCTAGTATTTTTTTATAAATAGGTAACAATACAAACTTTTAGAATTTCATTATAGAATCACTATTTTAACATTATTTATTTATTATTTCAATTACTATTTTTTTTAAATGGATTTTCCAATAACTAGCATTCTATCTCAAAATCTGCAAAAAATCTCAATATAACAAATATGACCTTAATTGGATTTAAAACTCAAAACAACTAACAAAACTTTGGATGACATTTTGAATGTAAAGATGAAAACATGACCATCCATCTAGATGAAATTGTAATAAAGGATTGTGACACTTTGCATTTAATAGAATAGATGGCGATAATAATAGAAGTTTCTAAAATTTCTAATTTTGATAACTTTCTGCAAATCAACCATTTCCCCCAAATTGAGGTTTATGTTTATGTGCAAAAAGCTCTAAAAACTAGGATTGGTATGGATTCACCAATTTACAAACAAGGACTAGTATGGATTCACTTTTAAATATTAGAATTGGTATGGATTTACATTTAGGATTTTCTTTTTCATTTTTATATCATATAATTGTTTGCATTCAATACATATTTCACATTCATATAAATGCATGAATTTGTCTTGAGCAGAAATCATTGAAACATGCAAGCAAAGAAAGATGTAGATTCTAACCTTGAAGATGACTTTAAATCCCTCCATAACTTCCGTAAATCTTTGAGCAGATGTATTGTTTGATATTTGTTTAACCCCTAAAGCCCTGAACAACGTTTTTTGAGAACATAGCGTTTTGGGGCAGATCACTAAAAGTGGAGTTTTTATTTGTTTTCTTTCAAATTTTCACACAACATTTTCCCGAGGAGTAGCTTTAAGGCCCAACAGTTTTCATAACTTTTGACTACATGGTTAAAAAGTTATTGCATGACATGTCATTTTCATTGCTCGGCGGGCAGCCCGGGCAGCAAAAAAAACTTCTTTAAAAATCACTTTTAAAAAATATTAAAATTTGAAATTGGTTCTTTAGATTTATATGTACGTGGGAGGCTTTGAATCATTCCATTCCAATCAATGAGTCAAAAGTTATGAGGATTCTTAGTTTGAGGGTAGTTATGGAATCTCTATTCTAAAATAAACTTTGAAGTCCTTTATTTAACTCAATTTTCAATATTTTTGAAAAAAAATAAAAACATTGGGTGTAGATTGTTTATTACAACACTACAACCGTTGGGATTGGCATTTTTCAATTTCATAAATAAATTCTTGACAATTTAATGTTTTGAATCATTCCCTACCTCTTCCTACTTACTATTTTTTTCCTATATGTTGTACAATTCCAAATGATCTGAAATTTTTCAATCATTTAGCCAACTTGCCTTGAAGAATGAATCCAAAGAAGCACCACCATTTGGACATTTTTTCATACAAATGTGACCTTGTGAAGGGCAGCTGCCCGTTTTTTCGCAGGGACAAAAAAAGGATTTTTGTCAACTCAAACGCTATTATCTTGCAATCCACATGGTGGAAAATTCTGAAATTTTTTCCACATCTTCTTAAACAAGTTTACTACAAGATCCTACGGTTACAAGTGTCCAAAAATGTTTTTTTTCTAAAATTTGGCACTAGTATTAGAAATGACAGTTTTGGAGCGTTTTTGGTGAAAACATAGTCAAATACCTTTAGGGGTTAAATGGTGTCTTTTATGGTGCTAAATTTGTGATAGTATAGCATACATAGCTCCAAAAACTAGGGCTAAGGTAGGATGAACTAATTCAAGCCAAACTCAATTGCAACGCTTGTAGTTGGACCTAATTCCAGTGTGTTCTTTTGGTGTCGTAAACATTGTATTTAATTGATATAGAGACACATTTATCAAGCATGGAATGGGGGTTAAAAGAGTTGGAATTTGGGTTACAAACTGACAATTTCATGAATTCTATGGATGAAGACATGAACCTATTGATACACATCCAAACAAAGAATTTACTCGTTTTCTCACAATCTTAAGGATTGCTTTTGGATCTTCATAATAACAAAGTTGGGAATTAAGAAGGTTTAACGTCCAAAATTGCAAGATTAATAGAGTTTTATTAATGGAAATAACCAATATTTTTTTTAAATGGCGATATTCCACAAACTTGTTACTTTCACTTTCAGACAATGCAGTTTGAAATCTATCTCAATATTAGAAATGAATGGAAAAAATGGTTTATAGAATAGTAGAATCTTAACAAAATTTCCATAAATCTATATGTTTTGGGTTTGACCACTTGTAGTATGTTTTTATTTTTTTTCAAATCAATTGACGGAAGCACATGCAAAACATTATTTGATTTGCTATTCTTTTGCAATGAAAAAGTAAAAAATAGTGTATTCAAAAAGTCTATATAATATGTACAAATTTCAAAAAGGCAACAACGGATCATCCTACCTTAGAATTGATATGAGTTTTCAGTTGGTCCAATTTAGTGCAATCTTCCATTTAAAGTCTTCAACAATAAATTAGGTCCTTGTACGCAACCCAAATTGGGATCAATTTTGAGGATAAACAACTTTGATAATATATTTCTTAAAAGGGCATTATGAGGCTTGTATGATTGACCAATCAACGATGAGCTTCTACTTTCTTCAAAGCAATATACAACCTCAAATCTATTGGGCAAAAATTCTAACAAATTTTCCAGATGATTGCAGAAAAAATCCATTCAAATCGCGGTTGACTTGACATATGAATTTCTTGAAGAAAAAAATATTAATATAAAAAATTGGACTATATTCAAGTATTATACACATGATTTTCAAGATTCCCTAAAACTACCCCTTTTAGACTAGGTATAACATTTAAGTATTTAACCCTAAAACATCGAGCTCGTTACCATGGAAATCATCTTTTAGTATTGTGTAAATCATTTGCTTAAAAAACAAGAAGAGCATTCATTGAAAGGCAAACTACTATACAAGACTTCTCTTTTTTACAAAAAAATTCAAGGATGAACATCAATACTTCAATCTGTCTTAACCCCTTTTGCAGGTTGGACTTTAGAATACAAGCAGATCCTGGGCCGTATTTTGAGGCCAATTTGTATTCAAAGCAGTATTTCATGCTTTATAAAGCTGCTTTTTGAGTTGAGTTTTTTTTCTTGAGTTCCTAGGAGAGGCTAGTATAAGGTAGCAAAATTTATGGACATATTCTGATGGCCAAAAATCTGTAAAAAATATAAGTATGGATCAAGTTTGGGCAAGGTATTATGTCGAGGTTCCTGGATTCACCATTTGGTACACCTCGTATGTGATGATTGAGTAGGACCGCTGTGTCAGAACAAAGCGGGGCGATGTGAAGGCGTTGTACATGTTACATGGTTTATAATCACCTGCAGTTCAGGTATAACCTTCAAGTGACAAGGGAGTCCAATTGCCTGATTATAACTCGCAGGGAAATAACTGCCTGGTTACAAGGAAATAATTCACAAGGAAATAATTTCGCCTCAGGATGACGAGTGTAGTAGGACTTAGATGTTCTTGCATCGTATCTTATTTGGTTCTGGACTTCAAGTGGTTCTCCAAGTGCTGGATTTGAGCTCTGCAATCAATATTCCAGTTTCTAGAACTCATCGTCAGAATTGTGTGCATAGAAGCATCTTAGCAAACAAAGTCAGACCTATGATGAAAAGGATGCCCGTTCATCGTCCACATCTCTTTGTAATGTGCACTTCCGTTGCTCTTGCCAGTACCGCTCATACTCCATACTGTTGATCTTCATGTCCCTACTGTTGCGATCAAACCCGAGGACCCAACCACTTGTGTAAGACCTCGGAAACTATTCAAATTTATTGCGGGAACTAATCAAATCTATTGCCAAAATAGAAGCATAGAATGGAAGAGATCTTGTCTTACTCGATTACTTCTTCGGCTTTCTTCATGGAATCAATTTTTGCAAGTTCCCATTGCTCTGCCAGCCGTTCAGATTATCATCGAAAGGTCTACAATGACAATTGAGCATTAGACTTGAATTTCTACTGCATAGTAGAGGCTACACACAGAATTGCTCCTCGTCTTTCTCTTGTTTGAATCGGTACTCAATCTCGGCTTTCACTTGCTTGTCCAAGGCTTCCTTATCCACCTGGTATATGGCCAGAACATGAGATCGAGTTGAAGCTCTCATGATAGAACAACCATGAGCAAAACAAGGCTAATCAACTATTACACTGGAATCGGTACATGAAATGAATCAAGTGATGGGAGTGAAATTGGTACCGCAATTTTATAATTAGGGTTTCCGATAATCCTTTTCCCCCATTTTTCCATGTCAAATTGGCGTACTCGCAAAAATTCCCGCCTGCCAAGCACGCATTGGAGCCGCAAGTGCTACATTCTTCACTCTCAGTGTCGTCCTTCTAAACCTGAACGTTGCAATGCAATGCAACTGCCATTGACCGGTTTAGCCTGTCCGAGAATCACTGTATCTGACACAACATACCTTCACGTACCTCCACGAGATTTCTGGTTTGTTAGCTATGTATACTCTCAAATACACAGAAACGTCTGTTCTCACAGGTGGGGAATCTACATACTTCCAATTTTTATTTATTTTTAAAATCCTAAAAATTCTCCGTGACTTTGCCCCCATTCTCGTAGTTGCACGTATTTTCAGGAAAAACAAGATAGGCCTCTAAAACTGAAGAATACAAGGCACAGTAGGCCGTTTTGGGTCGTAACATGCAAAAGGGGTTAAGATAGGAGGCTCTGAATGGAGCATGCAATAAGAACAGACCCTACAAATGGCTATGAAATGGGCATGAGTTTGTTTTGAAATTGACATGTATAGTCATTGAATGAATCAAGGAAAAAAAGCATTGTCAATTACAAGAGCTAATCATTTGCTTTGCTTTCCCCATCTTTCTTTAGAACTACAAGTGAACCATTTATAAAAGACCTAGGGCCATAAATAGGGACTATTGACCCAACTTGTTTGAAAATTCATAAGTAATTCAAAAGTGATAGGAAAAATACAAAACCACTTTGGTTAGATTCCTTGTCTATTTCTCTAAAATTATTCCCGACTAGTGAAATACATAAAACAGGCGGAATAGCCCTTAGATGTGCCATTTCTGAGCCTCCTACCTTACAATACATAGAAGGAATTCTCTGTCATTCATTGGACACTTATGAGTGTCTGCAGTGTCCTTACAAGGTTAAGGGTCATGAAGAGCCTTGTTTGCTGGAAAGTCCAAGATTAGATTATCTATTCCAAGTTTTAGGATTTTAATATCAATTCAAGTTTTAAAGGAACTTATGTCACACAAATGTGCAGGTAGATCACTGGCATACCCAAATCATCACTTTACGAACTCAAGGTGACTTTTTACTTTTAGTGAGTACTGTGTGGGCCAGATGGTGACTTGCACCGGAGAATTCTTGACTTTGACCATACAAGGTGGTGTACCTCCAAAACTGCCACTTTTGGCTACTGTGCCTACCTTGGATACTATTATTAGGGTGGTCAAAGTTTTCATGGTTCCTTGTTGGGAAGTGAAAGGATGTTCTAACATACCACCAAAGAACGCAACATTTGGATATTGTTTGCAAATGTTATGCAAGGTCAAAGTTGTTTTTGGTAGATTTGTTCTAAAATATTTTCTTTAACATACAATACATATTGATTTTGGAGATGTACACAATGTGATGATGATGGTTTTAGGTATGGTGCAATTTCAATTAAATATTGATATTTCTTATGGTTTATTAGCAAATTCTTTACATTTTCAAGTCAGTTCCACAAATTCCAATGTTAAACGATTCTAATAATATTTTTGTAATATTAAATTGTCCTAATTCCATCTTAAATATCATAAACTCTCATTATAGTAAAAATTACAAATTTACTAAATTAGTAGAAATTAAAAAAAAATTTAGATGAATACAAGTTTTTGTTATAAGTGTGAAGACACAGTAGTTCATCCTTAAACGACTGGCTAGTGACCGTGGAAATCATCCATTTTGATATTGTGGGAATCATTGGTCTAAAAACATTCAAAAACACTCATTGGAAGTCAAAGTATTATAAAAGATCTCCCCTTTTCACACAAAATTTTGAGGATGAGTAGTTGCACTTTTATCCTATATTAAAAGATTCTCTATCATCCATCGGACACCAAACGTCCACCTTGACGTATAAGGATTAAATGAGTGGCATAGAAACAAATCAATCTTAACCCCTAAATGCCCCTGGCACCCAAATTGTAAAGTAGATTTTGGAAAGCCATAAGATTGATTGGAATTATGCATGTAGGCCCTTTATCCTCATATTTTTTGGTGACCAACTTTTTAGTTTGACATGTGAAAAGAGGATTGAAAGACTTCAGGTCACTTTTGCAATTTTAACACCCTCATGATTAAACATTATAATCTTTCAATCCATAAGTGGTATTGTTGTGTTTCCTTTTCCTATGTGATTTAAATTTGCACGGTTACAATTCAAAAAAAATTGATACAACTTATCAAAAAGTTGTTTTTTTGTTCAATTTAGAGCAAATTCCTAGAAGTACAAAAAAGGCCTTGGACATTTAGGGGTTAAAAAAAAATCTTTTCCTGTATAAAATAATGTCACCGACGAAGTCACATATGCAATGACTCAAATTCTTTTCTTCCTCTACCGAACATTGTCAAAAGATTCAGTGTCCATAGTATCTCTATTTCAAGTCTACGTACCCAGACATGTCCAGACACCACGTATTCACCTATGAGCTCACAGCTCCTTTCTGCCATAAATTTTCATTATCACTTTGTTTAAAACATGACTCAATACCGGTATGTTTAGTTTTGAGATTCTTACGTTAACAGAAGAAAATCTCAAATTGTATTGCCAAATTTCAATGAATAAACCTAGAAATCGATTTTGGTGATGCCCTAAACCTATCTTTAAAGTACAGAACAATTGCTAAACTCAATGGCATTTGCCAACTATAGGAAAAAAAAATTTCACTACAGTGGAAACAATTTCAGGAAAACTCATTTTGATCTCTTACTCCCAAAGCTTTAGGTCGCCAATAGGACCTTCAGTCCAATTCAGGAAAGGCCGAGTTTGTTTTAAAAAAATGCTAGGATCATGAGGCAGCTTACGTGCCAGACCGTTGAGTATCTGGTGAAATGCATCCCCAGGTTGTGCAGGGCGAGGAAAGAGCATAGCTTGCTTCATGGCTGGATTGGCCAGCAATCTTTGCTTTTCAAGGACTTGTTCATGGCCAATGTTGGACAGTATCTTGTCCAATACAGGAACATCCTTCTCGGCTACGAACACCCCAATCTTCTCCCATGGTATGGCATCAGCAAAAGGAAGCACTATATCATCTGCAATAATGACAGGAATGCAGCCGAAAATCACACCTTCAACTAGTCGGGGACTCCACGGAGCCCAACCGAGTGGACAGAGACAGAAGATAGAGCGTTGCATATCCTCGTAATATGTTCTGGGATGCTCTGCTGAGATGTCGAACAAAGGATTGTCTTTGAAATTCTCCCAAATGGCTGCTCTTGCACCCCTGAGCAGTATTTTACCGATCAGTATCTTTCAAAGCCCAGGAAGCACGAGACGAAGACCCCAAGCAAGCTACGAGTGCAAAAAAATTAAAAAGAACAGCTTGCGGGTCTGTCAACAACCTACCCCAGAGACTTCCGCAATGCCTCTTTGCTACTTATATTGACCATCAAACAAGAAAAACTTTGCGCAATTTTAACGAGAAAATAAAAATAAAAATACTGTTAAGAGAGGTAACCAGCAAAAACTCGACGACAGAGCCTTACCGAGCATAATAACCGCCTTCAGGATCGTTTCCACTGTCATAGAACAACCCTCTAAAATATGCAAAAATAGAGCGTGGAGTACTCGGTGGATTCAAGCGAGTTTGCATCCTTTCAGGCGGAGCGTATGGCGGGATCACGATTGAATCCTCCTTCAGGCAAACGTGATGGTTTTGACCAAACGTTTGAATCAAAGTTGCTCGTTTTAGCAGTGGAAGGATACCCCTCTCAATGGCCTTCCCTTCCTGATTCAAAAACCATGATCGTAGATAAATCTCAGCTAAAGGAATACGTTCTTACACCCTAAGATGGTCAGGCGATGCTCTCAAAGAAGAAGAGAATATATGATGTAAATAGTCAGAAACGGCGTAATGTAAAGCTCAGTCAATCATTTAGAAACCTGACAGCTTATAGTTGTAAATCGCAGGGAACTAGCCATCAGTGAATAAGATAACAATGATTTGGTTTGGTAAAAACTATATTCTGCCCTTAAATTTTTTAACCGTTTTAAACAGCATAAAGAAGCATTTAATCACCAGCCAAAAGTCATTAGACACAGAGGTTCCTTCGTACGTGGGTGCTTCCTAAGGATTGAGAGAATCCTTTATGCATGAGATACTATCTAAAACTCACGTTAAACACAAAGAGACGGAAAATGAGTGGATACAGGTGATTTCTTAGTACCTGATAGTGGAAGCAAGCTGCAAAATCATGAGGCACAACAAAAAAATGATCTGCTCCCTCTGTCCTATTCCAGTATGGCCAGTGGCTGGAAATGTAGCTGATGGCACTTCTCATAATACGGGGAGACTTAAAAGGCAATGGAAGTCCATTAGGAGTCAAATCACAAGTTGTGTACACAGGAGTATAAAACCAGTCGGCCTCTTCGGGGTTTAATGTGCGAACAGGACTGTCCACCAAAAAGTCATGAAGAAACTCTTCCACAGCGAACATATGTGTGAGACAGCGAGGATCCTTTTCCAACCAATCTGCGTTATATTTGCTGCAAGATTACAAAATTCAACGAAAGTCGGATCAGACATCGAGGTTGCTCGCTCACAATGCATGATGGCAAATCGAATGAGTAAAACAAACATCACAGCAAGGAAAAGCTCGATGGAAATGACCAAGGAAGAAGAACATTGATCCGATGAGTTTGGGATCTTAGTTCATAAAATCAGTCATTCTCACAAGAATTGACAAAATTCGTTACCTCGGGATGTCATAAATGAAAACTTTTAAACGACCAACAGGGTTGTCCTCCAGCACATCACCCGCACTTCCTGCAAGGAGATCATCAGGTGCTCTCGTTGGTTGAGTGCGTGATCCACTGTGAAGCATTCATATAACACTGAATGAAATGAAGGTATGGAACAAAGTTTTCAGTCAAATAAACTATTTCAGAATTTCTTAGACTTCGTAAAAAGAATTTTCCACATCTAGAAGTCTCCCCTTGAGCCCAGTGATCGTACAGTCTCTCATAATATGTCCAATGATCTTGTCCTAAAAGCGTCCAAATACGCATCTAAGCTTGGTTAATATTATTATATCTTAGTTTTTTTGTTGGTTCTTGATGGCAATTGAAGAAGATTCCAACACATTCTTATCATTTATTTTTTAGGCATCATGTGAATAAGTAATGATATTGTAAATACTAGTGTTGGACTAGTATCAAAGATAATGCAGTGCTCTGAACATGCAACGTTCATACCAATCACTTTAGATGTTCAAAACTGTAACAAATAACAAGGAGAACTATTTCTGGGGTCATCTTTGCTTTTGCTTCAACCGTGTTTATCTTTGGATTAAATACTATAACTCAAGTTGAAAAGTAATGATTCAAATAAGAAAGTTTAACCTAGGATAGTTCACTTCTACATTAAAAACAAATTCGCCCTCCAACGTCCATACCCATTTACAAAACACACCTAACTAACACATACCTCTACACTAATGCCAACTTTCTAAACTCATTTAATACCCTATCCTTCTATACTCATTCCTGCAGGGTCAAAAATCTTGTTATGTATATTCAAGTGCCAGGTACTCAGCCAGAGTACTTTTTTTTAAAACATTAAAACATTGGTTGCGCACACATTTTACTTTGCTAACAAGCATTACAAAATTCACATCGGACTTAACAACTTAAATGCGTCGTCACAGTTGTTACAATGGGATTCATCTCACACTTCACAATTCTGCATATAATTCGTCATATGAACGAAGATCAGAAACAATTTCGCGAAGTAAATAAGCCCTCAAGTACCAACTCACGGCGATCACAAATGAGATAGTAATCATTAAAAACACAATTAAAAATGGCTGCGAGGACACTCTTGACACTTACTACTCTGTGTAAGACCTACAATGTCGATAGTCAGCGAGAAACAAACAGTTTAAAAGTTACACAATCTTACATTCTAATTTAAACGAGTACGCTTGACACCTGAGCTTCTCTCATAGATATTCCAACTCTATCCTCACACCGTCATTTTCGCAAAAATGGCGAAATTTCGAGAAATTCACAATTTCCAAGACGCCAATCTGGAACCTCAGATCTGTACAATCCTAGTTTTCATAGTCCTGTACACTTGAATGTCACAATTTTGGCGCTCTGAAACACGCCATTCTACCGAATGCGATCACACACTAACTTGGAATGCTCATTCCGAGAACATTTTCTAAGCACCATAAACCCTAGTTCAGGCAGCAGCAGAAGTACCTGAAATTCGCTGATGATCCACTGCAGAGTGGACAACTTGAGCCACATAAGTGAACAGAAAAACGAAAGCTGCGAATCTCACGCCATAAGTCTTCCGCAACCCGCGGCTCCTTAGACGTTCCCATCCGCATTCCTTACATAAAGAGTTACTCGATGCTGGACTCCGAGATTGAGAACGGAACTCCATTGACACCGGTCTCGCTCCAGCTACCTCATCTGTTTTTGAACAGAATGTTTCCAAATCCCTAAGAGATCGAAACCTCCTGCACTTACCATGGACTCCTCGATCAACAAATTCATGTAAATGCCGGAACAGAGCTTCTCATTCGATCACAAAATTCGTGTGACAAGCAACTGTTTACGAAGGGTCCGGATTCTTTGCAAAAACAGGGGATAATCCTCACTGGTGCATTCAATACACATCAAAACTAGGTCCTACGGTGGGATTCGTCGAACTATCTCAATACGGCACCAAAATGATTCACAAAAGGATCGAATGCAAGCTATCAAGGTTGACGACGTGAATGTGGCATTACGATTTCCGTCGGAAGTCGAAGGGATCTCAATTCGCTGGCCAAAGTGCACACGCTAATCGTCACTTTGCCAGCGGGCTTGACTTGTCAGGCTCTGACGGAGGAACAGAGGAAGGAGATCAGATCTTGGTGGATTATCAGCGAATAGTTCGTAGATTTATGTTTGACTTCCCTTAATTTACATTTCTCATAGATTTGATCATTTCCCATTTAAGTTATACAGTTCGTGGAGCGGGAGAGTGAGCAGGACGTTAACCTCTAAATGCCCAAGGCTTGTTTTGAGCATCTTGAAATTTGCTCTAAATTGAACAAAATGTCAACATTTTGATAAGTTGTATTTTTTTTTTTTAAATTGTTACCATAAAAATTAAAACTTGACATGTTAGAGATCTCATAGGAAAAGAAAATACAACAATATCACATATGGAGTGAAAGATTATAATGTTTGACCATGAGGGTGTTAAAACTATGGAGTGAAAGATTATAATGTTTGACCATGAGGGTGTTAAAACTGCAAAAGTGATGTGAAGTCTTCCAATTCTCTTTTCACAAGTCAAATCTAAAAAGCTGGTGACCAAAAAAATATGAGGTTAAAGGGCCTAACATGTATAATCCCATTCAATTTATGGCTTCTTAAAATCTCTTTAACAAATTTTTTGAATGAATTTTGAATGTGTTTTTTTCTCCAAGATCTAGTGAATTTGAGGCTCATTTCCAAGAGCTCTCAACACTACGAGAAGTCAAGATTGCAATGGGTACCCTTGCACAAAATCTTGAATAGAAAAATCACTATAATTTATTTTCAAGATCGGATTTTTGATACTAAAACTAGACTTCAAGAAGAACTTTTCAAAAGTATAAAATACTAAAAATAGAAACTTGGTTAGGTTTTATTTAACTTCAAAGTTTTGCAAACACCAAATTTGGATGCCTTGGGCATTTAGGGGTTAAAGTGGTCATACGAAGTGGGCTTGCAAGGTGAATTTATTTCTTTGAAAAAATACAGGAATTTTTAATTGTCACATATGATAAAGTTTGGATAATTTGAATTCATAATTGCAATTAGAGGCCCCAAACTAACGTGGAGGAGTGAAGAATGTAGAATTAACACGGTACAAAATAGGAGGCTTTTTCTTACAATTACCTTGCAAAATACAAAATTTCCCGTGTAGGATCCACTTTATATGACCACTTTAACATCTTGCGGAGAGTGGAAGAAGACTTGAGTGAGTTTTAATACAAAATATAATAGGTAATGAAATCAATTCCTAAGAAAATATTCTAGTACAAAAGAGGTTATGGTAGGTCTCAAAGGCATCAAGCTAGATTGAAAGAAAAATATGGTTTCAAAAGTCCATGACGACACTAACTTGGTCTACATGGGACTTTGGAACTATGCTCTTATAAGATGAGTACCCTCCAAAACACCACTTTTTATTGTGAACCTTTTATATTATTAGATTGGTGCAAATTTTATATTTCTGAATAGGCAAATGATAAGAGATTCAATAGCATCCAAGAACACATCATTTAGATCTTGTATGCAAAATTTATGAAGGAACAAAGTTTTATTTGGTACATGTTATGAAATTGTTTCTTCAACATAGGTACATATTGTTTTGAAGATGTACCCAGAGTGATGACAGCGGTTTTAGATAGAGTGTGAATTTGTGTGTATCCACCTTATTGTAGCTTAATGCCCTAAGACCACCTTTCCACTACATTGAAATGGTTATTTACTATGGTCTAAACTATTTATCACAAGGATTTACTATTCAATACCATTTGTAATTATAGGGTTGTGACATTCATGATGAGCAATGGTGGCATTGTTAGATTGGGCATCCTACTTCTTATGTTGTCTAACTATCCACCAATACTAAATAACCATTTAGGTGTAGTGGTAGAGGTTCCTAACTTTTTCTATAAGACCTAAGGTAAAATGGCATTTACGTTTTAGTAGTTTTTTTAGGTCTTTAATAATCCATAATTCTAAAGGTTCATATATCCAAAAACTAAATATTTTCTTGTCTAACTTTAAAATTATTAATTTATATATCCAATTTAAATAAAGAAAATGAAACCTCATAGGTTCAATTTTCTAATCATTTCAAAATTTTGCAAAATCCAAAAATTTAATGAAATATTCTAATTGCATATTTCATTTGTTAGAATCCAAATATTTTAATCTCTTCTATTCTATGCAAATTATATCATGATTTCATTCATCACTTTTTCATTCACATATTTTTTTCATTCATTTATTTATGCCAAACTCTAATGACATCCCAAAATCTTCTCAACAAAAATTTTGCACTTTGATGAAATCTTTCGAATGTTGTTGCATTATAATAGACTTTATTTTAGCATTATATATATTTTATTTGTATTTTCTTCTTCATAAATGTTTTAAAATATTTTGTTATAAAATATTGTTCTACATTTTAACCATCACCTTTACTATAAATTATAGATTATTCTAATATATGATATAAATGAAGTATAATATATCTATACATCTCTCTGTATATAAACGTTATTGAAGTTTGCACTAGCATCTAAAGTGCCCAGGCCTTTTTCCATCAAAAAACACTAAAAACTACCATTTCTATTACAAAGAGAAAAAAATGTTAAAAATTATTATTTTTTTGCATATCTAATCATAGGATTTTACATTAGACTAGTGTAAGAATGTGTGGAAGAAATTTCAAATTTTTTGACCATGTAGATTGCAAGATGTTTGCATTTGAAGTACAAAAAATGGATTTTTTTACCCTGCATAACTAGAATATGAGACTTTGAATCTTCTTAGCTTTAAAATTCTTATACTACTGGTTTTGAATTTCTTATTTTTGATGTTTAACCCATAAACATTGTTGAGGACGTTTTCTTGCCGATGAATGACAAAGAATCTCTCCATGTAGGATAGAAGTGCAACTATACATCCTCCCAATTTTGTGTGAAAAGGGAAGATCATCTACATAGTTTGTCTTCCAATGAGTGCTTTTGCATTATTTAAATCCAACAATTCATACAGTGACAAAATAGATGATTTCTACGGTTATGAGCTTGTCGTTTAAGGGTTAAAATTTGATTTGAGTGTCTAGGAATTTTTTTTAATTTAATTTCTGTACATTAAAAAATTATTATGTAGAAGCAAGTTCAAGATTGAAGGGAAAACCAAATCGTTAATAGTTCTAAAAGTGGGAATTGAAATACACTAATCTCAATGGCAAGATTGTTCTATCAAACTGGATTTTAACCCCTTGAAATAAATCTTGTAAGTTATTTTTTTCAAGAAAATGCTTTGATTGCTTCCAAAACAAGATTGTTAATAGCATTCACATAAGAAATCTAAATGTAATGAATAAAAGTTTCTTATATAGATAAAAATACAACCTATGATTTTAAATAATTTTAAATTTAAGTTCTTGTGGATGTTTTTTTCTACCCGCCAAATTAAAATTTGAGCTCATTTTGCCATAAGGGAGTTAATATGTGAGCCTAGTCATATCGTGAGCACATGGGCATAGGAATCTATATTGTAGAAACCTCCCAAGATTTTAGGATACCTATATTACAAGTGTTTACATTATAAGCAACTTCAATGGTTGTAAGATATTTATTTATACCTAGACACAAGTTTCATATGCTCACATGCTAGCATTGTTGTTTGCAAAAAGTTTTAGAAAATTATGACAGTTATTGAGACTGTTGGAGCCTACCTAAAGTCCATTTTGTCCCCCTAGGCATTTTAGAGGTTAGAAAAGACAATGTTGAACATTAAAGGATAAATTATCCATATCGGGTCAAATTTAGAAAAATATTTACAAGTTTATTTCAAATTAAATTTGAAGATTTAACTTTTAAAAATTCATCATTATTATAATTTCTATTTTTAACATTTGAAGATTCTGTAGTTTGATTTATTTTGCCACTCCCTCCAAAAGATTGCATGACAAAAACATCAAAGATTTTTCCAAGTACTAAATTCTCCAATTGCAAGCATTTGATGAACACTTTGTACTATGAACACTTTTTTGACTTACAGATCTTAGTTTCATTTAAAGTAGATACCACCAAATAAACCTTGCATAGAAAAAAAAAATTGAAAAAAAAAATTTAGAAATCCAATCAATCCAAGAGTCTCTATTAATTATTGTGATTTTTATTGGTTTATTCTAATTAATATAGACTTTGTCATATTGATTGACAACACAACATACAATCTTTAATAAACTTGAAATTCAAATATAATTTTTTACTTCCATGCAGTTCGATAGTTTTTCAATTAGTCATTCAACTAAAATAGGTACTCTAAAATTGTCACGTTTGTTATTGTACCTAATAACTATTATTAGACTGATTTAATATTCATATTTTTTTGTTAGCAAGTGAAAGGAGGCTCCAAGGCACCAAAGAACGTGACATTTGAATACAATATGCAAGAATTACAAAGGGTCAAAAAAATTGTAGCATTGGTGTTCTAAAATCATTTCTTCAACTTATGTACGTATTGATTTTGGAGATGTACAGAGAGTGATGATGGCAACCGTTTTATAGTTTTGAATTTTGGGTGTGCCCTCCTTTAATTAACCCTTGCAAATTTTGTTTGAAGGATGACAAAGAATCTTTCTTGTATAGGACAAAAGTGCAATTGTTCATCCTTGGAATTTTGTGCCACAATAGTTTGACTTCCAATGAATCTTTTTGTTTTTTTCAAGGTAGATGATGTCACATAGTACGAAAAGGGATTTTTTCACGGTCACCAGCCCAGCGTTCAAGGGTCACAGTTCAAGGGTTAGGCCGGTAACGTTCTCATTCATCCCCACAGCGAAAACCGTCGTGAACGAAACTTTCATCCAGATTTCCTTTCCAACTCGAGCGTTCACACCGGGAACCGATTCAAGAACCCTCGGGAAGGTTCCGAACTGCTGTACAGCTCTGTCCACTGGTCGTCGTAGGTAACTTCCTGGCTTCTGGAATCTTCTCACCTGCCTTATTATTAGGGTTTGTTTACTGGAACCGTGCGGCGAAAGCCTTTCTGCACCGGCTACAGTTTCGACCTCTTCTTCGCAATCTCTCGCCACAGGCCGTGCGCTTTCTCTTCAAATACTTGCAACACAGGCCATTCAAAGTCCGTTGTGAACATCAGTGGAATTTCTTGTGCGGAGTTTTGAGTCCTGGGGAAGGTGGTTGGGATTTGAGGCGGTTGGGATTCGTGTCGGTACGCTCCCTGCGACAGGTTGGAAGAGAAAGAGTGGTAAGCTTCTGCGACGGAATTCTTGGCGTTGTCGCAGTCGTGTTTCCTGAGAGTCGCCTTGTGCGAGTTTGCAGCTTGTGTGTCAAATGACTCCTAGGAGTTTATTGGTTGTAGCTCTGGCATTTGGTTACACTTTCATGGGGCGTAGGTTTGATAATTATAGGTTGCGGTTATCGTCTTCTGGTAATGAGGTTAGATGATATTAGGTACGTCAGCTTTATTGTGGTCATTCATATTTAAGTGAAGCACGTCGCTTGTCAATGTGCTGTGGTGAAGTTAATTCAATTTCGCCATCATCGATATAGAGGTCGCTGAACGCATAATGCGATTGATCACCCTTTGGCTATTTAGGCAACTCTCCTTGCTTATTTCGCTTGTGTTTGCATGTGAGGATTCTGACTTTGACCTCCTTTACTGCAGGTGTGAGGAGTCTGCTACTAAGCTCAACTCGAGACATCGGTTTTCGAACTAATGGCACAGGTATGTTTCAATTTAGCAAATTTGTTGCGGCACCTGCTTCGATTGAGAGTTCTTGGAACATTGGAACAGATCAGGAAAAGTATTCGTGCTCCCATACTTTCTGGCGAAGAAACTATTCTTACTTCTAAACTTCTGCTGTGGAACAGGGCGGATGGAAAGTCGAACTTTATGTCTATGACCTTAGCCAAGGGCTGGCTCGTCAGCTTTCTTCCCAATTTCTGGGCAAAGTAATTGAAGCCATTTGGCACACAGGTGTTGGAGTGTATGGAAAGGAATATTTTTTTGGTGGTGGGATACAGAGTGTACCGCTAAAGCAAAGTCCGTATGGAAAGCCTGTTCAAGTAGCAGAGCTGGGTACCACTCAGGTCCCTCAGGAGATTTTCGAAGAGTATTTGCGAGACATACAACCGCGGTACACGCAGGAGACTTATAACCTCTTGAAACACAATTGCAACAATTTCTCAGATGAGGTCTGCCAGTTTTTGGTGGGATCAGGCATTCCGGAACATATACTGCGCCTGCCTGAGGAGGTTATTAATAGCCCCATGGGTCATCTGCTAAGTAAGTTCAATATCAGCTTTGTTCAAAATTTTCCAACTTTTGAATTGAGTGATGCGTTGTCGAAGGTATTCAGAGTTTGTATCTAATATTGTATGTGGAACGGCAGGGCCTATGATAGAGAATCTCGAGACGACTTTGCGAAATGGCGGAGTCCCTGCAGCACCGTATCAAGCCGCTTCAGCACAAGCGATGCCTAATTTTGCCAATGTCCATTTGCCTTCATCGTTGCCATCTCCAGCGGCGCCCACCAGGTCCACCAGCGCGGCTGTGGACACTTCATCTTCACCTCGGTCAATCAGTCTAGACGATGTACCTGCTCACGTCTCGCCTGCTCGTATTTCAACGCCATCGAAACCTATGGGTATGTATATTTCGACTTCTACTTTGTTGCGTTTGCGAACTTAGTCGAATTGTGAGCCTCTTTCTCATAATCATATGCTAATGGCTCTTTGTAAACTCCTCTAAGCCCTCGCTAATTGCACATACCCTATTTGTCCCGCGAACCTAGTTGTGTACATGTCTTGTTGGACTGCTTCCATACGTCGCTTTGTGAGCGAGTGTCGTTTATTTCCCAACTTGACATGTTGTTGACTCACAGCAACTGATATGTTTTGAGTGTTTTTGACAGGTGCGAACCTGACTGTCGCCAAAAGTGAGCAAAGCACCACTAAGGCCCTACAAACAGTATTGCCTGCGCCTGCCCCGCCAGCAGGCCACGATCTAAACAATGCTAGAGCTAAAGTCACTCAAGAGATTACACAGGAATTTGCTCTCATCATGGCATCGGGGAGTCTAAGAGCCAGTGAAGCTGCTGCACTAGCCGCTCGGAGAGTTCTGGAGAGGCATCGAATGGGAGGCGTTTCATCCGCTCATCCTCAGAATGCTGCTTGAGAATCGCGAAACGTCGTATGCGCGGACCTCCTATTCTACCTCCGGGTAGTTTTCTTTGAAGGAAGAGACTTGTAGTCAATAGACTACGAGTCAGTAGCTCAACTCATAGAAAGTTTCTCACTATACGTATTTTAGATTGTTAGATCATGTACATGTGGTGGTTTTTCATTTGGTTTATGTTCCTAAGCTAGTGTTCGTTGACAAACAAGCCTGGATCATTTCCGTATCTTAACCCAAATAGGGTTGGACAATTGATTGCCCTTCAATTGGAGAGGGGTTCTCTGTGATGAACATTTAACGAACTTCAATTTTGAAGTATTTTTCGTTCTTGGATATTTCTCGTAATTGTTTCTTGTGCTAGTTTGCCTTCCACCTACAGGTATTCCAGTTTATATGGTAGGAAGTAGAAACCCATTAACCCCTAAAGCCCCGCTTGTCCCCTCGGGGGACAATTTGGGTCCGGGTAGGGTAGGTTCCTATTGTCTTAATTTGTCTCAATTTGAGGTGAATATTTTTGAGATTTTTTGAGGTTGTATAGCTTTGCAAGAGCTTTATGGATATATAATTTTTGTTTCAATCGGATGCTAGATGAAAAAGTTATGGCACAATGAGTAAGAAACGGAGATTGGCGGGCAGTCCAAAAATAATTACAAAAAGTCAAAATAATTTTTTTTGAATTGTTTCCTAAAATATTATGTTTTTACCTATTTGTGAAGCTTTGATTCATTCTATTTGGACTAGGGATGAGAAAGTTATGGACAATCTTAGTTTTTTGGGCAATTTAAGCATCTTCTTGAAAAAAAAACTTTTTGTTCAACTTTGAATGCTAGTATCTTCCAATCCATATAGTGAAATTTGATAAAAATTTTACTACATGATCTCAAACAAGTTAAGTACAAGATCCTACGGTTAAATTCCCAAAAAAACAAAAAATTTGGTTTCCTTAAGTGAATACAACAAAAGTGGTAGTTTTGAGTGTTTTTTGGCAGAAAACACCCTCGGGGCTTTAGGGGTTAAAAAGTGTTATCAAGCCTTGCAACAATTCAGAAATGAGATGACAATCGAGATCTTTCGATGGAGTATGTCACAAATGTAATACTTCAAGGTTTGTGATTGACTGTTACCTTAGCCCCTAAATGCCTAATCCTTTCCCAAATGCCTAATTCTTTCAAGTGTGTTTTGACTATGAAAATAGAGCATGGGCTTATAGTTATCCTCAATGAAGCAAATTTTTTTTTTTTCAACCTTTTCCAAATGCCTAATTCTTTCAAGTGTGTTTTGGCTATGAAAATAGAGCATGGGCTTATAGTTATCCTCAATGAAGCAAATTTTTTTTTTTCAACCTTTTCCAAATGCCTAATTCTTTCAAGTGTGTTTTGACTATGAAAATAGAGCATGGGCTTATAGTTATCCTCAATGAAGCAAATTTTTTTTTTTCAAAATTTGAGCGTATAGACGTTTAACGAACTTGCTTATTAATGTATATACCAAGTTTGAGTGCAAAATTGCATAGGAGTTGTGAGATTATAATAAGAAAAATGAACCTTTTTTATTTTTAGTATGATGTCCCTCCCCACAATGTTTCAGAAATTTACATATAAAAGTTTTTTGGGATTGGAAGTGACATGAACAACTACAAATAGTGTTAGTACACTAAAATGTACTTCCCAAAAAATGAATTTCACATGAAAAGCTATCAAATTCATTACACAATCCACCTTGCAATTGTTGAAATGCATTTTTTTTATAAGTAGACATCACAAGTAACTCCAAATCAACACTTGCATGTTTAAATTTTCAATGGTGAAAATCATGAAAACACTTTATTCTTTCCATTGGGACCATTTTCAAAGCAAATAGATAAATACAATTTCTTAGATCTCAAATCAAGTGAAATTATTAAGCTTTGCTTAAAGCCGAGGAAATCAAGTAAAGTTCACTAACTTTACTCTTCCACTAATGGTATATATTTGCCTTTGAGGACCTCTCAAAAATCAGATATTTACCCTTTTTAGTGAAAAATAAAAACTTTCAATAGTTAACCCCCAAAATTGTCTATATTTTTTTTTAACCGGTCAAAGGAATTTAACTGCCCATACCAAAACAAGCCTAAAATTTTGGTGGCTCATGCATTTAGGGATTAAACTTTTATTCATAACTTTTCACTTGAAATATAATAATGCATATCTTATTTCACTAGAATTTTTTCAAAATCGATATTGCAGTCACGTGGTCACCCTTCTAAAAAAAATTGAGTCTAAAAATGAAAACAATTAAAGACTTGGGGATTGGGGTCTTAGTAAGGTAGTACAGATCCATTCTAGATACCGAGGGGATGACCTTTTACACTTTTTTTCAATGTATGAGATTTGGGTCACGACCAATGTCTTAAGTGATGTTAACATAGTGATTAATGACTGTAGTAGGAACTCCACCTTTCATATTTCTAGTGTAAATTCATTGCAAGAAGTAATTTATTCAGGCCTTCATATTGCCGTCATATTAAAAAATATTGTGACTACTTTTGTTAAGTAAGGTGACCATTACGGCTACACCTTTTGTTGGTTTTGGGATAGTCTAGAGATTCTTTTGGGCCATGATGAACTAAACACTTCAAAAATCCATAACAAATTTATATTTTGTCAAAAATAATAATTTCAAATGCTCATGCTGTTTCTCACACTTGTCTTTATGTGCAAATTTAAATTTAAAAAAAAATCAACAATGGCATGAGGATAAACTCCTAATTTTGTGCATGATGGACTGTTCATCATAGTTGGAGGCACCTTTTTCTAAAAAATAATATTTGTGTAGTATTAGAAATTGTGAATCATGAATTTAAAAATAAATAAAAAAGATTTTATGAATATGACATGTAATTTCTATGAATTTTCAAAATGGAAGCTCCCTAAGGCACATAAATTGTCATATAGTTGGATCTAAAACTAAAATCTGACAAAACCAACAGTCCACCAATTACAATTAAGTAAGAAGACAGTTTAATGACACTTTCGAGGGACACTTTAATGAAAATCTAGGAATACTTAAAGAAAAATCTATTGTACATGAATGGGTACATGAACAGTTTGGGATGATTCCACCTTATTATTACTGATTGCAAAATGATACACATGGGGATGTGAGAAACGAGCTGACATTCTATACAAATATAGCATTTATCCAGAAATGCCCTAGGGTTTAGGGTTTAGGGTGAAAATACCTGGCCTCCAATATGCTGAAATAAGAATAGACAGCAATGCTTGCCTATTCCCGGATTCCATTCTACGTAAAAAACTTTCCAAATGCCCCACTGAAGACATAAAATTCTGCAAAAATTCTGCAAAATTCTATACAGTGCTCCCATGCGGTGCTGGCTGTCCAGATGTTGAGAGACTCCGAAGTCATGTATGGCATTTGAGAGAGAGAGAGAGAGAGAGAGAGAGAGAGAGAGAGAGAGAGAGAGAGAGAGAGAGAGAGAGAGAGAGAGAGAGAGAGAGAGAGAGAGAGAGAGAGAGAGAGAGAGAGAGAGAGAGAGAGAGAGAGAGAGAGAGAGAGAGAGAGAGAGAGAGAGAGCTGTCATGTATTCCAGGGAGTCGTTCCAATTCACGAATGTGAACAAATGGGGTATGAAAATGGACTAATGAATGCTCTCGAGCATCAATGGACGTAATGCCAGGTCGTTCTACCCAATCGAGAATGCGCATATCTGTTTTTTGAATGACCTCAGGGCTCAGAATATGTAGAAGGTTTACACGACCTAATGCCAGGTCAAAATAGGTAACTCTTCTGAGAAGCCACGGCACTCAGACAGCAGTAACCGTGAGATTTCTTCATCCCCACAGCGACTGGGCATTTCTTAATTCTCAATCCCGAGATGGTTGCACCACAGGCTGAGCATCCCCAACTGATTGCAAGTCATAGTTTTCCAATAAGAGAGCGTGGAGTTCCACCAAGCTCTGGATCGTGTGTGTCGGCATGTTGTCCTTCGCCAGCTCCGGGACGGTATACCGTCCCTGCCCGTCCAGCAGGCACGTCCACGCCCCAGCCCGATTTCCACAAACGATGTCATCCGCAGCACTGTCCCCGACCATCATGACCTCCGAGGGACGGATGCCCCAGACGTCGCAGATGTGCAGCAACGGCGCAGGGCTGGGCTTGTAGGGCGTGAATTCGCGACTCAGCGCAGGGCGGAAGCTAGGAAGGCCGAAGCGCGAGTGGAAGAAATCCACCGAGTCCTTCACGTTGCGCGTGATGAGGCCGCGGCGAATGCCACGAGCGTCCAGGAGGGACGAAACCTCCTTGGCGCCTGGCATGATCTGCAGCTTCTCGTGAGCGTCCTTCTCGATCTCGGTGATGATGGCGAACGCTTGCACCTGCTCACTTGACGATACGTGGGTTCAATATTTTTAAGCGCAGGGTTTCGCTACAACAAGAAGAAGGCAAACAGGAAGCAAACAGGAAACATAACATGAAGCAAATAATGAAGCACACATGAAACATAATATGCAACAAACATGAAGCAAACATGAAGCAAATACGATGCACACATGAAGCACACATGAGGCAAATATGAAGCACACATGAAGCAAACTGTCTGAATACCTGATTCTCCGAACTCCACGTGGAAATCTCGTGCAGGATGTCGATGGGGGAGTTATTGACGACGCCCGGGTGGTCGTCGCCCAAGACGCGGCGGTACATAAGGCGGAAGTCGATGCAAGGAACGGTGAGCGTGCCGTCCATATCGAAGACGATCCCCTTCAAGGGGGGCTTGGGCACTGCTTGTCCATTGCCCGTTGCCATTGTGGCGAGACCTCGTCGTGTGGGGACAACCACCGCTCGAGTGAAGCTTGACCGCATCAGTCCTCCCGTGTTTTGCATAACAGGAAATTGCACACTTCACATCACCTCGCAAACGAAAAAAATTCTGCAAATGATGACCAATGCAGAGTGAGTACTCATTCAGTAAATGGCAGATTTCAATGAAATTGGTGCAGTTTCATTGCTTGACCGAACCTCAGATGGCCCAAAAGGAAACCTCAGATCTATTCCAATCCTCGCTTTTAGAACATTGCGCACTTGAGCGTCACATTTTTGGCGCTCTGAAACACGAGATTATAAACGAATGTGACCATGCCCTGAAATGCGTTATCTGGGCATCTCCCGTTCTTGCCGAAAACTAAGAAAACTGAGAAAACTAAGAAGCATCCGGGAACTAATATTATTTGGGGATTCCACCGCTAGCAAAGCCGTCGCCCTGCCTCCATGTTGTGCGAGTGCACCTGTAGGAAATTCAAGGGTAAAGAATTTTCAGGGCCACGAGAGTCTTGAAACAAAACTATGTGACGATTTCTTCACAGAGAAGAGTTCAGTTACCGCTCTTGAATTCGCTCTTGAATTCGCAAGATCCGAAGCAAACCGGGTCTACAAGCGAATTGAAAATTCCAACAGTACGTGTTTCCCAGATTCCACGACAGCAATCAAAGAATCATTCCAAGCCAAGCCAAGCCAAGATTCATGCATACCTCAAAACGTTTGCCGAATCGACAAGAGAGGGCAACTTAAGCTCCACACCGCTCCAGAGAAATCAATGAAGCTCCCTCCCTCGTCAGAGCTTCATTATTGATTCCTCAACAAGATTTTCGATTTGTGTGCACCGTAAGAATCTGAAGTTGGGGTCCGCGGGCAAATTGGAATGACGCTCTTCTTCTTCTTCTTCTTCGGACAGTGAACAGTGAACAGTGAACAGTGACGTCGACGTTCCTGGTGTAAAAGTCCAAATGGTCAAAGCGCCGCATCTCGAAATCTCGAATGCAGTGGTCCCGGAGTTGTGCTTGTTGCTCTCATTCATCCACGCCCAGGGGTCATCTCAAATGAATTTTTTTTCCTACTCAAGCTCATGCTGCACATTCAAATTAATTTTTGGCGAATTTTTGCTAAAATCTTACTGGGTTTTGGTATTGGCTTCTTCAACACTAAGAAAAAATGTTTGAAAAAAAAAAGAAATCATGAAACCCTTCTTCAAAAGAATGCTAGATTTGTCAATATTTGGATGGAAGCTACTAATAATAGAAAAAATTTGTGATTGAGTGTACACACGTGGGTGATTCTTTTTTTTTTTTTTTTCCTTTCCATTGCACGATGGAAGCAGTTCTGCCATAAAAAATAAAAAATAAAGTTGGCTATCTCACGAGATGCAAATTTAATGCATTGCTTATTTGTATGTTTCATATGATCTTTATAATTATGATTTTTTGTATGTACTGAGATGATTGTTTGAGTTGTGGAGTGGTGACTTGCTAATTGGATATAAACCTCTCTTGTAAACTTGATCAAGGTTGTCAAATGGTTTGGAGGTCTGTTGCTAAGTCAAAAAGTAAATAGAAGATGGAGTTATAATTGAACTACCATCATTCTTTCCAATTACCTTGGGCCATTTAGCAAAAAAAATGAAAAACATAAGGTTATGATCTGTATATGGTTTGTATATGAATTTCATATTGGTTGGAATTTTAGTAACTTTGCAGAAGTAGTAATTTTAGAAATAATTGCAATTTGGAAAAAAAAATTCAACCAAAAAATCCCATTAAATCAATGAAGTTCCAATGAATTATTGTTAAGCTAGAGTACTATTGAATTTCATGCTATGAAGATCATATAAAAAAGGGGCTTATTTTGTGATGTTAATTTATTGTTTAGGATAAGAGTTTAGAAGTGAAAGTTTTCCTTTTTCCTTTGTAATGAGACAAATTCTTGTCATGCAACAGATTTGTTCACCTACATGCTCACAAACCCTCTGTATACTCATAAAAGAAATGATCTTCTCTACACAATAAATCTACTACTACTACAAAAAAACCCTCAATTCACATAAACTTCAATGGAGTGATGCAATTGTTTACAACCTTATAAATGGATGAAACTTAGATTATTCATTAAGAAGAGTGTACATTAATCTCCAAAGGAACGATAATGTCTTTAGAATAGCAAATCAACGATTTCATCCGTTGAAAATGGAGGATTGTACTCGCTTAAAAAAATTGTATCGCATTTGAGCAAAATGTTACTCAAATAACAAACTCTGATTGGAGATCTTTTTGCCTAATTAGAAATTAGACAGGGTTGAGTGTTTGATGCAACATCGGAAAAAAGTAAGGTAAAAGAAATTCTAAGAAAGTGAAAAAAATTTGGAAAAAAGTTGAAAAAAAGTTGAAAAAAAGGAAGAGCCTCGAGGTCCGTCTTTGGCTTCTGAAACCTATCCTTGCGACTTATCCATTCCTTTGTGTCCGTGGGTTTGGAGCTTTCTCTTGCAGCTCCTGCCATATGACACCTACACCACCTTCTCGCACTCTTTCGCAGCCGCTTGGGTTTGCTTCTCCTCTCCGCTCGCAATCTCTCCTCAAGCAATCTTTCCACAAGCAATTTTTTCTTGCTTGAGTCTTCTCCCATTTTCTCCCTAGAGTAGGAAGCGCTTGCCCCCGAAGATTCACCATGTTGGCTTCGCAAGCGCAGGCGCTTCTCGGCACCCCAACTTCGAATGGCATTCCCTCCTACACTGGCTTGGGGAAGAACTCCTCTCTCCCTCGCCGATTCAGCAAGCCCTTGCCATCTTCCCTGGGATTCCGCAACAGACGAAGATTTTCGTGCAGGGCGTTGGAGAAGCAGACGACGTCGAAATCCTCTCCGAAGGTGAGCTTGTTCGGGGCGGAGCAGCAGCTTTCCGGGCCTCAGAAGTTGTTGGAAGGGTTACCTGCGCCTGCGAGGTACGTCTCGAGTGTGGCGATTGTGGCGGGGGCTTTGGCAGCTGGTTACTTCATTGGAAAACAATACAGAGGGAATTATAATGAGGTGGCGTCTGTGGGAGGCGCGGTGGCGCTCGGGGCTGTGGGAGGGGCAGCTGTGGTTGCATTCAATGGGGCAGCGCCGCAGGTGGCTGCGGTGCAGCTCAGAAACTCGCTGGTGAATCACACGGATCCGACGAGTGTCACTCCGGCGGAAATTGACCAAATCGCGAAAAGGTTTGGAGTCCGAGTCCTCATCGTTTTCGCTGTTTTCAGACGAGTTTGTTGTGCATATCTAGGGTTTGGTGATTCGTTCTGGTCGTCACCCCAGCGGAAATTGACCAAATCACTAATAGGTTTTGAATCCTCGTCCTCCTCCTTTTGCGCCATTTTGAGGCGAGTTTGTGCATATATAGGGTTTGGTGATTCATTCTGTTCGTTGCTGCTTCGCCGGTGAGGAATTGGAGTGTTCCGGGATTCTTAGGTCGCGGAGAAAAGTGCCGGAGAATTTGAGTGTTAATTGAATTCTGTGGAGGGTGCTTTGTGGTGTCAAATTCCTGGTTGCTCGTGTTTGAGGTAGAGCCAGCTGGAATGTCTGGAATGAGCAATTCAACGGAAGAGGGAGTTTCAAGGCAAATTATAGATTGCATGAGCAGATCAGCAAATTCAATTGACAAAGATGAAATCTGCGCTTGCCATTTTTGGAGCATACATGAATATCTCATTAGTAGTGTTCTCATGTAGTGTTCTAGAGTGGTCCCTTGTCAACTACTGTGCATTTGATATTGAAAATGAATACGTATAGTAGAGCTGTTGGGATAACCCTTTCAGAAGTCGAGTGTCTGGGGTTCAGGGTTTTACGCCGACCTCTTTCGAACTATAATCGAGATGTGATGACGAGAGAGAAAGTCTCTGATTAGTCTTTACTGCGAAGTCATGTATCTGCTCTGAGTCAGTCTGTCTGATACGATAGAATGCACACATCAGACTGACTATGGTAGGGAACCTATTTTCATGGTTTCCAATGTTTTCGAGTATTTTTCATTAGTCGATTGGATTTTTTTCGGTGGTTAGAATTGCAGAGGATGCCAATGTGCTCAAATATGTACTATATATTTGGATTCTGTATGAAGCAGTTATGAAATTTTAAAATTTGAAGTAGTAGGGTGCTGTAAATTTGAAGGAGTAGGGTCTTAATGACGAGTACAAACTCCTATTGAGCCATTGCATCCTAAGATGGAAGCATCTGAGACTGATAAAGCCTGAAAGTATTGCATTTCTTACAAGTCATGCGGTTCGATGATACTTTCATTGGAAATGGATGACTTTTCAACCTACAGGAAAGGGATCCCACGCAAACGGGTTCCCTTCCTTAGTTCTATACTGTTGAAGTAAGTGGAGTACGTGCACTTGAATTGAGAGCTGGGATTGAGGATCTAATTGCAATCATGTCGGTTTGTCGATTGATTGCAGGTATGGTGTGAGTAGGCAAAACGAGAGGTTCAATGCCGAAATCAAGGACTTGTATGCGGGTTATGTCACGGGGATGTTGCCGCCTGGGAATGAGGATTTGAAGGGAGATGAAGCTGAAAAAATTATCGCATTCAAAAATGCTTTAGGTTTGGATGATCCGGATGCTGCGGCCATGCACATCGAGGTACGATTCACCTTCTTAATGTATTTTCAGCTAGTGTTTTCATTTAGGAAAATTCCTTGCCATGCACGCTCTATATCTCAGACCTATTAGTCACAACAGGACTGTTATCTCAAAAAGCCTTATTAGGTTAGAACTTTTACTAACTAGTGGGTCACTTTAAATTGCACCGTGGCAAGCAAAGAGCTTGAGATAATAAAGAAGTCCTACACCTTGACTGATGCAAGTATTTTTTATTCGTTTTCACCTTGTTTTGTCAATGTTGACTTTACACTAAGACACACGACGAGGTGGCGCTTTCGTGGCTACTATTTGGCATGCTAAAAAATTTGGGGATAAGAAAGTTTCAAAATTTCCTTTTGAGGTGGATTGAGTTCTGGTAACCGCAAATGCATCATGGGGCGTCATAAATGCAATGGATCATTTTAAGCTTTCTGTCTCCCTGCTAGTTGCACATGATGTTGGTTCTGATTATCCGACCGATCTGTTTGAAAGCTGCAAGTGGGCTTAGTGAGGTTTAACACTTTAATTCAGAATCGAACTTGAAAGGATAACACCTTCCTCTTCGTAGATAGTATTATTTTCTAGGATTTAATATTAGGAGGCACCTTGCTTTTACTGGAAGTTCAACCACATTGTTGTCGCTTTGCAGATTGGCAGACGCTTATTTAGGCAGCGTATGGAAACCGGTGATCGCGAAGGTGCCGTTGAGGAGCGCAGGGTACGCAGTGGATTTTATTGTGTGTGTTTCACTTCTGTGCAAATTCTGACCTTTGCGAGGTCAATGTTCTCATTGTTATTCATGACCTCGTAGTTGTATGGTGCCACAATCACTCAACCGTTGTCGGATCCAATTGCTATGAACTCTTAACTAAATGAGAGTAACAATAAGAAATGAGTGCATGTCCAGTTCTTTGCACTTATATCTAGACTGAAAGTTCTCGCTTTGACTACTTGCAGACATTCCAGAAGTTGGTATATGTATCAAATTTGGTATTTGGCGAGGCTTCGAAGTTTCTACTTCCATGGAAGCGGGTTTTCAAAGTGACAGATGCTCAGGTCAACCGCTGATGCCTCATTTAGCCCAATTTTTGGATATAATTCAACAGTTAGCAAAAAATTTACGATATGTTTTACTGAAAGTGGATGCTTTCAGGTTGACGTGGCAGTTCGGGATAATGCACAGCGACTCTTTAGTAGACATCTTAGCACAGTTGACCCGGGTAAGCTTCTGCAGCTTTTTCTGGTGCAGTGCATTGTACCCTGAAGATCACATCCACTGACATGTTGAATTGTGTAAAGGAAGACGTAGGTCATACCATCCTACGGATGTTTGACCTTAGTATTGTACGTAAAATTTACGCATAGGTACAGTTTTGCATAGCAAGGATGTGCCTGCGTGTTGGTCAACTCTTCTGTCGTTACTTTTTTCCTTGACGCGGTTATTCTGATTTGCTCTTAGGATTTAGCACGCATGTGTACCCTATTATGTAACTGTCCGAGAGTCCTCGTACTTGGGCACGAATATCTCGAGGGTTCAATACTAAGAAATATGTCAAATGTCTGTTGTAGATTTCGACGTCCAGCGGATCAAGGAGTTGAGAAAAGCTCAGCTTAAACTGAAACTCACTGATGAGGTGATATGCTTTCACAACTTTAAAATCTGACATCGAATTTCGCTAATTTTGCAAATGTTTTGCGCAACAATGATTATCAAATATACTGGAAAAGGGGTGGACGGCCGTTTACCCCTCTAGCTTTAAACAGAATTCTCGAACCAGACTGGATGTAATATTGAAGGTTGTACATTAATGTGGTAGTAGTTTTGGTGTCGGTCCTGCAATTTCTAGTAATTACAAGTGGTACCTAGAATGAACAGGCCTTTAATTTACTCCATTTCAGAGAAAGATGATTGCAGTTATTCTTGTTTTCTTCTTCTTTTGAATAATATGGAAAGAGTGTGCACATGGCTTTGTGCACTTTTAAGGAATTTGGTGCTAGTACTACTCTCCTCATTGTTCCTGGTGATTTGTCAAACTTGATTGACGCTGTAGCTTAAAAAAAAAATGGTTCCTTTAAGTGTAGGTGGCAGATTGACTGACGATGATTGTCTTGTGTTGAAGGTTGCTGCTGAGGTTTTCAGAACCCATGTTCAGAAGCAACTTGAAGAACACATTGTGTCTGCCATGGAAGTCTTCAAGTCTCGGGCTCGTATCAAGTGTGTTACTCGCCACTCGCATAGAGTTTTCTTATTTTTTGTTGCTTCATATTTTTGGACATTTATCCCTGCTGCTTGAACTGAACATATTGACCTCTCTTAGTCCTAGAATTAAGGAAGCTTCAATTGAGCACTCTCTATATTTACTACTTTTCTCAAGAGAATCTGCATGGTCTCGGAGGGTTGACATGCGAAATATTTACTGTTACACAGAGACACTGCGAAAATAGCGAGGGAGCTGGACCAAGCGTTGGCCTTCAATGAGAAATTGGGTGCTATTGAATCTGAAGCGGATGCTGGTGATATTGTTCCCGGAATTGGCCCAATTAGTGTTCTAGGTGAGCCCATGCTTTTCTGTTGCCAAATTCGGTGGAGACATGGGGTATTGGCTTCTTCGGTATGAGTGGTCTTGCTGCTTCTTGCATTTTCTAGATGTGTAATTGAACGCGTACGATTGTATTTCAGGTGGACAATTTGAATCCGATCGGCAAATGGATGATCTTAAACAACTATACCGCATATACCTGACTGAAGCATTTGCTGGTGGCAAACTGGAGGCGGACAAGGTACAGATTTTAACCTCACAGTGAATATAGAGAGAGAGACCCTATATTTTTGTTGTATAGATTGGTAACAGTTGGTGATCAGTGGTTGGAAGACTGCAATATCTTGTGTAGGGCATTTGATCCTGCATGTGCACTGGAGCACGTATTTGTAATCTTTGGAGAGTTTCGCCCAGAAACCTACTGAACTTTAGGGATTGTGGAACAGGTAGTTGCACTAGGCCAGCTGAGAAACACCTTTGGAATGGGCAAACGGGAGGCTGAAGATGTTATGCAAGAAGTCACTGTGAAGATATACAGGCGCATGTTGGCAAAAGCAGTGCAGAATGGTGATCTGGACGCTGCACCAAGCAAGGCCATGTTCCTTCAAAAACTTTGTGACACTCTGCAGTTTGATCCTGCTAAAGCTGGTGAAGTCCACACAGGTACCCTTATCACACTCATCCTGGTTAAAATTCAGATCATGAATCCGGACTAAATTTTCTTTCTGTGTCTTGATTTCACCCAGTCCCTGCAGGTGGAAAGCCCAATTCTGACTGTATGAATGTGGTAGGAAGCATATATGTCTGTTCTAGTTATTGGGAAGTAAGTTCTCTGGAACTGTGGACCGTGCAGAAATTTACAGGAACAAACTCGAGCAGTGTGTTGCGGATGGCACTTTGGATGATGAGGACGTCAAGAATTTGTTGAGGCTACGTGTGCTTTTATGCATTCCACAACAAGTAGTTGATAAGACCCATGCTGAAATATGCGGACGCATCTTCACGAAGGTACTTGCCTGGGGTGGCATTTGTGTAAACTTCCTGGGTTTAAGTCAATATTCTTCTGTTGTCTAAATAGCATTAGAAGAGAGCTCCCTGAGTTCTATTTAGCTCCCAAGTAGTTCACCATTAATGTGTCGAATTGTACACTATTCAAGATTCAGAGTCTGTGCTAGCAAGGTTCTTTTTGTCACATTGTACATCTGTCATGTCATTATGCAAATTCACTGCTCTTTATGGCTTATACAAAAGTAAATATAGGGAACTAAGAGTCTTGAACGACTCCGGAATTTATTTTTAGTGGTGTGGAAGCACTCAGAAGTTTTCACAGTTTAGCCTATTATGATCTTCAATTTCATGATTTCGACGATGGTGCAGACTGTGGACGATGCTATCAGTGCTGGCATCGATGGCTATGACGCTGACATGAAGGCTGCCGTACGGAATGGAGTTGTGGGCTTACGTCTTTCACAAGAAGCTGCTATGGAAATTGCGGCCAAAGCGGTTAGTAACTTGCCCCTGATCATTGTACTTGCTTTTGACATTGCTGAATAGACTACTTGGAAGGGCCTGCAGCGGTAGACGAATTATGTCACTTATGTTAACTAGATTTAATTTACATGTTATCTTATGGAAAAGGATTATTACTTCTCGATTTCTCAAAATTCCTTGCAACAATTGGAAACCGTTCTCAATGCTGTTTTAGTTGAAAGGAAATGTATTGGTATGCTCCTGGTTGATGCTTTTGTACTGACATTCTTTGGTACTATCCAGGTCCGGAGAGTGTTCGTGACGTATGTCAAGAGGTCAAGGAGCGCCGGTAGCCGCGTGGAGTCTGCCCGAGAGCTTAAGAAGATGGTCATCTTCAGTAATATCGTAGTTTCAGAACTTATTGCCGATATCAAGGGTGGCACTCCAGCTCCAGAGAAAGAGGAAACGAAGGCACCCGAGCAGGACCCAAAAGACGTCGACATTGAGGACGAGGTGGACTTTGAGTCTATCCAATCTTTGAAGAAGACCAAGCCCGGAGCCCTTCTGGAGGGTCGAATGGAGAAGAAGTCGCAAAATGAAATCACCATCAAAGATGAACTAGAGTTACGTGAGCGAACAGATCTCTACAAAACCTACTTGATCTATTGCCTTTCGGGTGAGAGTACTGGCATGCCTATGGGCACTCAAATCGTTACTCAAAGGGACGACACCGAATTTGTGAGACTAGGCCAGTTGGGTCAAATCTTGGGCATGAATCCCAAGGAGGTCGCGGACGTTCATAAGGGCCTTGCAGAGCAAGCATTCAGTCAACAAGCCAAGGTCAGCTTCCAGGCCCATTTACACTTGCTGAACCCAAATTGGATCTTATCTGTTTTTTCAGCAGTTTTTGAGTAAGTCATAAGAGGTCTTTTTTTGTTTAATGTTATTTATTTTTGACAAATACATGCAATGTTCTTCACTGATTGTGGTGATATGAAGTTTGACCCCATCTGAATCTGATTATTCTCAAACAATGAATTCTTGGTCCTTTAGGGGTTACAGAATCCATCTACCCTTTTCTTCTCGAATTACTCTTTCTTGAATATCATGGGTTTGCATTTTAGACTGCAGAATTGATAGTAGCTGGTTAGCATTTGTTGGATTCGTTCTTATGTATCATACTGGTTATTTTTTGTATGATTTCAGGTTATTCTGGCTGATGGCCAACTGAGCAAAGCCCGTATGGAGCAGCTCACTGAACTTCAGAAGCAACTCGGCTTGCCAGCAGAATCTGCCAAGAAAGTGATCGAAGGAATCACTACAACAAGAATGTCAGGTGCTATCGAGACTGCAATCAACCAAGGACGGCTCAACGTCGAAGAAGTGAAAGAGCTCAGGGAAGCTGGAGTGGACATCGATGGAATGATCCCCAAAGCGGTCAGGCAGAAGCTCTTCAAGAAAGTAGTGGAGAGAACTCTCACTTCAGGAACTGGGGATTTCGATGAAGCCGAGCTGTACGAGAAGATGCCCGGAGAGCTGGGTATCACCACCGACGAGGCCAAAAAGATAACCTTGGACCTCGCCAAAGAAAGGCTATCAAATTCCCTCATCCAGGCAGTGTCGAGTTTGCGACAAAAGAAGACTGCCGACGTGGTGAGTCTCCACTTCGAAACCTTTACCCCTAGTGGGTCTCCTGTTTTTTTTGCAGTTTTGAGCACGTCATCTGCTAACTTTCTTTAGCCCGATTTTATTTATATATCGACCAGCACATGCCATATTCTTCGTTGATTATAAATTTGGCTCCATGTGAAGTAAATTTCAGAGAATATGATCAATTGAATTAGTCAATTTAATACCATGAGTCCTTGATCCTTTTAGGTCAATCTCGTCTATGTGCGGACAGCACTATTTGGAGACGTTGTCATTTATATAACAGAACCTCCTACTTAGTTTACGTTTTGTGACTTACACCTGATGCATGGCTTTTCAGTAAATCTTACATGCCAATACTGCAAAGGCAAGAGCTGATAACGTTGTGAATCTTTTTAAAAGAGCTAGCAGTGTTGTTTACAAGAGTGTTGTCAACTTTGTGGTTGATTCCAGGTTTCAACTTTGAACAACTTACTGGCTTGCGACAAGGTGTCTCCCTCACCTGCTTTGAAATGGGCAGTCAAGGATGAACTGCTTGACCTCTTCTGCATTTACGTCAAGGAGCCTCAGGCAGAGAACAAGGTGACAAGGCTACGGGAGCTTCTAGATATTGACGAGTCTCAAGCTAAGAACCTGCAAGAGATGGTGTCGAGCAGCGGCTTTTCGCTGGGTCTGGAGGAGGACGAATACGCTTTCTAGGTGCAGGTTTGTAATTGAAATTGAGGATTCGATATTATGTATGTGATGGAAAGGGGATTAGAGGTGAGAAATTCGAGTAGAGAGTTTTTGTAAGTTTACCAAATTTTCAGGAAACCACGGCATATGCTTGCACGGTGACTAGATTTTAGAGTTTTCATGAGAGATTTATTTGAGAAACCCATGTATTTGTGGTGTACATCTTTGCCCCCTTCATATATGAGTCAGCCGCTAGCTTCCTATCCCATGCTTCATTTTGTCATGTTGTTTTCCCACTCGAGATTGGCATTAGTTTTAACCGTAAGAGCTTGATCTTTGCTCCTCATCAGGAAATTAACAGGAAATTTAAGGCATGTGAACATGGTGCCACAATGGTGCATTGAAATGCAATTAAGTTAATTTGGTGCCAACCTCTGTACCAACCTAGTATGGATAAAATGACACTAAAATGACTTGTATGCGGCCTTTGGTGTCAAAATGGCACCAAAACAATCTGGCCCAACTTTTCTGATGCTCTGTGGTTTGAGAATTGATTTGAAATTCAACTACCGTTGGTATGGGCAAAAAAAGGTAGGGTTGCAGGATTGCGTCCTGTCATGCTTGTTTTTGGTGCGATGATTAGCTTTAGGTGGCTTGGATTTTGAAAAACATCGCCGGTGGCATCCACAATCTGTGCCTCATCCAAGTTAGCAAAGAAAATGCAATCATACCTTTGTCAAATTCCTATCAAACCCTTTAGGGCCCAAGGCAGTCAAGGCCAGTTATGACCAAAACTAAATTATGAAGGGAATCTTTTTTAGATCACTTGTTTTAGAAGAAATCTAGGTAGACGTGCACAATTTCACCTTATAAAATGGAAGGGTTTGAGATGGATGTGTAGATGTGCACAATTTCACCTTATAAAATGGAAGAGTTTGAGATGGATGTGTAGAAAATGATCACGATACACCATCTTCATTGATTGTGATCAAAGAGAGCATATAAATAGTGCTTGTCCATGATGTATGAAAAAGTGTAAGATACAATGTCAAAACATAATTACAAAGAGAAAAAGGCAATATTATGAAAACGTGGTGGTAATATTGTCAAATAGGAGAGAACGCAATGCAAATGTGTATAATGCACTAAAATATACAAGCATTATGTAGGTACCTAATTGGATTTTGGGTACATTGAATTTTATTTAAAATGTCTATAAATTCTTGAATGCAATATTATTTATTCATCAAAGCTTACAATAGTAAAAGTATAGGTTGCAAATACCTGATTAGGAATAATTGTAGAGGGAAACGTCATAAAATGCTACAAGAACTTTGATTATATAGAAAATTCTATTGTACATAGTCACACGGATGATATACCATATTTCTTTCAAGCCTTCTTATTTTACTATGATGGTAAGCTAAATAGACATTCTTTTGTCATTGTTCCTCCCAAAATGTTCCCCAATTTGTTTGTTCCCTTTAGATGCACATATGGCTCATGCATCTTGCATCTTTTGGAGTTCTTTCTATATGCTATGTAGTGACTTCTTTATATAATCATGTGTAAACATCTATAGCTTCCACATATAAATATTTTTCAAATTGGACTTTTATAGATGGTGTTCATCCCAAAAGATGAAGAACCTTGATAATATCTTGGAGCAATGTTTATATGGACGTCAATTCATGTTATAAAAGATTTTACATTTGCAATAAGACAATGAGTGGATTTAAGGCTCTCCTTGGATAAGGGTTATTTGAGATTTCAATTACACTAAAGGACATCTAGCATGCCCTTGGTACTAAATCCTCAAAATTGAAGTAGCGCCTATGTCCGTCTGATGCAAACCGCCCCTGGAATCTTTAGATATCTCAATTGGATTTTGTCAACTCCACCCATTGCTTTGGGGTTGTAGTCCAACCACATAGAGGTGGTGTTGAAGATTTTGATGGCAAGTTGCATTAGACGAGTACATGTGCTTCTTCAATTTTCAAAATAACTTTGTACACAAGGGCACCTCTAACTCATGATGTGTTAGTTGAGAAATGTTTTTTTGAGCATTTTGGAGAAATTGTGGGATCGTTTGAAATTATTTTTATGATCTATTTATGAGTTTGCAATTCAATAGGAAGAGTTTTTTAGTTCCCATTCCAGTAAGGCAAAATTTCTTCACTATGGACAATATTTGAACTCCAAACTAATTGTTTTTATAATTCATGGCTTACAAGCGAGCTAAGTTCCAATAGATAGGCAAAATTTTGCCCATGTAGAACCTGAAATCGTCATGGAACTTAAGAAAGCGTTATCATTGAGAATTTGGACCTCTGAACTCTAGGTGTACACCTAGTTTATATTGTAGTCTCTCTTCTAGCCTCTTGCCTGTGTTTTGGAGAATTGTAAACATGGAGGGGCTGGAGCCTAGCCTTGACTGAAAGACTTCAATTTCAACTACAATACAAAAGTTGATAGCTAGAGTTCAACTAGAGTATAAAAGTTGATAGCTACAGTTCTTGCGTTTTCTAGGAAAAAGGCATGGTAATGCTTAATAAGGCAGATGTCAATTTATAAAGAAAGGTGATGCTAAGAGAAAATAGAGATCTCTACACATTTCTAGGGAATTGGGTTCTAAGCTAAGCATCCAATGGAAACGGCATTACAAACTAGTGCTCTCATCCAACTTTTGGCCCTCCAATCTAGTAATAGAAACTTGCCCTTAGGGTCCAATTTTCATTGGGGCCCCAAAGGCCCAACAACTGAAAGGGGGTTGGAAGGTCCACCAAACCTCCAAGACAGCCTTCAGTTTCTATTACAACACTATAGTCAGAACATGACTCCTTGGATTTGGATGAAGAATTTATAAGAGCCCTTTTACATTTATTTCTCACCCTAAAATATGCGTTCTAAATATGGTGGATGAACAAGGCAGATATTAAACGCATTAACAAGGTAGATATTAAACACATTAACAAGGTAGATTTGTAACTTTGCGACATTTTAAAGCGCGCATGATAGTAACATACAACATTTTGTTTTGTGCTTAAAAATAACAAGTTCCAGTTGACCTTCCAACCCTTCTAGGTCTATTTTTGCATAAAATAGGGGGTGGAGGTTAGAGGCCCCTGATCATACCCGGCATGCAATGGAAACATGGTGCCTCTCCCCAAATCAGAGCTTCGGTTAGCTAATGGCAAGGTGCTCGTAGAGCTGAGGCCCGCCTGCTGCCGGACCAGTTTGCCGGCCTGAGGTACGCCAGTGGGCATGCTCTTAGTGCCTAGGGTGGGCAAGCCCGACCTGACAAATAATCTGAGGTGGACTCTGACGTGGACTTCTCTCCCCAAATCTTCCCTCCGTGGGAGTGGATTTCCCCTTGCTCCGTCCCTCTCCCTCGCACCCAAGTGCCTGAGGGCCGTCTTGGGGGAGATGGCTATTGTTGCAGCAATGGATCATTACCTACTTTGATCGCCTTTCGCAATCCGGCCTGGAAACACCTCGAACAAGAAGCTTCCGCACCACAAGATCCGGGAATTTTTCACTCAAAAGAAGCAGCGTAAGAAGCAGGATCATGAGTGAGCCACAAAACCCACCCAAGCTCTTTTTGCACAAGCCCAAGAAAGGCTCGCATCCTCCCGGTAGTAGTTAGCGCCCATTGAGGTTGCGTATTCTTATTATGGCGATTCATTCTTTGTGTTTTCTTGCCTTTTTTCTGTGATAGATTCTGTGTTGGATAGTATCAGGTTGAGTTTGTTTTTTGAGCTATAGCGATGCGCTTGCGATGTGTTGATAGGTGGTGAGACGGGGGAGATACCAAGAATGGCTGTGCAACAGCCTGTTCCTTTGACTCCGCCTGTGAAGGCGCCCTTCTGGTATCGGTACAGGGCAGGCGTGGGCGCTCTGCTGCTCGTTAATCTCGGAATTGGAGGTTTGCCCTAATCCACGAATTCTCCTGGGATTTTGGATTTTTGGATTTTTGGATTGGATCTGGAATTGGATTTGTGTATAAGAAATTAGAATGAGCTTCTAGCATTACTGAGGAGTGATTCTAGAAGAGCTCTACCTGGCAGTGATGTGCAAGTAAGCTGCAAGGGTCTTGTTCTTCATACCCTAGTTTGGGATGGGGTCGTTCGTCTTTGTAAATGAGTTTGTATTGCAGGGGTACGATCTAGCTGTTTTATCATATTGTTGAGAGACTTAGATTTTCAAATTGTGGACGGGGAGAGTTTTTAGGTTATCGGCGTCTCAGTCTGAAATGGATACCCTAGTTTCGGTGTTTTTGACAGAATCAAGGAGGAGCTCTTGTGTTGCAACATGTCATTAGCTATTTATATTGTCGTAAGGAACCAAGTAAGGTTTTAATCTTTGGGTTTGTCTCCCAATTTTGATGTTCAGTTCGGAAGAGAAAATTCGCAGTTACTTTAGTAGGAGTCATGCACTTTTAGTGAAGGTTAGGTAGAGTTTTCTATTTATCTTGTTAATATGCTCGAATGCACTTGGGCTGATTGGAGCCTTTTTTGTTCTAAAGTTTATTCTTGAGGAAGTAAGCATTCTTGGTGAAAGAGCATTCTTTAATAGCGGCAGGGCACTTGTGGAGAAAACCTAGGTTTCAACTCTTTGGGTATTTGAATTTTTTCTTTTTTCATCATGTGCAGGGTACGTGCTGTCTCGACCGAGGCCAGTCATCGATGCTAACTCCCTAAACCCAGAGAAGGTTGAGTCGGCGGAGGCTGAGAAGAAGAAGAAAGCTCTTGCGCAGGCACCTGTGCCAGCTCCAGAGTGGGCACCACCACCAAAGAAAGCTATTTCTGAAGAGGAACAACGACAGGTATTGCAATGGATTCTCGAAGAGAGGAGGAAAGTCAAGGGTCTGAACAAAGCTGAGAAGGCTAGAATTAATGAAGAGAAGCGGTTGGTGAAGGAGTTACTGAGAGGAAGCCAACTTCCCCCTCTTTTTTAGAGGTTTATGAGGATCTTTGTTTGTAAGATCTGCCCCCTCCAATTTCAGGTTCCGTGGAGGTTTCGAATGGAGGTTGGTATCCTTTAACATGTCATTGACTTGGAGGTTTCAAAAATGGCTTGAATGGCTCGCACAGCTGCAAGTTACGCAAGGCAGCAGAGAAGGTGCAACAATGTGGCACAGTTGCAATAAAAGAGTGAGATTATGTGGAGAGTCAGTATGATTTAGATTGCGTCAACGAGATAGACACCGCAAAGGATCTCAATAGTTATGACCGTGTTTTGAAACCAAATTTGTTACCTCTTTCAAAAACTCCACCATTGACTTGCGGTTTGGAAATCAAATTTGTAATTGCTCTTTTGTAAATTCCATTACCTTTCAGTTTAGATAACATTCTTGAGGATTCGGCTTGAATACCCTACGTTTGATACATGAAAAGGAATTCAGACTTCTTTTGTGTACAGTCTTGAGCTCATCCAAAAGTTGATTAGAAAGGAAGGGCTCATTAGGGTTACCTTTCAATTGCGGCAAAGTAGGGATTCTGCTCTTGTCAGTGAAAATTCAGGGGTCCATTTAACAAAATTCAATGGAATGGCGACTTTGAATTTTGTGGGTGCTAAAGAGTCTTTTTTCTACACCTATGTTAATGTATGGAAGTCTGAGAAGATAGTATTTAAAGAGCAATTCAGTGCTACAATATGCTATAACCTGTGGTAAAGCCTGGAGTGATTTAGATGCTTCTTTGAAACATGGTAGACAAATATATTGATCAGGAATTTTTTTGTATTTCTCAACACCTACGGAAAGCATGTTCCCACAACCCAACCCGCTGCGTCACGCCATTTCCTATTCCATCATTTGATACAGTGCACACAACGGAACATTGCAAGTGTACGAGTGACGGCACGGAATGAATCGACCCACTAATGTGCTCTTGAGAATAGTTCACTGTTTTTTGATGTCAAAACAGAAGCACGTTGATCAACAGATTATCAATAGCGGTAATCGTATTGTCTTCCACTGTAGCTCAAGATTGAATGCCACTGCTACAGAAAACTGTCACTAAAGCATTCCAGGCATTCAATTGTACAAATGAGAGATCTGTCACTGACCAACTCCAGCCGCCCGATTCCTAACATCTCCCAAAAGGATGTCATGCAGAGCCTTGTTGCTGGCAAGTATGCCACCACCCTCTACAGTGAAGACGTCTTTCCCATTGCCAATCAGATTCTCCAGAGCTGTTCCCTCCAGATCTGAAACCCGACCTCCAGCTTCTGAAACACATATAACCCCCGACGCATGATCCCACACCTTCAAAGGAGTCGAAGGGCCAGCTTGAAGCAGGAAAGCCGATACACCACCAAGAGCTAGGGCGAAGTATTTGCACAGACTTCCACAGCAGAGCGGCAGCACTTGCATCTCCTTCTTCTCCAAATTCTTTCCTTCAAGCGCCTGAGCAAGTAGAGTTTTCGACCAGATCTCATTATCTGAGATACAAAACCAAGATTCAGCAATAGAATCGGATCTGACAACTTCACTCATAATCAAAGTCAAATCCTCAGTGATGGGCTTCACCCAGCAGCCTCCTCCCAAGGTGGCAGTCATTATGAGCCCACGTCGATACGACTCGTCATCCCTACAACCAAAATACGTGCTCGCCATCTGAATTCGAGATCTGTCGGAAGAGTAACGGATTGCCACGTTGGGACAACCCATGACACCCAGCACTGGTTTCCCCTCCAGAACCAAAGCGAGGCCCACTACGTACAGAGCATTCCCCCCTCTCAGGAATCCTCGTGTTCCGTCTATGGGATCCAAAACCCAGTAAGATAGTTGGTCGGGGTTGACAGCCTGGGCACCTCTGTCGATAGCATCAAGGACAGTTTCACAATCCAAATCGCGGGAAATAACTGGAGATAGAGCATCAACAATAGCCTCCACTAACGAATCCTTGTGATCACTGCTTGCTCGTTTCTCCTCATAATCTGCACGTAACTGGTGAGCGCTCTCCTCACCTACTAAAGGAATGTTGGGAAACAGTCTCCCTAACTCGAGACTGATAAGAGCTTGCACTCCGAAGTCCGCCACTGTGACGGGAGTGTTGTCAACCTTGTCTAACTGCCCCTCTCCTCGTTTCATACCTGACCGGACAGAAAGGCATAATTGGCAAGCTCGCTGCACAACTTCTAGAGCTGCCTGGAGCTGCTCATGGTGTGGGCTTGACTGCAACGACGTGGCTCTAGTTTGAAACCTAAAAGGCAGAGACACAGATCGGTTCGTTGAGCAGCTGACTTGCATTTGTATACCCTCAAACTCTTTGTACAGAAACATACCTCTGCGACCAATACCCGAAACCACTACTGATGCCATAGTCACCTAAAAGACTTATCAAGCCCTACACTAATACATATGTAGGTTACAGCTATCTCTTTGGCTCACAGTAGTCTTCACGCTCATGCGTACAAATTCAAGTACTCATGCTAAGCATTACTCTAAACAAGGTGGAAAGTGTCCTTTGGAAGACTTTTGCATTTCTAATCTAGGGTTTCGTAGTTTAAACCTACTACCACGCCTCTCGCTTATTCACGACTATGGTTTCCGTGTACACAAGGCCTTCTCTATTTCTGTATGATATAGCTCGAAGTTAGGAATGGAGACAACTGCATGATCTTGTGCGGCGGATATAATCATTCTTTGCCTGTAATAACAGGTTTAAAGATGTTCGACGCAAACTCGGAGACAGGCGATGATCTATTCAGCGTGATTTAGCATGAATAAAGAGGCTCGACTGCTACCAAAAACTCTTCGTGTCTTTGACGGCAAAGGTTCACTCATTGAAACCCTAATTCTTGAATTAGGGATATTCTAAGTTGTTTCCTTCAAATGCTCATTGATTGAAGTGAAACTATTTGGTATTTTGGTTCATTATATGGTGGTCAAAATACCGGGAAAAGGTGCACTTCCGTCACTTTTGCATCAGAAGATTTCTATTTCATTGTGCTCGTTTCATCCCGCAGTAACGTGTTCCCTTTGTCAAATAAGTTTGATCAGACTGCGGTCTAAAACAGTATGTTCAGGAATCAGATAAACTAATGATTTTCCCCAGCGGGGCGCCAGTGTCAAAGCACTCTTTCCACCACCCGGCGACTTTGGTAGGCCAGCCAGGAGCAGTGATGGCACAAAGATAACACTGACCAACAAGCCCTGTAGGCAGTACCTGCAAATATCATCACATTCCTTTCGACACACATGTTTATCAAGACAGTCACAACTTAGTCTTCAACACGTATTGAACAAGTCGTGACTCATAAATACCCCGCAAAACGAACCCTAATCGGCACAGCCCTGGATCCTTGCAAGAAGCTCCCAAGAGGCTCAAACAAGTAGGAAAGATCGTGCCATACTCCTAACCAAATTAGGTCAACCAGTTGACCAGACAAGGCACGTCCACATAAACTTTACAACAAAAAAAGGGTTTCAGCAAGAAAGACTTCCAAACCCTAAACCACATGAAAACCTCTCCAGACTTTTCATTTGAAACCCCCAAAACAGATAGAACCTAATCGGCACAGCCCTGATATTTGAATCAAAAAAGCTCCATCAAAAAGTGGCTCAGATGAGCAAGAAACGTCTCGCCATGCCCCTAATTTCGACCAAGTGGACAAACAATGCTCAACCACAAAATCTTTGCAATTAATCCTAAACCCTAAACCACAAGTGGACTGCGAACCTCGCTGGCTCGCATTGAAACTCACCTCAATCAGTCATTCAATCAAAGAGAATACTACTAACAACACATCAAGTGAAGAGAATTTGGATTTGTGGTGGGGGAGCCCGCAGGATGCATCACAGCTCTTATATTGAAAGAGCTAGCCAAGCGGGCAGACGTCACTGTGCTCACAAGGCCGGTCCCTCTCAACGCTCCCATGTTGCACTCCAGCGACTAAACCCTTGCAACCAGGCGCACGAAAATCAAAGGTGGCGGCAACGAGGGAGCGATGGCGGTGCAGAAGCGAAGCAGGAGCGGCCTCGTGAGCACTCAGATAAGATCAAGTAGTGTTAAGGGAGCAACTGGCGTCTCTCTGATTTTATAGCAAAACCCTAAACTGTAACTGTAACTGTAACTGTGATAGTCTTATCCGTATTTGGATGAATGTTCTCTCATCCCAGAAATCGCGCAGTGGTCTTCATCCCTCTGCCCTTGGCTAGTTTTGTCATTTTTGAAGGGAGCTTAACCTTTGAAAGATGTGCACCCCTATCAAAGGTAGGGTAGTCATCAAAATTGGCCCCCATTATTGAACCAATAGGTGCATTCTTTATTTCTACAGTGAATAATGAAGTCATCTATCTACCACTTTGGGGCCTCAACATCCTTCAAAGGCTAATTAATGGATGTCTATCATCTGCCTAACATCAAGAAAGTACCCCTCATTGCTTCAATATTGTTGCAATATTGTTTCAATGGGTTAACAATATAGTATTGAAAGTATATTGTTGCACTACTGCATAAATAATGCAACAATATTGAAGCAATGGAAGCCTTGCATTTTTATTAAAAATATATTGTTTCAATACTGCAACAATACACTTTCAATACTATATTGTTAACCCATTGAAATAGTACTGCAACAATGGGTGGTTTTTTCCCGATGAAGGGCAAAACAGAAAATTGCACCAAAAAGTACAAAGAATAGAGCCTGACGCTAGAGGATATAAATTTTTGTTCTATCCAAAGGAAGATGCCTTAACACCATGTTAAACCCTAATGACCCAAGCAACCATTTTCTTGTTGTTGACCTTCTTTTGGAGGCTTTCTAATCTCAAATTTTAGATTTTTTATAAATAAAAATTATTTTTAGAATATAGACTATGTTATGTGGGCAATTTCATTAAAATGGCAATATTCTACTACTTTGGCAGTTTTTACAATTCAGATCAGGTAGTCTAAAATGTACAACTATTCTAAATGTTTGAAGTTTATACCATTCTCAGATGTTTGAAATCTACACGAGTCCTAGATATCATTTTTACAATTCAAATTGCACAGTTTGAAATCTATACCAATCTTAGATGGCACTTCCATAGTTCAAACTAGATGGTCTGAAAATGGCATATGGAATACCGCCATTTTATCGAAATTCTCCATTTATGAATCCAATCACAATAGTTCATCACATTCTGAATTAAACTCCACCTTATGGAATTTTTCAAAGCTAAATGGTATAATACAATTTACAACTCATTTTTTGGATTTAGATTTGGACATGAACTAAAAAATAAGCCAAACAATCATTAGATGAGATTCAACTACTCAATAAGGCCACGGGTTCCTTTGAGTTCCCCCTAGTTCCCAAATTATGAGAACTTGACCATAGCACCATTTTGATATGGTAGAGCAATTGTCATGTCTAATAATATTAATTAATTAATTTTATTTATTTTATTTTTTAATATTCTTTATTTTAAATAACAGCGGTTGGTTTAGAACATAGGGAATAGGCCTGAAACGGACCTCCAATGCCCCCCAAAAAACATTTAATACTATTTTCATTTCAGTAACCACTATGCATTATAAGCTTCACCATGAATTGAAAATGCTTTTAAAAAATCCTATTGTCATACTTATACCAATAGTCATAATTATACACTAGTGGATATGCCAAAATACATAAGCATTTTGAGTAGTGTTTTAGCAAACTTGGAAAATGTTCACAATAAATGTTCATTGGATTTGAGGTGGAGAACAATTTTTGAGAGAAAGAAGTTGTTTAGACTACAAAACCACTACCACCTTAAAAAATTTTAAATGATTGCATTTTTGTAGCTGATATTGAGAAGTTTACACCAAAAGAGTACTTCATCATGGTACATTGTGCGTACTAAATTTAAAAATCTCATTGAAAATCATTAAGATAATTTTATTTTTTTAATATAAGCCTTTATAACTACAAAGATTGAATTCTTAATTCTCATACTATTTTAAGATTTTTTAATTTTCATAGTTGAATTTGAAGTTCAAAACCTTAGTTTGCATTTAAAAGGCTAAAAAAATAGCATATTTTTTTACTTTTTGTTTTTCTAAATGTACATTTTATGCAAATTGTGAAGGTGGATTTGTCTTGAGTATTTTTTTGTTGAAGGTCATAAATTATCTATGGAAAAATAACTACCATGCTAGTGTATTTTAATGCAAATATCCATATTTTGATGCAAACTAGTGCAATTTGAACATTTTTACTATACTATATAATGTACAACGGGACTCTGTGTATTGTAGTGTGCAATTACCCATATACTATCTTTTAGATTGAATTTGTTGAACTTCAAATTTTCTAGACCATTGATACAATTTTGGATACAAAGTCTAGATTAGGTGCACCTATATTAGGATATTATTTGCTACCTGCACAATGTTGGTGCAAAAGCTTACACATAAGCTTTTAACCCTATCTAAGGTAAATTTCCAACCCTAGTATTTGTAAGTTTTAATCTATAAATGATTCATTGTTTCTAGAATTTGTCTTAGGAAAATAGCACAATGATAGATTGTAGAAATTGTATACTATATTCATCTTTAACTGAAACTACAATAAAAGTGGAGGCAAAGTAATTGTGCTAGTTTAGCACCTTTTTGAAAAATTATTCAAGATTACAATGTATATTCTATGGCACCTTCAATTATTATTATCTTGCATTGTTGCCTATAATAATGGTAATATCATTGGGTATACTAAAAATAGGAGCTTAATCAACAAAGAGATGGTGGACCAAATCATTGTTGTCTAACCATTTGGCATGGATATAACACACTCTTAATTCCATTTATTCTTAGGGTCACTGCACACCTGCGCGACTGAGGCGGTGATACAGACCATGGAACGATGATTGCACATTGTAGCTTTCACACTTGTGGTAGGTATAGCCACCGATCCTACGCGGCAATCTGAGGTGGCGTTCCCCAACCTGCGCTTTTGGCGCCCAAGTTACCAGTTACTGTCGCAATTTGTCGCAATCGAGGGAAAGTTTGGTAACATGCAATGGTTGCATGAAAATTCGAAAATCAGCCCAAAATATAGATTTAAGAAAACTAACCGCGGGGTTTGGAATGTTGATTGCACCACCCCGCCTTAAGTCTCTTCGCCTTCCCTGCTTTCTACTTTTTGCTTTCTTTTTTGTGTCATGCATTTGTAGAGCGATTGCTTGCAAGAGTGCGAGTGTGTTTTGAGTTTCGATGACACTGTGAGTCTGTGACTCAAGCTTCTCCGTTTCTCCATTGATTCGAGTTTCTTCTGGTTCTTGTTTTGAATTCTTGAGAGATGGTAGAGATTGGTTCACACGGCAATGGAGACCTTCCTGCGCACGCAACAACTTCGACAAATTCAAGTCAAAACACTGAAAGTAAGTACATGCAATTTACTTCTACCTGTCAATTCTTGTTGATCGATTCATAAATTGGTGTAGAACTTGCATATGAGTGCACTGTCTTGAATGAACTTGATAGATTGCATGAATTTGGCTCGTCGATCACTTTGAACTTGGATTGCCGATCACCTTATCCCGCTTCCTTGAAGTAATTTTAGAATTGGTGAAGATGTGCTCCAAGTCGACACTTGCGCCTGTGCTCATTTTACACAAATGAATGCTTTGAATTGCATGTCAAAATGTTAAAGTATTGTCGTTGATACTATTGTCGCCATTACCTAAAGGTTTGAAACAGAACTTGATCTTGTTTATGGTCTTTTTCTTATTAAGCCTACTAGTGAGCCAAGCTGCTGTAACTTACCTGAAATCAAGGCTATGTTACAGAAGTTTGTAAAGTTTGGCCTGATTTGGTGCCATGTCCTGCAAATGACCCATACCAGATTGCTATTAAGTGAACATATTGCTAATCAAGCTAGTCACAACGTTGAAATGTTGGAGTTTAGGGTTTATAGCACTTACCTTGACGTTGATCAATGATTTGATTTGCAGGTGTGCCTGGCCAACCGATTTGTTGGACTAGCCAGGGGGGAAAACGGAAGATGTCATCTGCTCCGTCTGCACCACCGCGTCCACCTAGGCGACCTCGCAAGGAGCGTCAACCAAATTGGACTCAAGGAGAAATCTCTGCACTCATCCGTGCAAAGCGTGAGAAATTCTTTGACGAACTAGACAATGCTCATGAGCCTAATCTCATGCAACGGGAGAATCCTCCAAATCAGTTGTCACTCAATTCCTCAACACTCATCATAGGCACCGTTCTTTGTATTAAAGAACACTCACATTAATCACTCAAACAAGACTCACACGGTGTTCAAACAAGATTCACGAGTTTGGTGTGTTTGAACAAGAGTGAAGAACATTCCTCCACCGCAGAGAACATGCTCAGGAAAAAGCGAACAAACAAACCGCGCTAACTTATATTCAAACTCTTGCAACTGATGTGAACATGTAAATCTGTAACACAGTAAATCAGTGATACGTAATAATAAAACCTCAAACCACGCTCTGGTGTGAAGTAAGAAAAACGTAACCCTACCTTAGCAAACCCTACGAACATGGAAAAAACAGTTTCGGCACGTCCTGTGTGAACAGAAGCAGCTAATTTAAGAACTCGCGATGTTAGTTCCTATCCATGATGCGATAAAGTAGCCTGGTGTGCAGCGACCCTTAGCCAAATATTCAAAAGCTTGTATAATATAATTTTAATGTACTTTTGATAGTTGGCAAAGGATGTATAACAATAATTCCCTACTCCACTTGCAATACGCATTTTTTAATACATCAGAAAGGTAAGTTGTATTGATAAATATTCTAGATTCTTGTATATGACTTTGTACATAAGAAAAAATGTTGCAATGTAATAGATCTCAATATCTACATCTTAGAGAAGGGGGGATACATTGAATATAAAAATTTGCACAAAGAGTTGTAGGTCCAAACTCCATGTCATTTAGACAATTTTGATTATTTACTTAACTATACTACTATTAAAAAATACAAAGAAAAAATTGGAAAATCAACTATGGTTTGACTCTAGAAAGTGAACAAAAATTCTCATTCCAATCCAATATTTAATGAAGTACATCGATTTCAACAAATGCATAAATTATCATTCAATAGCACAAAGACAAAAGTATGACGATTCCACAAGGAATCAAATTTGTAACCTAGTTACCTCAAGGTAATATAATACAATGTGGAAGTATACAATCTCATCAATTTATCCTATTACTTAGGGAGGAAAATAAATGTCACCTACAAAATCACTGTCCCTACAAATTATTATTCGTATAAAACGTTGTGCTCTAGAATAATATTTTAGCTTGCACTAATTCACGACAATGTACCACACTCATTAAAAGAAAATGATTGTAAACTAGGGTTCTAAAAGTGACCACATACACAAAGGTACATTTTGCTTTATTCAATGTACTAGTAGTGTACATTTTAGGAGGTGGTTGATTGCTTTTAGCGATCCCTACGTTTCAACTTCAATAATTTGTAACTAATTCCACAAAGGTCCAAAAAATCACTGAAATGATTTGGGTTCAATGCCAATTCTGGTTTTTTTCTTCTAGATTTAAAATTGACTGAAAATAGTTTCAAGGAGTTTACCTTCACCCAGAGGCAATCAGCTCTTACAAGGTTGCTTTAATCCCTAAAAGACCAAACACCATTTCATTAGATGGGATTCAGCCATCGGGGAGGGCTGTGAGTTCTCCAGTCGAAATCCGCCAATACCCGCCATTCCCTGCCTGTGCTGACCTGGCCAAGCGACTGCCAGGTCAGAGTTTTTGAAGGAAAAAAAAAAAAAAATTGACTTTGTTTTTCATTTTAAGGACTTAAAATAATTTTTTTTTTTTATTCTTTGAAAAAAAAAAAAAAAATGCCGGCGCGTTTGATGGGGGTCCCGGGGAACGGGGCTGGGAACAACGCTGAAACGGCCCTCCAGCCCCCCGGAATCCCATCTAATGTTTTGACAACATAGCGATTTTGGATAGCTCACTACAACCGAAATTTTTTTTTTGTCTGAAATTTTCACACAAGATGTGCTCGAGGAGTAGCTTTAAGACCCAACAATTTTCATAACTTTTGACTATGTGGTTAAAAACTTATTGCATTATATATCATTTTCATTGGTTGACAGGTAGCCCGGGCAGTTGAAAAAACTTCTTTAAAATTGCTTTTTTTGAAGTAAAATTTTGAAATTGTTTCTTTAGATTTATATATAGTATTACATGATAAGCTTTGAATCATTCCATTGTGATTAACGAGATGAAAGTTATGAGGAGTTTTAGTTTGAGGGTAGTTATGGAATCTCTACTCTAAGATAAACTTTGAAGTCCTTTATTTAACTCAATTTTCAATCTTTTTGAAAAAAAATAAAAACATTGGGTGTTAAATGTTTATTACAATATTACAACCATTTGGATTGGCATTTTAAAATTCTATACTTTAAATTCTTAACAATTTAGTATTTTGAACATTCTCTATCTCTTTCTATTTACTATATTTTTCCTATATGTTTTACAATTCCAAATGATTTGAAAATTTTCAAGCATGTAAACAACTTGTAACTTGCCTTGAAGAATGAATCCGAATAGTAACCACCATTTTGGACATTTTTTCATACAAATGTAACCTTGTGAAGTGCAGCTGCCCAGATTTTTGCAAGAACAAAAAAAGGATTTTTGTCACTTCAAACGCTATAATCTTGCAATCCACATGGTGTAAATTTCTGAAAATTTTTCCACTACTTCCCAAACTAGTTTAATACAAGATCCTACGGTTATATTTCTCCCAAAACTGGGTTTTTTCTAAAATTTGGTACTTGTGTTAGAAATAGCAGTTTTGAAGTGGTTTTGGTGAAAAAATAGTTTCTCACCTTTAGGGGTTAAGAGTAGACTAAAGTAATAGGCTCTAAAGTCGTATAGGCTCTAAAGTCGTGTAGTCTCTAAAATCATCCACCTCCTCAAATGTACACTATATGTACATGTTGCTTCTTCATAGCTTTCAACAATGTACAAACAATGTACATTTTTAGAAGGTGGACAATTTTAGAACCCTATGCCATTTCAACTTCAAAATTTTATAACTAATTCCACGAAGCTCCAAAAAATACAAAACGACTTGGGTTAGATGCCAATTCCACTTGTCTTTCAAGGAAAATTTACTGAAAAATATTCCAAGAGGCTCCGCCTCCCCCAAATTCAGTTTCAGCTCTTACGTGGGCGATTCCTGAGCCTGTTCCCTTCCCTTCCCTTCCTTTATGAACCCTTGTCTCCTTCAACATCATTGACTTGTAATCAGGTGTGATCATAAGGTCAAAGTTAAGGTGAAGATGCATCATGTATGTGAAACTGCTCAAATGTCTCATTCGGGCCTTCAAATGCTGTTGATGGCAATAACTTTGTATTCAGTGTAACATATAACTTAATTTGCAACATTGAGCATTAGAGCATCTCCACCAGCAGATGGCAGAATCCGCCCGGTATAATCTGGAGAGTTTGGTGTGTCCCTGCCAGTGCTCCGGTCAAGGCCCCACTTGTTAGAGCATCTCCATTGCGGCACGCTATACTGCCTCGGCAAATGGTTTGGTGTGCCCGGTGGGTTTTTTTGTGTCCCACCAGTTGGAGATTTCTAAATTTGTCAACGCAGACCACAACAAAAATCAATCACAACACCTCAAGTTGTCGTGCTTTGGCCGATTGACTTGAGCCACGGTGTTGACGAAAAGATAATGATTTGGATGGGGACAAGGTTGCATTGAATAACTTGCAAAGTTAGTAAGAGCTATGGGCTGAAGAGTGACGGGTAGAATTTCCTTGCGTGGCTCACAACATTTCCACCTTGGAACCGGGTTCGGCCATGTTGCTGGGATGTGTCCAACGCATGCTAGTAGAGGCCAATAAACATGGTGGGGCCTTGTTGTAAAACTAACATGCCAAACTCTCTTTGGCATGCCCATTTTTAGCCTATTGGTGGAGATGGATCCCACCAAAAGACTACACGATTCTAAATTCCAATGGAGGTTGACTTAGGTTGGAGGATGACATGAAAGAGACAAGGTTAGAAACAACAATAACTCCCTACAGAGCTATCGATAGACCAAAGAACACAATATTTGGATATCGTATGCAAATGTGATAAAGGGTCAAAGTTTTATTTGGGGTAGATGCCCTAAAATTATTGATTTTGAGATGTAAATAGAGTGATGATAGTGGGTTACAGACAAAATGTGTTATTTGAGGTGCCCACCTTATTTCAGGTGATTTAGGTCAGAACACTTGCTTTTTTGTTGCTTCAGGTTTGAAAATCTTTCAATTTCCAATAAGACGGAGAGTTTCAAAGCTCTAGATATTTTATGTGAAAGTGTCATTTGCTACAATATAACACATGCATACACCTTATTTTGGGTAGATTTGAAGAGAGTCAAAGAAGCTGGGCTATTTAAGGTAGAGATATCTAAAATAGAGAGGCTCCTTGGAATGACCTAGTACAATATCCTATAGTGGTATATGGTTGGATGTACTGTTGATTGAAAAAAATTCTCACTTTTCATCTTCATATATCTACATATATCTCTTCCTCCTATTTATAATGTGTGGTTGTAGGATGCATACTACTTGATTAGAAACAAGTTCAAAGCTAGTCGTTTTAGGTGAAGCTATAAGACAGGGATGGATCCAGATGAAAAATTCTCATTGATATTGAATAAAACATTTATTCTCGAGGAAAAATAAATAAATTTTATTGCATTCTTCTTCATTCTTATTTTCACACACATTGAGCTCAATTTCTAAACCACAAATTTACACTGCAAGAAAATATTGTTTGAATTGATAAACCATATTTGAATTGCATTAGAAAAAATTTGAACCTTGCAAAGGGCCGCTAACTTTTCATTTCTGCCCCCCCCCACCCCACAGTGCAGATATAAAAAAGTTAAAAAAATTAAAGTATAAAACATATATCCAATCTGACATGATGCTAATGTGGTGTTGACGTGGCACTACTAGTGCTACATCAATTGCTAACTAAAAAAAAAAAATCAATTTCTTCTATAATTGCACCGCTGCCACTAAAAACTCATGGCCCTCTTGAGGCCTAAATTTTTTTCTAATGACTGAAAAATGTCAAAATTGAAAAAAAAATTTGAAAAAAATTGACCAAATTAACACATCCAAATTGACTGAAAATGTCCAAATTGATATAGTTCTCTTGTAGTATCCCCATATCTTACAAGTTGAAATGCTTAATTTTTGAACGCTCAGGGCATGTTTACCAAATTCCATATCCTTCTTAACTCATTCCAATCAAGATGTCACCCAAAATAAGATCCACATAAACTAACCATAGAAATTGGTAATGGAGACAAGCCTGAAGTTTCAAGGAAATGGACAAATGTTTTGAATGTATTGTTGAAAAAATTATAATAGTCAAACATGGCAACCTTTCAATTACGGAAGGCCATAATTGAGATGTTTGGGCTCTCAAGTGTTAAATTATCCATTTTAGGTATCTCTAAAGTAAATCAACCTATGACAAGCAAACTACCCAATGCAGACACCTAGAAAACCATCCATTATAATCTTACATCGACCCATGGCAGACATTTGCTAATAAATGAGATTAAGACTTCATTAGATTGGTTAGACAATGGACAAAATCTTTGCCTTGGGGTAATAGTGACTACTTAAGGAACTTCTACCTTTCTAATTTAAATTCAATACAAGCACTAAGGGTGGCTTCACACAACGGCAGAGGGTCGAGAGGCCGTCGACTTTGACCAATCAAATTGCAGGAATCCATGAATTCCTGAAATTGCGGCCTCTCAACCCTTCACACTAGACAGCACAGTCGAGAGTCCATTGCCCTCCAAATTGATATTTCTAGCAGAAAATTAATTACATGTTGACGGACTCTCAACCATAGTTTGGGTCGAGCAAAAATGGAGACCCAAACTATGATCGAGAGTCCGTCAAATTTTTTTCCTAGAAAATCAGATTTGTTCTCTCTTTTCACACACTTTGTTATTTCTTATTTGCACTTTGTTATTTGTCGCCATTGGGGTTTGAAACCTAGTCTCCACAATTACAATGGGGAGTCTTTGCATTCAATGAACCTAGTTCCCTTAACCTACTTCCCTTCAATGGCCAATGCCACCCTTCTATTCCATTCATACCCTTCATATTCTTTGTTTGATGGTAAGTGCATGTGCTGTGATATTTTTTCTAAGGCCATTTTGGACTCCTTTCTCATGTTTTTTTAACTTTTGCTTGAAAAAATTGACACATAGGTGAGGTTCGGACTTTGGACTTGGCCTTTGGAGGCTTCACACTATGGCCATCCAAGTTGAGAGGCCGTGCCCAAACTATGGTCAAGAGTCCAACGAAATGGGCTCTTTAATGGGCATTTCTTTGGACTCTCACCCAAAGTTTGGGCACGGCCTCTCGACTTGGTCAGCCATAGTATGAAGCGGCCCTAACTTTTCTAATCCTTTATGTCATGGCCATGTTAAGAAGTATTGTGCCATGTTAGGAAATATTGTGACTGCTTTAGATGATAAGATGACCATTATGGATATAGTTTTGGGTGGTTTTGGGGGTAGTCTAGAGACTGTTTTGGATCAATTAGGCAAACCAACTTCAAAAATTCATAACAAATTTATACTTTATCAAAAAAAAAAAATTTCAACTGCTCTCTCCATTTCTTTATATGAAAAAATAAATTCTTTTCTTCAAAAATGTCAACAAGGCAAACCAGTAATTCTGCTTGTCATAGGCTGGTTTACCTCACCTCTAACCTTATATCTGTGCAGTAAAGAAAAGAATATGTGATATTACAGTACAAAAATATAATTATCGAGGAACTGAAACACAAAAGCTGGCTGATGCCTGTCTGAAAATTCTTACAGTCATGTTGGGTGCATGGTCCCCAGCAACAAGGCCTCTGACGTGGCAGAAATGCAATCATTCAAAGCACTGTTTTTTCCTTCATTTTCTGTACATGAAAGTTATACAGAGTTAATGAGTAAAATTGAATGAGTAATTTTCTAGTTGGCAAGTGAAAGGAGGTTCCAACCCAGGCAAGGAGGCAACGTTTGCATATTGTATGCAAAAGTTGTAAAGGATCAAAGTTTGGTTTGGTAGAGTTTCAAAATCATTTCTTTCCACATGGGTACATATTGATTTTGGAGATGTAGACAGCATGATGATGGCAGCTTTGGGTCAGTGGTGCATTTGCATTAGATGATTTCCAGCCCCCGGGGAGGGCTGCAAGTTCCCTAGGGTTGCCAACCCCCGAAACTGCGTTGTAGCAGCTGCCTAATGTGACACAGCAGTTGCCACGTCTTATTATTTCATTTTCTTTTCATTTTTTTTTTCATTTCAAGATTTTTTTTTTTTTTTTTTTTCAAAAAAATTCATTCTGACAACGGCGTTCTTTAACTGCTGGGGGAACAACGTTGGGAACGGGGCCTGAAATGACCCTCCTAGCCCCCCAAATCTCATCTAATAGGGTGGGAGCACCTTATAAGATAGTAGGTCCATAAAGCGATCATCTAAGGACTGGAATTGAATTTTGGGGAGGTGAAACTTCTTGAAGTATTTTTCAGTAAATTTTCCTTGATAGAGAAGTAGAATTGGCATTTAACTCAAGTTGTTTCATATTTTTTGAGCTTTGTGGAATTAGTTATGAAGGTTTGAAGTTGAACTGGCATAAGGCTCCAAAACTGCCCACCCCTTAAAATGTACATTATTTGTACATCAGTGAAGGATATGAAAAAAAATCATGTACAAACAGTGTAAATTTTAGGGGGGGGGGGGGGGGCGGGGGCGGTTTTGGAGCGTGAGTGCTTTTAGAACCTCCTACCTTAAGCTTAGATGGTTGAATGAAACCTAGAATGATGAAGTTTGAAGTGTAAACACCCATAATTTTTCTATTTGCCCTTGCCTTCTAAATGTTGGATCTATAACCATAGAATGAAGTTTTACATTTCAATTGAATTGTTGCACATAAAATTTTCATGAAATTCCAACACAATAGTTTTAATAGGTGAAGGCATGAATGCACTACATATAATAAATTTTACATAAAATTAATTTTGGTGACGATTTTAATTTACTGTGGTTTCTTTAAGAGTTTGTTTGAAAATTCACATTAAACACAAAATGTACTGAAAAAATTCAAATTTTGTACTACACAATGAAGAACATAACCATGGATGTAAATCATTTATATTACTAGAAATAGTAAAAATCACTACTCTATAGTAACAAGTGTTGAATTTGTTATAACAATAAATTATTCAATTTTGAGAAGTTTTTGGAAATTCAAAATTTAGTAAAAAGTAGACTTTGAAAGTTACTACCACACCTTACTAGCAAGTTCATCAATAAATATTTGAAAAAAAATGATGCCGAATTTTTTTAGAAATTCACCCCCTATTTTGCCTAATATTTAGAAATTACAAATAACATATTATCTTCTTTAAAACCATTAAATGAAGTATCTTAACCTAACAAAATGCCTATACTTTGTTCAATTTTGAATGGTTGCTTAAATAGCATAAATTACATTTTAGGCTTGGTGAACCTTGATTTCCTACTTTAAATAAATATTTGCCGTTGATGTGATGAACCTATTAGTAAAGTATGGCATATATTTTAATAGTTGGAATCGAATGAAAAAGAGATGATTGTATTAACCTCGTTTAAATTTTGGCAAAAATACCAAGAAAATTCAAAATGCATTGCACAGTGATACATTTTCACTCCATTTTCTAGCATGTACAACTTGTATAAAATTAAAAAACAACCAAAACTATCCCCAATGAATCTTCAAGGATTAGCGAGATTGCCAAAATCCCTTAGCTGGCAATAAATCACAAATGAAAATCATCCATTCTTCATTCTCAAGTAACCATGCAAAATCAGTGAAGTGCCACATAATGTCATCTATCAACACTTGGCGTTGTAGGATTAAGGTATGCCCCACTATTATAGTGTTGCCTTCTTAAAGCATTACAAAAAATATGAGGCCTCTGGAAGGCCGTTAAGCCTGGACCCCAGTAGTGATACTATGGAGTTTTTTTCCAAAAAAATAAATTCAGAAACTGAAATTTTGACGTGGTCGAAGTTCCACGCCAGCGCTGACGTCAGCGGCACGTCAGCGTGACGTCACTTTTTAATTTTTTTTTGGGAAAAAAAAAACAAAAAAAAAAGATCTTTTTTTTTTTTTTTTTTTCCCGTAATATCACCCGCGGGGTCCCGAAAATCAGCACTCACGGCCTTGTTGAGGCCTCATATTTTTTGTAATGGTTGAAGATGTTCAAAAATAACTCAATCATGGAGAAACAATATAGTTATATACAACTCCCAACAACAAGTAGACTCTCAGTACATTATGAATTAGTTGTGAGCTTGTAAGGTAATTAGTCCTAAGTCTATTAGTGCCATTAGACTACCTCCAAACTAACAAAAAATAATTTCAATAGTGGTCATCTAAAATACATAAATTAGTCACAATATTTTTCTAAAACGGTCACAATGTCAAGGCCATTTAAATTGTCACATTCTTTACTTGGATTAGGCCTAAAAAATTTATGACCCTATAGTGGCTACAAAAAAAGACAATCCAAAGTCATTCCGTGCACATTCCAACAGTGCCATCCCTCCAAAGCTTGATACTTTGTTTTTTCAAATAAGTCCCAAATGGCTTTTTATGTGGTAAGTTACAATGGAGTCATTTTTTAAATGCATGGCACAAATAGTTAAACATACACTAGTTAGATGGTGGTGTACTTTTTTACTGAGTTATTATTGTAGACATTAAAAATCATTAAAACCAAATTGTGATTTTTGAGTTTTTGATTAAGTGCCACAAGTTTGACTTTTAATGTGTTTGTGCTCTCAAAATAAACTTTTGGATGCACATATTTCTTGCATATTCTTGTATGTAATATCTCGTGTAGTTTTCACACATATGCAAATTGGGATGCAAAAGTTTCACTTCAAAAATCCAATTTTTGTAATTATTGAAGGACTATGTTTGTAAAGATTTTTTTTGACACTTGAAGTTATGGCACTAAAATAGCTTCTTGAAGGTAGTGGCCCCCAAAATAAGCTTTCAGACTATTAAAATTGCCTTCTCTAATTCATTTTTCAAATTTTATCTCCTCCTATTTTGTATTATTTTTATACAACAATCCACCATTTGGAGTTTAGAACAAGTTATTTTTGAAATTTTGGTGAATTCATTTATATTTTCAATTCAAAAATAAAAAATTGACGCAATAAAAAAATTCATCAGATAAGTTTCAAAACACTTTTAGTAAAAAAGTACACCACCATCTAAATGCATAGAACCTGGTCGGCAAAAGGAGCCAATGACGCAAGACCAGGCCCGTGGAGGAATCTACAACCCAAGGATGGTGTTCTAGGGTAAATCCCATGCTAGGAGTCCAACGACAAAATCTATTTGCTAAGATTTCTCTATCTACAAAAGACTCCCGCACCGTCGCTAATTCAAGGAGATGGCCAATTTTCATCTCCACTGACTAATCGTGCTAGGTATGGAAACGCAACTACATGTCTTTCATGTGACTCCATGAGAGGTCACGTGAAAATTCCCGGCATCTTCCGACTTGCAGAAGAACCTTTTCCTGGGTGGTCAACCCTTTTAACCTCCAACGGGAATTTCATGGAAATTACCCAGGTTACAAGAAAATCTCACTAAAAATTAGACTAGCTTGTTTAATGTTAATAATGTGCTCCGTGAAGTTTCACAACATTCCGATAGCAACAAGTACCCGAACCGGCGAGATTCCTTGGGAATTAACCACGTGGCAGGGTCCCCGCCACGTTGACTGGCATTCTGGGACCATACGATGGCGAAATAAAGTCAACCAAGAGTCCTTTCCGACTCTCTCGCACCTACCGGAGACCCTAGGCTATTCACATTTCTCAAAATAGGAGACCCCAAGATCTAGGATTTTACTACTATTTGGTTTTTAAACTAAATTAGCCTACGATGGGTTTTTGGCTTCAGTATGGGGAGTAGAGGGATCTAGGACTAAACACGGCGATCTGGAGCCAATGACGCAATCCGTTTGACAATTGGAGTTAATCTCCAAAAGTTAGGAGGTTGGTCTAGCATAGATGGTAGATTTTAGGGATTAGGATGAAAATCTTTGAGGATGAGGATGAAAATCCGAGTTGATAAGGTTACCTTAGAACTCTAGAGGGAGGGGTGGGCCCTTGGAAACCTATTTAAGGTCCCCATTTTTCTCTCTAGAACACCCCCTTCATTTTGTTGTTGGGTCCGTGGGTCCAAGTTATTTTGAATATTTTGGCGTTTGAAGCCAAAAACCTCTACGGTGCTTTTGGAGCACTTTGGGCTCCTTTTGTTGTTATATTTCAAGCTTTGAAGGTCCTTGGGGGTCCTTCTATCTTGCCTTGTACATCCTTTGCGTGTGTTTGTGTGGACTCTTCTTGCTATTTGAGAATCTTCTTATCCTTGGGGTATCCTTGTGAACTAACTTGGGTGTTTTAAGAGTCTTTTGGGTGTCGTGCACTAACCCTAGAGCAGCCCCACACCGTAACTTGGCGATGCCGCTTTGGGGGGCCTTTAGTATATGAGTTTTTTTTTGTACTAACTAGTAAAAGCTACATTGTGTTGATATCCTTTTCTATCTTCCTGTGTCCTAACCCTTGTTCAACCATTGTTTCTCTTGTTAAGTGAACACCCCCCGGGACGGCGAAGCTTAGAACCTCCTTCGTGTCGTTTTTCTAATTTGTGTCCTAACCTTTGTCTGAACCTTGTCTTGCCGTGTGAATCCCTCTCCGAGACGGCGAAGCTTTGATCATAGGATCTAGAAGAGTTTGGCATTTTTTAAGATTACCCTCACGACGGTGAAGCTTTGATTGAAGGGTCTAGAAAAGTTTGACATTTTTTACGATTATCCAAACACCTTTTTTCCTTAGTTTTCAAATATCCACGTGACGATATTCTCGTTAGTTTCCAAATATCCATGAGTCTCAAAAACAAACATGTGAATTAGTTTAGACCGTCTTCCAAGTCGTGATAGGAGGAACCGGCACACCTCCAGTCTAATCCTAGAGTTTTAGTGTCCCAAGCCCAAGTCTAAGTTTTTTTGGTACCCAACCATGTCAAAAAATCAACAAGACAAGACCAGCCCGGAAGCCTAGCCTAGATCAGAAATAAAAAAGACGGACCAGCCCAAAGGACCAGTCTAGACCAGAATCAACAAGGCAAGGGCTTGGAGTTACTGGGACAGGGGCTTCGGGGTTGGGAACACGAGTAACACCATATTCATTAAATTGAGAGTTTTCCATTGAAATGAGAGGTTATTTAAAAAAAATCAACTAAAGGTTTTATGTCAATTCAGCTAAAACTAAAAGGTTTTCTGTCAATTTAACTCGATTTGAGTGAAATTGACCCTAAACCTTTCAATATTGATCTAAAATTGAAAGGTTTTATATCAATTCAGATCAAAACTCTCATTTTAATGGAAACTGCTGATTTAGGTCGAGATCAGCATGATTATTTTGACAGGGCTCCAATCTCTCATTTTAATAAATATGGTGTTGGGTGGAGTTCTCACAAATTGAAACTTCTAAACTACTCGAAGGTCCAAAGTCTGGGTGGGGAGTCGGGTCCATTTTAAACACGTGAAATTAATCGGGGGAACATTGGAAGAAGGGGGGAAAGAAACCAAATGGAGAAGAAAAGAGAAGAGGAAAGATGGGGTCAAGCCCAAGATAAGCTCCACGTGGAATATATGCCGTCCAAAACCTGCAAAACCACTCAAAGATACAAATAGAAGTAGAGGAAAATATGACTATATAGGAGAACTAGGAGAGAGATGATAAATAGTGACCTAGGCCTAGGATTAGGTAGGCTTCGGGAAGGAAATCTTGAGAGTTCGTAATGACCATTAGAAGGAGGATTAGAATGACAAGTGTAAGACTTTTCGTGTAAGAGGGTAGGAGGGACATTAAAACCTCCTTGGGGTTTGAGTTTATAGTTGTAAGACATCCATAAAAGCTTAGGTGGAATAGTATTAGTGTAGAAGAAGAGAAGGTGAAGGCCATAATCATTAAAATGAGACAAAGTGTAGTCTCAATTTTATCTTCGACTCAAAGATAAATCGTTATAACTATTTAATTTTGAGACTATTCGGTAATTTGAGACTTTCATATGTTAATGTATATAAAAATCTTTGATTGCCTAAAGATTGCACTCGCATTTTATCTTTGACTCGAGGATAAAATCACTAAAACGGTTTTAAGGTTGAAGTCTCAAAATGACTATTTTGTCTCATTTTAACGAATTTGGCCATGGAGAAAGAAAAAGAAGGAGGAAAGGAAAGAAGGAAGTTAGATTGCAAGGGTGTAACCTCGGAGAGGTCACTTAGAGTGTCCATTAGAAACCACGTGCAATCAAAACTTTGGATCCCCTATTTACTTTTTGAATTTTAAATAAAACAAAATTAAAAAAATATAAATAGATTTTCCTACTTTGAAAGTTTATGTTTTGAATTATTGATATTTTTATTTGTTAATGATAATTAGTTACAAATTTTTGAAGTAAAAAGATACACTGTAGAACTGAAAAATAACTTTCACACCCCTATATTATATAAGAAAAAATTGTCTAAAAAATAAACAAAAAATTCTGAAAAACAACTCTCTATTGAAAGCTCATTTTGAGTTGAATATTGATTCAATGGTCATCTAAATGTGTTCTCTATAATTATTTGAGTTGAAAACATGCCATTTTAGCCCATTTTCAACCTCTTCTAGAAATCATTTCATATTTTATTTGAGTTGGAAAATTTGGCAATAGAAACCTATAGTCATTATTAAACAATGCTCAAAATTTTAGGTTGAAATTATAGTTTATTAGAAACCACTTGTTCGCACGTGGTTTGTTGTAGTAGAGCTAAGTGACCTCCCCGAGGGTGTAACATATTCTCAAATTAAGCGGTGAGCTTGGAAAAAAATCAAACACAACAAAGGAGTACCATAGAGCACGAGGATGTGCACGCAGACGTGGACGAACTTATTTCTAACACCGGCAATGAAGAGGTGAGTTTTTGAATTAGTCCATGGTGTTTTTCCCTAATTAGCGTTGATTTCTTTAATTAGCCCTTTACGCGCGATTAGCAAGCCGTGATTAGTGCAAGTAAGAGTTAGATCCAAAAGTTGCTAAATTAGGGATAGAGGTTTCTGAAAACATATTATACTTAGGACTTAGCTTTGAATCGACCGTGTTAGGATAAATTAAGTAGTAGGGGGTAAACGGAGGAATTGAATTAAAATTTCATCCAAAAGGAACCATGGACAGAAATTAGGGATTTAGATTAGAAGGAGAATCTAGGATTTAAACTAGGAATTAATTAGAAGTTAAAAATCTAGAATTAACTTTGGGAAGTAAACCGGTTAGAGTTAATTTGAAAGCGTAATCTAGGAGTCAAGTTCTCAAGTCAAATCTAGAGTTAGTATAGAAGGTAAAGACTTAGAGTTAAAATTTAAAAGTTAGAATTAAATTTAGAGGTTAAATTTTAGAGTCAATTGAGAAGCAAAAAAGTTAGAGTAAAATCAATGCTCAAAATAGAAGTAAAAATTAGAGTAGAGGTTAAATTGTAGAGTTAATTCTAGAAGTAAAAACTAGGGTTAAAAGTCAAAAGATAGAGTTAAACTCCGAGGGTAAATTCTAGAGTTAATTTAGGAGTAAAAAATGAGAATAAAGGTCAAAACATAGAGTCAAAATTGGAAGTTAAAAATTAGAATTAGTACTAAAGAGTAAAAATCTAGAGTTATATTTAGAGGTTGAAAATTAGAGTAAAAATTGAGCTTTAGGATTAGTCTTTAGAAGTAGAACTTCCAAGTGGAGTGTCAAAACACAAAGATAGTCTTAGGGGTTCATGGAAGGAATATAAGGGTTCCCCTTTCATGTAGTTAGGGTTGTTAGAAATGATGCCAACTACCCAGTCAACCCTAGATATAGGATAGATAGTTAGGGAGTTAGAATTCACTATCACCCGTGATCATTGCAGTTAGCCTGTGAGTTACCACATGCATTTCTAGTTATTTTCACCACATCAGACCTAATTATTTCATTCAAACATTGCATATTACGAATGAGCGCCTTCCAGGAACTCAAGATCTCACGTTCATTTAGCAGGAAATGCACACTTATCTTGTTATGGGTGTACTCTGAGGACTTCTGCGTAGAAGCAGATTTGTCAATATCCCCTTCAAGCGCTGCGTCACTGTCTTCATTCGGCACCGGCTTCAAGGTGTCCCAAATTTGCCTCACCCTCGTCTGAACTGCCACCACAACTTCGTCGCCATCTACATCTTCCAACACCTTCACGCGGCCCCAACTCTGAAACACAACTAGTGATGGTTAGTGTGCCTCAAACACAAAGGACCACAACATGATTTTTTCAACAGTAAATAGAGAAACTTACCAATCCCAGGTAGGTAAACTCCGACTCGTTGTTGACGTTGACAAGCACATAGCCCTCGCAGGTGAGTCTGCCGAATATTGTGAGAGCCGTGCCAATCTTCAGATACGGGACTTTTGGTCGACGCTAGAAAGAGTGGTAGTCGCCCATGTCGCTAGACTGATACACTTGCTTCAAATCGTCCAAACCAGGGAAGAAACTCCTAAAACATGTCCGAGGATGGTGGCCAGCGCTGCTCTTGTAAACAAAAACCACAAACATATTGTACTCGTCTCCGTCCACGGGTAAAGGGAATCCGTCGTCAGGGCCTGCCATGTAGTTCACAACATGGCAGTCCCACACCTTCGCTCCGTCCTCGTTTCTCCGAGCATCCATGTGAGTCCTCAGCATGTGGTACCTTTCGGCATTGGTGAGGAGAACGGCGGCAGAGTGGGCCGTCACAGGCTTGTGTATGGGGTCAGTAAACTCGAGAGTGTCGAACAACCTCCTAATTCTCTGCCCGTCTAGGGTCTTTGATCGACATCCAATGCCTTGCGCCTCGAACATGAACCACACGTGCAAGTGTGGCAACTTCATGCCCCGCCATCCCTTTACGCTAGGGCTCGTCATAATGCTGCAGATGTCTCAATTGCTCTCGTCCATGACCTTGCATAGGTAATGCTTTGAAAAATCTGCTTCGGAGGCCTTCATGGATTCGGCTGCCTCCGACTTATTCAAGTGGGCCTTCACTGCCTAGGGGCACAATTCCAGATTGTTTGTCTTGTTCAGAGCTTTAATCCGTCCCTCCAACCACTACTTCCCAGCAGAGGTTTCCCATGCCTTGTTCATCCATAGATTCAACTCTTCCTGATCGATTTTGTTTTCTTCCGCGAACTCATCCCATGTGGATGGTGGATATGAAACGTATAGCAGATTCCTTTGTGGCAGCAGGACATCCTTGTAGTGGTTTAAGAGCTCCGACTTCATCGCCCTAATCAGCCTCTCTCTGTGACCAGCTTCGGGTAAAGAGACTATTCTAAGGCCATGTTTTACTTTGGTGTTCTTCATGCAGACGGCTCAGGCCTCTACTTGGTTCGCTAGGTAGTTTAGGTCCTTCGATCGAAGTCCATAAAGTGTCTTGAAGTCAAGTTGCGTCAACGGTGTTTGCTTTTTGTTTGGCATTGTATTGAACACGCCTTGCCCATCGAGAAGATCTCTAGCCAGCTGCTTTTCTTTGATTTTGATCCACCTCTTAACATCTGCGTTGTCTTCAAAGAAGACAAGCGGAATCCTAAATCCTTGTTCATTTATTGTTTTCACTCCCGCAAATACTGTTAACAGGATCGGTTGAAACACTTGCTCATTGAAAAAAACATTGTCAGTGTACCACTCACATGTAGACAAAGATAGGACATCCCCGGTAGACAGTCCGGGGATCCCCAAACCGGCGTATTGTATAGGACCCTAAGGGAGTAGTACCTGAATGGTCATCAGCGAGACATGTTCCCAGAGACAGTCGGGAGATCCCTGGACCAGAAGGACAACAATGGGAGGACTCACGGCAATCACATTGTAAAGCAGATACAATTACCAAAGGATTATTATTATTGGGGGAATACATGATAAAGTTTTCTGATGAGATCAAGCGGTTCCCACATTGTGTACCCTATGATAAATTGTCAATTATACAGGACAAGAACAAAAGAACGGGGATAGATACTTACAAGGAACTCTGCCAAATGTGGTCTTCCTATTATAGCTGGCTGCGGACTTCCCATATCTCGCCACTTTATTCTTGCGTTCACCAATTGCTTTAGGAAATTTTGCTCCTTCTGTTCGCCTACAATATTCTGGTTTAGCACGCGAGAGAGGAACACAAGATTGTGATGCTGCGTCTTCTTCGCCCAGATAGGTATGATTTTGAAGGTGGATGCCTGGTCAATGTCCGACTAGGCAATCTCCCCGCCGTTCACTAAGTTCTTGTACACTTCGACCGTGTGCTGGCCCCCAATGATCATGTAGTGCGTCGACTTGTTTTCAAAGATTTTCTGGTTGGGCGCGTCATCCTTGTAGTATGTCACTTCATTCCCCGGCCCAAATGGTCCAGCTTTAAGAGGGAAGACGGTGATGACTCTATTGTCTACGTCATAGTCCGGGATAATGCGTGCCTTGATCGTTATACCTTCAAGCTGTGTAGCTTGAATGCCCTTGTAGATGAGAAGTGCGGGCGGAGCTTGATGCAAGTACTTGAAGTGCATGCGGATGGGTTCACCCTTCAAATCTTTTCCAGACCCTATTGGCTTCTTCCCCCATTTGTAAAGGTCATCAAAGGCATCTTCATATAGCTTCTTCATCACCTTCATCTCCTCCTTATTCAGCTTCTTCACATTGGCCTTCTCCATATACACGCACTTCTGCAACGTCAGAGTGGTTGTAGATTTAGACCTCTTCGCTGATGAGGAGGCGACGTCCTCTTCAGCATTGCCGGGTGCTTCGAGTCTGCTCTTTCATTTATTGACCTTCTTCTTCGGCAACGGCGTAGCAGCCTCTGTTGCTTTTGGCTCAGGGTCGGGTTGCACGTCTGCCAGTGCCTCCAATAGGAGTTCCCATTGGGTCCTCATTTCAGGAGGTGTCCATTGAGGCTTGGAGGGATCTCTGCACATTAGGTAAGACTTGGACATCAACAATTTGCAAATGTCGAGACTAAATTTGTTGTAATCCAAGATCAGCCCGTATGTTATGAATTTTCTTGTGACGGCCAGCTTCTCTTGCACAATGAGAAGTGCTGCGTCGTGGTCAAGTCCTTGACAATCCTGTACGGTAAGCCCAACATTAGGATGCACAGTCCTCCCATTCCTGAGCGCGAGAACAATCACCAATGTCTCGTCCTTCAAGTCCTTCCACTGAATGCACCACTCTGTGATCTGCATGCTGCATCGAAAAGTTGCTGCTGGCATATACTGATTGCGACATTCAAAACTCGGGATCCAGTAGTCGATGAAAAGGGAAAGCTTCTTTGTTGTATGATTCGGTGGGCGACTGCATCTTGTAATAAACTGCAATCATTTCAGGGACAGATGTTAGTATGAATGGAATCAGCAGAGGCCACTCATTATCTGTGTTCTAAGTTGGTCGTCCATAAGATCTATTGATCGTGCGAACCCATGATCATTTGCCACTAAAGCAAGAGCATGATACATGAACATCGGGCGAACCCATGATCATTATTATTTTAGTGAGGTATCACAATCACGTCATTCACTAAAAAGACACTTAGATTTGTTCTGGAGGCAGTTTACTTGTTTACAAATTCAACTCTACATGGTCCGGGGATCCCCAGATCGAGTGCATTGCATACCCTCAGAAGACGTCTGACCTTTATTACAATCTACAATAATATGTACAGGATATTTTAATAAAATGGGTTAGAATTGAGGGATCCCCAGACAGTCTACATTCCGTTTACTCTAGTTGTGGGGTCCCTGGATGGCTTTGTAGGACCTCACAGCTGTTTCGTATGGATAGTAAACAACTTGGTCCGTTTATACCGTCAGGGGATCCCACGATGCACGATAAAAGGGTTGTACTATAGAATTGGGTACACATACCTATTATCGTCCAAATACTTATTACCTTATGCCCGACCAATGTGCTCTACTTTTCTAATTATCAACAATTTTTGTATCAGTTGCAATGCAGGAAAGTGACGGAAATGAAAATTTGGGGTTTCAAACTTACAGGTCATCCCACATCGGGAGGCTTGATGTGCGTCAACTTGACTCGGCTGCCATTGTCAGGAGTTCACTTCATTAGAGGATAATTCGGGTCTCAACATGCCTGGTACTTTGGGGCTCAAAATTAATATTTTGATTTACGTAAATGCATACAAAACTATTTCTATTGTCACTGTCAAAGTTGCCATCAATATTGAGGACCAATCAGATTTAGCAAAAGAAGTGTGGTATAGGCCGAGTTGGAATTGACAACACTCATGTGAGTCCGATGTAGCAACAACCATATGCCATATTGCTGTACTAACATGGTCCATGTTGGCAACAAAATACTCCATGAAATAATAATGGAATATATAAAAGAATATTTTGACGTATAGGATAGTTGTACATGGCCCATGTTGATAATAAGACACTCCAAGCAATGATGATGGGTTATTAAAATAGATATATTGATGTGCGGGACTGTCCTATTCTTATACAAGTTATTTCTAACAATGCTTTTTTAATTCAACCCATGGAACAAGCAAATGATGATGTAGTAGTACATTATTTTGTCTTCATTTGTTCCTATTGGCGGCAATGCCTCCAAAATCTGATGCTGGTACCTTATACTCCATGCTGTACACAGCCATGGTGGCATTACTTACTAATTAGTACATGTACTTTTCTAGATATTAGCCATTTCTAACTTGGGCATCCCAGGACCCCAATTTTCTTCTAATGGAAGGTGGCCTTTGTGTAAACAGTGCGCGATTCAAGCTTTCTTGTAAAACCAAACGACACGGTTCAATCCAATGAAAGCATTAGACGAGTCAAGCATCAAACTTTTGCAGAATTGTCAAGCTCATAATATACTGATTTTCCCAGACGATTCTTAAGTACTTAAAACCTCAACAACTCACGCAACTCCCTATTGTGCAGCCAAACCTCCTCCAGATCATCCTAAACCTTCTCCACAGTGACTATGTTCACTTCAATTTGTTTGCTTTCAAAAGAACAAAGGTAACGCACATTATCATTGTAAGTATAATGCACTTAAAACCTCAATGAGTACTCACGCAACTTCCTATTGTGCAGCCCAAACACCGCTTTCAGATCACCCTAAACCTTCTCTAGCGTGATTATGATTGGTTTAATTTGCTTTCAAAAGAACAAAGTTAAAACGCAACCATTCTCCAATGTAACTACAATGCATGTCGAGCTTACATTACCTACTCTGTTCAGCGTCGTCTCAAAGACAGCAATGCGGCACTCAAAATGGATTTAACACCTGAGTATATTCACCCTATTAGTACTTCCAATTCAATGAAAACAATTTGAACTTCCACTCCATGTCATCCCAACTATAGCTACCTCTACACAGACAACCCAATCAAGAATAACAAAAGACGGACAAGATTTCCACATACCTTTTCTAAAGACAATTGTTGCGACTTCAATCAGCGCCTCCTCCTGATCCTCTGCGCGGAAGGACTCTGTGGACCTCCGAGAGGTGAATTCGTTTTGTGGACCTCCGCGTATCACCTCTGCAAATTCGCGTAGCGCCAACTCCGCGCCTCAGCTCCGAATCACTTCCGCAGATCTCTCGCGTACCTCTTCCGTGCCACTCTCAAAGCCACGCCACCTCCAATTCATTGTGCTTGCAAAGCTACCTACAAGATACAAGATAGTAAACGTGCGAACTTCGAGGCGGCAACTTCATGTGCTACTCCCTTCAACAACTAGACTAGACCCGTACATTCACACTCGGACTCCCAATACTCTTAGTTAACCACCCTCCTCCTCACAAACTACATAAACTCAAAACTCAAACTCGAGAAGATGCAACCTCAAAATGCATAGAGCCTGGGTCTTGAGCATCAAAGCAGAATTGAAGCTGCATAAGACAAGGTAAGCGTATGACGGAGATTGGGGGGGAGAAGACGCTCTCCTATAGGGCATTGAGGGGAGAGGGATGCCGACGGGGAGGACCTGTCCAGGTGGCGATGTCTGGGAAAGGGCAGCCCATCATGGCGGAAGTGATATGCTGCTCCCCCAAATTGATGGCTCTTGACACGGACTGGGGAGGTCTTGCGGCCTTCATGACCGTGGCGTCCAAGTGATGGCAGTAAGTATATGTATCATGACTGGCAATTAGATGTCTTAGTGTGTATTGAGTGGATAGTGAGGAACACCTTGAGTGAATTTGAATTAATTTGTTCTAATTAAATCATACTCTTGGTCCCTTGAGTGTCCCCTTTTTAGGAAAATTAAAATTTTAAAATTTTTCATTTCCCCTCCCCCTCTTCCCCCCCTTTTGTAATACCCTAAACCAACATACTTGGAAACAATATGAGACAAACCTGTATCCAAATATCTAATACCATCTGTGCGGGCAAAATTACGAGATTCTACCCATACATTATTTTTTTGACTACTCTTACTAGTAGGTCACTTTGGACTTACTATTGAATGTTCTATATGCAAAAGATATGGCAAACGATAATTTTTTGGAAGTCGTAAATTTCCAACCAAAATGGTAGTGTTCAAAGGCCATGGAACTTTTGGGGTTGAAATAATCACACTCATATTAAAGTTTATAATTCATTTTGCAAGTTCAAAATGAAGACCTAAATAAAGTGTAATTATTATATGGATCACAAATTAAACTAATTGAAACATTAATTTTGATTCGTAAGTGATAAATAATTATGAGTTAATTAATTTTTAATATAGTGGCATTTTGATTGGTGGTTACCATCCAAATGTGTAATCATGTCAATAATTTTGAGATCTGAAATCACAAAAAAAAAATCATGATTTTTGTCCAAATTTTTTATAATATTTATGCATTTATTTATAGGGTTGCTCATGTCATAATTCAATCATCATTCAATATGTCATCATGTCTAAGATTTACATAATTGTTATGATCAATGGAAGCCTTTGATTAGGGCCAAAAATGATGAATGATTGAGTGACGATACATTTGGAGCTATGATCATTCCAAAACATACAAACTTCGATTATTTTGATTACAAAAGGCACTTAGTCTCTTTATTAACTACAAAAGTTGCTAAATAAATAATATTTTAATAATAGATTGAATGATTCAAAATAATCAATGATACTGCATACTTGTATTTTACATATGCAATAGATATATATACCATAATCTGAAGGGGCATTTAAAGACACTTCACCGTGGTCTGATTTAGCCATAGCAACTTAGAATAAAGAATAATAATATAAAGGAAAATAATGGAATAAATTTCTACATTAAAAATAGGAAAAATAAAAAGAACTAAAAACTACATAATTATATTTAATTTAATGAAATTCATTTTATTTTAATCACAAGATCTACTAGAACTTATGCATGCCCACCACACACTACAACTATATACAAGTTCATTCCATCATGAACAAAATGGAAATTATGGCCGTCATGAAAAAAAGAAAGTAAAATAAAACTATATACTATTGTATCGGGATTCTTAGATTTTAATTCTAAAATCCCAAGCATTCATAGTATTACCTAATCATGGTGCACTTGAGTGAGTCGTGTTCTCCTTGGAAACCCACGTCTCCGATGTTTGACAATTCATGTGCCAAAGAGGTCCAAAAAAATAGGGAGAAGTTGGAAATGTCAAGGACACTTTAAATTCATGACTAAATGGAATTAAGGACTCTTAGATTTTAATTCTAAAACCCCATGCATTTTATTGGAACTCAGTTTCACTTTAGGTAGCCTCTGTTTTCATTGTATATTGTATGATCGTACTATCGATGATTAATAACTAAGGGTTTGTGTAACACGTTTATAAACTTGGTAGTGGGATGTGAGGTATTAATATGAGACTCTAAATTAAATTATTGGTAATTGGAGTGTTCATGAGTCCAAAGAGAATTTTAAAATTAGGGTGTAAAATAAATAATCTCACTGTAATTTCTCAACATTTGACACTAGTATATGAATATAATTATTATGCAATTGTTCAAGAATAATTATGATACTTTTGAATTAGGTTTAGGTGTAACTGGGGCTCATGAACCCCCTACTATGTGTAGAGCCGATAATATTTTTAGAGATAATTATTCCTTGATTTAATTTGATCATGATCATGGCTAACTTCTACTAACAATAACTTTTTGAATTTAGGCAATCTAAATAATTGATAGTTAGGGAACTGAAGTGAACCAAATAATTTCACTATTTTGTGTAATTTATTATCTTTGAGGTTAGGAATGATTGTAAGTATGAGCCTCTGACTAAATTAAATTATAGGTATTATTTAGTAACTGCTCATCACTACTATTGAGAACATTGAACCGTAGCACTCTAAACCTTACGACTTGAAATGAAATCTATGCCGCCTAAGCCTAAATCATTCCATAACCCTACAATAAGTTTCATATGTTCAAAAAAACAGGGAAGGAAACACCAAAACATCCCTACGACTGTGAACTGTATAAGGCGTCCCGGCTATAGTGGCTTCTAGTCTCACCTTAACCACTCATTGCCTAGAATTCGATACTTGATCCGCTTTGTAGAAAGCATCATTGGCTACTTGGAAACCGTACAACGAATCCACTCGTAGCGCAACAATCTTCAGAAAGTGGACCAATCAAGATTCACAATGAGGGTGTAGAATCAAGATCACCTTGTTACTGACAAAATCCGGCTTACGAGTCATGTTTCCCTCCATTGAGAAGTGCACTGTGAGCACAGTGAAATTTTTGGTTTTGACTACTTGTCTTTAGTAGTGTAGAAAGGAGTCATTTACTACTTGTCTTAGGAATTAAACGGAAAAGGAATGATGAATGAACAAGTAGATGAAGGATTTTAAAAGCTGTGAATAGATTAGATCAGAAGAGTGACAAATTGTCTTAGCATCGGTTGATATTCAAGGTCTCACACCTTTCCAGTAGCTTAAGATGAACAAATTGTCAACTTCTTCTCTCTCACTCTCTCAGCTATCTTTTGTGTATCTTAAAGTGTCAAGCTATTCTTGTAAATCGTGAACTCCTTCAATCGTGTAATACAAATCGTCTTTTTGAACTAATTGTCCACCACAGGAGTGCTGCGGTGCATCATTGTAATCCAGTGATTGGATTATTTATTGTGTGAGACAAATTATATTTGAAATTGTGAAATAACCCAGTGATTGGATTATTGAATTCTGTGATTATTAATATAACAAATTGACATTCCAAGTTCTTTCACTATGTGTTGTATGTATGTGGTTGTGACAAATTGTGAGTGCATAATTGAATGAGTTATTGCATTTGGTCAATATAACTGGATGCCTTTGATTGTGTTATGACTAATTGTCATACGAGTTGCATAATTAATTTTAGTCCATGGAACTGTGAGTTTGCCAATATAGTTTTCATTGTAAATTCTTGAATTTAGTGAATGTTATTTGTGTAAAACAAATTGTCAATTGAGCACTATACTTGGATACTGGCTCTGGAACAATTTGTCAACTGTGGAGTTGGAGCAGCTAGACGAAAGAAACATCTGAGGAAATCAAACTCGGTGTTGGATCGTGAAGGACCAGCCGAAACAATTCATCTGGTATGTAATTCGTAAACAAATGGTTTGAATTACAATTAGCCTTATAATGTTATTGGACTAGTTGTCTTTGAATTGCAATTGGAATGCAAAATTATGAAATCATGTGAGGTCTGACTGTAAAACAATTGATTAAAATATCCTGTTGAGAGGAATTGTGAGAGACAAATTGTTAGTTGAATATGATCAAATTATTATTTATCATGTCGTTATATGAACGACTATATTGTTGATTGTTTTAAATCAGTGAATGAGAAGAAGTGAGTATAGACAATTTCTCATTGTAATTAATATGAATTGGATATGATAAAAATCCAATTGAAATTATGATTGTGTAAAGAGTGAAATAATTAATTCTATGGATTTTTGTGAATCAAAAATAAATCTATGTATGTGAAATTGTTAAGTGTTAAAAACAATTTGAATTGTGTAATTCAAGAAATTATTATTTGTGTTATATATTAAGACTAATCGTCATGCTTGATGTATGTATTAAGCTGTGGAATTGTTGAAGACAGAGAAGGACCAATGGTTTGCAGACAAATTGTCATTATAAATCGAATTAAATTGTAAATTTGAATTATGTGTGTTTGTGATTGATTGTATTTTGTGTGTGATTGATATGTGTGAGAATTAAATTGTTTGATCCTACAGTGAGTGATGTCTTCAAGTAATTTTTACTGAGTGTGATTATTGAAGTTGTTAAGAGTGTTAAATTTCCTGATTGTAAATTCAACAAATTGTCTCTTGATCTCTAATCGTTAAGTTTGAAGCAATTAGACAAATTGTCAAAGACCGAGTTTGAAGAGTTGAGCTGAACTAGTGATTAGTTCAAATACGATTGTGAATTTAGTGAATAGAATAAGCCCAATTTGGGTGAATGTTTAGTATGACTAATTGTCTTATTAGTTACCACCGTAAGGGTATGAACTAGTTGTTGTGTGAAATTGAATTGGGATTACTTGGTAGATATGAGTATAGTCCTAAATGAAGTGATTTGTTCTTAGATACGACAATTAGTTTGAGGATCAGCTTGAGTGAGTAAGACTAATAGTAAGTTTCTGTGCTTTAGTTTGTCTCCTATATTCGAAATGAATTGTGTACTTTGACGAATTGTTGCAATTGTGCAGAGTATACTAAATTTGGTGAATGCATTGCAATCATGCCCTTGCATTTAGTTAGAGACAAATTGTTGTAGGACTGGGACTGGTATCTACTCATCTAAATTTGTGATTAGGCTAGTAAATAGTGACTGGATAAATTGTCTTGGTAACGCAAATCACCAATAATTAAGGAACATGGATACAACTATATAAATATATAAATATATTATTATATTTGCATTTGTCTAGTAAGTAGATCATGCGCATGACAAATTGTGGTCAAACCTGACAAATTGTTGGAACTCTCCCCTAGAACACTAGGCAGGACTGAGACGGCATTTCATGCGTCCAAAGCATTATTTAAAAGATTGGCAACCAAATTATACAAATGGGTATAAGAGTGAATGTATGTTTTCTTTGGGTTTGTGAAATATTATAGTAAATCTCATTCCAATCTTGAATACAAGTGATCCTAGCTACAAAACGTTAGACTATTTGACTATTCCTTGATTTTGAACCCCTATACTAGTTCTTTGGGTATTTGCAGAAGTAGCAAAATTAAGATTACATGCGCCTTGATACCTTCCTCGAGTGCGTGTACTTTCCAATTGTCAGTGGAAAATCGCACTAGCACGCTTGGCAAGTCAAATATGGAAATGCCTATGTTCAAATTCGGGTGCGCACGGCCTCCCTCCAATGTAGTCAACTTTCGAAGTAAAAGGCCGCACGTACACATTATTGAGGATGTATTGCGGCACGTTCTTCTAAAACGCATCCAACATTCAAACACATTGAACGCTAGCCTTATTCTGAATTCAGGGTAGGAAAGACATCAAGGAAATCCAATCCGGGGTTTTCTTGTATTAAGCCATGAGCAACGTTATAGTAGCTTTTTTTTCTCTTGAGCACGAGAAAACGCTGAGGAGGTTGCGCGGGCTGTGGAAACTATAGAGGCTGCGGACGCGAAGGAGGTTGCGGAGATCCCTGGCGTTGCCACTGTTTTGGGTTGGAAGAAAACCAAGATCAGAGGGAAAGAACTATTATGAAGTAAGACAGCATCAGTTCCGATTGCTTTCCGTTTGACAAATTTAGGATCCATCAGTAGATGCGAACCTCCTTCCTATTGTAAAATAAATACATGAAGAGATTGAAAGGACAAGAGTGTAAACTTCTAAAGTATTCTATATGCACGTCTTTTCTGTAGGTAATAGGTAACAGCTCACCTGCTATCGAGGTTGCATCTGCTTCCCTCCCTTTTTGTGAGAAAATAGAGTACTGTAGAGCTCTGAGCAAATATGAAAGCAGAGTAGAGACAGTGACAACGATAGCTGCACTCGTAAATGGTATGATGAATTAGTAGAATACGCGTATGTATTTTACGTATACATTAGTAACATTGGAGGATCCCACGATCCTTGGATCTAGGGATCCCATGATCTTTGAAACCTCGGGTCCCACAGTCTCTGGTAACGGGGACCCACTTCTGTAATCACGAGATGGATTACTAAGTCGGGGGATCTCTAGATCTCTGGTCCTTGAAAGCCTTTGATCACTGAGTCCAGGAATCCCAACACCTCTTTTACTAGGGTTCCGCTATTAATGGGATATGTGTCCATAGCCTTCTTATTAGTAATATCAAAATATGACTTGTTCAGGGGATCCCACGATCCATACTCTCTTGGGTCTTGCCATTTTGGAATCAATGGATCCTTGGCTCGTACGTATACACCGAGATCCCACTATCTGCTATTGGAGGGATTTTTGGATTTGGAATTAATGTAGTCTGAGGATAATATTTGGGGGACCGCATAATCTCTACTCCTCTTAATTTTTTGGTATCTGAGTTTGGGGATCCCTGGATTTCTGTTTCATGGCGATCCGTTATTCCAAGTTCTTCTTTATTTGGGGATCCCAGATCCTCTTTCTTCTGTAGTACCTTCATATGTTGGTAACGCCTATGCCTGGGATCATGCATGGATAAGAGATATGTCAAGTACCGGCTATCAATCTAGCTCAGGGGATCTCCAGATCTGTGTTATCTGGGATCTTGCAATCGATGGTTCGCTATTCCGGAGTCCACTTTTTTATAAGTATCGCGGTCATCTTCTTGGAGGATTCAAGTATATCTTCTGTAGCCCTATCATCTCTAAATCAGCAACTTGAAGATATTCTTTATTTTCGGACCTCCCGAGCTTTGAGTTCAAGTTTCAAGATTTGTATTCCCCGCTATAGCTGTGTTTCGGATCCTAAGCTCGATTTTTCGTTACATTTCCAGTTGTCATTACCTACTTTTGAGGATCCCATGCTCGAGGAGTTTTACTGTAGTGCGGATTTACAATCGAAGAACTACATGATCTCTGTTTCCTAATTCAGATGTCGCTCTAGACGATTCTGCATTTTGAAATGATTGGAATTTGAGTTTTAGCACAAGGGGCATTGCTTCATATTAGGTGTGTGAATAAAGACGTGATGTTCTTATGCTATGATGTAATGTGGCTTCTATTTTCACTATCCATCTCACTCCAAATTTCGTTTCCGCTATCTGCAGGTTCCGTGTATATTTTGAATTTCGGGTTACACATATTCTGGATCATTCTCGACTTCGACAGTCGAAAAGAAACTAGAGACTGATAATGGATTCATTATTTGAATCTGATGGTGAAGCGATTATTCCATACCAAGGAGCAAGTGTAGAAGGTGAATCACAGGGGTCCATTGGAGAATCCGCATCGTTTGCCAATGCAAAAGCTGCACCGTTCGTGAACGGCGATTGGATTAAGCTGTTTTTTCATGGAATCGGTGAAGTTGGAGTTGGAATTGTGAGGGAGGTTTGTCCCCAAGGTCAGTGGCTTGGTGTGCCAATTTCGGTGCAGCCATGGGTTTACATTTTGGTTCAGCCTTACTCAATAAAATTAGAATTTCAGAATGTACTATACTCACCTCCTCAGAAAGGTGTGTTACGATTGGAAGATGTTCAGGGGCGCGTAGTGTTGTGGAGAGCTGCAGACGTTGTCAGAGCCTCTAGGGAACTGCCGATGGATTCTATCCCATATATTGGTTTGGAAGCCTGGTTTGGACAGGACGTACATCTGAAGGACGTTGAAGGAGTAATTATTTCATCGAGTCGTATAATCTGCTGGAAGCCGGAAGATTATTTTTAAGATGAAACATTTGGTGAAGAATATGTAGGTGTGACAATCCTCGATGTCTTCGTTGGTGATCGGGACATGACTATGACTCATGCTCGGTGGCCAATGTCCAAGTGTTGGTTTCACAATGGTCGTTTGTTGAAGGAGACTGTAGATCACTTCTCTGTCATTTCCGACACGGATGATCCTCTAGCTTATCTTGGCGGTAGAATGAAAGCCCTTTATCAATTTGCTGTTTGCAAGCCCAATTTAGAGTTCAAAGATTCGCTGTATGACCGTAAAACTGGAGAAGATGTGATTCAGATGGTCAGCTCAAAGAGGTGCTGCAAGCGTTTGTGTTGCCAGCATTTCAGCCAGTACCTGACGCTTCTGGTAAAGAAGAAATTCTATTTGAAGTCGTTCAAGGACCGCTGCAAGTATGGCATTTCCGTTGGTAGACAACTTTACGAAGTGTCGGGGGATTGGAAGAGGAAATTCATCACGCTACATGGAGTGGAAGTTTGTGGCACGGCGTGGTACCTAATTCACAGTATTCCGAAGTCCACATACCACAGTTATGTCGAGAGGTTCAACGAAGGTGTGATTTCGGGGATGCATAGTAATAGAGGGGTTAAGCGCCTGAGGATTCGAACTGTGCAAGTCACTGGAACTATAAAAGCGATCATAGATGAGAACGCGGATCAAATGCCCCACCAAATGCGTACCATGGGCAACGGACGCGTGGACACAATCAAATTTCTGCCTGTTGGAAGGAATTGGAAACGAATCCAAGCGGATGCCAACGAGGTAGTGTCCCTAGTTTCTGATTAATGCAATATTGATCGAGGGATCCCCCAACCTGATCAGTCCTCTTCGATTCCTATGATGTTGCTTTCAAAGGCGTATTCCTCGTTGTATTCCTTTTCTTCTTACTCAAGTTGTTGCTGAAGTGTACTAGTTTTGGATGTACAGTTGAATGCAAATTACAGTCTTCCACCTGTCAGCCATAAGTAGAAAAGAAAGAGCATTTCAACAATGTCTCCATTAAGCCCGTTGGAAGTTTGTTCGCGAAGTGTAGTACCTGCAATCAACTCCAGCAGTTCCTGCTCAAATCACCTAAGGGCAGCCCTGAGTCCGTGGAATTCATGAAGCAACGGACTCAACATCTCAATCACCAAGCTTCTTGCCGTCGATTGTATGCGTCCTGATGCGAGGAGTCCAAACGAAACCCTCAAGACATATTATGTATAATTCACGACAAGATGGTCACATTCAAGACAGTTCTACCGAGAATGCGGGTGACAACTAAGGCCACGGCGGGATTGAAGAAGCTTTCGATGAGCGTAACTGGAATAGTAGCTCATGATCATGGTGACGGGGCGTACGCTCATTACGTTCCATCGTGTTGGCTAGTAGACTCGAACTTCACGATTTTGTCATTGGCCAGGTTGATTTGGCGGCTGGAGGGTCCACCAATTTGAGAGGGCAGCGAGCTCTTTCCATATCCACCTGCGAATTCAATGTTCGAGGCTCTGCTAAGAAGAAAGTCCAGATGTATGGACAGCATAAACTTCACTGGACTTAGAGATCGAGGGACCCCCGGATGCACCCTACTTCCTCAAAATTTATACCTACAGCTTGACAACTCTGCTAAGGATAATAAGAACAAGTAACTCATGGCATTTCTTTTACTGTTGACAACACGAGGTGTCTTCAAGGAAATTTAGGTCGGATTTCTACTTGTAGGACACACTCATGAAGACATTGATGCCTATTTCAGCCACCTCTCGAAGGCCTTGAAGAGCAAGAACACTTTTGTTGTTGTTGACCTCATGAAAGCCTTCATGCAATCCCAAGAACTCTCTTTCATGCCAGAATTCATACAGGAGGTGGCGGACTTCAAGTCCTTTGTCAAGGATTACCAGTGCAACAGATCCGCTAGATTAATTGGGTTGGGGGAGATGCATTTATTCAGGTTCTATGTGGACATTGATGGGGTCCCATTCATGCGGTTTAAGAAGTCAGCAGTCGATTCATAGTGGCTTCCGGCTAATAAACCATCTCTTTGCCTCTGGAAAAAAGACATCAATGGTTGGCCGATGCTTCCTTCGGAGTGTCCCAAGCCGGTCCCATTCAAACCCATGTGGGGAAGCAAAGTTTCCAAGTCGACAGGAAATAAAAAAAAAGCTAGGGAATTCGCGCGGAAAGCTACTGTAAACAAGGGTTTCATAATGGTAGGATTAGGGAAGTACATCCAATATTGGCAGAATGGAATGTCAAAATGCGATGGATTTGCGACTGCGTTCAAGCCTTACGTGGAGTACTAGCAAAATGTCCTCTTTGAACTGAAGCAACCACTACCCAAAAGTCTGGCGGAATTGGTGGAAGGCTTCTGGCCATAGTACGATTGGAGGTTGGCACAACAAGAAATTCCTCGTGCAGGATCAACTACCAATCTTGTGGACGTAGTGCCGGAGGAAGAGGATCTAGAACCTTATTGTGGACCAGCAAATGAAGCGCCACTAGAGAGCTTCAACCCTTGGCTGGACATACGCCCAGGTTCATGGATTTTTGTCAGGCCTGAAGACCCCGACGTCTGCCCTATCTAGCAAGGAAGAGCACTTTCCAGCGTATGCAGATTGGAAGGAGATGTAAATAATGGGAAGTTCTTGTTGCAGTATTGGCATCCGGATAACTCTGAAACAACCTTGGAATCACAGTATTGGAATTGCTAGTATGATAAGTGGATTGTTGAAAACAGTAAGCCCACTTAGGTGGACGCTACTTGCATAGTATACTCGATTTGGTCCAAGATAGTAGATCCGAAGTCAAGGATGATTTCCAAGAAGTGTAGGGAGGCTGCCTTAGCGAATTTGGATCAGTCAAACCAAGTGAACCTATGATTTCGTACCTTGTCCAAGTTGGACCAATGCATCATGCGGGTTTAGGGCGGGACTATCCGACTCAATGTACATTCAGTGTCGCGTTGTCACTAAGCGAGACGTCATGGGGTCCTCCGATGAGTTCTCCCTCCAATGAGCACTGTCACCAAGCGGGCCGTCGTGGGGTCTCCCGACAAGTTCTCCTTCCTGTGAGCGTTGTTACCAGTTAGGTTTTAAGGTACACTTTCTTGTTTTAGTATAACTGTTAGAGAATAGTCTTTTACCACCTGAGTGTCATTTGTGATATATAACTGCATAAGAAATCTTGATGACATACGATGAACTTGTTTTTTGTTGTTTTATTCTTTACGTGCAGTATAGGGTCCATGAAGTCATAGCTGAAGTTTTCTGATCTACTAAAATGGATGTGGTTCATATTTCATTGGATGTAATACAAAATTCAGTGTTTGGATTATAAGTATGTGTACTCCTTCTCTTTCAATTGTCAGTCATTTATGGAATTGTGGGCTTTCAGGGTCTACATTGTCACTGTAGGGAGGGCAAGCATGAACAGATATACATTAGCCATGAAAGCACCTTCAGTTGATGTTCTTCAAAATTACAAGAGGCAATGTGACTCCAGTTCAGCACTCTTTAGCCTGGCACAACTGGCCTGAAGGCAACTATTAGTCGGGTGATCTCATGATTGGATTTGGCACCAGCACTTATTCCTAAAAGCAATCGCTCATTTCGTGATTTTGTCCTCATATTTGACACTTCTGATTTTTCCAGTGAATTTTTGGGGTCACTATACCTTTGTATTAGTGGCCTATATCATTTGTAAGTGACAATACTCACCGATGCAACTTTGATGCATGCCAAATGCTAATACCTAGGGATCTATGGACAGCCAACAAAAATCCTCGGGGAATTTGTCCCTTTTTTAATTCTGGACTATTAAAAGTCCGAGAGTAGTTAAATAGGGCATCATCCCTCAAAAAGAACTAAAGTAACTACACCTAATTTTGACCGCTTTCTAAAATCGATTAGGAAGCATGTTAAATTGAATATTTGTGCAATTTTAGGTGTAGACAGTTACCTTATATCCTACATGAAGATTAGATTTGGCAAAAATTAAGTCATTTTTGAAATTATGTAACAAATGCCATTTTGTCAATGGTCTGAGGTAACATGGATATATATGAATCTAACGAGGAAACTCAATTTCGGCACTAAGGTGCCAAATCACACCTTCACCTATGGTACATCATCAAGCATTACCTTCTCTAGCAACATTATCTTCTATTAAGCCTACACATCCTTTTACACATGTAGGAAGTGCAATTACACGCGTTGCTTGCTCGCTCTCTACTTGCTCTGCCACTCTATGACCTATTTAATCATTGTGGGCACATCCACCTTTACATCCAAGAGATCATTATCCAAAACTTTCTGTACAAAGAAAGGCACCGTGATGTTTCATCTTTTTGTGAACAATGCTTCATCTTTCTGTTTTGAAATGATATTTTGCGTTAGTAAGACAATTCAGTTTTACAGAACAAGATTGGTCTATTATTTTTGGACGTAGTTTCCAGAGGGAGTCCATGATCGTGAATTGAAACATGTATGGCGTACAATGCTGATTAGGAAGCACTATGATCGATTTGAATCCATTGACACACATTACATACAAGATCTAATTTACAGGAATTTGACAACACAAGGTGGATCGTATAAGTAACACTCACTCAAGGCTTCTCTAAGTATGCATAAGAGAAGAGCCTTCCTATCAAAATTCCTAGGCACGTGACGGCCATTGGGAAAAATTCTATTTTAACAAATATGATGATATGGCCCTTCCATCTGTATGAAGCAAAGAAAGCATTTCATGTATCATATTCATACAAAATTAGAAATTTTCATTTCTCTAAAAACTCCATATTCTCAAATTGCCAACAAGTGAAAAATAATTTCATGTTCGTATTGATTTCACCTCAAAGTATGGAAAATTACTTAAAGAACAGGAATAAGCGCCACCACACATCCATTGCTAAAACACTAGAATTTTAACACACCATCTAGTCTCTTATATAAGTGGTACAAATTACAATTGTACAACACATTATGGCTAAAAAATACAAGCCACCACTAGTTGTAACAAGTGCTAGAGGCACTACTAACACAAGTTCCAATCATCCAAGCATCACATGAAAAATTCAAACCTTTCAGATCACTTAGACAGCATGCACTAATAACATTTATAACATTGAAAATAAATATTCAACATTCATACTCCTTCCCAAGAGTAAAAAAAACAAAAAAAACTCTCCCCACATTTATGGATCCCCCTTTAAAGAAAGCTTCTACAACTTTCAAAAAGGTATGATCCCTTCACAAAAACTCAACCACTGACTCATTGAGTTTCACAAAACATACATAAATCTATACCCCGATTTCTGCACTCTGCCAAGAAACCTGCACGAGGTTTTCCTATCAAGTAGTATAGAGTCTCTCCCTTCTAACCGAGGAACGTAGTCTTGGTGTCACTCTTGCCATCCAGTGGATTTTAAGTGGGAACCAAGATGAACAGACTCTTTATTCACGCCACTCCAACTGAAGGCTGGAGTTCTTATTCTTTTCCTTCATCGTCTTAACTACAGTTGTCTAAACTTAAACTATTTATGAACAACAAGACTCGTGTTTCCAGTGAGATTCCTTTTGCAACCAAAGATAATTTCATCATGGGCAGAAGACCACATCGTAGTTGCTGCCAGTGTCGCAATTGTAGACTTTTGTGTCGTCCTTGGAGTAGGAGTAAGCATCGGGGCAGGCCTTATCAAATTGCATAGTTCCATTGGTGGGAACATCGCCAGGCCCGTCGGTGTTATAGCAGCCCTCTCCAGGTAGGCCTGTGGGTTTGTTTGGAGGCTGGCAGAAGGTGTCCAGGTCAAGAATCGTGCAGCTGGGACTCCCACAATGCGTACCATTGGCTTGGTCTCCATTGACAAAAGAAGTGACGTTGATCCCCAGAGGCAGATTGTAGGCATTCTGCGTACAGCACCCAACCGTCCCAGCCACTAATTAGTTCTGACATTTTTATAATCAATTGTTTGTACACTAGAAAACAATGTATCACATCATGAAAGTTCAGTTACAGGATTGGCTAATATTGAGTTACATTAACATGAACTACTTAAGCTTAATCTAATGCTAGTGCTGATGGAAGCTTCTAAGATGACAGCCAGGGATTTAGTTGAAGGTCAGGATAACCCTCATTACCACATTGCTCAGGTCATAAAAGTCCTGGCCATTGCTGCCGATGGTGAACTCAGCCAGATCTGCTTGAGGCTTGGCCTGGTTTCCTAGAACTGTAGAACCATTGCCACCTGGAAATCCCCAAATTACACCTCCTGTCCAGACAGTACCCACGTCGAGAGGATGTGAGTCACCGTTGTTGAGTACGAAGCATTCGACGTTGGTGCCTTGAGCTTGATCACAAGCCGTAAGATTAAACGAGCACTGGTTGCGGACATTGATTGTGGTGCCTGCAAGTGAAAGCCAGGTTGATGAAGTGCAAATTTGTCAATGACAGGACTATGATTGGGTAAATGGTGCTTAGACCATACATAAAGCATCAACAATAAGGAAACGTAAATGAATGCCAACTTAAGTGTATCGATAGTGATTCTCGAGCCTTCCATGTACGCAGTGAGAATCTTCAAAAACAGAGCTCAAACCAAGTATATAAAGTTCAATCCATTACCTTGCACAGAACTGCTGATTGCCAGCAGCGTGAGAACCATGGCTGGCAATCAGATTTTTGCCGACAAGGTGGCCATAGTGGCACAAGAAGTGCAACTCGGAAACTCGATCTCCAATTCTCAATGGGAAGACGAACACAATGTACTAGTGGGCTCAACCATGTGAATCTCAGTTCATATGCATGAAATGGATACAGATGCTGATGATTTGAAGCCGGTGTGTATTTATACTTGAGCTGCTCCTTAGTTCCCGACGACATTTTACTTCACGAGGGTTAGCATTTGACTGATGACGGGGTGCCACGGATGACACCTTTACTTCATGAAAGGTGCATCATCTCATGCTCTCAGCATTCACACCTTACTCATCGAGATGATCGATGTGACATTTGATAAAACTTTCTTTTCTTTTTTGATGCAAATTAAAGTACATATTCATTCATTGCAAAAAGGATAGTGCAACCCACAAGTCACCGGCGTATGGGAACCCAACTCTGGAGAGTGACGACTTTGTCACTACGGGAGGATCCAACGTGACTACGGAAGGGCTTTTGAACTTCGAGAGAAGTCAACTACATGCTGATTTGCCAAGTCTCGTGTTCGAAGACTTTAGCATTTCGCTGAACCCAAATCGTCCCCAAAGTGAATCCTCGAAAGAATTACCGATGTTTCCTGACTTTGTGGAATCTACGTGGACTTTTCTTCCCGAAGAGGCAGTGCTGTAATCTGACTTGAGGGGATTCAGAGGACCTGACTCGAGCTTTCCAAGCAAGTTGAAGCCACAGGGAGTTCATATCGCGTTCCCGGTGTTCATTCCCGGTGAATTCCCGGTGAGTCTCAAATTTCCCACTGAACTTTAAAATTTGACACCTATAAAAACTTTCTATTTACAGGTATTTTGGACACATGTTGCAACTACACATACACAGGGAAATTTGAGACTCACCGGGAATTCACCGGGAATGAACACCGGGAACGCGATATGAGCTCCCTGTGAGCTCCATATCCAAATTTCTTGTGCTTGCTTGCGGATGAAGGAATTGTACGTCTGTGGATGTAATTACCTTCTGGTGCTCCGCGCTTCACAACCAGGACACCACAACGAAGACAAGACATATCGCCACTGACTGCTTTATGCCAGATTCACCAAATGAATTCCCCTTCTGTTCTTAGTCCTTAGTTTGTGCTGAGGCTCTTTCAAGAGATTTCCTTGTCTCATTTGCGCTCTGTTGGTCGCTTCAGATCAGAGTCGTTTTGGATTTGATCATATATCTCTGACTTTTGTTCCGGTATACCTGGTAAATGGGATTCCGCTTGACCAGGACAGTGATCTAGATCGAACTCATGAAGAGAGGAATGTATTCCATAGTATACGGAAAGTACCAGGAAGCAAGGAGTTCTTTACCTCGGAGACTCTGAAGATTTGGCCATATGCTGTACTTCTCCGACTGTCATACCGCTCTTCTGGAATTTGGCCGCCGATAGTATAGATCAAATCATTGTCCCGTCGATTGAGGATTGAATACCTGTCCGCTAATGAGTCTGCTTGCCACTGTCTCGAGGTTTGATTGTTTGAAGAAGAAATACCGCATTTCAAGCTGATCCTATTGGCAAAAAAAACTATGACTGGATAGACAGAGATTTCAAGGCTCGTGCCTCGAAAAGTGCGAAGTTCGTGGAAATAGTTACCAATGTAATGAAAGGGATGTTAGTACGTGATTGGCTTCTTGGGATTCATGTCTCTCACCTTAGAGTGACATGTAGAATAATTGTCTTAATGGTACATGCGTTCAATCCAGCTAAATTGAAATTGGAAATTGCAGGGATAGTCCACTTCTATTGTCTACAGTAGAAAAGCAATATGTTTTTGTTTTCACTGCCTATAAGACACCTTTATAATTTTATTGAATTGAAGTGCAAAGATTTATCAAATTTTCAAAAAGACAGGAATGGATAATTTTTCAACAAATGGATTGTTGTTTTGTTTCAAGAAAATGAATACTCAGATGCTTTTACCTTTAGAAAATAGTAAAAATTCAATAGACTATGAAATTATAAAGTGATGAAAATATATTTATCGAAAATCAATCCCAATCTCTTGTATTAAGAAGATTTACATTTTAAGCAAGAATCTAGATGGGACATTTTTGCAAACATGTCGCAATTTGGTACTATTACCTTTCAATGTCTACAAGTCTTTCAATGATCAAAATCACTTTTTGCATTTTGGGGCAAGCTCCTATGAATGCAATTCTTGACAATGTTTTTCTGAAACTTTTTATGTAGAATGGATATTTCTTCTAGCTTTCAAAAGAGCCAATTTGCAAGTAAACAAGTTTGTACTTAGAGATTTATGTTTGTTTTTCAATTCACTTACACTTTGAAGTAGCTAAAATAAATATTTTTAGAAATTGAAAAAAAGTCTTGAAGAAGTATTTTGTATCTACTAAGAAATTTACACTCATTCCATTCTAATAAGTGAAATAAAAGATATAAGGGTTTTTTTTTTATAGGTAGTTAAGAATTGTTCTCCCCCAAATAACTATGAGGTCTGTTTTGGAACCCTTGTTCAACATTCCACGTTCTTGCATGATCAAACTTCAATAGTTTTTAATATTAGAAGACACCTTTCAAAAATTTGAATTTTTTTTCATATAGTAATATATGTACAAATTTAAACTTTAGTTTTTTATAATTAAAGATATTAAAAAAAAACCAATACTATTTTTTGAATTATTTTTTAATGAAATTTATAATAATTACATGAATATTTAAAATTAGCATAAAAACTTTAGCAAAAATGGAGATAAGAGTGATAAATATTACGATATAACTGATGTACTCCTTGAACTCAAACTAACAGAATCTAATAGAAAATTTCAAAAAGTGGTGTATTTTAAGCTTTTAAGATGTTACTTTCAGAGTGTCACAAACATGAAAACAGAACAAAAATTAGTTCAATAGAGTTATTCGTAAAGTCCCCCTCAATTTGGAGGGGATTTTTTCACAAATTTCCTCCGATGGAGTAAAAATGCAAAGTCAGCTGGAATTTTGAAACTCCAGCCAACAAATGGATGCCACATTTAACTACTTCTGGACTTTAGCAGGAATTCTGGACTTCGAGAAGGTTTAGGGCATCGTAGGATATCCTGATCTTATGTAAACTGAGGCTGCAATGCCTTTTGATGGAGGCTTACACTACCTTAGGATGTGGAGTCATCGGGAGATTGTTGATGCAGTGGAATTGTATCCCTTTTGGATTTAAAGTGTAGGAACAAATTGATGCATTTTGGATGATGTCAACTCCCATATTTACTGTAAGGAGTGGCTTCATATTTAGGGTTGGCTTTAAATATGCGACATTACAAATCGGGAGATGTCACGACATATTTCGCAGAGCATTACCCAAGAAGAAAGATGTGATGAGGCAAAACAATCATGCAGTTACGGACATTTGATAAGTTGTAATAATAGTGAAATACAGAAGGTGGATTCACCAATTCATAATCATCTTTTACTTTTTGGTGAAACGAATAGGGCGAACCCACTACTTGAAAATACAATACAAAACAGCCAAAGCGATGACTCTGCACAACCCAAGTGATAACGAGCAAAAATGACTTTATAATCATTTGGATGCAACAAATACATGCCATTCAAATCGAATGGGTGCCAATCAAATAAGTGCCACTAGTTCCATGTGAACCTATGCTTATTTCTGGGCCCATGACCAATCAAAGCGCGGTCCTATAACGTGTGCACATTGCCAATTTGAAGTATCTACATCATCCCTCACATGCAACGCCGGTTGAAGTAAATGCAGACGTGCCCAAATTCAGAGGATCGAGAACAAACATTACGACAATGTCATTCAAGAGTACCCTGCGCGTCCGAGGATTACTTGAAAGAGTCCTCAGTAGTGCATGACGCCGCGGATACAGTTGGTTCTTGTATAGATTGTCGGATCCAGAAAAGAAAAGGAACCTTGAAAGAATCTCCAGCGGTAGAATACGTCGAAGGAGAACAGCTAATGTCGAAGGTTGCACTGCCGCCCACAAGCCACAGTGAGTTTCTTCAACAAGATATCACAGAAGATCGTGGAAGCCAGCCCGTATTTGTATATTCTGTGGAAGATCCTCCACACCGCCCTTAACGCAGAGATCCCCAGTCAGTACAAGGAGCATCGCCTTCTGCAAAGACCAAGTACATCTCAGCACACATAAATGATGTAAAGACAGAAGAGGACGTCGAATGATCGTGAGATATCACGATCAATATGCATTACTACAGAACCGCGTATCGAATAGAACTGGCAGATTAGAAAAGAGAACATCAAGTGAAAATCTCATTTGCAGATGAGCTTAGGAAAGTTAATATTTCGTGTAGAATGTGACTGCAGTCCAAAAATGCAAGACTAGTGAGGCATGCAGATAAATGATTTTTTTAAATACAGAAAGTGGAATTAGGCATAAATAATATGAGATCCAAAAATTAATACAAAAGAAAAGAAGGATCTGCATTACATTGCAGCGAGAGAATTACAAAGTTCAGAGTATCCATTAGAGGCAAAGTCACACGACCATGAGATATCCCGATCAAGCCATAGAGACAAGATTATGTAAACAAATTCAAATCAAGACTTCAGCGGTTTTAGGGTGAAGTCTTGCTGACAATAGGAGGAACACGCCCAACAAATTGCAGAAGCACAACTACAACTATCATCCCCTATTACATAAACCAAAATGGAGGACATTACGGGGACGAAAGACGCACAACTGTTTGTACTATCGGACATGTACATGGTGATCCATTAAATTCCTTGGACGGCAAGAGGGAAGATCGTGCGATCTCCTGATTGAACTAAGTAGCTGAACATTATGAGGCCCACACTAATAAAATCTATTGAAGATACCGCTTCCTAGCATTCCCCCATCTTCGCGAGACATGATGGGACCTTACCATCGTCTTCAGACGTGATGGAGATTGCTGGAGTGTAGGTCCCCCACTTTGCTCCTTCACTTAGTCTTCATGTTTCTCTTTGCTCTATTCTCTTCATTTATCTCTTTACTTTGCTTTAATTTCTTAATGCCATATGTCATGGCTTCAATCTTGCTTACCATTCTAAATGCAATGATCCATCGGTTGTTTTGGAGAAACAGAAATAAAATACTTCAGAGTTAAATACAATTTCATTATCCCCAGCAACATGATATGCGATTTAACAAAAGAAGAAGAGAGACTGACGCTGTGCACAATGAGTACGACAATACATGTCAGTTAAAATCGCCCCTACAGTCCATCGTGAGATCTCACGACAGGAAATGAACTTGCATACTATACAAACACATCTTAGTATATTCACGCACGACGTTAATTATGGAGGTCAAAATTATCCAATTGAAATCATAACTCTAACTCACAAATGGATTTCACATATAATCATACAATAATATTTACAATGTGCCTTACAAAATGAGTAAAGTTTAAAATGACTCTTAAGAAATGGGAAAGTCAAGTATTTGAAAAATGCATTTACAAAACTCACAGTGAGTTCAAGAGTATTAAACAGTAAGTAATGAAGTATGATAGAATGAGATCGTGATATCTCCGGATCCAGTCCCACGCAAAAGAATAACCACATCTAAGTTACACCCTTCAATATGTCACACCCCGGTCTGGTCAACAGGATCTCCGGATGCTGACCATGAAGAAGCAGGTGGGCTCTAACATACGCTGGGACAGCTTCATGTGACTTGAAAAGTTGGTTGAGATAAGGAAACAACTTCCCCATTAAGTAATCATCTCTCATGTCACCATCCCAAGTTGTGGGGAAGATGGCGCTATAATAGTCGTTCTGGAGGTTCTTTAATGGGTCGTCACCGAAGAATAGAATATTTTCTTGTGTCCGCAAATTCAGCTTACGGGCGAAGTGTGACAAATCCTTTAGAAAGTAAGGCCTATCCGGACAACGACGGTCTCTGTAAGACGAGAGTGTGCAGTCCTCCTGCGTGAGAACAAGCACATCCTTCGGCTTCACAACCGCCCCGGACAGCATCTGGTTCAAAGCGAATGTCGCATTCTGTTTTGTCATACTACTCCAGAATGCGAGCTTAACAGTCCTATGCACCCAGTCCAGGAAGTGTGGGCAACTCGGTTGCACAGCATAGCGACGTCTATTACGATTATCGAAAGTCTTGTGAACTAGAACTCCATTCAGGTCAAAGGTCACAAAATACGGCCGCGGTTCTATCTTATTCAACGGCTTCCGCACCTCTTCCCGAGAGACTTTGGTGACTCGACAACCTACTGAAAATCCGACAAACAGCGCGTTAGAGTCCATTTAAGAATCCGTTCTCAAGTATAAGCATTATAAAAAATGGTTAGCTTCTTACTTGGAATCCGGGGTCGGAGGTATTTTCGGGGAGACCCTTCTTTGCTCTTGTCGACACCCTGAAGTGCTTTCTTGCCCTCATCACCGTCCCGTTGCCGATTTCCTATCTCGTCCTGAATCATTGGCCCTTTCCCCCTCTCGTCGCCGCGATTTTCCTCTTCCCCCCTATCGTTGCCAGTAATTGACCCCTTCCCTTTTTCCATGTCGTCGTCGCTCTCTTGCTCTTCCTCATCGCCTTCCTCGTAGAATAGTTGATCCATTGGATCCCCTCCTTCCAGTCCTGCATGCGGCCCATTCTGAAATGCCCAGTTAAACAAGGGTTTGTACAGAAATCGGTGCGCTCGCCTTACGGCTTGCGTATGCTGTTTCTTCTTTTGAAGTGCAATAGGATCCGAAGGGTCGATGATTCCGAACACAATTAAATCATTACTCAGAGATTCAGCAAGTGATTTGACCCCATCCACAACGCACAATTTCATTATGTCTACGGCCTCATATGGTAAGGCCTCCAGCACTTCTTCGTTAATTCCCTCACCGTTTCCAGGAGCCACTTCACTTGACACCTCCAGTGCAACAGTGGAGGCAACAGAAGCAATATCCACAGCCACCCTCCCTCTGAATCTCGGACTCATGGGTACCAAGTCAACGAGGGTGTCCTCATGTTCGTCCACCGTAATTCCCGTGAGCAGGAGACCTCGCGAAGCGACCGTCGTGATATCCCCTGATGTAGAAGTTGCTAACCCTACCAGATGTCCGTCAATATCCTTGCTTGCTGCCTGATCAACGTGCGCCATGACGACCTCCGTTTCCTGAACAATCAGGGGATCCCACGATGCCTCTGTGCCCGCCCTAATCCCCTTATTACGGTTTTCAGAGCCTAGTGCAGGGGCATCTGTCGCGGGAACCTCCAAATCAAGTCTGCTGGCATCAATCCCCGTGAGGTCTCCACCAAGAGTAAGCTCTGGGCACCCTTCAGTTGATTGGCCGCCGGTGCTTTCATCTGAGTTTTCCAGACCCTTCATTATGTCCAACACAGTCCTTGTGTTCATCGTGGGATCCCCTGATGGACCTGGAATTCTTCTGACCTCCGTCTGATTCATCCCTCAAGCAGGTTCTGTCCCATCGGGCAAATTCGTGATAACTCCATCACCACTAGCTGTCTGCGGCACCTCCTCGTCGGGAACGCCTAAATCGACAATCTCCAGAGTTGACGGTGGGCAAGCACATGTCAGAAGTATGCCTGCCGCGTGTGATGCTTCGGGATTCACAATCCCAGTTGACATCTGCGGATCTTGTTCCCCCTCGGCGACGTCCCTGTTCGGATTCGCTTTGGGACTGACCACCTTCCGCATTTGCACTGCGGCTGCACTACCTTGCCGTCGTCGCTTCGTAGCCTTCTTCCCAGCAGTATTTCTTCTACAGCCAAGATACTTGGCTTGATTACTTCCAGTCTTCCTTCTGGATGTCCTCGGGTTCTCTAGCGGAGGGCCTGTAACCTCATCGCTTGTTGAACTGTCGGATAGAAAATGCACTTGTTGTCCAGCTCCTTCCGGCTGAGGAGCTTTCTGTGGCTGCTTGACTACATCTCCCAGCCGACCTGGTGCTGGCAGTTCAGAATGATGCTCCTATTATTCGACTACATTGTTTGGACCCGTTGGAGGCGACTAAACATTGGGGTCACTAACGTTTACGTCCTCTGACCGTCCTACTGGAGTTATTGCAAGCGCATCTTCCTCCTGCGTCGAATCCAAAAACAAATCACTTGGACATTTAGAATCCCAATCAAACACCAGAAATCACTAATGTGAGCTTCCCAAGATCAGGGGATCTCACGATGGTTCAGCAATTAACACACACTAACCTCGTTGTGATCAACCGACCTTGTTCCTATACATTGCTGGGATTCGTCGATGACCTCATTCACTATATTGTCCTCATGCTCGTCATGGGAATCTAGAGGATCGGATGGGTTGATTTCGTCATTATCAGCCTCCATGTCTGGTTGATCCTCGGCCTCGCCGGTGCCTTCTAGAACTGGAGGAGTTGCCGCGGGTGCTTCCTTGTCGTCCCAAATCTGTTTGGCGACGACCTCACTTGCCGTCACAGCTTCAGCGGAATGCACTACCTCCAGCACTTGAACACCTCCTAAATTCTGAAATACACCAATCAGTTGTTAGTGTGCCTGAAACTGGCAAGACCAAAACATTGCGTTGCTCGAAATGAAAGGAAGATTGTGGAGCCCAAGACCTTACCAGTCCCAAGTAGGTGAACTCGGGACCGCCGTTGACATTCACGAGGACAAGGTCGGTGCATGCGAGTCCTTTAAATATCTCCTCCGTTGTCTTGATCTTCAGGCAAGGCACATGCTGTCGTCGCCAATACGGGTGGACATCCTTCATGTCTTGCGATCTGTAAGTCTGCTTCAGATCAATTAATCCAGGGAAGTAGGCTTTGAAGGAATCGTGCTTGGTTCCGTGAGGGATGTGCTCGAAGATGAAGACGAGAAACACGTTGAACCCCTCCCCGGCCGGTGACATAGGGAAGAAGTCGTCCGGCCCAGCCATGTAAGTCACAATGTGCCAGTCCCACAACCTTGCTCTCATCTCCTCATCTCTTTTCTCGAGATAACCCGCAATAGTGTGGAATCCCTCGGCATCTGTGATGAGGACGGCGCCAGCCTGCGGTGAGACAGTCTTGTCCTTTGGGTCGTAGAACTCCAGAGCATTGAAGAGTTTGTTCAGTTTTCCAAACTCCAGCATCTTCGTACGGGATCCATAGGGTGCTTCCTCAACCATGAACCACATGTAAAGGTGACGCTTCTTCTTTCCCCGCCATGCCTTGACGTCTGGGGCCGACAAAGTTTTGCTGATATCCCAAGTTCTCTCGTCCATCATTTTGCACAGATAGTGCTTCGAGAAATCCTGTACATGCGCTTGTGTCACTTCATCCTCCACAACGGACTTGAAGAACGACTCCCACATATTAATGACGAATTCGGGGAGGTCCTTTGGGTCGAACGTCTTATTCAATCCCTTTGTCCTGCCTTCCAGCCACTTCTTCCCAGCAGAGACTTCCATGGCCTTGTTCACCCACAAACCTAATTCGTCGCGTCCGATGTCCTTCTCGGTCGCGAAGTCCTCCCATATGGATTCCGGATATGGTACATACTCCATCTTCCTCATGGGCAGCAGTTGATTCGTATAGTGTGCCAAGAGCTCGTTCTTCATGGCCCTCACTAGCCTCAATCTTGCACCAGCGGTATTGAGAGGGATGATTTTGAAATTCTGTCGGCCACTCTTCTGACTTGTCATCCTCGAACTCTTTACACAGACGCAGTTGGCTTCCACTTGATTCGCAAGGTAGTTTATGTCCTCCGATCAAAGTCCTTAGAGCGTCTTGAAGTCATTCTGCATTAAGGGTTTTCGGTTCTGCTTCCCGCATACATCAACCAGGCCCGTTCCATCAGGAAGATATCCTTTCATAAATTTCTCCTCAATGTCGATCCACATCTTTACGTCGGCGTCATCCTCCAGGAAGAGCAGGGGTATTCGCAGTTCCGACATATCAACAGTCTTGACACCCGCAAAGATTGTCACCAAACACAGATGAAATGCCTGCACAACAGAGTCAAAGTGAGTACCCAATGATCAAGTTTACACCATGAATGGGATACGAAGTCGTGAGATCCCACGATCATCAATAGTTACAGTAAAACAAATTGGCATAGCGTCAATTGTGTGGGATAGACTAGAAAACCATCAGAGGATATTACAATGATGGCATTGCGAAGGAAATGGAAGTAGAACACAAACATGGACATCGTGGGATCACACGATTGATATTCCGATAGTTGATCCGAAAAGTCAAGAACAGGAATCCACAATACAATTCCTAGAAATGAAGCCAGAAACCAAATCATTTAGACCTTAGTTATGTCCACAAAGGATTTGAGAATGCTTTGCCGGAGCAATGGTGGAACCCATAGTGATTTCATTACAATGTCGTCTGCTTATGTCTGTAAGTACAAGTCGATCATGGGATCCCACGATGACTGCTAAGTGTTCCATTGAGATGCAGAGTCAACATAAATATGAATTGGAATCTTACATTATATTCTTGCGTGTGAGTTCTCTCCATTATGGCGGGCTGCGGACTTCCCATACTGCGCCATTTTGTTCTTGCGTACAAGAGCTGCTTGGTGAAATTCATCTCCTTCTGTTCACCAGCGAGATTCTGGTTCAGTGCCCGCGAGAAGTGCAGTAGGTCTCCGTGGTTGACCTTGGGTGTCCAGACTAGAATGATGTAGAACGTAGACGCGAGCTTTTTGTCGGCCTCGGGAATTTCCTTAGCATCAATCAGGTTCTTGAAGGCCTTGACAGTGTGTTGTCCCCCAATAATGAAGTATTGCGTCTTCAGGTCTTCAAAGATTTCTGGTTTCGGTGGTGTCTTTTCATAGTGCATCACTACGCCATTTGGGCCATATGGGCCAACTTTAAGTGGGAGGACTATAATCACTCTGCTCTCTGAGTTATAATCTGGCGTGATACGTGCCTTCCTCGTGATTCTGTCCAGCTGTTCAGGATCGATGGCCCTATATACAAGCAGTGCTTTCGATGCCTCATGCAGGCACTTCATATTGACGCGGATCAGCTCCCCATTTTTGTCACAAAGGGCTTTTCTTCCCCATTTGTAGAAGCCACTGAAGGATTTCTCGTACAATGTCTTCATCGCCATCATTTGCTCCGGTCGCATCTTCTTGATCTCTGCTTCCCCTAGAGCGACAGCCTCGTGCAGCAAAAGCGGGGTCTCAGCTTTCTTCCTCTTTCCGGCTGAACCCTGTCCAACATCATCGTCATCGCCTGGAGCTCCAACCACTGACTTCCTCTTCTTGGTCTTTTTGGCCGGTGACGGCGTGGGAGCATCCTCTTCGACTGCCTTGGAGGCAGCACTCAATTCAGCCAAATCTTCCTGAATGATATCCCATTGGTTCTTCATTTCTTGAGGCTTCCAAGAAGGCTTTGCGGGGTCCTTGCACATCAAATGCGCCTTGGCTGTCATAGTCTCACAGAGTCCCATGTTCATCGTCTCGTAGTCCAGGATGAAGCCATAGGTAATGGACTCAGTGGATAGGGGTACCTTCTCTTCTATGACAAGAAGAGCTGTTTTGTTGTCAAGTCCTTGCACTTCCGCGACCTTGAGACCGCCTGTTCCATGTTCCTTGCTGTTGTTTAGGATAGAGGGAAGAATCAAAGCTAATCCGTCACTCTCAACCTTCCAGACCAGGCCCCATTTTGTAACGCTTTGGTCGCATCGGAATATAGCTCCAGGTTTATGTGGACCCTTGTACGTGAAGTCGCGGATCCAGGAGTCGACAAAGTGACTAAGCTTCCTCGGTGAACACTCTTCCGGACCGTCATCGAATTGATGTTCTCTGCAGCATTATAGACAGTGATGTTAGTGAGGGAGATGGAAAATCAATAGTCTTGCAATTCTAATTCTCTCTATATGCTTGTATTACAAGCACGATCGTAGGATATCACGATTGTTGATTTTATGACATTTCCTTGAGACGTAAGACATCTGTGATTCATTCTACTTAGCAGTCGTTATGACGCCTACTCCTTGTTTTGGGACAAAATAGAACGGGATATCGCCTAACTAACTAGACGGTGGAGTGTAGGGCTATCACGAGAGCTTCTAGATCGTAGGATATCACGATGGCATAGACATCGTAGGAAATCACGATGACCTCTGAAGTATGTTGATCATGCTTTTGGGATAGTTCACGACCGCCTTCTATTAATGATTTTCACAGGGTATTGTCTACATCGATCATGAGATCCCACGATGAGTAATCTTTGAGGCCTATTCACTTATTTGTCTGTGTTCGATGAGGCGGCACACAATGATGCATCGTGATGTCCCACGATGTTGGATTTTGTTCCTTCCTCATTTGCACTTGAGGTTTCGTTTGCATTTCCTTGGAGTCTCTACGACATTTCATCGGGGGATCCCACGATGTGGCGTGTTCTACTCTAGTGAGAACGGTCCTCGGGACATAATTAGGCTCTTCCATGAGCCTTAATCGGGGGATCCCACGATGGACAGTCCTCTAATATCTTGAAATTGTAACCTATCGTGATATCTCACGATGATTTTCAATGCCAACTGACTAAGAAATGGCAAATCGTGGGATCCCACGATGCACGGATTTAGGGGTTCAAAGCACGGTAATAAGGTGGAATACTTATTACCGTGTATTGTTCTACTGATTTGCACTACCGTAACTCTCGACAGGGTTTGTAACAAAGAATAAAGAGAGTGCAGAGTACCCTAAAAGAATGCACTTTTCGGGTACTCTGCACTCTCTTTATTTCTTGCATTCCTCACGAAAAGGAAATGAGGGTTGCATTTAGAAACTTACGGGGCATTCCAATCTACTTGACCTCCTGTACGCAGAGCTGAAGTCCCTGCCATCGTACCGGCAGCTTGCCCGAGTCCGGAATGCAATACAACTGTACAAAAATCGACGGATGCCAAAAAAAAGTCATACGATCCAATCAGTACAACAGAATGTGACGACTAGTTTCGACAGCAAAACAATATTTCCCAGATGCATTGGACTATCTTACTGCCATTCAAGCCTGATCACATTCAACACAAAACTAGAAATTGCAACCTTGAACGACGACACATCAGGCCAATTGAAACCGAAAAGTCACGATACTAGGAAATTAATGCAGAACATGCCTAGTATCGATTTCAAAACAAACAATGTCATGACTGTCTTACTATATGCATCATTCGAGAACTGAGAACATTCAAAATAATAATGTAAATGGGGGATTTCAGTCGGGAAGGGATGCGAGCTGGAAAGTGGAAAGGATAATTAGGAGCTCGAGTATAATTATGAAGACTGTCTAACGCCGCGCACTTGAATCGGTAGTTCTCTCCCTCTAGAAATGAAGCCAATCTGTGCAAATGGAAATAAAAAACTCAAACAATGAACGTTAGCGGAAGAATGTGCAGGAAACTCACTTCTGGAGTCAAGTTCGCGCACACTTTCGCCACAACAAATCCGGTGCGTAGCTCACGAAATGTCTCCTTCGGCAAATGCTTGGCCGCCAACTTCCACCACCTTGCACGCCCGTCTCCACCAGCAAATGGTGGGTCGCCAAAACGAGGAATCTCACGCGCTCGTCTCCACCAGGCACCAACGACAACTCCCACCCACAGACTGGAAACGGAATTTGATCGCCTCCCTTCCCTCCGTAAATGACGACGCCCCACACGCAACCGCCTTCAACGCTCCGCCAACAACTCTTGGACACTCGCGGCGTCAAACACAATCCAACTCGCGGCGTCAAGCACAATTGAAATCGCGGTGTCAAACACTCATGAATCGGTCAAGTTCACGCACACTCCACAGCGGAACACAAGCTCTGCAGGGAATACGAAAGGGAACTCTCCAGCTGCATACAACATTGGGTGAAGGAGGAGAGCACTCGATATCGTGTGCACTGGGGAAGGGAAACCCAGCTCCTTCTATCGACGTGGCGCTATCAGGGGAGAGGCGGCGGAGGAAATCACTGTCAGCCCTCTTCATCATTACTGAGAAATCTACGGTTTCGGGTCACTCATGACCCTAAACAAAGTCATAAGTGAATATTAACTTACCATAAGTGAAAATGAAGTTATCATCATTGAAAATGGGATACCATAAGTGAAAATGAAGTTACCATGAACTTACCATATATGAGAATTAAATTACTCTCTTTTCCATTTATACTCATAGTTATAGTTACTTGCATGTCTTGAACTCCTCTATTAGTAAGTTATAGGCTTCAAATATGAAAGTCTAAATGCCCCAAAAATTAAACAAACTCTCAAATGAAAAAATAAAGTGTTTTCTTATAGAAATCGATTCTAATAAAATTTGAGAAATGATTCAAATCATATATAAAACCTTCAATCATAGGGTGATACTAAAAATATAAGAATATAAGAGGGTTTAGCGATATTAGATCCAAGAAAACATGAAGTCCAAAGTCCTTATTCCCATCATAGAACCTTTCAAACAAACATTTTTTATGCCCCAAAATTGAATTTTTTTTTAAGCACCGCAAGTTGACCTTGTTTTAATACTATAACTCTGCGAGCGACTATGAGAACGGAGTGCAAATTATTAGATAACTGAAATTGCAAGATACTTTCATTATGTTGGAAGCCAAAAAAATTTGAGACAGTCACCTTCCTCAATATATTTATTGCTATTAATTAGAAATATGAGTAGCAAAGCGTGAAGACCCCAATTTCATGATCAAATTCATTTTTCTCGCTACCGGATTTAGGTCCTGCATTTTCTGGATATATTGTGGCCTAACTTCAGTTGCATCCTAAATCAATGATAAATTTCCGGTGGCTTCCAATTCTGAGGCTTTAGCAAAGTAAAGCGCTTGCATTCAAATTGGATTGGCAGAGGGACAGCGGAGGATTTTCACTGAAACACCAAATTGGAAGGCAATATTGAACTTCTAAAAATCTGACTCAAATTAGACAAAAACACTGTCTTCAAATTGTATAGATAATTAACTTAAGTTTTTAAGAAAAAGGTCGAAGTTGTAATACTCCGCTCATGAAGTTAAGATTCATGAGCAGAAATAATCCATGCACCTTTTCCCAAAATGGATCACGTAACTTAAAAATGGGACTCAACACCATATTCATTAAAATGGGAGTTTTCCATTGAAATGAGAGGTTATTTAAAAAAAACTCAACGAAAAGTATTATATCAATTCAACTAAAATTGAAAGGTTTTCTTGTCAATTTAAGTCGATTCGAGTTAAATTGATAGAAAACCTTTCAGATTTGACCTAATATTGAAAGATTTTATGTCAATTTAAGTCGATTTGAGTTAAATTGATAGAAAACCTTTCAGATTTGACCTAATATTGAAAGGTTTTATATCAATTTAACTCGATTCGAGTTAAACGGATAGAAAATCTTTCAAGATTTGACCTAATATTGAAAGGTTTTATGTCAATTTATATCAAAACTCTCATTTTAAATGTGAGTTGTTGATTTAAGTCGAGATCAGCATGATTATTTTGGGAGGTCCTCAATCTCCCAAACTAATGAATATAATGTTACTCCCGGCGTCTTGCGGTTCAAAGAAACCTCATTCCATAAGTCCTATTCAAAATAGTACACGTTGGGATGAAAAAAAAAAATGTAGATTGAAGTTGTAAATACTCCGCTCATGAAGTTAAGATTCATGAGCGGAAACAATCCATGCAATTTTTTCCCAAAATGGACCATGCAACTAAGAAATGGGACTCTCGTCCTGCGGTTCAAAGAAACCTCATTCCATAAGTCCTATTCAAAATAGTACACGTTGGGATGAAAAAAAAAAATGTAAATTGAAGTTATAAATACTCCGCTCATGAAGTTAAGATTCATGAGCGGAAACAATCCATGCAACTTTTTCCCAAAATGGACCACGTAACTAAGAAATGGAACAATGTTTTGGAACCGGTAATCCGAAAATCATCCATCTAAAATCGAAGACTCTAGAATTGACCACCCTAAACCATGAAGTATACACCTTCAGTTCAAACCAATCACCATGATCCTGAAATGAATTAATCCTAAGCCTGAGCATTATTAGTCATGAACAATGCCCTCCTGAATGCTAAACCCTAAACCCAAAAATCATGACTCTTCACATGTTAAACTTCAACCGTACAAGTGTGTACTTTGCGTCCTTAAACCGCGGACAATCGCCCTTATAACCGTGGAACCTAGACCTTAAGACTTCAGTCATTCAAATATAAAATATCAAGTATAAACACCTATGAACCTGAAATTATTGTGAATTCTTTTTGCAAATGAGGGGATTCAGGTGAAAATTAATCCTTCATTTAATAAAAAATGAGGGGTTCAATACCTCTTTTTTTGGAGAATTTGTTTTTGTTTTGGATTCCAATGCTCTAGAATTTCATTGGAAACGTTAACCTCTAAATACCGAAGGCCTGTTTTTTGCCTCTTTGAATTTATTCTATATTGAACTAGAGGCCAACCTTTTGATAAGTTGAATCAAATTTTGGGGTATTGTAACTATACAAATTCAAACTACACATGTTAAATATCACATAGGAAAAGGAAACACAACAACATCATAATTTGTATCAATTGAAAGATTGTAATGTTTGATCATCAGTGTGTTAAAACTATGAAAACCTTTGAGTTCAATCATTCTCCTTCTGCATGTCAAATCTAAAACATTCAAGACCTCCAAAATATGAGGTTGAAGGGCCTAATCAAATATATAAGCCCAATCATTTTATGACATCTCAAAATCTACACTACCAATTTTTATAAAGAATTCCTAGTGTCAATGATTTTTTCATTAAAATCTAGAGTATTTGAGGCAAATTTCCAAGACCTCTGAACAATACAAGAAGTCAAGATTGCAATGGAACCCTTTGCACAAATTTTGAATAGGAAAATCATAATCATTCATGCCCCAAAATTGGTTTTTGGATTTACGGTTAGACTTAAAAAAAAATCTTCCAATAATATTTTCTACTAAAAATAGGAATTTGGTACGGTTTTACTTTCAGTGAAATTCATTTGCATCTTAAGAAAGTTTTCCAAAAAAAGTTTCTTAGACACCACCTACGGGGGCCTTGCACCCTACATCCTAAATCCTAAACCCTTAAAACCCTAAACCCTAAAATCCTAAAAATCCTAATCCGTAAACCCTATTTTTTGGCCTTGTGTAGCTCCATCCCTCAAAAACAAATGGGTTGCATCGAGCCTACTAGTGTATGAAGAAATTTGAAGAAAATTTAGATGACAATGCCAAATTGCTCTAATTTTTTTAAAATTTTGAATGAAAATGTCATGTATAAACGACACTCATCGAAAAATGTGGATGAAAACATAACTCCATATAAAATTTAGTTGAATACTAAAATATTTGGCTAGAGCATTTTCTTGTAAGTTGCCACCTCAACACTTCTTCGGAAACCACCTAAACCTAATTGGTGCCTTGGCCATTTAGGGGTTCCAGTACAAACTAATGATCATAGAAATGGCTAAATTTTGCTCCATTGCTACTAAAAAACTTCAGGAGCTAAAAGTGTATTCGAAAAAATCCTTGAAAAAATTAGATTTTAGTCAAGATTGCAACAAACAATAGAATTTGGTAGGCAATGTGCAACTTCCTCTATATTGAAATTAGCAGCTATTTTGGTTGTTTTGTATTATAGTACTCCCAATGATTTTTTAAAACTTGCAAAATCCTATCTTCTTTATTTTTTCTAATACTACTCACCCTCAAGGTAGCCAAAATTGAGTCCCATTTGTCTTGAGGAAGTAGCATATTGCACTAAATCCTAATAACCTAGGTAACATGTTTCACTAAATTTAGTAAAGCAGTTCTAAGATCACTAGTACACACCCTAAAACCGCAGGCGGTCTGGGGCTAAGGAAAACAAACCCTCGCTCCTTGACTCCCCGACTAGCAGATTGAACCGAAAAAGTCCCCTGTCTGCAGAGCACATTAGGCACAGAACAGACCAGGGCACAGCAATTCTGGAACCGTTATGTTGGTATTCAGGTCATTAGATCGCCTTGAGGTGGAGGGACACAGAGTTACTCGTCCAAGTATTGACCTGGACGCGTGTGAAATCCGGAGAAATGAAAGTCTAGAAGACCGAATCCTCTTTGCTCGAAGCATCATTGACTCCTCTGAAACCGTGCAGCGATACCATCCTTGAATGCGGCAAATTTCAGAATGTCAGTGAAGATCCGGAATGCAGGGAACACTGGAGCTGCGAATTTCCACTCACAAAGTCAAGAGCCCCACACCCTCCCTCCTTGTGGTCGGAGCAGCACGGAATTCGAGAGTTCGTTCCACTTCCAAAGTGTAAAACCGCACGTACTTCACGTCTTGATTGCGGCTTGGCAATCTAGAACGCATCCAACCAACATTTGAAAAAAAAGAACGCTTGAAAATTTGAAAACTCACGGCGGGAATCCACAGCTCTTGAATTCCAGTGCAGGTGTTTTATAACCCGAAACGAACCTTTAGCTTTTCCTTTTCGCTTGCACACGTGAACAAGTGGAGCACGCTGCGGGGAGTGGAGTCAGTGTCTACCGATGTAGGCGACGAGATTGGAGTGGAGGCGGACGATGCTTTGACCGGGCCATTATTCACAAGGTAAGCAATGCATTCCTATCAACTACAGTGGAATTTCGAGCCTGAGTGTTTCATCAGTTGAATGCATGCCACTGCAATTTCGTGAAACTCTTCAAGCGCGTGTAGATTCAGAGTGCAGAAGAGTCCGACTGCGGGTGGTTGCTTTGAGCAATAGATTTACTTACGATAAACTCACCTAGTGAAGCTCAAAAGTGAAGCGATCACCACGCTCTAGTGACATGGAGGTTCACTTGGAGACGGCAGAAGACAGAGCTTAATGTGCCTGTAAATACAACCACGGTGCCGTCATATGTTGAGGACAAAGTCTAGATACGGTGATATACGGTAGAGTAGTACGCGTACATATCAGACAGGATCGTGAAATCCCACAATCAGTGATTCTGAAGTTTAGTGACTCCCGCTGATCTCTGAATGGAGGAAATCAGTGACCCAGAAATCGGAGGATCACAGGATCGTAGTATCGTGGGATCTCACGATCTTGGTTTCGTGGGATCCAACGATTCACTACACCAAATTTGGTTCTGGGTCTCGTTAACTCGGGACTATGTCTCCGTCGGTTCCCGACGATCAAGGGATCCAGTTGTCTCTCTTTCTAATGAGCAGATCTCGGGATCTCTGTTTCGTGGATCCTAGAATGTTTTGGTCGTGGGATCACATGACCGATTAGATATGAGATTGGGATCTGCCTGCATGATTATGTTCGTTTACTTATTTATTAGCATTTCACTCCCTCCAAGCGTAATTCGGTAGGAGGATCGTGGGATGCTACGATCTCTGAAAAGGGTGACCCAATGACTTGTGTGTCGTGGGTTCCAACGACGCATTGATCCTTGGTGTGTGGACCTTTCTGTCTGGTTCCAGTGGCCTACTCCTCAATGTACGTACTGGCTCAGTGCTCCCTTCACGGGCATCGTGTGATCTCACGATCGCTTGTGGACATCAGATGTTCTTGTGTACCTTGTCGGGGTACTCTATTCATTTGCCAAGATCTGCTATCCTTAGATTCCCTGACACTATTATTGATGATTGACTAGGTATCTTGTATATCGTACTGCAAGTGTTTCCTTAGTAGTCAGCCGAAACTGAAGAAATTGTCGTCAGGTTCCTTGGCTACGAAGGGAACGCCGATCTCTTAACTACACTAACTCCTGGTATAGTTCATGATTTTTGTAGGTTCAACAAATCTTCGAGATCTCTTCGCCATAAATCACCGAGAATGGATTCATTTAGTGAGTCCGCTGCTGATGCGATTGTTCCATATGTACGCGGTGAGCATGTGGGAAGTGGATCACAGGAGTCCAGCGAAGAATCTCCATCGTTCTTGATCGATGATTGGGTTAAGCTGTTTGTTCCTGGATACGGTGAGGTCGGATCCGGGATTGTTAAGGAGGTTCGTCCTCAAAACCAGTGGCTGGGTGTGCCTCTACCTATAGAGCCCTGGATTTATATGCTGGTGCAGCCTCATTCCATAAAGTTAGAGTTCAAAAACTTAAGATTTAACCCCCAACACAGGAGTTATAGAACATTGTATGATGTTTAGGGATGTGTTGTGCTATGGAGAATCGCCGACATTGTAAGAGGGTCGAGGGATCCCCCAATGGATCCCTGTCTGTATATTCGCCAGGGGGCCTGGTTTGCACTTGATGTTCATCGGAAAGACGGATGGGGACTCCACGTTTCGTCGGGCCGTATCATTTGCTGGAGGGCAGAGGATCATTTCCAGGATGAAACACTTGGTGAGGGCTTCGTGGGTGTATTAGTCCTTGATGATTTTGTGGGTAACGAAGAAGCCATAATGTCGCACGAGAGGTGGTCATTGTCGGAGTGCTGGTTTCCAAGCGGTCGGTCATTGAAGGAGACCGTGGATCATTTCACCGCCAATCCAAATACAGACGACCCTCTCGCTTATCTCGGAGGTAGAATGAAAGCACCATATCGCTTTGTAGTTCGTAAACTCAGTATAAAGCTGAAGGAATCACAGTTAGACCGGAAAACGGCAGACGAAGAGATCCGCAAAGTGAGCTTGCAAAAGTGCTGCAAACATCTGTGTTGTCAGCATTTTAACCAGGAGTTGACGCTGTTGCTTAGGCAGAAATACTACTTGAAGTTGTTCGAGGACCGCCGCGAATATGGGATTGCAGTGGCAGGGCAACTCCATGAAATGAATAGGAATCGAAAGCAAAAATTCATCACACGACAGGGAGTGGAAGTTTGTGGTACGGCGTGGTACATAATTCACGAAATCCCAAAGTCGACCTACCACACTTACATCGAGATGTACAACGACGGCGTGAATTTGGGGACGCACGGAAACAAAGGGATTAAGCGACCGAGGACTCGGACTGTTCAGGTTACAAGGACTATGAAAGCCATTATTGACGAGAACGCTGATCAAATGCCCCACCAAATGCGCAGTATCGGTAATGGCCGAGTGGACACTCTTAAATATCTGCCTGTAGGCAGAAACTGGAAACGAGTCCAAGCGGATGCTAACAAGGTAAACCCATTGATTCTGAATAATGCAGTTAGTGATCGTGAGATCCCTCGACTGGATCAACGATCGTGGGATGTCACGATCGTTTCTCTGAAATAGTGTTTGTCATTTTCGTTTGCTGGCTCTTTTTGCTCGTACTATTTCTGAAGCTTAGTCGTTCTGTTTTTCCAATTGAATGTCGACTACGGTCTGCCGCCCGTTAGCCAGTCGACCATTAGTAGAATTAAGAAGGACCACTTCAACAACGTCCACATTAAACCTGTTGGGAGTTCGTTCGCAAAATGTACCCTGTGCGACGATCTACAGCAGTACATCCTGAAGTCCCTAAAGGGAAGCCTCCAATACGTGGAGTTCATGAATCAAAGGGCTCATCATCTGAATCACCAAGCGTCTTGCCGTCGTCTGTATGCGTCTTGACGTGAGGAATCCAAACGAGATCCACGGAGAATTTTATATATAATTCACGACAAGATGGATACGGCGAAGACGGCTCTCCCTAGAATGCGGGTGACGACAAAGGCCACGGCGGGTTTGGGGCAGCTTTCCATGAGCGTCACAAGAATGGTAGCTCATGGTCATGGTGACGGTGCGTACACCCATTATGCTCCATCGTGTTGGCCGGCAGACTCCAACTTCACCATTTCGTCTTTGGCGAGGTTGTTGCGCCGACTGGAGGGTCCACCGATTCGAGAGGCAGGCGACCTCTTTCCATACCCTCCGGCGAATCCAATGTTTGAGGCACTGCTCAAAGGAAAGTCGAGATGTATAGACAGCCTGACTCTCACTGAACCAGGAGCTCGGGTCGGTAGGACCCCCTTCCTGAAAAGTTATATCTTCAACTCGACAACTCTGCTAAGGATAACAAGAACAAATACCTAATGGCGTTTTTGTCGTTGCTCACTGCACGAGGTGTCTTCAAGGAAATTCAGGTCGAGTTTCTACTAGTCGGACATACTCACGAGGATATCGATGCCTATTTCAGCCACCTTTCGAAGGCGCTTAAGACCAAGAACACTTTCGTCGTTGTTGACCTCATGAAAGCCTTCATGCAGTCCCAAGAATTGTCATTTCTGCCGGAGTTTATACAGGAGGTGGGGGATTTCAAGGTGTTCGTGGAGGATTACCAGACCGGTGGCTCCGAAAGATTAATTGGATTGGGGGAGATGCACCTGTTCAAGTTCTACGTAGACACTGATGGGGTCCCCGTCATGAATTACAAGGAGTCAGCGATTGATTCAAAGTGGCTTCCGTCTAATAAACCTTCTCAACGCATTTGGAGGAGAGATGAAAATGGTCGCCCCATGCTCCCTCGCGGTTGTTCGAAGTCTGTTCCATTTAAGCCCATGTGGGGCAACGAGGTTCCCGTCGCGGGTGGAAATCAAGAGAAAGCAAGGGAAATGGCGCGGAAAGCTACCGTGAACAAGGGTTTCATTTTGGTGGGACTCGAGAAGTACATTCAGTACTGGCAACAAGGAATGTCAAAATGCGAGGGATTTGCAGCTGCATTCGGCCCTTACGTGGAATACTGGAAGTGTGTACTGGATGAGCTGAAGGAGCCACTACTTGAGTGTCCTCCGGAGTTGGTGGAAGGCTTCTGGCCACAGTATAATTGGAGGGTAGCGCAGAATGGAGTCCCTCGCCAAGGAAATCCCATGGATGTGATCCCGGAGGAAGAAGAGGAACCCGAAACTTATTGCGGCCCCGCAAATGAAGCGCCAATAGAAAGATTCAATCCGTACCTGGACATACAACCGGGCTCATGGGTACTTCTTAGGCCAGAAGTCCCGGAAACATATGCTGTTTGGCAAGGAAGAGCATTGTCTACTGTATGCAAACTGGAAGGAGACGCAAATTACGGGAAGTTTTTGATTCAGTATTGGCGACCCGATAACTCCGAAAGTACGCTAGAGTTGAGGTACCGGAATTGCTGGTACGGTAAATGGGTTGTTGAAGATTCAGCCCCTACCTGGGTTGACGCAGTTGCTGTGGCGTATGCGAATTGGTCGAAAATAGTAGATCCAAAATCGAGGACCATTCCTAAGAAGAGTAGGGAGGCTGCCTTGGCAAATTTGAATCGGGCAAACATGTTGGACCCATGATCAAGCGCCTTGTTTGAGAACAGTAATCCATCGTGAGATCTCCCGACATACGGTGGAGTAGCGCGCCTATCGTGATATCTCACGATGCATTGCGGGGGTTGTCGCGGCCATCATGTGATCTCACGATGCATTGTTCAGGTCGCTGCGGACATCGTGAGATCCCATGAGGCTTTCCACATTGAGGTAGCTTAGTCGAAAGTTAGGTTTTTTAGGTACACTACCCTGTTTGAGTTCGATTGTTAGACGATGAACCTCTCAGTGTTGTTTTTATGTGACATATATTAGCATCATAAATCTTTATGAATATATGAATTCGTTTATGGTATTCATTATGCGTACGAAACACGGGCAGTCACCTGATATGTGAAGTGCGGGATGTTTTTCTTTCCTCTGCTGAAATGGAAGTGGTTCATGTTTTTATCAATGACAAATACAGTGTTCGGATTATACATGGACAAAGATTAGTCTGAATACGCATTTATTTTTTTACCCTTTCAGTCCGTGTTGGAATTCCAGTTGACTGGGTTCTGCATGTTCACAATTACGTGGACATCAGAGATTGGATGTATTTCAGTAGTGATAGAACCCCGATTTTCTCCACACAGATTGAAATATCTCAAATGGAATAGTACATTAGCTGATATTCATCAGTCTACAGATGTATGCTGAATGTCTGAGCACTTGTGACTCACTTGTCTACAGTCCTGTCATTCCACTAGATGTAGTGTGAAATGACAATGTTTCTTGTGTTAGCACTCCATCGGGGGATCTCCTGCTTAGATAAAAATGGTCTCCTTCTTCCCGAGAGGAAGTGCTTGTTTGATCATTCTGAAGTGATGTTTGGGACTTCCAGTGAATTTCAAGTTTTCCTCCATCAATGTATCTATGAATTGCACTGTCTACAGCACATGAATCAAATTGTAGCGCTTCGACGCAAAAATTGTCAATGAAGCTGCCGCATATTCGACAACCTTGTCAGGGGATCTCACGATGCATTCGTTTCAAACAGAACGTTGAGTGAGGTATTAATATAGGGCTCGGAGCCGTATTTGCTTGAACTAGTTGTCATCGTGGGATCTCTCGATAGGTTCGGGGACGTGAGCTGTAAATGGGATGCTGAAATTATGGAAACCCGGTCCACAAATCTCCCAATCCAGGCACATGAACTCTGGCACAGTCAACTACGGAACAGTAATTTACAAACTTTCTAGCATTTCCAAGCACACGAAGAAGCACTCTCCAAAAGACTTATGAGTGCAGAAATTGAGGTAGATCAAGGGATTTCACCATCTCTTTAATTTTGGACTATTGAAAGTCCAGAAGTAGTTAAATATGGCATATGGGGAGTTCTGTGATACTTGGAGATATACCCGGTGACGTCGTCTCCCTCCTCTGATGGTTGGTGAAGCGCCTGCCGCATCTTGTTCGCAATGTCACCTACATCGGACCTTTTTCTTGTAGATGTGTTGCTCCAAGGCCCAGACGCACATCAATTTATGATCCTTGTAATTGCTGCAATGATTGTAGTGGGTTTTGAAACGTGATTTTGATCATTCTTAGGTTTAGGCGAAATTGGTTTCTCGTTGTTGGTGTTCAGTTTGAGTTATCCACTTTCGATGAGTTCTGGTGGTCGTTAGGGCAATCTGTTAGGGCGGAGATGGATAGCAGCACATCAGATTTATCCTCCTCATCAGAGAGTGATGAGGAGTAGGCCATGCTTGTCATTCAATTAGCAATGTAGAGCATGATGGAGCTCCTTCACACAAACAAATTGGAAGAAGATGGGCAAGAGTCAGTAAACCCCAGCGAAGGTGTTTGTAATGTGCTAGGATCCATGGTGTCTTCTCCAGCTCTGTTTAAGGTTCTAACAAACTTCTCCATTTCTGAATTTGCGGAATTGTGCCAATTGGTTTGTCTGACAATTGTAGACCATGCACGATCTACAGGTGTTGTTCGCATCCTATCAAGGCGTCCGTCTAAGCTAAATCCAGAACAACAATTGCTTAGCTTTTTGTTGTATATGAAGCACAATCCTACTACAACCTTGCCAAGTTTCCTCTAGAATTGGTCAAAGTTCTTAGTTATAAGTGATCAAGTTTTTATTGCTAGTTGTGTGAGTTGGGCTTTGAGGGATGAAATCAAATGGCTTGACGTTATGGAGAGGCAGGCCTTAGCTTCTATGGTGCTTGGATTTCTAGGGTGTATTGGGATTATTGATGGTACCTTGGTCAAGATTCGTAGGCTATGGAAAAATCCAGATTATAGCAAGTGGTTCAACAGTCGCAAGAAAATGTACTACATGAACAACGTTGTCATTGTAGATCACCATGGTTTGTTCATCTATATAGATTCTACCTACCTCGGGTCATTTCATGATGTGAGCTGCCTATGCGCATCACAGCTGCACGAAACATGACGTGAGCATTTTGCTCATAACGACGTCAACCAATATTTTGAATACGTGCTTGGGGACTCGAGGAACGTTGGTACAGAAATGTTTATTATGAGACGGATTCAAGGCCATGAGATAGGTGAGGGGATCTCACAAGAAGTGGTAAACGCTTGGAACAAGATGCATGCACGCTATCGCATTTAGGTGGAATGGGGCATTGGAGGTTTGAAGCAAAAGTGGCGAAGGCTGACGAAATAATTTGACAACCAAAGGCCATGATTTTGTCATTTTTTTGAGGCTGCTGCAAAGTTAACTAACTTCCTTCATTGCCGCCACATGAACTTCAATATTGTTGTTTCAGATGAGCAAGAAGAAAACGAGGAGCACATTGGCTGAGGTGGGGATTTCTAACCATTGCAACATCAATTGTTGTCACTGCTTTGGGTTTAGGGTTTGCTCTTTTTTTGTGATTTCAATCTAAGCTGCTAATGATGGCAGCTACGAGTCATTACACCTTCACATGCTGATTTAGCCAGGTTATGTTCTTAGCTTCAGCAGCTACAACTCATGTTTTTGAAGCTACAGACTTCAAAGTCTAGCTTTTTTTTTATCAGAATTCATTACATTTTTGCTTCTTTGGCCGTAAATAGGCACCCGCTGAAGTGTCAACTGTCACATTCTGGTTTGGGGTCACAACTAGTTTGGGGTCAAATCTGCTAGGTATTTTGGAGTTCAACCCAATCTTGATACGAGTCTGAATCTTGTTCTCATATTTTACGAGAAGATCCAGCAACTCTTGCGTATGAACTACTGCTTCCCTGAAATAGGTCATCAGACCAATGAGGGCAGTGTTCCACTTGTTGACGATCTTGGTAAATGTTGTGGAGCCAAAGGACATGAGAATCTGTTTGATATAATTCTCGAATTTTTTTTATGTTCATCATCCACCTGAAGATAAGCTATAGCAGTTCGCTCCTTGGTTTGCTCATTCTGCAAGTTCCACACGCCATCTTTGCTACCAAATGCCTCTTGAGTCATGCGGATCTTGGGTAAAATACAAACTTCAAATCCACACATGCTAAACAGCAAGTTCGGATTATCCTTGTTGTAAACTAACACAAAAGAGTTCTCCCATTCTAAGGTTGTTATGCTTTGAGGGAGACGGTTCTTGATATCCCAGAACACACTTCTACCGAGATTCACATTGTGCTTCATGAGACGCATACGTGCATCTCAACTCCCAATGACTACAACGCCCAAAATTGGTCCATTGCTTACCTCGAAGAACTTCCGCAAGTCATGTACACATCCAAGCAAGGGCACAGTCAGAGCGTAAAAGCACTCTGTGAGTCTGAACGAGTTCGCACAAAATCAATAAAAAATTTGTCGACGTCCCTCCCCTCTTACACTCTTGAAATCTCTATCAACTTATATTTAAAAGAAGGCATCGCATAGGAAAGTACCTCGCTGGTCAGTGATGAACTCTTCCTGCCTTAAGGAAAGTGACTGAGATTCAAGAGTCTTGGAACATGAGCTTACATTAGAACATGAGTCCTGAAACATGAGCTTACATTACAACAACGGATAGTACAAGTTGGAATCAAGTAGCAGACTCCAAAATAACGCCTACCAAGGAAGCAAACTAGATTGGAAGTCGAGATGTACCAAATTGAATATCATTCTAGGGGTGCCTCGAAGTGTAGACCATGAATGGCCCTAACCTTGGACTTGAATTTGACATTAGTGATGGCGCCCAAATCCTTTGCACGCTCTAGGTTTGCAATTTTAGCAGCTTTCTTTTTCTCCATCTTGATGTCCATCTTCAAAGAGAGAAGAGCCTCTTTCCCTTCTATTCTGGCTTCCATACTGCGTGCAATGGATTTCATACTCTTAAATTGAGTTGCTAGGAGCTCAACTTTTGATGGTAGCTTTTGATTTGACAAGGGGCTTGATGAATGGGTACCTACTCCATGGGTGGATGCTTGCGACCCTAGATTTGCATCATGTACTTGACTCGGCGCCATTCCAGGTGATGAGGGCTGCGAAAATGTTGTAGGCGAGTTCCCACCACCTGACGATGCTTGCTCTAGCATGTTTTGGCGAAGCCTCAAAATATTGTGTGTTGCATGGAAATCTGTGTTTCTCAAGCAGGTGAGAACGTCGTCGGCGTGCAGGACAGTCCTTATCCAATCCTTCTTCATTTGACGTGCCTGTCTTCAGCTCCTTGAGGGTCTCCCGAAGCTTGTCTTTCAAAGTCTCCTCTGCGAACTTGCTGCCAGGGTGCTCACAAAAGAATTGGCCCTAAACCAATTTCCACACCTTCCCTAGCATCAAATGTATGACACTCGCCTTGCCCCTACTGTAGGCCGCAAAGTGGATCATGTAGGTTGCAACTAGAGTAGAGAGGACAACGGAATCAACAATAGGGCGATGGGTCTTCTCCCAACGTGGCAATTCTGCCAATCGTTGAGAAAGGCACTGGGAGTCCAACACATTGCAATCATCTGGTTCGTCGGCTATGGGAAATCTGCAACAAAAATATTGAAATGTGGTTGTGTCACTCACTCTCCACACCTTACGGGACTAAATCAAAAACCCTAAGTGACTTTGCGACTTCTTCACACAATAGGAATTGACGGAAATCATCACGTGGCATCGCTCACAAAGAGGGCAATTCACCCAGGTCACTAATTGCAGAAATATCCAGTAAGATGCATTGTAAACGGAATTGAATGGAAATCAAAGCGGAAGGGATTGAAGTATATGATGCACCTTTGCAAACCTGGTGAGGCAGTTGTTGTCGTGCTCGCACCCCCAACGTCGTGCACCCAATGGAAACCCTTCACCTAAGCCACGTGCTTGTGAGTGAGAGACTACCTGCTCCGCCCTCCCGATGCGCCTAGAAATCCTTCGCCTAAGTTGCGCACGCCCACAAGTGAGAGACCACCTACTCCACCCTTTCGACGCTTGTGACCACGACCCCGCAGGTAAAGTCCAGATGAAACTTCTTTTTAGTTGATTTGGATGCAAAAAAAAGTTTGATACCCACTTTTGTGTTGGGTATATTAGGTGCGGGCGATTTTTTGCCCGGAACCTGCTTTTTCACAAAATTGTAGGGTTTAAACCCCGGTTTTGGGTACTTTACGAATAACTCTAATGGAACAACATTTTTTTAGTCAAGATAAAAGACATTTATAATTAAGAACTATATAAAATTCAAATTTGACTTTTAACCATGCCTCTCGAGCTTGGTCAACTCAATTTTCACAATTTTTGAAAACTAAGATGTGCGTAGGTTTTGGATGATTTTCTACAACATGTTTATTAACAACTCATTTTTTTCAATTCCATGTTAGGTTTATTAGCAATTTAGTTCTTTCTGTTATCTAGTACATCATTTTATGTAATGATTATATAAAAAAAGAAATGCAATTTTTTTTCTTGAATTTTTATTTCCAATTTCCAATTCATTTTTTTGAATTTAATATCAAATTCTTTAACCACTAAGTGCCTAGCTTGTAAAGGGTAAACACAGTCGGGTCATTATAAACTATAATCGGGTCATTCCAATTAAATAGACCCCAGAGACTCGCAATTGAGATCCAAAAAACTTGATTGTAGGAACACGGGGAGTTCACTTAGAGTGTCCATTAGAAACTATGTACGAACAAAACTTTGGACCCCCTATTTACTTTTTGAATTTTAAATAAAACAAAAAATAAAAAATATGAATATGTTTTCCTACTTTGAAAGTTTATATTTTGAATTATTGATATTTTTATTTGTTAATAATAATTAGTTACAAATTTTGAAGTAAAAAGATACATTGTAGAACTGAAAAATAACTTTCACACCCCTATATTATATAAGAAAAAATTGTCTAAAAAATGAACAAAAAACTCCTAAAAATAACTCTTTGTTGAAAGCTCATTTTGAGTTGAATACTGATTTAATGGTCATCTAAATGTATTCTCTGTAATTATTTGAGTTGAAAAACATGTCATTTTAGCTCATTTTCAACTTCTTCTACAAATCATTTCACATTTTATTTGGGTTGGAAATTTCGGCAATAGAAACCTATAGTCATTATTAAACAATGCTCAAAATTTTAGGTTGAAATTATTGTTTATTAGAAACCACTTGTTCGCACGTGATTTGTTGTAGTAGCACAAGTGGACCCCCCGAGTGTAGGAATCAGTAGAAGAAAATGTACACATTAGATGGAGACGAGGATGGAGACTAATCACAAATGTTTTCACCGTACATTTCCAAAATTTATAACAATCAAACATGCGTTGAATTTGGCTATTTAGCCAAAAAGGGGGGGGGGGGTACTTTCCACGATCGCTGACAAAGGTATAAGTATTTATCAAAGTCCAAATTTGGAATTAGTTGCAGTTTCAAGGTATCTTATGCCCTACAGATTTATAGTGCTTTCTGGCTCCAAAATGATTGACAAATTAGGCTTTGAATGTGTGTGCCTAATATCCTCCAAGGAAATGTGGACTAGGAGTAGCATATGGCAGTTATTGACACATTGTACTGTACCTGGCACACACTAGCACGGGGAGTGCTACTTGCAATCACTTGTGTCCCCGGCTCACTTGTCAAGGTCGACTAAAGCCGCTTCCCAGAGTAGGCTTGACAACGTCACGAATTTAAGGAAAAACAAGTCAAACCAATTTACTCGCTGTCAAATGTTGTTGGTTATGCAACACGAGGATTCTAAAACAAAAAAATCATGTACACTCCTGAGACTTTTAGCACAGTACTGTGAGAATAGAAAATAGAATAATCTAGATGCAAGTGTTGTTTGTATAGTACGAGCCCAATTGAGCTTAGAAAAACAATAAATGAACTATTCTAAGACCAATAATCTCCCATTCAACAACAACAACAAAATGCAATAGTGATAAACTCCATAAAACAATTGTTCTCCCTAGCATTTGCCTTCACAACATTATGGCGACTCAGGCACATAAGAACAATTGTACAACCCCAATTCCCCAACTACATAAAAATACAACATCTCTCCCACACCAAACATAACAAGTACCAATCACGTCGAAAAATGAAACCATTTACTCATGTTGATGTGAGAAATGGAAACTTTCCATTCAAAATGGATCAATTCAAATTAGGAATGAGCCCAAATTCAAAAGTACAAAATTCTTAGACAATTTATAGCCTATCCCACCCCCTACCCCCCCCCCCCCAAAAAAGCTAAGAAAATCCATTTGTCGCCATTGAGCATTGAACCCCAAAGCACCAAAAAGAAATATGAAGGGTGACCAATTTGCATCCATTAAGCACGACCCATCATTAAACATCCACCATGTCTTGGCAACATTCACCATTTTGCATCTGCAAATCACACCATCATAATTTAGTGCACTCTTCGGCACTTCATCAATGTCTACCCAACCTTTTGCACAAAGCAACTTCAATCTCTAGCCAAACAAATTGTTGCAAATATATGTCAATGAAGGGGAGGTATGCAAACATCTGTCAATCAAACTCATATCCTAAACCTCCACCCTTGTCCTCACACTCCCAAATCACTACCAAATGTCATGTGCAAGAGAGGAAAAATGAACAAGGGTCTCATACCCCATCTTGTACCAAAACGCCCCAATAGTATGCCACCACCCCTCCCCAATAGTCCCAGTTGTTCAGTGGCTGAGCATCAAACCCTAGAACGTTGCATTTGTGGTCTGGTTTGTAGAAAGCAACATATGACTACCTCCCCAACATGTGCTCGCGTTCAATTTTACTTAGTATCCCACTCTGCTTTTCTTGCGTACAATTATTTATATACTATAAGCCCATCTGGCAGCTGGAACCTTTTTTCCAATTTTGAGGAACAAGATCCTAATGTTGGAGCACTTAGAGGTTAAATAGCAAAAGACAATCATTGAAACTCTATCTTTTTTGGAACAATTGGAAAAAGCTTATTGAACTATTCTGACTATTGTGATATTGCAGATGCTAAAGTATTAGAGCTTGAAATTTAGTAAAAAAGTAGATATTCAAGTTAGGTATAAGATTTTCCGGTTAAAGGTTGCAAAAAAGATCACAAAGTTGACTAGTCTACCTTATTTTTAATATGTATTGTTTGGTGGCAATTTTGCTCAAAAATGCCCAAATAGTTTCAAGGGTTAATCCAAAGAAAATTAAGTGAAAATCGGATCAAATTGACAAATCATTCTATAAAGAAATTAGAGTTGAATGGAAGTTATTAGTAATCCCGGGTATTTCACTATACTTTGTAATCCATATATATGAGTGTCAAATTTTTTTATTTGGGGGGCTTGTGGGCGCAAGATTACCCACCCTTGGTAATCGGGCGAACACCGACCAGGTTCTATGCCTTTATCCACCTTTTTAAATATAAGGGGGTGTTGTGAGCGCGGTCCACTGTGCCTTCCAAGCAATGGATCTTTTGTGCTAATGTTTTCTGAGTGTCGTGGATGGCAGCGAATACTACTAGAATTGCATGTATAACTCGCAAGCTGACTGTGATGAGCAAAGGTGAATGGTAATTCCTACCTCTTTAACTGCCTATCCTATGTATAGGGTTGGCTGGGTAGTTGGCGTCATTTCTAACGTCCTTAACTATGTGAGCGGGGAACCTTATGTTCCTTCCATAAGTGTTGAATACTAATTTTTGGAGGGTTGACACTACTCCTGGAAGTTTCAACCTTACGGCTAACCCTAAGCTTAAGTTTTTTTCCTTTAATTCCTGACTTCTAAATATAACTCTAAATTTTTATTCCTAAATTTAACTCTAAATGGTTACTCCTAATTTTAACTTCTAATTTTTACTCCTCGATTTAACTCTAAATGTTTACTCCTAATTGTTTACTCCTAATTTTAACCCGAAATTTTTACTCCTAATTTTTTAACTCTAAATTTTTATTCCTAATTTTAACTCGAAATCTTTACTCCTAATTTTTAACTCTAAATTTTGACTCCTAATTTTAACTCGAAATCTTTACTCCTAATTTTTAACTCTAAATTTTTATTCCTAATTTTTACTCTAAATTTTTAACTCTAAATTTTGACTCCTAATTTTAACTCGAAATCTTTACTCCTAATTTTTAACTCTAAATTTTTATTCCTAATTTTTACTCTAAATTTTTAACTCTAAATTTTGACTCCTAATTGTAACTCTAAATTCTATCTTCTATTTCTAATTTTTATCTTTTCTTGTCACGGTGTACTTTTCACGTGGAAAGGGCTAATTAAGGAGATCAATGCTAAAGAGGAAAAAACACAACACCGAGTATGGATTCAAGAACTCACCTCGTCACTTCCGGTGTCGGAAATACGCTCGTCCGCATTCGTGCGTACATTCCCATACTCCATGGTGGCCCTTGGGTGGTGGGACCTTTTTCCCAATTTCACCACTTATGTTTCAAAAACTAGGACCCGTGCAATCTAACCTCTTTCTTTCCCTCCTCCTTCCTTCTCTCTTCTTTTCTTTCCCCTTCTCTCTTCTTTTCTTTCCCTTCCTCTCTTTCTACATTAACACTATTCTACCTAAGCTTTGATGGGGTGTCTTACAACTATAGATTCAAACCCCAAGAAGTTTTAATGTCCCTCCTAACCTCTTACACAACCTTGTCTTCGTGTCATCCTAATCCTACTTCCTAATGGTCACTATGAATCCTCGAAATTTCCTTTCTAACACCTATTTAGCTAAGCCTAGGGCACTATTTATCGTCTCTCTCCCCCTTCTCCTATTTAATTCTATGACTCACTAACCTCCCTCCATTGCGTATAGTTGTGATTTTGGGGAGAGTTGAGAGTTGTTTGATGCATGTATGGAGGTGCGACTTATTCCTTCTTTCTACTTCCCCTATTCTCCTCCCTTTTGTGGTTGTTTTCTTTCCCTTGATTTCAACCCCGTTAGTCTTCTCCTAACCCCCACTAATCCCAACCTTTCTCCCACTAATCCCAACCTTTCTCTTTGTTTTCTTTTTCCTCTCTCTCTCTCTCTCTCCAGCCATGGACTCCCTGGACCACCCCAGCGACCTGCCAGACCACCCCAGCGACCTTCCCGACTCCCCAGGACTCACCCCGACTTCCTTACACTGGACCAGACCCCTTGACTCACTCCGACTCCCCAAGGACTCACCCCGACTTCCTTGCAACTGGACCAGATCCCCCAGGGACTCAACCCGACTTTTTTGGGTTCCTTAAGGGAACCCACCTAAGCAAATCTAAATCGGATTTTTGGTTAATTTTCCCTGATTTTTGGTGTGGTTTCTTGTTTTACGAACGTCGGCTCACAAGGGGTGGGGGGACTCTTAACTTAGACTTAATCTTGGACGCTAAACCTTGGACGCTAAACCTTGGACTTTTCCGAGAACGTCTCGGACTCTAGACTTTGGAACGAGAGTACATAAGGGTTCAAAACTTCGCCGTAGAATTGGTTTTAACACCAACTTTAGGACTTATGATACCCTTGTGTTCAAAGCTCCGCCGTCTAAGGCTTGTTTTTAACACGCACTTTAGGACTAAGGCTGGTCACAGGTTCAAAGCTTCGCCGTTCCCCGGGGGGAGGGCCCACTTATAACCAACAACAAAAAAAAAGACAACTCCGGTTAGGACTCGATACGGGGCACACATGCACGTGTTTACCACATACTTTAGGACTAGGACTGGTCACAGGTTCAAAGCTTCGCCGTTCCCCGGGGGGTGGGCCCACTTACAACCAACAACAAAAAGGACAACTTTGGTTAGGACTCAATACGGGGGCACACATGCACGTGTTTACCACATACTTTAGGACTGGGACTGGTCACAGGTTCAAAGCTTCGCTGTTCCCCGAGGGGTGGGCCCACTTACAACCAACAACAAAAAAAAGACAACTTTGGTTAGGACTCAATACGGGGGCACACATGCACACAAGGTCAATGATAACGGGAAAACTCTCATACACTAAAGGCCCCCCAAAGCGGCATCGCCAAGGTACGGTGGGGGGTGACTTTAGGATTAGTACAAGGCATAAGAAGTCACACAAGTATAGGGGAGACCCGTTCACTCACAACAAGGATGCAAGGCAAGGTAAGGTAGAAGGACCCAAAAGGACCTCCAAAGGAAGCTTGAAATAGAGCAACAAGGGGAGCAAAAAGTGCTCCAAAAACACCGTAGAGGTTTCTTGGCTAAAATGCCAAAAAATCCCAACAAAAGTTGGACCCACGGACCCAAAACAAGATTTGGGTGTGTTCTTGAGAGAAAAATGGGGACCTTAAATAGGTTTCCAAGGCCCCACTTTCCCCTCAAGAGTTCTAAAGTAACCTTATCAACTTGGATTTTCATCCTCATCTTCAAAGATTTTCATCCTAATCCCTAAAAAACTACTTTTACTTATCTACGCTGGACCAACCTCCTAACTTTTGGAGAATTACTCCAATCATCAAACGGATTGCGCCATTGGCTCCAGATTGCCGTGTTTAGTCCAAGGTCCCCTTACCCCCCATGCCGAGGACAAAAAACCATCGTAGGCTAATTTAGTTTAAAAAACTAAACCGTGGTAAAATCCTAGATATTGGGGGTCTCCTATTTTGAGAAATGTAAATAGCTTAGGGTCTCCGGTAGGTGTGAGAGAGTCGGAAAAGACTCTTGGTTGACTTCGTTCCGCCGTCGTATGGTCCCGGAATGCCGGTCAACGTGGCGGGGACCCTGCCACGTGATTAATTCTCGAGGAATCTCGCCGGTTCGGGTACTTGCCGCTATCGGAATGTCGCGAAACTTCACGGAGCGCATTATTAACATAAAACAAGCTAGTCTAATTTTTAGTGAGATTTTCTGGCAACTTGGATAATTTCCATGAAATTCCCGTTGGAAGTTACCAGGGTTGACCACCCGCAAAAGGTTCTTCTGCAAGTCGGAAGATGACGGGATTTTCCACAAGACCTCTCATGGGGTCACATGAAAGATGTGCAGGTGCGTTTCCGTACCTGGCACAATTGGTCAGTGGAGATGAATTGGTCATCTCCTTGAGTTTATCGATGGTGCGAGAATCTTTTGCAGATAGAGGAATCTTGGCGAATCGATTTCGTCGTTGGACTCCTGGCATGGGATTTACCCTAGGACACCATCCTTGGGCTGTGGATTCCTCCACGGGCCCGGTCTTGCGTTAGTGGCTCCTGCATACTAACAATCGTGGTTTTAGTGTATTTCTAAACCTAACTCTAGGACCTGACCTAGTGGCCTCGTTGTGGATCCCTCGGACCGACTTAGCCATGAATTGCCACATTCATGGTGGGATTTAGCCCTTTTGGGCCTATGTGACTTGAATCCTACAAATCCACCCGTTTCGTTCTTTCTACCTATTTTTGGACTTGGTTTAGTGGGATTCTAAGTCTAAACACAAATCTAGACCAAATACTATAATGGGTATGTTACAACCCTATTTTGGTTCTACATTCTTTTTATGGCTTTTTGTATATTTTTCTTAACTTTAAATTGCAAATTTCCAAAAAAATAATTCTACGAGTCCCAAGTGACAAATTGGGAGCTCGTAGGGCTATTTACCTATTATTTCACAACATATACGCCCCTATTTTTTTTTCTATTTCTACTTTTTGTCCATTTCCTACATCCTATAGTAGTTAAAACTAAAATTTGAGGCATTTAAACATGTCTCTATATTAATTCACAAATGAATAAGCAATTTTAGGATTGATTACTCTAAGTAAAATACAACCTACACAAACAAAATACATATAGACATCATATATCAAACAATTCACACAAATGCATCATACACGTATAATAGGAGAAAACCCCATGAAAATTGAAAATCCCACAAGTGGTATTGTATTGGCTAAGCTTGACTTGTACAACATGTTTTTGAAAACTGCTTGCCACATATCTAAATTGGACCAAACAAACAAATAACAATCCCAAAGGAGATGTTGTCATGAATTTGTCAATTTGCAAATGGAAAATGGAAGTTCTTCATGCAAGTTGTTACCTTTTTTATTAGACTATCATTTGGATAGATTTACCAATTATGCACTATGGATCATTATATATATAGTATAGTAGTTGTAATACAATATACTTAAAAAAAATGATGCTATAGTAACTCAAATATTTTTTAAATTATTAGCTCCAACATTTTAAATGTACACTATAGTAGGTCTCACATTGTTTTCAAATTAACCATTAGTGAAGTACCCGGGTTAGTAATAGATAATATTATAGATGAACATTCACATTCATTTTCCCTTTACTTGCATGCAATTCCAAGGTGTAAGGCTCTCCCCTTCCAACTCCCCTCCCAACTCAAAAACTAAAGAAATTGGCTAATATAATGTAGGAGGTCAAGAAAGCATGTCTTTAGTAGCTGATTACATTTTGGAAGAAACTAAACTCTTTAAATTATTTTTAAATAAATATTCATAGAAAGAAAAATGGAATTGGCATCCAATCCAATTCATATTTTTTGAACCTCCTTGAAATTAGTTACAAATTTTTGAAGTTGAAACACAATGGTCATTAAAATCATCCATGTCCTGAAATGTACATTACACGCACATTAGAGATGCATTTAAAGAATCAAAATGTACCTCTGTGTTAGAAGACGCTTTTAAAGCCTGGTCAGTTTTAGGACCTCCTACAGTCCTACCTCAGGCCCTTACTCCCAATGCCATAAACATTTATAATAACTCACGGAGACAGATAAAACCTTTGATTTCAAATGAATGAGGTAGGTGTTACCGTGCCCCTATTTCCACAACCGGAGCAGGCGAGCCCGGTTACCGCGGACGGGTGACCCAACCCTTCCCGGCCCGTGGACCCGCGAGAGAATGGCGCGCCATTGATGGAGACCCCACAGCGTCTGCTGCCACAGCCAGGCGGAGCAGCGCAGACAGGTCCCGAAAGAAAGCCATCTTTGGGCTTCCGTTTCGTCTCTCGTCGTTGTCGTCGCCTCAAGGCTCTCCTCCGACCTCTGCCCGCCATAGCTAGCTGGCTCCCCGACCTTTGTCCGCCATTTCTTGCACAGCTAGCGCACCAGCAGGAGATGGAAGACGAGAGCTCGAGAAGGGGAAGGTCGGAGGAGAACATTGCGATCGCTTCCAGGTTCTAATTTTGCGGCATTGCAGTCTTTCATGCTGTAGTTTAGTCTAGGAGCTGACTCTGGCGGGACTAGGCCGGAAAGCTCTGCCCGAGGAGGAAGGACGGGAGCTAGACGGGAGCTTAGGTCGAGGCTCGAGGCTCGAGCCTCTGTGCCTAGGAGGTGGTTAGTTGGTGTTCCGTTTGCGTTGTTGACGGGAGCAGGTGCGGCTCTCGCTGCTAGCTTGAAAGGCTCAACAAGTTAAGTAGGGCAAGGACTTGCAATGCAGGCGCTGCGCTATGAGAGGTGAGACGCAGGGACTTTCTTTCTCGTTGTATATTTTTCCTTGGCTGTTGGAGAGGTCTGCATTGCTTCTGGCTAGCTTCATTCGTTCTCTGCAAGTTCATTTATGCGGAGCTGGAACGGCGTTTGGTCTGGCTTTTTAGTGTCGTTCGTTAATAGACAAACGGAGGAGAGAGAAGGAACTGAAGACGAATAGTAGCTAGTATGAGTCTTGAGAAACGACGTTAATGTCCATGTCAAGTATGCTTGAATAGAAACTGACAGAATTAATGAGTTCGAGCCAGTTTGTAGCGTGCATTTAGTTGGTGGCATTGTGCGAGGGCACGCTCTGCTTTAAAGACTTCGGTCCTCTGTATGAAGGCGATGGTTAATTTCATTCTCCAAGCAATGGTTCGTGTCGTTGTCTGCTTGTTTGAGACCTTTAAGGCTGACGCTGACATTTCTGAGTGTAAATAGTGATTACATTAAGTATGTGTCGTTCCTAGCATTGGTTACTGCTTCTTTTGAATATTGCGATATTTTTGTCTCGTGTGAAGTATCTATTGATGCAGAGACTGAAAGTTAATAATGCTGTCGAATTTGCAGGTTGCAGGTATTCATACGTGACTGTCGAATTTCGGATTTCTCCTTCTGCAGTCTACATTCCTCTTGGGACTCTTCGACGGTTGCTTTAAATTAGGAGACATTCTGGGAGAATATGGCATAGCTAGTGACGCACGTGCGCTTGCTGGTGATAGAGTACATGATTGGCAAATCGGCCGTTCAGCATGTTGTCGGAATATGGCTTTGGTCCAGATCTTTAATCTTGTACCTCTTAAAGAATAGGGAGTCTATCGACTACTGAAACTGGAAATGGAAATTGCTACTTAAGAAACGCAATTCCGAGAGTCCGTTCAGTGACGTTTTGGATTCTTCAGGGATAGAAATTGAAGACTGACGGGAATAAGTACTAGGGCATTGGCTGAGTTGGAGTAAGAAACTTGAGACAAAATTTTCAGAAATCGATGGAAGGACAGAGCAATCTGTCGTGGAATATCCGCCTTCATTGGATGTTGTATGAACAATGGAGTCCAGGAATTGGCGAGGAGATATGATTGCAAAATGTTCAGATCATGGCCTCAGGACTTTTTCTGTTGTTTACAAGGATGACAATGAAGGTCTTGACGAAAATGAGGAGCCCAGATTACAGCTCCTCCATGGTGCTGACAGGATTCTGGTGGTGAATCTGACTTGTGCCACGAGCTTTGAGTGAAGTCCTTCAGCACAGAAATTCCAGTTACGCACTTTAATTCGGATGCATACAAATGGTGCGAACTTGAAGGCAAGAGTTCCGGATGCTGACTAAATGCCAAATTTCCGACATTATTGAGCCATGTTCTGATCCGCGATTTCAGTCTGGAATTAAGCTAGGTCCCACGTCAAAATAATTCTTGTTTTTCACAGCAGAACGGATGGGAAGGATAGAAGAGGAGTGTCAAGGGAGATCTCTTGAAGACTGGTGAGAGCCATCATGCGCTGCAATGCCTGCATATTTGCAGGGTTGCTTATTGTGCTGCTCATGGCTACCAATATATCCAGACTTGGGCATGGTATTGTGACGTCCCCTCTAATCTATTCATTCGTGATTGTTAGAATTTTTCTTATCACTACGTGTCATGCCCAGTAAGAGGGTGAGTTGGATGGTTTCATGTACTGAATAATTGCACATCCATTCGATTGCATACTTAATTAATTGTCTTGAGTCGAGGGTGTTGCTTAGTAACAAGCCACATGAGACACTAATGCATATGCTGTATTTCTTTGAGCACAATGCCTTATTGATATCCCCTATTTTTCACGAGGAAGTTGCCATTACAGGATTGTGTTCCCCAGTAATACAGCCGCTGGAGTTTAGAATGCTTTTTGTTCATGTTCGAGACCCAACGATGTTACGTTCTTAGGCTAGGAACATTGTTTTTGTGATTAATGTTCAATAATTTACATAGATTGTCGGACATCTTCGAGTCCAAGTATGTTAATGTATTTTTGTTCCATCAGTTTTGCGTGCGAATTTTTTTGTATGCATTCTCATTACGTACTCTACGTTGGTCAGAGGCCTCGTTCTCTTTAAGATTCGAAATATGGATAGACTAGCACCTAAACATTCTGACCAAATTTCGATTGTTTACCTAAAATTCATCTAATTTTGGACTGATTTATCGTTTTACATTTTGCTGCAGCCACGCCATATCCAGCAGCGGATGAACCTTCTCCTAAGGTTCCTCCTGCAGCCCAGAAATTTCTTTCAGGCGCTCCCTCCTTCCCATCTTCTGATGATTTGCCATCTGGTAATTTAGCGATGCATCCACGAGCATCTGAAATTCTGCATCTGCAACCTGCGGTAGCACCGCAGGTTCTGAACCTGCAACTGGTAGATTCTTCGTTAGCAGCTTCACCTGGAAGACACCGCCATCCAAATCGGACAAGGTCTAGAAGGCCGATTCCTGCCCCTTCTCCAAGGGCACGAGGGCGTCATCGTCCCCGGCGCGGAGGTCAGATGATTTGGAAAGATCACTAAATGGTCTAAAACTATTTTCAATAAACAAATCTCTGGTATCAATATAATTAATGTTCGTTGTTGCCTATTCTACTTGTTGCATCACTTATTGAAGTTTTTTGCTTGATCTATTGACTTGCTGAGATGGGATTCATGAGTTTTTTAGTGGTCCAATTTTCTGCCTTTTGACTCATCAGAATGTTTGACTGATTTGGATGGCAACAGCGCCAGCTCCAGCTCCAGTGTTCGCCCCGATGCCACCGATAATCTTTGCTCCGCCTCCAAATAACACTCAAGGTACAAAGATTTTCTAAGAAATTCCTACTGCACTATTTGTTGTATTCCGTTGTGAATTATGTTCTTTGCAAAATCAAGGAGACGATAACTATGCCAAGAATTTTCTAATTGTCCTACAGATTGCAAAGAATGTGAAGACGGATATACCACCGCGCCAGCGGGTGCTCCTTGTGGATGCGTAATACCTATGACTACAAGTTTACAATTAGCAATTAGTCTTGAAAAACTATTTCCGCTGGTGGCTGTATTGGCCACGGAACTTGCCGAGAGTCTTTTCCTACAACAAAGCCAAGTGCGAATCATGGGGGCGAATGCGGTTGCTCAGTTCCAGGACAAGACAGATGTGACGGCCCAGTTCGTTCCTTTGGCTACGGCTTTTGATAACACTACTGCAGTGCTTCTAGCTTCACAAATCTGGGAGCGCAGATTAAAACTGAACGAAACACTTTTTGGTCATTACCTGGTCATTTCGGTACGCTATCCAGGTAATAACTTCATAAGCATCAGTTTATCGCACTTCGATGTTCTAAAATCTATTTGCCAGGTTTTGTACTAGACATATAGTATCGTGGATGTTTTCTCGAATACTGAGGATAAGTACGAAGAATTGTATTTCGATAGAAACATCTGCCGTGAAGTCTGTCTCAAATATTCTGTTGAACTGTTTGAAATTTGAGTTTTGATGTGATGTGATTCATTGTGGAAGGCAGGGCGTTGAACTTATCTAACTGTTTCCTACAGGAAGCACTTCGCTGTTTATTTTTATTTTTTTCTTTCCTCAAGGACATAAGTAATTTGGAAGATAAATATTCGTTTCGTTTCCTGGTCTGGTGTTGAAGCTCATTCTTTGTGGGCATCTTGGAACACACCTATTCCTGTATTTTTCCACTATACTCACTCTTGGCTTGAATTTATTTTGTAGGCCTGCCACCTTCACCACCTTCTCAAGCTGAGCCAGATTCTGCCCTTCCTCCATTAAGCAGTGGAGGGGCTGCTCAGAGACCGATTGGAGTCGGCCTTAATAATGTTGGTCACAAGATGAGTAGTGGAAAAGTCGCTGTGATTGCCCTAGCATCGACGATGGGTGCAGTGATCAGTCTCGGTGTTATCTGGCTAATAATGCTGAAATGTAATAACCGGGTCCAGTCACTGGAAAAGGCCACGGAGCTCAATTATCCTCCTGCCTTGAAGCGCCCTTCTCGTTCAGGTACTCCTAACTTCTCATTTGAAATTGCAACCTCAATCTAAGGGTTGAAGGTTTCAGTTCATTACACGCAAACGTCGCTGGAAGTGCAAGTGCGACAAGTGGAAGGAGCAACCCCCCTTTTCAATATGATGCTATGAGAATGCCATCGAGGCAGAATATAATTGCCAATGGCAGAGCGGTGTCGTTCTTGCTCCATTATTGTCATTGTCATTATCAAAGCGTCATTTAGCAATCATTTTAAGAGATCGAGACGTCTTACAAGTGCAAAATAATGCAAAATAATGTGTAATAGTGAAAGGCAGAGATTGGAATGCAGTCTGCCATTTACTTTGAAAGAGGCATACATCTATACTGCTAAAACTTTGTTGCTATGATATAATGTGCATTTGCTGCCTCAAGGATAATTTATGTAATTTATGTGGTTTCTGTGCATCCACAGGAGGAATTTCTGTAGTATCCGGAAGCTTTCAGTCAGCTGCATCGTTCTCAGGTGAATCGAGCATGCAGGGGTACACAGGAACTGCCAAGTGTTTCTCGCTGGCTGAACTCGTCAGAGCAACTGAGAACTTCAAACATGAAAACATCGTTGGACAGGGAGGCTTTGGGACGGTCTATCAGGGGAAATTGGATGACAGAACACCTGTAGCTGTGAAAGTATTAACCCGCGGGGATCAGCAAGGAGGTCGAGAGTTTGTTGCTGAAGTGGAGATGCTGAGTAGATTGCATCATCGAAACCTTGTCAAACTCGTTGGCATTTGCACAGAGGACATTCGATGCTTGGTGTATGAGCTCATTCCCAATGGCAGTGTCGAGTCGCATTTGCATGGTAAGCACTGATAGCCTTCAATAGCAAATTCCATAAGACTCCTTTCGACCCATAGCTTTAGGCTTTCAGATACCTTTGGAAATTCTAGCACACAGACGTGGTTAAGAGTCCCAAGAATCCTGAGAAAACTTGCTAAGAATGCGTACCTTGTAGAATTTGCCATCTCCTATCCTGGTTTCTATTTCATGAATTCTTCTTGCTTCATTTGCAGGCATAGACAAATATATTGCGCCACTAGATTGGGAGGCCAGGCTGAAAATTGCACTGGGATCAGCAAGGGGTCTAGCTTATCTTCACGAGGATTCGAATCCGAGAGTGATACATCGAGATTTCAAAGCTAGCAATATTTTATTGGAAATGGACTGCACTCCTAAAGTATCCGATTTTGGCCTGGCCAAGGCAGCAGCTGAAGGAGGGCATAGTCAGCATATATCCACTCGCGTCATGGGTACTTTTGGGTGAGTTCTGCTCTGGTCAAGAACTAATTAATTTCCAGGAATTAGCAGTGCTGTAACCTGGCTTGTCACAGCTGTGGAGGTTTCTTGTTTTTCGTCGATGGTTAGTGCCTCCTAGCTCGCAGTTGTGGATATCTATTGTCGCTGTTGTGGATATACCTCCCGTCGATTGAACGAACCGTACTGGCATGGATGCTTTGAAATTCGCAGGTACGTCGCCCCTGAATACGCCATGACTGGCCATCTCCTCGTGAAGAGTGACGTATACAGCTATGGGGTGGTCCTTCTCGAGCTTCTCTCCGGGAGGATGCCTGTGGACATGGATAACCCCGAAGGGCAGCAGAATTTGGTCACATGGGCGCGTCCTCTGCTCACAACAAGGGAAGGGTTGGAGATGTTAGTCGACCCAGACCTTCAGGGCGATTTTCCATTTGACGACTTCGCCAAGGTGGCTGCCATTGCTTCCATGTGTGTCCAGCCTGAAGTGTCGCACAGGCCGTTCATGGGCGAAGTCGTGCAAGCTCTGAAACTAGTCTACAACGACTCCGACGTCTGTGAGTCGCACCCGGGGGACTATTCCCCCGACCTGACCAAATTCGGGGCCAGCAGCGACCCTCGAGCACGGTTTCTCCCGGACTCCTCGTTCCTCAGCAGCGACTACGACTCCGGGCCATTGTACAGCAGGGACCTCGATGCGCGGCCCATATCGGCCTCAGCGGCATTGTCAGATTCGGGTCGCCCTGGTAAGCAGCTCTCCGGGTCTTTTCGTCGCCAGAGTAATTCCGGCCCTCTCAAGACCTCCACCGGACACAAGCCACCCGCCTGGTACAGGTTGAGGGCATCCAAAGCAGTCACGAAGAGTGATCATGGAGCTGCTGTCAATGGTGGACATAATCATCATGTTCACCATGCACCTCGAGAATACGCAACGCATTGGCCATAAGCTGGAGGATTGATATCTCAAGACCTAACTAGTCATATCATAGTAAGGACCTTTGTGAAGCTCGCTTGAGTTGCCACTTAATTGAAAGGTGGGCACTCTTAGCTATTTCCGGGTAGGGTAGGTGCTTGCAGGGACTCGCTACACATAGGAGTCCACACGTTTCAAATTTGAACCATGCCAGGTGACACTTTGGATCGTCCCAATCATCATTCTTGACAGAGGTACACGCCCAATTCACCATTACAATTACTTCTCATTTTAGAGTCCTCTCAATCATTCCGTATGAACTCACTGCCAAACCCATCCCTTGTTCCTTACAATGACGAAGTAACGCAAATTCTTTAATCAATTTGGGCCGGACTTTCATTTGACGCAGCAGTCACATGCTCATACATGTGAAAAACGTAACAACTCCTGGAAGCAATTTGTTTTCCAATCAGTGGAGAGTGGGCAGTAGCGATAGATTTCCCAATCTCGTGAATACAGACGCCTGGTTGCAAAGAGAAGCTCCGCTCATCACAGTTTGAATATGGATGCTCTGTCTCATTTTTCTTAGTAAGCTGCTTGATTTCATGTAGGCTGGTGCAAGTAATCAATTTGAATGTGGATTTCCATCGGAATGTGACCTTCCGTTCCGTTTCATTTCAAGTAAAATTCACTTCATTTTTCGTTGTGGATATCCATTTTATTTCCTTTGAGCATGTTCCTTTTGTGAATTATGGTAACGTTTTCATGTGAGATTTCACTCTTGTGAATGTCCGTTTCATTATTACTGGTGAATTTATTTTTAATTTTCCTGTCGTGAGTTTATTTCATTTCTAAGATCTCATTTACATTCGTGGCTTTGTATTTCATGTTCATGCAGCAGTGAATTTTCATTTCATTTCTATTTCAAAGTCTCAGTTTCTCAGTAAACACTATGATTGTCAATTTGAGACTTGTCAAAGTCTCAAAGCTGCATCATTTTAAACCAAAATGAGTCTAATTTGATCTAAATATAGCCAATGTGTCTATTTAAATAAAATAAAATATTATATATATGTTTTTAGGAGTTGTTGATGATGTGAGAATATGCTAAATATAGTCACATAAAGTGTTTAAAGTAATCATCCTAAAGTCCATGATGTCTCAAATTCATGCAAAAGTTTCAATTTAATGATATCATCTCACATGGATATCATCATTATGAATATCAAAGTATACTCAAAGCAAAGTATACTCAAAGCAACTAGGTGAAGGCTTAATTCTCAAAAATTCAAAGAATGTCGACTCTTCTACTATGAAAATATAAATTAAAAGTAAACATTGTGACCAAGAAAATTCCATTTATTTTTACAAAGTTGAGTTAAGATTGTATGGTTATAATTGTTTTTGCTTACATTTTTTTCCATAGAAATCTCTTGAGACAAAAGTGACTATTTTTTGCATTTGGGGGTTCAAAATACAATGGAATGTTAACATCTAGGGTCAAACATCTACTTCAACATCCAATCCAACATTCAAATGGAAAATCTAATTTTTATATCCAAACCATCCTAATTATACATAATTCTTTTACACTACAAAGGTTTGGGAGAAGAAAGGAGATTATCTAAGATACCATTCATAATCATGCTTTAAGGTTGAAGAAAACTCATTATTGAGCGTGTATCCAAATACATGCCCTAATAAATCAAGACAATAAATAGATATTCATTGCTAAATATTCCACTAAAGAACATTAAATCCAGGATACAAATTTGAAAATCTATCAATCAAACTTTTACCTTTTATATCTTTTTGCTCACAATATTCAAATATTAGACATTATTTCACCTCAGTGTAGATAAAATTTGTCAATACATGAAAAAAAAATTTCAAACCTCACTAACATACAACCATAGTTGTTAAAAAATTTGATTAATAATAGGTGGTTCAAAGATTTGGATGTGGTTAGTCTTACAAGCTTTGAACTTACAAGAAAAGTAACTGAATTTCAAATTTGCACTAAGGTAAAAACTCTTAAAACCAAAAAAATAAGAAAATTGATATTATGTACCATAATTCCACATTTAGGGACAACAAACATACAACAATAGTATATCATGTCAATTTGGGATGCACTATTTGTTTGAGGTATAATTTCACCTTATAATGACAAAATCTTTTCTTGAATTTTTTCGTATTCTTGCTTATACATTTATACTAATATAGTATCCACCTCAATTTAATCAAATGGGTCATAAAAAAAAGATTATTTTTAAAATTTTTAAGCATTATTTTCATTAATGAATAAAAAGTTGTTTCAATAGAAGAACACCTCTGAAGCATTTTGATCATTGCCTAAAATATGGCCTTCAAAGTATTTAGTGATAAATGTATTCATTAACCTTTAAAGGTTCACAACTATGTTTTATTAAATAAAAGAATCAAAATTGTCATTTCTAATAAAAATAGCTATCATGAAAAGAATTAAATCTTTAAAAAAAAAATTGACAACATGATCTTGTGTTAGACTTGTGTAAGAATGTATGGAAAAAATTTCAAATCCTTTGAAATTACAAGTATTCAAAGTGAAAAGAAAAGATTATTTTTCACCTTACCATATTAGATTTCTAGACTTTTAAATCCCTTTAACTTCAGTATTTTGCCTTACAAAGTCTTATGGCTTAAATCTTCATAGTGGAAATTTGAGTTGAAATTTTAGAAATTGTTAAAAAAAACAAAACTAAAATAATTTCATCTTAAATTTTTTTTTTTATTAAGTTAGAAGTATATACAAGTATGAAGGAAAATTTAAATTGTTAATAGGTCAAAAATAAAATAAAAACATGTAATTTCTAATGGTATAATTGTTGTAGTAAATAATCTACATTTTGTGGATATCTTTGTTTTGTAAAATTATGAAAATTCAATTCATAAACAAATACTATGCCTAGATTACTACAAAAACTAAACTCTTCATTACTTTTACATAACTATCTGGCCAAATGAAATGAATAATAGGCCTTCCAAATAGACATATGCAAATTTTTTAAGAAAAATATTAATAATAATTAAATTCTAATTTTGTGTAGACTCAAGCATTTTATACCTTGTAGGCCATAACTTTTCCTTCTAGGAACCAAATGAAATAAAATTTATATTAAGAAAAATCTAGTACATTCCCTTGCCTTTAAATAAAATTACAAGAAATCACAAAGAAATTTGACATACAAGCCTGAATCCACATGTAATAAAGTCCATTTGAAGACTTTGAATATATCCTACATGAAGGTTAGATTTGGAAATAAATTAAATATTTTTTGGAATGTCTAAATGTTTGGAATATTACAAGTAAAATGTCCACAATGTTGCAAAAAATTTCATCAATGTTGTCTACAATTTTGAATGTTTCAAAATTTTGTAAGAAATTATAAAAATAGAAATTTCAAATCTGAAAGTTTTAAATAATAAATATTATTTGATAATTTAAATAACCAAATATAGTCAAACACTTTGACCAATAATCCACCCTTTTGATCTGACTCCCTTACAATGACATTTTGAAATAATTATCTTATACATTTGCTTCATTGTAATGCACTTATCACACATAAAGATTTTTTCATTCTTTGTATGATTATTGGCCAAGTTGTATTGAGAAGGTTGGAGAGAAATAATGCTACATTTCATGATTGTATTGAAGAAAATTCACAATATCTTACTGCATGAGCTTCATGCTACATGGTACGGCATCTTAACAGCATCATCTTTGAGACCTCTTTATTTTTAAACCACCCATCCCAATCCTCTTCTTTTTTCTCACAATATTTGTTTAAATTGATAAAGACTGCATTACTAAATATAAATGACTTGCTATGGGTTTCTATAGCCTTTTATTGAAACTTCTTAAATGGTTTTAAAAAGCTATATTTCTTCCATCTTTTATAATCAAATCAATTTCAGATCTTCCATTTTTCTATGAATCTAATAACCAAGTGCATAAACGTTCATGTAAAGTTCCTATACCGAAATCAAGTGAAATATTAGAGGGGACCTTATTATGTAGCTGTTGTTGGATTGAAGCTACTGACCACTTTTTGAAAATCTTTAGTGAAAAGGCTATTGAAGTATTACATCCGCCGGTTGTAGTTTTGATGTCAATATAATTTGCTGGGATAAATAGCATACAATTCTAAGGGTATTCTTTCTTCATCTAAGAATTTTTTTTAAATGTCAAATTTATGAATGGACCAACAATCTAAAAGCCAAATTATTTTTTGATTTGTAAGCAAATTCATTTGCACTAACATAATACTCATAATATGGATTCAATATGTTTTGCACAAAACATTGGCAAGCGTTCAAGTTGGACCAATGAATTTTTGTCATAGAAAAATAGAATTCATGGTCTAAGCATACTCTTGCAAGTGAAGTCTTTGGCAATCATTGGCTTGTTTTGCTTGTAAATAATATTATTTACATTGGTTGATGTCACGCATGCAATAACATGTCATTTGTCTTCCATTCCAATGACTTTGATGTCCTTTGAGCCTTTTTTTTTCCCACACACGCTCTTTGACCATTGGTACCAAATGTATTTGTGCAAAATGATCATTCAAAACTTTAAGCTTCATACCATAAAATTTTATAATACTACTTAGATTGTAGCAATTTTATAATACTACTTAGATTTTATAATATTAAGCATGTGTAATCAAGTAGTAAAGCTGAAGCAATAAAATGGAGTCGACCTCTATACTTTCCAATGCCAATGTTACAGTCCAACCAAGAAGGCTTATTTTCAAGACCACGATGCTTATCATAACTCATTGCAAGCACATGAACATATATCAAATTTATTCTTCAACTTGAAATATTTAAGCTATACGTGAGAACAAAATCCCAATTCTGATAGAACTTTGAAATGGATTCAATGTTTTTAGACAAAAATGTAACTTCATTAAATACTAGAGTTTTATCAATCAGGTGGAAATATAATTTTAATAGTCTTAAATTAAGTAAAACCACAATTGTTTCAAACACATAAAAAATAAGAAAATAATGCAATATTTGTTTGATAAGTTAGTATTGATCACTAAAGATGGAGGAATGTCATACATCTTCACCAAATAGGCAACTCTAAATGCCATAAATTTACCGAGGTCTCTAAATCTGAAAGAAGTTTGCTACATGTTGTAGTTGCACACCTATAGTTCCACTTCAAGTAATCTTTAATAAATTTGTGTCCAAATCATTGAGATTTTAATGTTTTCCAAAAGTTTGAATGCATGATTATCAACAAACTCTTGAATGATTATTTGTACTATGGATGTATTCAAAGCTTTGCCTGAGTGTTTCATACCTAGTAGCATATCACAAATCAACTTAACTAGATCACAACTTGAAGAAAGGGCACCATCTTGTGGAATCAATGGTATTAATTGACTCTATCATTGAACATGAGGAAAATATTTTTTCTTGAGGTGTAAACCACTTATAAAATGATCCTCTTGAAAGATGCTGAAAAGGACTTTTGTTTTATCCAAGTTTCCTATTTATACAAAATACATAATTTAGAAGAAGACATAAATAGTCCCTTTGCACAATCATTATGAAAAATGTTGTAGAGAGTGGTTTAGAATTGTTCAATCAAAATCTTGCAATGAAGCTTCAAATCCATGCTCTCTCATTGAAATAACTATTTTAGAGAAATCAAACACATAACGTAACACATAACACATAACACTTAGCACTTTACTTCTTGTTCTGCACTTGAAAGGAATGACCAATATTGGTTAAATTTCATAAAACAACAAATTGATACTCATACTCATCTTTTCAAAAACAACACATTTTCAACAAAAATAATACATTGTCAACAAACACAATTCATTATAAATTTTATATAAATTTATACAAGTTGTATAATAATGACTAGTATTTTGTTATTTCAAGAACCTTACAATTTTGGAAAATCTTAAAATTCCCTAAATCCTAATATTGCAAAACAATGTAATTTTCATAATCAAAGTTTGAAGTACCTATGAGCCACTTTCAAGTAATGTAAAGCTGTTCTAATCAAGGGTCATTTGGTTGCATCAAACTAATTTGTGTGTGATCCTCTTTTTTTCTGTATTTCTTTGGGAGCAATAAGTGATGGAATACTTGAGGTTGTAGACATTGACAAGTTGAAAAGTGTCATGGAAAATGAAGGTACTTTATGAAACCTACCAATTTTTCTTTTGATGAAGAATTGCTAACAACCTCAACTAGAGCCTTTATTACAACTTCTTGCACAAGATGTTGTGATAGCTTTTCCAACTCTAATTCTCTCTTCTCTCTATTAATTGACAAATTTATTCTTCCTCAATCACCTTTTTTTTCTTTCTACAACAATTTACACTTTTGTTTGCACCTACACTTTCTTGCTCTCTCTAATAGCATCAATAAGAAACAATGATTTGTAAGTTTTCAAAACACACATGCAATGTCTTGTAAAAACAACTCACTCCCTACAAGTACAAACATCTAAAAATCCCATAACAACTATATCAAATACTTAAAAATATACAAAAAAATTTATGGTAGAAGATTATATAATAGCTTCAAAGTGATAAGTGATAAGTGATGAGATTACAAAAAAGAGAACCAATTGAAGACAAGTGAAAGGGATACAATAAAAAATAGGAGAATATGCAAGCCACTGAAAAGAAGAAAACTAAAACACGAGAATGTTGAAATGCTAAAAGAAGGAATTTCACTTGACGAAACCCTTTGCACACAAAACTAAAGTCTTTTGGCACTCAAGAGCCGAATCAAACCTTCACATATGGTACACCCATAATCAACACTACCCAAAATGTGACATCCACATTAGAACCAAATAGAGTCACAAACACTAGATATTGATTACTCAAGATGTAGACAATCAAAACGTGAGACTATGAAAGCCTAGTGGTGGTTTTGGGTACCACTTGGAGGTAATACTTTCAAAATTCACAAGGTGTCCGTCCAAAAAAGGCATGCTAACGTGCGTTGGAATCCTCTTTCAGCTGCCAATAAGTTCCAATAAAGATAATTTATGTTCAATAATGGTAACAATGCTCAGTCCTACAGGTGCGTATACCTTATAGCACAAGCCTACTGGTACTAGAATGACCTGTTGACACTAGGGTTAAGGACACTCACCCATAGAACAAGTTGACATGTACAAAAATTCTTTAGAGCCCAATGCTCTCGTTCTGCTGCTCAGCTCTAAAAATGCTCTTCAGCCCATTCAAATAATCTAAGATAAAGCGTCTTGAAGTACTGGAGCCCAGAAACCCACATAGATTCATTCTGACGCAACAAAGACGAGCTCCAAAAATGAAAGTAGTGAATATTTGGCCTCCTCCAATAATTCATATTAACACAGGATAGCCTAGTTCCAGCTAGGTCACCGTAGATACAAAGCATGCAAATTCATAGCGAGTCTCGATCTCCTGAAGATCGAAACTATGGACAATTCCTACTTTACAGCCAGCTAGTTATTCTAATGACAACCACGAAACTTACACAGGGAACGGAGGTTCCACAAATAAAAAATCCCAGCCCGAGAATGGAACACTCACAGCTCTACCGTCGCCTGGGCAGCTTCAGAGCCTCAAAGCGTGCATCCAAATCATCCCCGTCCACAGTCCTTGGAGAAGGGTCCCTGTGAGAAGAATAATTGTCCAAGCCATACTTCTGCGTACCTGAGAAAGGTGAAGTCTCATGGTCGTCTTCATCGTCGAAGTGAGATGTCCGTGGTAAACTCCCAAGGCGTGAAGGTTCACGAGCTCCTCTTCCCACGGATCCTTCTTCGTCGAACAATGGAGAACCTTCACGGCTGCGTGACCCAAACTTGGAAGTGTATTGCTTGGCAGCAAAGGGTTGGTCATACGATGCATACGTATCTTCTGGTCTTATTGGATCATAATCGGAATCCTTTTTGTCATAGCTATGATCACTGGAGTCAAAGGCACTGTACCGCAGTGTACTCTTGTCACTGTTAGCGTCGAAGATGTCATACCTTTCAGAGTCGTCTCGGGAGGCGTACCTTTCCTGGTGGTCTCTGGAGACGTGTCTTTCAGGGTCGTCTCTGGATTTCCACTTGAGTCCACCTCCTTTAGGACTCCCGGATGTGTTGTTGCCACGATTGTCGCGCTCTTGCTTTCCGGATCGAAACAATACCGACCCCTCACCATCGTCATCACTATCAAATGCGGGTTTACTGGATGTGTCTGCTGTCTGAAAATTAAGCTTCGTGGCCTTCAACTGGGGCTTCTGTTTCCCATAGGGTTCAGGCGCTTCAGGGCGCTCAGATGCAGACTTGGACCGACTTTTCGTCCCGCCAGCCCCCCTGCCACGAGGTACATCATATTCTGCGGTATCGCTATCACTATCACTGAATTTCGATGGTGCTGGTGCTGGTTTCCTGCTCTCTGGGACGTACCGTCCGCGAAAGCCAGTGGATTGCACAGGCACAGTCCTTTCTTCTTCTTCTTCTTCTTCGTCATCACTGTCCAAATCTGTAGCACTTGATTCTTCCTCCTCACGTGGACGATTAGTAGCTTTCTCAGGCACCCTGGAGCTGTAATCACCACTTTGCTTTCTGGCTAGACTAGCAGCAGCTCGAGCTGCTGCCACTGCACGATTTGCTAACTCAGCAGCTGCTTGCGCAGCAGTAGCCACATCGGAATAGTCACCTTGTTCTTCCCTCCTTTTTGATAAATGAGTGTCTCCCTCAGTATCATCCGAGGACGTGTCCTGTCTTGCACCATATGACGGCTGAGCAACGGTGCCTACCTTCCGAACAGGAGGACCTGTCGGCGAAGGAGGTCCATACTGAACAGGTGAAGGAGCTTCATACTTTGTAGGAGGAGGGATATTCCTGAATGGGACATTCTGTTTCTTCTCGTCATAAGGAGATGTAGGCGAAGATAATCCATCAAAATCTGCAGGCATCTGCGACATAGTGATGGTGGGGACATCAGTCGCAGCATCAGAGGCTCCGGTGAATTGTGAACTGCTCAACTGGGATGACTGCACCTCATCCGCTCCAAGGAAGTGGTTCGGTCCATCCTGTACATTGAACGATCTGTTTAGCACAAAAAGAGGGAAAAGTGGACGTAATAAAAGGACAGAGGTCAATTGGACCACAAGGAAAACGTACATACATTGATTTGCCGGCAATAGATGCTGATCATAGAATGTAGTGATACTTGGATCTATTGTAAACAAGACAGCATGAGGACTGATAGAACTGGGTCGGACATTGGTCTTACAAGCAAATCTTCATGAGATTTCAATAGTTCTGCTTCAGTATCTGTAGGATCCCAGCCCACGTCATGCTCAGTAGCGATCTCCTTCATCAATTTCAATTTCACCTCCCCGGAAGGTGCACGTACTGAGAGCTTCTCAATTATCTGCCAAATCAATAATACACAGACAACATCCAAACGGATATACTCAGCATCATGATGAACAAATTCTTACATCTAACATTAATAATAAGTTAATAGACAGCAAATGCAACTTCTCTGTCCTGTTGCCAATGCAGAACCATGAAGAGCAGAATTGCAGTCACCTCACAGCAATACCATGAAGATAGACTTACCCGACGGTTAACCCCACATTCAGGACGCAGCTCTGCAGCGGCTGCTGCAAACTCTTTCCCGTATTTGGCAGCAAAAAGCTGGCGAATTTGTAGAAGTTCGGGCAAATCAGAACACCGTGGAGAGGCAAATATCAAGCTTGCGATGGCCTCCTTCAAATCTAAAGGGCAGGTCCTGCAATAAGAAAACGTCACACATGAGACCGAAGTACTAGAACCAATGACAAGATTGATAACTAGAACAATTTTTCATGTTGATAATTTAACCGAAGTACTCAATAAACAGCCTTATAGTAAGATGAACAAGGAATGATTATCATATGCTGGGACCGTACAGAACAGCAACACAATCTCGAATTGAGCGATTATCAGAATTGAACCCTAGAATTGAGCAAAAGTCCAGTTTTTTCTGAATTTATCCAGTCTCAGCAAAACAGTCCAGACCCACTGAAAACGAGGATTAGTATTAACTCATGATTGATGTACACAGACTAATGCACATCCCACCCCCACCTAATAACTCTAGCATGCCTACATTGTAACACTTTTAAGGGTTGTGATCTGACTGTAATCAAATTGATTCATCACGTCAGGATAGACTACCAGAATCATAACGGATAAACTAGGAATCGAAGAATAAGGCAGGAGAGATCAATTGACATACTTTTGTGACTCTATGATAGGGAGTCGAACAGCCACAAGCTCACAGAATAATTCGAGTATGTCATATGCTGCCAAAATGTTTTGCTCCCGGATAATGTGCTCGACCTGATATAAAAAAGTTTCATCTGATAAGAACGATAGTACAAATAAATAACTCAATGAAAAGGGGTTAAAACATAATTCCTGAAAGCAGTAATCATAACCAGCATAAGATTAGCAGGTCCGTGCGCTCGAAAAAAAAAGTGAATGAAGTTTGCATGGACAGTCTTAAGTAGGAAAAAATGAGAGAGAAGTACGCACACGAATCCTTGCACTCGGCTCTTGCCCGCTGGTGAGTAATTGAGAAATTTCTTTACGCATTTGCTTCACCTGAATTTCTCTCTTGTTTCGTAGCAGTTTGATGCGTGCCATTGCCAGTCTCAGCAAGGTCTTACTGCGAAGCCAAAAGTATTCAAAAAAATATTCAAAAGAATATGACTAACAATCATTTGGTAAACTAACAAACCCTTACGATCATAAGAAAGTGCCTTATGTGAATGCATTCTTGACAAATTGAGAAAACTGACACCAAACCAGACCCTTTAGAATCTGAAATCCTGCATTGTCGTAATACAATATAAAAATGCTATGCTCACCATTTCTGGGCCTTGAAACCCTTTCCAAGCATCGAATCCCACATGATGCTGGTTGTGGCTCACGTAGCTTCTTTCTGAGAAGACCCCTCCACCCCACGGTAAGCTCACCCAAGCTGCAACAATCACAAAACACGTCAAGTCTGAACTGTAAAAACCTCATCAAAACCTTGTACCGGTAGATAAAATTCATAGGAGCCTTCCTGTCCGTCCAGTCCCACATAAATTGATGACTTGAATAAATTACAACGATCTCCATAAACTTCGAGAAATTTCGATCAAAACCCGCGAAGTAATAGATAGGAAATCGAAGTTGAAAATCACTCGCACACCATCAATCATTCGAAATCAAATAAAAACCCATCCGCTAATCCAGTCCAGACACTCCACACGAAGCACATCTCCACCCCATAAATCAAACCTAGGAAAAAAAAATTTAATACTAGGATCGAATGTAAAATTCAGCATTCCGTGAGACGGAAGAACTAAGAGTCACCAGAAAATCACAAAAATAATCACCGCACGACGGATTCACCAACTTCGCAACCTACGTCCTTGAACCTTTAAAACTATCAAGTACAGGATCAAACATTCCAGTACAAGTCGTCGTCCTAATAGTGCTAGACCTAACTCCCAAACTTGATGAAGCACCTTACCAGGAACCTAACACTTGCACAAAATCGAAGCTGAAAATCATTCACATACCACCAACAACCCGAAATTCAATAGAAATTCCATCCACTTATCCATTACAGACACGAAATTCGAACACTCCGAATGAAGCACACCTCCAACACAGAAACCAAACCTAGAAATTATTCAAAAAATAGAGAATACTAGAATCAAAGTAAGAAAGAAAAATTCAACATTCCCTCCACCTAAAAACCACCAGAAAAAGCACCAAAGCAGTTACGAAAAGAGGGATTCACCAACCTCGCAAGCTTCTACTGTCGCCCTCGCAAGCTTCCTCCTTGGTTTCTGTCGCACTTCCCGCGCCTCAATAATCACACAGATACACACAGCGGAATCCTGCACGAAAGCTCGAAGGAGACGCCGACAGCTCCCCTCCCATACAACGGAACAGAGCCGCAGTAGAAGCGATCACTACAACAAGGGGATTGGTGACATGAATAATGAGAGACCACGGAGGCTTTTGCTTTTTGGTAGGGTTGGCTAGACTTCGGGAGAGACGAAGTTCCCAAAGAATGTCCTTCGGGAACGCGTTTTGGTCGTGGATCACCGTGCATCTACAGGAGGTTTAGATTCTGGATTCGGGAATGATCCACCGACCTGCTGCCGTGTCTGCTTGGAAACGTCTGGGAGAGTCCTTCGGGCCGTTCGGAGACTCCCTCAACATGGGATCGCACCGTGGCTCACAAGCTTCATGGCAGTGTTCATTTTAACCCCTTAACGCCTCAATCCTTTTTTTGAAATTTTGCACATTTTTGCTTATATCTTTGTACAAAAACATCATTTTCTGAAATTTCATGAAATTGGTCATTAAGGAAGGTTGTCTTCTCAAGATTCAAGTGTTACATTAGATGAATGGAAAGTTGGTTGGACAAAAGAGCACCTACAACATCGGGAAAAAGCCACCCATTGCTGCAGTATTGTTTCAATGGGTTAACAATATAGTATTGAAAGTGTATTGTTGCAGTATTGAAACAATATACTTTTAATAAAAATGCAAGGCTCCCATTGCTTCAATATTGCTGCATTATTATTTGCAGTAATGCAACAATATACTCTCAATACTATATTATTAACCCATTGAAACAATATTGCAACAATATTGAAGCAATGAGGGGTACTTTCCCGATGAAGTCCTCTGTTCAACGTCCAGGAAATGGACGTTGGAGCATTTAAAGGTTAAGTGAGGTGGCCCCCAAAGATTACCATTTTTTTGTTCGTGAAAGAAGGTTACTTAGTATCATTAGACCGATAAAAAGATTTCATATTTTCTTGTTGGCAAGTTAGAGGAGGTTCCAACACACCAAAGAACGTGACATTTTGAAATCGTATGCAAAAGTTATGAAGGGTCAAAGTTCTTTTTGGTAGAGGTTCAAAATCGTTTCTTCCACATAGGTACTTATTGATATGGGAGATGTACACAAAATGATGATAGTGGTTTGGGGTATGTGGTACATTTGGAGGAGACCACTTCAATAACAAAATGTTGTCAAACTTCAAAGTTTATTTTTTGGTTTTTTATAATTTGAATATTTGGTCCAAAAAAATTCCTTTTGTCAAGTGATGGATGATAATCATTAAAAATTAGAGATCACCAAAATTGATTGGATAAAGTACAAAAAAGTAGACTAAATGATTGATTTCCATTCAAAAATAGCTACATGATGGACTTTATTGTTGCCAAATGAAATAAAAAATGTATATATCTAGAAATAGTATTTGAACTCCAATTTGTTTGGTCCAATGGAAGGGACACTTCTATTTGTTGGCGAAGTTGATAGAATATACAAGAAGCAAAAGCATTTGTCAACTCTTACATGGAAGTGAAAATTTGAAGATGCAAAGCTTCCACCTTTGTTAACATGCTTTTAGGAAAGAAAGTTTGTTTCAAGGGATCCTTTTACTCATAAATTGACAAAATTTAGCAATTGACTTGACTTGACTTGAAATGAAAAATTTACTATTACTTTTGGAACATGTTATAGAAGAAAAGAATTCCAACCTTGTTTTAGGCTATATATAATACATCCACAAAAGGAATCTACCATATGGGCCTCTTCAACATCAGTAATTGACAAAATAAATTATTTTTTTATATCAATATGAATTTCAATACTCCAATTTCATGTTCTTGAAATTTCAAAACATCAATCCATGTGAATAAATTTTTATCCATTTGAATGATTCACATCTACTTTGATAATTCAATCATTTTTGTACTTTCAAACAAATATAAATTTACAATTTCTTAAAACCTTCATCATTTTCATATTTAGTTAAATTTTACCAAAATTAACCTTAAGAGAACGCAAGGCTAACCAACCTATCACCACTCTCATCTCAATTATGCCCTTATGTACCCCAAAGTGGTATATTTCGAAACAAAAATGTAAGGCATAGGTACATGAGGGTGGAATTGAATTTCAGTGGTCATAGGTCTCTCACCTCATTCCAAGCTCTTGCATAAACGTCTTTCATCAGCAACAGTAGCAAGCCCGTGAGCCATCATGTATGTGTACGAAGAATTTCATAGATTCAAATTGAGAAATCTATAGAAGGGACTGATTTTCAACTGGGACTCGGAGTCCAGTCCTCGAACTGCAAGTGGCTCCTATCTCCCTGAAATTACTCAAGAAGTAGATATGCCATCGGGAATCTGGCGAAAGGAGGTGATTGTATCTTCGATGCGGAAGATAAGGAATCTTTAACTGTTACAAATGCCGGTGCTTCATCGCCATAGCCAGGGCTCCAAGGACGGAGGGACTGAAGGCGGAGCTGCTGGCCGGATCGACGAGCCATGATGGCAGCTATGGCCTCTCTCTCGCTCTCCAGTGCGTCGCTGCGATCGTCTGCGTTTCTTCCACGCGATTTTCGGATCAAACGCGGGAGGAAGAATTCTTCTCGCTCGTCTCGTGTTGATCGGGGGAGATGCGTGGCGCAGATGGCCGTGCCGAAGCTCGTGGAGTTGATGCAGAACGGGTGAGAAGCGTTGCCTTTGACTAATTTCGATTTTCGTCTTGATCGTCTGGGATGCACGTTGTTCTTGAAATAAATCGCTCAAGTGTTGATTCGCGCGAATATTTTATAAATTCATTTGGCGTGTATTTTATTACGACAGGGAGGATTTTATTAATTAGTTAATTCATTTTCTTGAAGGTGTGCGTAGACTTCTAGCTGCTCTTGCCGCACCTTGCATTTAAATTAAGGTAGAGACTCCATTAATCATACAGTACATTAGAGCCTACATTGACCATACAGGTGAGTTTTGAATTGTGCTAAATGTGAAAATGTATTGACATTTTATTTTTGCATTTGTTTTGTAGCTTAACACAAAATAAATGTGCAAAATTTTAAATGGTACAAGTTTCTAGATTGTTGTAGAGAGATCGTAGGTAAAGATTTCAAGTGTATGGTGAATGGAACCTCTCCTTTACTGTATAGTGAACGGAGACCTTACATTACTTTGCGACGCACTCATACTGCATTCGTCAACCAGGATAATTATAATTATAATTTTTCTTGTCTCGGTAATCATTGTTAAAGTATAAATAGAATTTATCCCTGGAGAAATATGCGATGTGAAATAAATAGTGCGTCTCGCGGCATTGTAATACACAGTGTATTTTGTCCCGCATGATGCGCTTTTGATTTTTGCTGTTACTTGAGTCGCTGACTAATTAGATCTAGGGCTGATTTTTAGGTACTGCCGTTGATAGGATTCCAGCTCGGTTTCAGTGAATGGGACAAATCTGAAATAAATTTTCGGTGATTTTTATGCAGGATAGGACCAGAAGCGCATGAGTCTATGATTCAATTGTATCACGATGTTCTCTTTAGCGCTGTGAAGCTTGGCGTCCCTCTTCCCGCTGATGGCAATGTATGCGCATCTGACCGTGACAAAATCTCATGTTGAGCTTTTGGCGTAACCGATGCATTTGTACAGAACTTGGTTACTGTGAAATTCTCTTGTGATTTCAGCTGAATATATCTCGAGAAACTTGAATAGTAATGTAGCAGATCTTTCAGAAAATAATTTATTTTATCGAAGGTGAGCAGTTTCGCTTTAGATTCAACCGACATGTAAAGGGATGTTTTATCTTTCTGTTCTCTCTTAGGATCTAATTTTTATATTCTCTGCGTTAATATTTGTTTGAAAAAATTGACCGGCTTCGGATGTCTGGATTTGATTGTACAGTGAGATTAAACGCAGCGACGTTGTAATTTTACTGACCATGTTTGACTTGATAAATTCCACCTATGTATTTGATCCAGGCTGTGGCATACTGGGCCATTGCACTTCCTGTTGTGCTGCTATACTCTACGGCAACTCCTGGACCAATCGCAGGTCTTGCCGAATTTGTGCAGGGCCATATCAGTGCGAATTCTTTTCCGTAAGTTTTTTATCTAATAATCTCAGGTCGTTTCAGAAGTTTGAGCTGATAACCATTTACCTTCTACTACGTAAATTATTTTTCGTGTGATTCATCTATTTGACTCGTTGTATCAAACATTATGATGTAGAAGAAGGATTCTTGAGACCAAGATATCAATTGCACGGTTTATTTTTATATTGCTTTACTCAGATTTTTACATCATTGACCACCGCTGATATTGAACTGGGCTTGTACTAACGTGGTATGTTATTGGTTACTTGTACCTTAGTAGTGATTTTCGCGCATATGAAGTTGAGGTCGGGCGTCAGATGGGTGAGGGTTCGTTCGGTATCGTCTACGAGGGTTCCATTTACAAAGGTATCTTTGACTGTTTGAGTTCGAGTAAACTTTTCCAGCCAAAGTGGTATATGTTTGGGGGTTTCGCTGTTGACTCATGGTATGATAGGCTTGTTGTTTGACACTTTGGTCACTGCACGTGTATCATGACTTTGCACCGTACCCCAGTCCAATCTGGACCCCTAGTCCAGAACCCAATATCGCTGTCTTGCATCTTATTGTAGTATAAATTGCACACAATGTGCGATCAAACTCAAAGGGTTGGAATTCGGTTGAAAGTCATCATTTCATGGGTTCAATGAACACCACTATGTGGTTTCTACACATGACAAAAAGTTCATTCATTATTCTACAATCTCAAGGGACACTTTTGGATTGCCAATGGAACCACGTAGGAAATTAAGAGACACATCAGCATTGAGAAGGACAAGAATAGTCCCCTCTAGAGTCTACAATAGGAAACTATGTGATTTTGCTGTGCCAGCCTATAATGTGTCTTTCTTTTTTCAAAGTTGACCAAAATACATGAGAAACATTCCTTGATTTGTTGTTCTTTTGCAAAAAAGAATTTGTGAATCCAATAAGTGTAACTATGCGCAATGACCAAAGGGTCCACAATGGACTTGCCTTTTCTTTTGCAGGGGGAAAGCGGCCAGGGAAGCAGGCTCTGCGTGTGGTGTTAAAAAAGAGTAAAGTTGGGGTGTCTGGTGGTGATGAAATGCGCAATGCCGAGATACACATGAATCGGCGTCTTCAGGTTTTCTTCTCCAGATCACATATTTAGGATGGGATGTTACATTTATTATTTAAGGACAAGTCCAGACGTGATAGTATTAATTGCTGCAGAGGCATTAGGATAGCGTATGCGCGAGGCATCTTGTCTGCAGCACTATCTAATTCATCTACAATTTATGGGTATCAGAGAACAGCATCTGGAGCATGTGCTGAATTCCTGGGAACGGTGAATGTTCCTAGCTCTCAAGCGCGAGGCAAACTGTCAGAGGTTATTCTTTTCACTCCATAAAAATAGCTTGCTGTATCCATTATTGTGATACTGTTCGGATGTATGGTTTCGTAAACTTGAAACATAAAGTCTCACTCTAACAATGAGATCTACGTGATGACGCAAGTCACTGGATGTATGGTACTGTACGGTCAGTGTTTAGTCTGGATGCTGTATTGGATGCAGTCATGCTAATCTCCATATGATTTCATTCTGCAGGGGATTTGGTTGATTTGGAAGTTTCAAGGGTATATGACGCTAGACCATTACATGAAGCAGAAGAACTTTCCAGAAAACATTGCTCAAATTGTTCTTGGGCAAGAGGTGACCGCTTTGCCCTCCTATTTCATTGTTCAGTTACCTGTTGATTTCTGAATCCTGTAGGTCTATAGATTGCTGGAATACCTACTAACATCGTGCTGGAATGTGAATTTGGACTACGTTAGTATGCAATAGAAAGTAGAACGGCAATAGAAAGTAGGCAGGGAAGTGTTTCGGAGAGAGTTGAATATTTTGTTTGTTTCACCTAAAGTTTTTGGGACTGTAATGTTGCGTTCTAAATATATTTTTATACTTCTTCAGATAAAGAAGAGTTCTTCTGAAGCAGCTTCGAGCAATCGAAATGCCCTTATTATTCAGAAAATTATGCAGCAAGTTCTCACCAACCTGTGTGATCTGCATCGATCAGGCAAGCTTGGATCACTATGTTCAACAGAGTCTGCAGTCTGTGACTAAGAAATCATGCTTAAACTCAGTAATCACATTGGATGTGCCTTGATGCAGGTGTCGTTCATCGAGATTTAAAACCACGAAACCTGGTCTTATGTGAAGTCACTGGATCTTTTAAGTTCATTGATCTGGGTGCCTGCGTCGACATCCGATCAGGATTCAACTATGTATGGAGCTGCTATTCTATTCAATATTTGACTTCCGAATCTATATCTCCAGAACTATTCATCATCTAACACCTTTCTGAACTAAGGGAGACTATGATGCTTAGCATATGTCACCAATGATCCTGAATTTTTTCCCAGTATTATATCTGGCGAGTTGGTAGTTGTGCCTTGTTTTTGAACCAGTTATTTCTAGTTTACAATTGAAAAAAAGTTGTTGCAAGTTCTCCAATTGCGAGAGCAATTATTAAGTTGAAAGTGTTGCAATAATTTGTCATCAACTTAATAATTGCTCTCGCAATTGGAGAATTCTCGACTCTCTTTAAATTATCTTCTCCGTCTGTCATGCATGCATTCAAATTTATAACTATTTCAGCATTTTCTGGAGGGTTGATTCGATTCATTTGCCACTTGTCTCAGACCCCAGATGAAACAGTGATTGATCCAACATACGCTGCTCCCGAGCATTACGTGATGCCTACATCCACTCCGACCTTGCCTCCAGATCCCCTGTGTTCCCTAATTTCTCCCATTGTTTGGCTTCTCAACACACCAGATCGGTTTGATATTTTTTCTGCTGTAAGTTTCGTTTAATTTCAAATCAGCTGACATTAGTCTCTCGGAACAATTGCTTGATTTTTGGCCGAACTACATTTTTGTCTTTGTATGTGCGTATTGGGCGGGATTGCTTTAATTCGTTTTCATGTGAGACGCTGAATGGAGAGGAACATGTATGTAGGGTCTCATTCTGATGCAGCTGAGTGTCAAGCAGCTACGCCAGGATGTCGGATTGGTAACATATCTTTATATCCTTTTACCCTTTTTGTATTCTGCTTCACCTGTACAGTTCGTTTCCGAGTGCTTAGACCATTGACTTGGTCGACAGATCATTTTTGGCGCTAGGGGAGGCAATCCTAGGAGTTTTCTTCTTAGACTTACGCTGTTTGGGTCACTGGTTTTCCTTTCTTTCTTGTAAAATCTCATTTAGTCATCTACTTTGCAGAAAACATTTAATACGCACTTTAAGCGGGCTCGGTATGACTTGGATGTGTGGAGAAAACGATGCAGTATTAGTAGTGAAGAATTTGCGATATTGGATGCTGATGGTAAGACTACTAATCCCTTTGCTTAGAAATATATTTTCAGTATCATGTTTTGGCTTACGTGTGTTTTTACACATTCGTAGTTGGAGTCATTTGCTTCATATCTTTTTTGAGGTTCATTATTTTACCAACAGGTTGCTTGTTGCTTTCCAGGGGGTGCTGGATGGGAGCTTGCAAAGGCGATGCTCCAACCTAGACACAACAGGGCGTCCTCCATCTGGCCATGTGAGTTATTGCCTGCTTTTTATCATTTCATTGCCTCATTTTTAATCAGAGGTCTCGATTTCATCCCCAGGTACTAATGGACTTTCAAATGAATCTTGCATATGAGTCTGAAATTGGATGATGGTTTAAACACCTGCAAATGGACGCTCCTCAATGCCTTTGTTTACATTGTGCAGGGTATGTATTCTCTGCTCTGTAATAATGCTAGTTCATTTTAGTGACTAACAGCTCTTAGGAAATAACAATACAATCATCAAGTTTTTAGTTTTGACAGTAAATTTCCTTCCTTCAGCTGCAGGTCTTCGTAGCAGCCGTCCCTCAGCTGCAGCTGCCTTGCGTCATCGCTTCATCCAAGGCACTCCTTTACCGCGGCCTAGCAATTCACCTAAACTTGTACCAGATTTTGCGTCATTTCCATCTCTTCCTTCTCTTCCTTCTGCCCCTTCTTTTCCTTCACTTCCGTCCCTTCCCTCTGCCCCTTCTTTTCCTTCACTTCCGTCCCTTCCCTCTGTCCCTTCTTTTCCTTCACTTCCATCCCTTCCCTCTGCCCCTTCTTTTCCTTCACTTCCATCCCTTCCCTCTGCCCCTTCTTTTCCTTCACTTCCATCTGCCCCTTCTCTTCCATCTCTAGGTCAGTTGCAAGGTCGTGCCTTTTCTAGCGGAAGTGCTGTGGAATCAACTGTCGGTCAACTTAGAAACATGAAAGAAGCAGCTTCAAATATTGACACGGAGCGTGTAAGCTCTGACTCCGTAGCAGCTTTGTCCCCAGCTGCCTCAAGTGCTTTCGTGTTAGCAACAGGCTGGATCGTAAGTTGAAAGTCCTGAATGATACTCTCTTCGTTTTCTTGAGCGGATCGACTAAAAGTTGTTTGGTACCTACGTTTCTTCTCGTTTCTTTATTGTTTCATTTTTTGATTATCTCGCGATGTGCTCTAAATTTGTATTATTCAGTAGCAAGCATATTGTCAAGATATTATTCGTATGATAACATTATTGATGCTGATCAGTTTCACACGTGGCACGCAGGCCCTGACAGCACTGAATAACTCAGCACACTTGTCTTATGACATGGGTCGATGGATATTTCAAACCGCGGGTCTAAGTGGATCGGCGTGTTTAGCATTCTTTTTATTTATCAAGTAAGTTGGGATTTTCTGTCAAGTGATCGGCCTAGCTCCTCTCACTTTCGGGTTAGTCCTTGTAAATGCAAAGTGACACTCTTTTTCAACATTTTTACTTTGAGCTCATTGTTTTAAATGATGTTTCGTTCGTTTTTGTAGGCCGTGGTTGGAAGAGCAAGAACTTGCAAGTAGGAGAGAGAGGGAAATGCAATCCACATTCGTAACAGAGCAACTTGCCCCGGTTGAAATCGCCCGCCCTGATTCTCCAATATATGATACGGTGAAGCTACTTCCTTCAGGCAGACAACCTGGTACAGTACGGTTTAATACTGGACTTTCAGAAGCTGTATTAGCCATGGAAGCTCAATTAGTCTCTTTGGAGGCTTCTATACAGCGTGAACAAGAGTTCTCTGCGCAACAGCTAGAGAGCCTCGCAAGGGTTAGTGGGATGTCCTTCCCCACATGCTTATGTTACTTTTCTCTCCTGTGTGTCGAATATATATTGCTATTCTCCAAACGAAATGAGGTGTAATTTATATATCTGTTTGCTCAAAGTTCATTTGCGTGCTCCCGATGAGGTTCACAATCGTGTAGCGAATTGATTTTTCTTAATTGGGAATTGCAAATCCAGAAATTTTATTATTTTGTGGCAGTATACCATCCGTGTGACTGGAGTACCAGTTTTCAATGTCTTTGCTCATTTGTGACGTGATTGTTCAGATGGAGAAATTGCTTGTTTTACCAAGTGAAGTAGCTTATGCTTCTTCAAGTGAAGGAGCGGACGTACCATTGTCTGCTAATGGCGCATATGCCGGGAAACCTTTCTCTGAGTATATCGGCTGAAGACTCTTTCAAATGTGAGCGAGTGGGTGGTCTCAGAACTCCAAAATCAAATTGGCGACAAATTAATAGATTACGATGGATGTGAATTGCAGAAGATCTTCATGATATTGAGGTGACCATAATGACAAGAGGCGAGGTCAGGATAACCCCCGAAGAATTTTGGATTCAGCATTTGGTCATGGTACTCAATGTGCAATGATGTTTGTCATTCAGCAGAATGAGTGCGGAGTCTTACACTAGCCAAAAGTAAGGTAAAGTAATGCTTATTTAAACTTCTGGAAGTTTTGTGTGTGGATCTCAACCCAGAATGCGAGCAACTCAAGGGTAGCGGCAGGTTCCAGCTGTTTCACATTTAATCGAATTTAACTCACTACGGCACTGGGGATTCATCATGTAATGTTCTTAGGTTGCGATGTGTTCTTATACAAAGCAGTTCGTAGTTTCAAATCTAGCCAACATGCACGTACCGTGCATTTTCAACGGCTTGAGAGGTTGGAGAACCCAATTCATGATATCCATGTATTGTGGAACTTTGTTTTACCGCACTTGCAGTCCACCACTTTACTCTTGTATGTCCTTAGTCTGTTTTGGGTAGGAATGAGGGAATAACAGTTTGGTATTGAAATATTTGTGCGTCGACATACCTGTAACAGTTACTATGCACCGCAAGGTAGCTGAAGAGAGTACAAAGACTTTGTAAGGGATGTTGGCCTGGCCAGGGCGAATTGACCCCCTCATTGTGTAGTGGTTTACCCCTGTGGAAAACACTGGAATTTTTTATTTGCAACACGTGATGAAGTTTGGAAATTTTGAATTCATATTTGCAATCAGAGGCCCCAAATTAGTGAAGAGAGGTGAAGGAGTACAAAAAAATGTGGCACAAAGTAGGGGTCAATTTTTTACATTTCTCCTTGGCTAGGGCAATGAGGGGGGCAATCTTCCTTGGCCATGTTGGCCCATACTTAATAGCAGTCCATTTTTGTGCATGGTGTGCATACATTTAACCCTTAAAGGACAATTTGGTGATTGTGGAAATCACCCCTTTGGATATTGTGGGAATCATTGAATTAAAAAAAATGCAAAAGCACTTGTTTGAAAGTCAAACTATTATAGAAGACCTCCCTTTTTCACAACAAAATTTTGAGGATGAATAGTTTCATTTTTGTCTTGTATAGAAGGATTCTCTATCATTCATTGGACACAAAATGTCCATGGCAATGTTTATGGATTAAGGTTTTAAATGTATGTTTTTAATATTTAGAAATGAATACATGATCTTGAGAGTTTTCCAATCCACTTTGCCTATTGTCCCTCCAAATAATCTTCTAACTTTTTATTGGTTTATAATTAGAAATTGAAATTTTATAATTGGATGTGCATTCCAAAGTACTTTGAATAGGTACAAGAAAACTCAAATTGGACATTAGACAATGAAAATAAACCAATTCAAATCTAACTAAAAGACAAAAATCATAAAGGAGTTGGCAAATTGTGGTTATTAAAACACATTGCAATCCAAAATTTGTAAAAATGGCAAATTACAAAAAAATACACATGTATTTTGTTCAATTCATTTTTGAAGAAAAATAGACACATTATAGGTGGTCAAATTAAAAGCACATAGCTTCCCATTGTTGTTCCTATGGAAGACTATTCTTGTCTATTTGGATTCTAATTTGGTTCTATGAACTCCTTACATGGTTTCAATGGTAATTTGAAAGCATAACTTTAGATTGTAGAATAATAAGTGAACCTTTTGTCATGTCTAAAAACAACATGGTATGTTCATTGAAGTTATAAAATCATGATCAATTCTACATTCAAGTCATCATAATGCTACGTCTTTGCAATTTTTGCTATGTTAGGATGCAAGAAAGTGCAATTGGCATGAGAGCAACTTTCAGACTATGTAAGTTTATAAGTAAGTTGAATCTTTAAAAAAACGGCGTCTAACCATATTTTTAAACCTCAAAGTCCATCTCTCTATGCTCCCATTTGCAATTATATATAAATGTATTTTTTTAATTTTTTTCAAGTTTGTGATCACATATCTTCTATTTCATAAAATTCCAACGTTTTTAAATTAAAAGTTAAAATTATTGTGAATTTTGAATAAGAAGTGAAAAATTAATATCAAATACAAAGTGTGTTTAAAAAATCTAAGATTTATTTCATATTTGTATATATTATTGTATAGAACATCATGGTACAAATCAAATTTTTGTGTTATTTTTAAATTAGAAAATCCACTTTTTATAGTTATAACTCCAAAGCTCAAATTACAATAAAATATTGAATTTAAGGATTTTTTTCAAATTTTTAAATTTGTATGAAACTAAATTTGATAAGCCTCATTTCATTATGAGTCTTGAATTTTTTTAAAGTCATTTTTTTTAACTGAAATTCAAATAAAGCTAGAAAGGAAAAAAAAAAAAAAGCTACCTGAATGCATTACCCAATGATCCATTGATTTTCCATTTTTCTTACGTAGTAAAGTCAAAAAAATATTCAAGGAAGAAAAATTGAACAACATTCATTAAAAATCAATTCAACCAACTCTTCCAAAAAAATTTGGATGAGTTCTTTCTTTTTCCAACCTTGAGGGCTCCCAAAATTATCCAGAATACACAAAAGTTCTTCATTGGCATTTCTAATCATGATCGTGACAATTCACTTGGACGTCAATGCATTCATTTAATTGTTGTACCTAACTTATTTTTTATTAAATATTTTTTATACATCTTCAATAAATTATTTTCAAATCTTTATAGACTCTATATACAATCCACTTAGATAGAATTTGGTAGGAACTGTAATGTGTGGCAAAGACAAATTTGTGATATACTTTTTGAAGGAAGACCACCCTCACATAGGGGTTTGGGTCCCATATTACAAAGTGGCTTGTTTGCCTTTCTAGTAGATTTTGTCTCCGTCATCATTATCGTGAATAGTCATGGTAAGGTAGGATGCTCTAAAAGGGACCATTTACGGACTGTTACACCTTTTTCATAGGCTTCTGTAGATCGTAAGATTTTTTACTTATTTTACAAAGAAAGATAAATGGATGCGTCATCTAACACAAGTGGTTTCATAATTTTCCAAGCAATATTGAATTAATTATGATTTTTCAAAGTTTTTGGTTCTAGGCACCTATTTATGACAATAGGTCTGGCAAAATCAGCACACATGCGGCCTATAAAGGGAGATGAGAAAACCAAGAATAAGCATGGAGATTTGCAATAAGTAACAAGCAAAGGTCCTTAAAGCGACCATACTAATATCCAATCAATTTCAGATTTTGCATTCTCCAAATAAAGTAGTTGGCTTGTTAACTTCTTATTTAATTACATAAATGCCCACCTATCACTACATTTAAAATGAACCTAATCACATGCTTTAACCATCCACATTTAAACTTTAAAGCGATCTTTAACACACTTTAAGTTGTTCTCACTTTATCTTCAATTCATTAAAGTTCTGTCACATATTCATTTTAAGACCACTTGAAGTTCATTTTATACCTAAATATAGGATCCATTTGAAGAGGATGGGCGCTTTTACAGCATACTACCTTAGTGGTCTAAGAGCCTAACGCCTTCTGGACAACATGTGCAAGAGCGTCCCGTCAATCATTTCTCACATTTCCTAAGGATCCAAGTGCATTAAGAGATGCAACATAATCAAAGGTTGTTTCTTCAACATTAAATTGAAAAGGCTCAATGCCATATCTTGTGCCATGTAGTGACAAGGATTAAGGAAGATTCTAATGCCTAAAGAAATTAAAGATGAAAACAAGCCATTTTCATGTTCATCTACCATTTTAGTACAATAGAAAATATTTTTTTAAATCTAATCTTACTAAGAGATATTGACGATTCTTTTAAAGTAAATGCGTCTTCAAACTAAACCATTTTAAGGTTTTAAGATTTTACTCTCTTCTCTTATTAGTACCTTCTTTTTTTAGTCTCTTCTTTGAAAAGTTCCATCATTTTAGGGAATTGTAAAAGGTCTCCTATTTTTATTCAAGTTATGATTGGTAAGCACATATAAAGAACCTACTTATTGATGAATACCCTAACATTTTTCATGATTGTAAGGGTGGATTATGAAAGGATGGATTGGCACCTTTAAAGTTGTTTGATTTATTTTGCGCAAAAAGTGATGTTTATAGGAATAATATATTGTTTACATCTACAAGTACAACTAGGAAGGAGCCCCTTATGTAGTTCATATTGCATCTTATGCAAATCTAATGCTCTCCAGACTAATATAACTTTCAAACCTTCCCAAATTGTTTTATACGGATGTTTTATTTGTTGAAATAAATTCTCAAAGGTTGCAAATTCCTAGAAAGGTAAAATTGTAAGAAAATTATTTCATTTCATCTTTAATTATTTCTCTAGGGAAATTAACTCCCATTATATTTGTACATTTGTACAAAATTAGCATTAAAGGCAAAATTGCCAATTTTAGACAAATTTTTTATATCCTTTCTCATTTTCATATAAGAAGGACAAAGAATTATATATATATAATAAAAATATAGATGAGAACTCATATATTCATCCAATAACATGATCATTAGTTCCAAAATATCAATACTAATCTAAAGTTTTGTAACATCCATTATTACAAAATGATTTATCGTTGAATATATTCTAGAATTTTTTATATAAATTTTGAATAAATTAGTGTTATATTCATCTACTTGCACCTACCACTATGAAGTGATTATTTCTAATTGCACCCAAACAAGCAATTAAGCATTGTTTGTATAATTAAATTAGATGTTTTTTATTTAATCTTGCTGGAAATTACAAAAGTACTATAGATTCTCTTCTTATGTATTTTTTAGACACCTTATGAATAAACTATGAGTTTTCAAATTGCCAAAAATATGTGTATCCATAAATATCCCTAGGTTGTTGTAAATGGAGGCAATACATTTTAGACAAGAATTGCAAAGGTCAGTTTTAGAAAGGAATTACAATTAGGGGCACTAACAAATTACCCTCTCTATATGTTATAAGTAAAGAGCATGTAGCATTGGTATTATTCATTCTATCCTTAGATGTATTGTATAGGATTAAAATGAATAAATTATTAATTTATGCAAACTTCAAAAGTAGATTGGAGTTTTTTTTCTTACAAATAAGGAATAGAAAATTTCTAACACATACAACATTATAGTAAATAATAAATTTTTAATATAAAATTTAACTATTAATTAATTTGTTATTAATTAATTAATTTGTTATCTATTTATAAATAATATATATTCTAACTTATCAATTTTTAGGCTATTCTAACACATAGTGACTCAGGTACATTCACAAAAGATGTTATGAAGAATGAGTAACATTTAACATCTAACATTTCTCTTTGAGGATTTAGAAGAGGGGTGAAATTCTATAACATATGAGATTTTTATATTTATTGTGGTAACAAATATAGAGGATTATCTGCATTTACATGTGACTAGGGATTCATTGCAAGACTCTATAAAAATATTATTAGCTTTGTCAATATTCTATACCTTAAATGAAATTGTTCATTTGTTTTGTTTGTTATGGTGAGATCCTTTGGACCATATGTCTTCCGGTCACATTCTTGGTAACATACAGTCAAAAAGTTATTAGAGGGAAGGTGTGTACAAGCTTTGTTTTGTAGCGTTTAGACCTATAATAGTGAATTTCAAAGTTTTTATGAATTAAAAGATTAAAAAATAACTTTAACTTTTATATTGATTGTCACAACAACACTATAAGTAGAGTTCAATGCACTCTTAGCATCCAAGAAACTTTGAGTTTCAAAGCCTTTTTAAAGTGTAGTTTTGGGATATTGAAAAATGGAATTTTTTGGACATTTTCAGAGAGCACCATTGGACATTTTATTGTTGAATTTGAGATTTTCATTTTATAGGCATCTAGTACGTGCTCAAGACGATGTTTGGACCTCCATTCATTTTGCTTCCCAAAGCTTCATCTCCTTCAGTTGGGAAATACTCAAAGAGATGCAAAAAATAAGAATGAACAATGTTCATTGATCCCTCTAGTCATTCCATTTGTCTTTCGATTGATGATTGCATGGATGGAGGTAGAACTACTACTCAAGGTTGTTTTGCTAGTCCCCCAAAACAATCAAAAGCCAAATTCGGCCTATTTCAAAATGCAACAAGAAGATCATTTTGGAACAAAAAACTAAGGTCAACAAGAAGATCATTTTGGAACAAAAAACTAAGGTCAACAAGAAGATCATTATGGGACGGAGGGAATAAATGAAAGTTATTCATAGCAGATGATTTCAAAGGATGAATGTATAGTGTCTTATCAATGAATCTATTACCTTATATTTAAAGGTATGTTTGTACATGGTGATAAAGAGTGTTACTATTGAGGATCATAGAAATGAATTGAGACCTACTTTTAGACCGGATTCACATTGCAAACATCACCCCTAACACCGCAAACATACCATAATTGCCTAAGACTTTAAAGTGACAAGTTTGGCTGCAAGTTGCAGGAAGACATGCTGACTGGACTGACTTTCGAGACTGTATCCCCATGCCGAAGCATCTGGCAGGATGAGCGTCCAGGGCATGCCAAATGGACTCTCCCCACGTGGCAGATCGCTCGGCCCAGCTGTCCTTACGGATCCTAAAGGCGTCGATCGTCCGTCCGTCCATCCGTCCGTCCCTCGATCGTCCGTCGATCTTCCGTTGATAGTGCGTCCCTCATCTCCCATATCTCCACAATCCCCTCCCACTACGATCACCATGGATTTCCGATCTCGCTCCCCAGGGATTGTCACTGGTAATGCGTCCCCAATTGCTGCCAATTTCGTATCTAGGTGACCTCGTTGTGTGTTTGTGGTGTGTCGAGAATCAATTTTGGCAAGAAAATCGTATGCATTCTTGAAATTCTGCTTTGTCTGACCCAAATCGTGAAAATTTCCAGAATGTTTCAAGGTGGCGAGTTGTGTACGTTGAGTCGGTACAGATACGAAAAATTGAGGTTCGGAGGGAAATGTATGGCGAGATCGCAATTTGAGACCTCGTGATTCATTGAGTCGGTATTTGCTCTTTGAGTCGATGCTGTTCCGACACTGAGGTCACGTTTGGTTTTTGAGAATGGCTTTGGTTGTCGTCGTGGCTGCTATGCCTTTGTGAAGGTGCATTGGATACAGGATAGAAATCAATGTTCTGTTTTAGGTCTTTTCGGTTGTCTTGATTGTTTCGGAAAGTTCTTTTTTTTGGCAATTGTGAAATCGTAGCTGCTGTTTGTATTGAGATGTTTTTGTTAAAGAGAGGCTTGTAAAATACACTTTGTTGGAGATCTATACGGATCTCTCTGTCAAGGTTATATTCTACGCTAGGGGATAGTCTTGAGCTTGTTGGACTTCTTTGCATGATTCGCTTCGCGGTGAGCTTTGTATAATGGAATCTGCTTTCGTTTATATGCTCTGGGCGACATGAGGTTTTAATTGGATTCAGTTGCTTTATTTCCTGCAGGTATTTGTATTCCAAAATTGATCACCTTACAAAAACTTGCTGTAGGGGAAGAAATGCTAGGGCAGGGTCAGTCCAGTTAATAATTGCTGTGATTTGGTTGTGGCAACCTTTCACATGTTTCAAAAAAACGAAAAAAAACTTGGCTGCTATATTGACGTCCATTCTTGGAATTGTTGCCTTGGCAGGAGCATCGCCTGTGTGAGAACTGGCTATCCCTTGGGTTACAATGGCGGATAGAAGTTCTCCTCGAACGAATCTTTACCTGACCTCGCGGTGGTCTCCCGAGAGAGGTTTGCTGCCGGCAAAAGGATTCCAGTGGATTGAAGACAGGCTGCAAGAAGCGAGTAAGAAGCTCTCCAGACGCAACAGAGGACGGGTGGGAAGCGTAAGTAGGTATGGCAGCAGTTGTGAGCATATGGCTAACCGAGGGGGCACCCTTGGCTTTGCTCGGGTCACTGGTGGCCTTGATGACCCTCAGGTAAATTAGTTTTTTCCAAGACCTTTCTAAACACATTCATTTTCTGACTACTCGTGCAATTTCTGACTACAATCTTATTAGACTTTTGTTAAAATCATTCACAGTGGGGATGCTGACCTTGATTTTGTGAATAGTTAGGGTCATGCAATCCTTTTTTTGGTGGTTCAATCATGAATCGTGTACAGTGCTGAGTTGAAAGGATAACTTGAGTTTACCAGACCATTTATGGAAACATGCATCGCATATTAGGTCACATGAGTAATCCAAATGCCCTGGGCTTGATGGTAATATGCATTCAGAATAGAATTGCATGATCATACGTATAAGATAATGTCACTGTGATAAATTATTCATCAGTACTAGCTGACTTCTATTTGTTGTCAAGGATTCAGTGATTTGGGCCTCTCTACATGTGTTTTCCGGACAGAGATTTTTTCTTTTGATGTGTTAATCTGTTTCATTGATGAATGCAGCAAAACTTCCAGGAGGCGGAAGATAGGGCGCTGACGACGGTAGCGGAGCTGGGAGAGAAGGCAGGGGAGTTTAAGGAGTTTGCTAAGGATCACCGAGTGCCCGTTCCTCAGACGCATCTTCCTGGTGTGGGGCCAGTCCGTAGTTTGGTGCTTAAGCAGGTCAGTCTTGATACAGCTTGAATTGAAAATGTTGATCTGTCACTCTTGTCTTCAAGTCTTTCAGGATTTTATTCAATTTCACTTGATATTGACGTGTCCAAATACCATCACTGCCTTTGCTAATTAGCATTTTCTTGATAAAATGCTAATGTAGCAGGACTTGCTGACCATGGTGCCTAAACGGTCAAAAAATGGGTCACGTCCTTGTCTATAGGAGTTGGAATGAATAATTTTGGAAGCTTGTATAAGTATAACAGATTATCTGTTATCTATATATAAAGAAGCAACCACGCCCTACATTTTTGAACTATAGAACTGAAATAAGTTTTTGAAGTTTCTAGAATTGACTACCAGCTTCCAATGAATGTGAACATTTTATTTTTAGCTTGGGCACGTGGGGTAATAGCGTAACGTGCAAGTGCAAATTCTAATGTTCTTACTGCTAACTCAGCTTTGGTTTTGTGTAGTTGTTATGTGGTATAGTAGCAGGTGGGGTGGCAGGGACTCTAGTCACTCCACTTGAAATCATCAAGACGCGTGTCATGGGGGGTCAGGGAGGCCGCACAGTCGGCCAAGTTGTTCATAGAGTGACGGAAGTGGAAGGAGTTAAAAGCGTTTTGACTGGTAGCTTCGCTATCAGCATTATTCGCACAGCAATCGACAAAGGTGCCCAGGTATGAGGGCGTTACATGCCTACATATGAATTCGAATCTCTTATGTTCTGTAGCATTAATTTTATTTTGTTTGAATATGTCATTGTCAACTTTGAGTATTCAGAGAGACATCGAATGTGTTCGATTCAACCATGAATGTACTTCGATTCAAGGATTGTAACTTCGCATTTACGCAATTTAGAGTGTGAATGGCGTCTTTTGGAATTAAGTCTTAAGAATTTTTAGGATAGAATTTTTTGCATTTAGGATGATGTGGAGTACATTTAGCTTTTGATACTTACATGTTTGTCAATAGCCCCAAGATGCAGATGTTGTCCCATTTTAATGAATTTGGTGTTGATTGACAATCTAAAAAGATGGATGGGGGGATCCAAAACAAGTTAAGGACAAATGCTGGTGGTTGAAAGATTGTGTGCTTAACTAACAGCAGGTAAAGGTCTGCTCTAACAAGTGATGTGCTCTTTCTGCAGTTTACTACGTTTGAAGCAGTGAAGAGGACCGAGAGAAGGGAGAACGTTAAGGATCCCAAAGTGTTACCCTTGCCTCGTACCATCCCCATAGCCACCTTAGCGGGAGCGGCAGCCGGGTTTACTTCAACATTATTGTCTTATCCGTTTATGGTACTTAATGACCGTGTGGTTTTGAACGTAAGTTTTCCCATCAAACCATATTACATGTCTGAAATGCGTAGCAGAGGTTATAAGAAATGCAAAAAATGCGACACTACGTCGTCTTGCTCCGATGTGTACAAGTCCGTTGTATTGTACCTACTCAGAATAGTGACTTGGCTCTTTCGGGTGCGTATTGCCTTCCATTGTGTTACTACACTTGTGAGGAAGGTTTGAGGTGACCACATCTAAAAACGTCAAGTATTTAATATTTTTAGAATGGCCAAATATTTATATTTATTCTTTGTAGATAGTCAAAGAGGATCCCGATGCATCAAAGAATGTTTTCTTTTATTTGGACACTGTATGCAAAAGGTGGAACGGTTCAAAGTTCTACTGATAGGCGACCTGAAACTAGGACGAGTTCTGATGTTAAGGAGGTATACAATCTGAAATCAATTCCGGTATGTGTTTATTGTGCAAGATTCTAGGGTAAGGGGGAAATTTAGATACGTGTTGCAATTAAGGTAGCACGTACTTAATGCGACAATTTCAAAATCTTGCTCAATGAGTTCATATTGATTTTGGGGATGTACATCACTAAATATCAGAACTAGTGTTAGAATTAGACCATCATCAAATATGTTAAACTTTGAACTGATATAACTTGTATCCAAATAATGCATTCTTTGGTGAATAGGAATCCTATCTAATTAGACACTGTAATGAGAACATTAAAAATCTGATCATTTTTAATAATACTAACTCTGCTCAGCGCTTAATTAAATGTGTGGTTACCATTTATACCTCTATCTTCGTATTAACCCCTAAATGCCAGGAGCACCAAAATTTTGGTGTCTACAGAACTTTTAAGTTACTCTTCTAGTGGTTTTTATTTTTCAAAAATTCTTTTTGAAGTTTTGGCATCAAAAATCCGATTTTGAAAAATGAATGATTATGTTTTTTCTATTCAAGATTCTATGCACGGGTGTCCATTAGAAATCTTGATTTTCTAGTGTTGAGGACTCTTGGAAATGAGCTTGGAGTAAAAATCACATTAAAAATTCATTTAAAAAAATTGTAGAATAGATTTTGAGATGTTGCATATTGATTGGGATTATGCATGTTATGCCCTTTAAGCTCATATTTTTTTTGGTGACCAATTTTTTAGGTTTGACATGTGAAAAGAGGATTGAAAGTCTTCAAACCACTTTCACAATTTTTACTCCTTTGTGATCAAACATCATAATCTTTCAATCCACAAGTGATATTGTTGTGTTTTCTTTTTCTATGTGATCTCTAACATGTCTAATTTGGTAGTCTAATTTGGTAGTCTAATTTGGTAGTCTAATTTGGTACGGTTATAATATTTTTTTAAATTGATAAGACTTATCAAAATGTTTGACTTTTTGTTCAGTTTAAAGTAAATTCCAAGAAGCTTAAAAAGACCTTGGGCATTTTAAGGGTAAACAATGGTGATCATGTCAACTAATTTATGGCTCTCTGAGCTTTTATCTGCAGAAGGAAGCCTACAGCGGCTTCGTGGATGCCTTCGTCAAGATTTTCAGGACCGAGGGCTTGAAGGAGCTGATGCGCGGGGTGACCCCAAGTCTCATCAAGACGGTGCCCAACGCAGCTGCCAGCTTCTACACTTACGAGTCCCTCAAAGACCAATATTTGAAGGAAAGAGGAAAGAAAGACCTGGACACTTGGGCGTCGTTGACCATCGGTGCTGCAGCAGCTGCTGTCGGTACCACAATCACGTACCCTTTGGAAGTGGCCCGGCGGGAGATCAGCTTGAGTGCATTGCCCAAGGGAGCTGTGAACGTCGGCAGGAACCTGCAGTACAACAACGTCGTCCAAGCTTTGAAGGGGATCGTGCAACACGAAGGGGTTGCTGGCCTCTACCGGGGCCTGCCCTTGGAATACGTGGAGATTGTGCCCATGACGGCCGTCACTTTCGCTGTGTATGAAGCCGCGAAACGGGCTTTTATTGCCATCAACGAGGAGCGTCGCGATGAAGCTAAAGGCGGACCGGATGAGTGAGAAACTTGTGTGAGTGCCCGGATTTTACTGATCCACTGTTAACGTAAAGAGGTTCAGGGTGGTGTTCCTAGTGTACAGGACTGGACAATTAAACTGTGTTTTACTAGTGTTTTTTATTTGTAATCTGAACAAAGTTAACGTCACGGATTGGTGTATAGTGCTGTGGATTTGAAGTATTGTCTGCTTACTGGGAAGATGGGTGGCAAAACTCTGGAAATTTTAATGCTTTGAGTTTTGACAATGGTTGTGCTTGTGCATGAGCCCGGATTTGGCTGATCCACTGTAACGTAAACAGAAAGAACGTGTGCTCCTATTGTACTTTGCAGAATGGGTTTTTATTTGGGGTTTTGATTAGGACTCTGAACAAAGTTAACTTCACTGATTGGGGATTTGGAGTGTATGATTGTGTGTTTATTAACACTTGGGGTGCTTTGTCTTTGCGTACCAGAAAGACGGGCAGTAAAACTTTCGAAATTTGAAAGTTTTGAGGTTTGACAAATGTTGTGCTGGTGAGGATTAGGGTTCATAACATTCTTGAACTTCAAGGCAAGGTTTTCCTGGAAACGAAGGCTCCTTTTCATTGTAAGAAAATCGTAAATATATTCAGTTTGTTCCAGAATATTTATTGGTCTATATGATGGCTTACATTATAAGAAGTTTGAGCCTTGAAGAGGGCCTTCAATTCCTTGATAGTAGAGAATGTTGGCCTAAAGAATCAAAAGAAAATTTAAATTAAATTAAATTATTTATTTATTATCTTTTCTAACAAATGGAAGGGTTTGGATTGCATGGGATAGTTTTAATAAATATTTTCTTAAAACAATATAAATAATTTTTATAAATATAATTTTTAAATTAAACATGAAATTACAGATTTTTGACAATCTAATGTGGCATTGCTAGTGCCACATTACATTGTGATTTTTTTTTTTTTTTTTTAATTTTATTTGTATTATTAAATTATCTAGCCAACATTGTACTTGTTCACAACTTGAGGGTTATTTTCTTAACAACCCTTTCGAGGTCTAATATTTTTTTAATATATTTGCTTCTATATACTACAATTAATACTTTTATATTTCTTTAACAAATTTTGTATTATGAGTTGTATATAAGACGTAGTATATTTGTGTGTTAAGTATTTTCATATTTTTTATTTGTTTTACATAAACAATGAAAGTTTTATAATATAGGTTTGTATGTTTTGGTTTAATTTAATAAAATCCTATTAGAAATATATTTTTAGGTATATTTTTGCTTTTACAAAATATATGCATTTATATTTGATATGAATATGTTTAGTATTGCATTCTATATTTCTTTGTTTCATGCCCATTTTCTTTGTTTATTGAGTTTGTAAATTTCATTGAAAACATAGTACAATTGAAAAAAATTGGTAGTCATTAAGACCACTTTTTATTTTGTTAGCGTATTCTATATTTGTTACATTTTGGGGTAGGATATTGGTTGGTTGTTATAACTTTCTTAGTAGTGAAGCTCAATTAGTACCACTAAATCATGTATATTTCATAGGTGCTCATACAAATTCAATAGGAATTAGAACTGGAACTATCTAAATGAAATAAACAATCTTTTACAATCAACCATTGAGCTTATGATTTGGTACACAATAGACAAAAAAGTACCCATTTATATGAAAAATTGCACTAAACAATAATTGTCCAAAAATACTTGACTATGCAAAACTCTTAGTTTAATGGAAACTACACCTTATAATTAATGAATTAAATGTTTATACATTGGAATTAGATACAATTCTATTTCAAGAACTTGTTAAAAATTGTTAAAGATAACATTTTTCAACAAATTTCAACAAAATCTAACATGATGAACATAAAAATAAACAAGTAAGTGACATAGTTATATTTAAATTTGAGGGCGATTTTGTACTAGTAAATAAAAATGCATACATTTTTTATAATGTGTAAAAAGAGCTCTTCAAAAATGATGTTAGATTTGACAACATCAAAAATGGAGTTTGAAGCAAAATAATCATGATAAAGACAATCATGACAAGTATTTCCTCTCATAGAACACATACCTCTTTGAAGTCTTGTTCACTCTAAATTGATCACTTTTGAGGATGAACATTCTTCAAGAGTAGCTTATTTCTATTTTGTAAAGTAAAAGTAAAAAAAAGGTGCACAACATAGAAAGAATAGGACCGAAGCCCATCCGCCTAGAAAAATTAAAACTTAAGAGAATTTCAAGATTGCCTAGGAAAATGACTAATATAGGAGGCCAAGAGGTTCTACTTCAGTTTAATAGTACCATTGATATAGAAGACATGGTGTTTGGACCAAGTCTAAAAAAAAATACCCAGTAGTATTTTACAAGTAGATGTATTGCCTTTGAAGTATACAATGTTGAGTCTGACATGGATTGCTATGCTAACAGACATTGGATTATGCCAAGTAAGTTGACACACTTCATTAACATTAAAGGATTCCTATCTCAATACAACTTTGTTCTTTGCACACCAAGTATATATGCCACAATGCTGCAACTTTAAATTGTATTGTAATCACTTCATCAACCCATGAAAACAACCCTTATAAGAATATATGTGCTTTGTAAAATGTTGTATTGATTCATTAAATTTTTAATGCCCCAAAGGGACCATAGTGATTTTGTCCTTTTTAGTTTGTATTTTTTGATAGCATTATGCTAGTAGTGTAAAAAATCTGACTATAATATAAGTGAGATAAATTTATTTAATTTTATCTATTGTTTATACAACTTGGAATTTCTTGGCAGAAGTCGTTGTAGTCAAAGGTGTTTGTATATGTGCCATATGTACACTAATTCAAAAATACAATCTTGATGTCTTTACATATATTAGTTGCACCCGAATTCCAAATTTTATTTCAAAATGTGCTAATTAGTACAATTAGTGTAACCCTATTTTTGTAGTTGCACAAGAAGACCCATAAAATGAACAATTTTGAGTTTCATTAGGAAGAAATTGAACCCTTTAAGAGGCTATGAGTTTTTTACTATTAGTATAACTAAGTTTGGAAAAAGAGCTCAAGAAAAACAATGTCCACGTTGGCATTAGTGCCACCATGTAGATATAGGTAATTTCAACTTCCAAATCTATTTTCAATTTGTGACTAGAGCTTCAACTGAAAAGAAAGGAAGGTCCATGTTGTATGTTCCAAAATTAGCCACATCATGTTACTTGATATTGTAATTGAATTAAATGTGTCTAATTCAAGCTGATCATGGTGTTGGATTAAATTTATCTAGTTTGTCGTGCGAGACGTTAAGTAACCCCCCTCAAGCTTCTTTTTTTGGGAGGGGGAACGTGGTCTGCTTGTTGGGCCAAGACAACCCGCTCCTGGCCTACCCGCCGCTCTCTGCCCGGGCTGCTGCTCCCTTCCTTGGTTTTGTATGAATGCAAGCTAAGTGTTTGCACTATTTTTTTTTTTTTTTTTTTCTTGTGCATTTTGTAATGTTACAAAATACAAAAGAAACAAACAATGTACCAGACATGTAGCTTGCACTCATACAAAACCAATAGTAATTTAAATATCCAAGGAATAAGAAAGGTATATATACACACACACACATAGGGGTTATGAGGCAGAACAACCATGTGGGATAAATAAATTAGAATTTGTAGTTTCTCAAGCACTCATAGTTAAGTCAAAAGTAGGAATTGTGTTTAAGGTGAAATTTCAGACCTCATTTAGGCATAATAGAATAACTTTTCTCAAAAAAATTTGAGCTAAAAAATGTTGGTAAATTTCATTTAAAAAATTCTCTCTAAAATTTGTCCATAACTTTTGATTGGATATTCAAAATCCCAAACGGATTTTTGGAGGTGAAACTTATCTTCATTTACCAACTTTTTTTAGCTCAAATTTTTTTGAGAAAAGTTATTCTATTATGCCTAAATGAGGTCTGAAATTTCACCTTAAACACAATTCCTACTTTTGACTTAACTATGAGTGCTTGAGAAACTACAAATTCTAATTTATTTATCCCACATGATTGTTCTGCCTCCTACCACCCCATGTGTATACAATGTAGGAGGCTCAGAAATGGCACATCTAAGGGTTGTTCTATCTTTTTCGTGTATTTCACTGAACGGGAATAATTTTAGTTCATTTTTCAGACAAAGAAAAATAGACAAGGAATCTAACCCAGGTGGTTTTGTATTTTTCCAATCATTTTTGAATTACTTATGAATTTTCAAACGAGTTGGATCATAGGTCCCTATTTATGACCCTAGGTCTTTTATAAACGGTTCACTTGCAATTCTAAAGAAAGATGGGAAAAGCGAAGCAAATGATTGGCTCTTGCAATTGATAATGTTTTTTCCTTGATTCATTCACTGACTATTCATGTCAATTTCTGGACCAACTCATGTCCACCATTTGTAGGGTCCATTCTTAATGCCCGCTCCATTTCAGAGCATCCTGCCTTAGGGTGCTTTCACACCTGATGTTAATTATAACTTTGGTGTCATTACAGGGGGCGTGGTTACACACAATGTCTCCCACCGAGACTCTTTCGGGGCAGGGCTGGGATGCGGGCAGGTTGGGGGCTGCTCCACAGCCCTCTGAGGACCCCACAACCAGCTTTTCATTTTGGTTGAAAATTGATTTTTCCAACATAGAAAAGAACGAAATAGTACACAAGATTTACAATAAGAAAATTGAACCAAAGATGTGGATCTTGTGCCACTAATTCATTTCAACCCTACAGCCAATCTAGTGATGACAATGGAGTGAAGAAAAGCTTTTTATACTAGTGGAGTAGTGGTAGGTGAAACAAACCACGTGGGATATGTGAATTAGGACAAAAAAGAGCTCCTCCACTCATGGTTAAGTGAAAACGCAGGAATTGTGATAAAAGTCAAATTTCAAACCTCATTTAGACATAGTAGACTATATTTTTCAAAAAATGTCAAAAAAGTTGTACAATGTTACATTCTATTGATAGCACATGTAGGTCTGCTTTGAATTGACTTTTGGCATTTGGGGAATAAAAACCAGTTAATTTGCAGTAGGTTTTGACAAAACAAACGAATTTTTCAAAATAATTAAGTTCAAAAATGTTAAATATTCCTACTCCACCATATTCAAATTATTGAAACAATACCTTTGATTCACAACATTGATTCAATATAACTTGTGACATTGCTGAGACAACCTTAACCCCTAAAGTTTTTTGACTATGTTTTCACCCAAACCACCCTAAAACTGTCATTTCTAAGACAACCACCAAATTTTAGAAAAAAAATTATTTTGAACAAATGTAACCATAGGATCTTTTAGTAAACTGATTTGAAAAGATGTGGAAAAAATTTCAAAAATTTCCGCCTTGTAGATTGCAAAATATTAGTGTTTGAAGTTACAAAAATCTTTTATTTACCACTGCAAAAATCCGGGCAGCTGCACTTCAGAAGGCAATATCTGTATGAAAAATTGTCCAAAATGGTTATAACTCTTAAGATTAATTCTTCAATTCAAGTTGGCTACATGCTTCGAAATTTGCAAATCATTTAGAATTGTACATGTACAAAAAAAATAGTAAGTAGAAAGAAGTAGAAAATGAGCCAAAATACTAAATTGTAAACAATTTATTTATGGAATTGAAAAATTCCAATCCCGATCGAAGGTCAAAATGTTTTAATAAAAATATTAAAAACTGAATCAATTAAAGGATTTCAAATTTTTTTTGTAATGTATAGACTCTATAACTAGTGGCAAACTACCCCAAACTAATACTCCTCATAACTTTTGACTCATTGATCAAAATGGAATGATTCAAAGCTTTCCATTTAGAAAAAAATCTAACAAACCAATTTCAAATTTTTTTTTTTTTTTAAAGTCATTTGAAAATAATTTTTTTGAGCTGCCCGAGCTGCCCAAAGTTCAAAGAAAATCACATATGACGCAATAATATTTTAACTATGTAGTCAAAAGTTACGAAAATGGTTGGGCTTTAAAGCTACTCCTTGGGCACATGTTGTGTGAAAATTTCAAGAAAAATAAAACAACTCCATACATAGTGAGTTGTCAAAAATCGCTATGTTGCCAAAAAACACAATTTGGTCCTTTAGGAGTTAAGTGGCTACTTTGTGTTTGTCATGCTGTTTTAATAATGATGAAATATTAATTTAAAGTTCTTAAGAATCTGAGATGTAACTAGAAATGCAAGAATTGTGTTCAGAGTTGAAATTTAGGCTTCATTTGGACATAGTATAATAGCTTCTTTAACCCCTAAAGGCCCAAGGCCTTTTTTTCTGCCAAAAAACACCCAAAACTGCCACTTTTTTAGCAAAGAGTGAAAAAAAAATTAAAAATGTTTTTTTTGCACATCTAACCGTAGGATCTTACACCTAACTAGTATGAGAATGTGCGGAAAAAATTTCAGAATTCTTGACCGCACAGATTGCAAGATATCTACGTTTAAAGTGAAAAAAACAAAATTTTCAGCACATTGTGGGACTGGATTTTTTGACTTTGAACATTTTTAACTTAAAATTTTTGCACTACAGAGTTTTGAGCTTTAAATCTCTATAGTGGAGAATTGAGTTGAGCGTCTAATTAAATAAAATAAAATAAAAAAAACATAATTTTCATTATTAAAAAAATTGTTAAGGAGAAGTAGATACGAGATAGAAGGAAAATCTAAAGTATTTATATATTTTAGATGGAATTAAAATGCACTAATCCCTATGGTGAAATTGTTCTAGCAAGTAAACTAAATCATGCAAAAAAAATAAAATTGAAAAATTTGAAAAATTGCATTTAGAAATGAATCCTACAAGTTAGTTTTTCAAAAAGATGGTCTAACTGCCCGAAAAACAAGAATGTCCATAACTTTCTCATAACAAATCCAAATGAAATGAATAAAAGCTTTCCAGATAGACAAAAATATAATCTATGAGAAAAAAATACTAAAAACAAATAAAAAATAAAAAAGTGCAAATTTTTTTTGCTGCCCGCACTGCCCCCCGTCCCCTGTTTTGAGCTTATTTGGTCATAACTTTTGTTACCGGGCACCGGTTGTGAAAAAAATTATATTCCCACGTAGCTAATCAACTTTTCTACCTCCAAAAAAAGTTTCAAAAAATCAGGAGAAAATTGCAGCCCGTAGGTACCTGCCCAAAAACGCATTTGTCCCCCGAAGGGACAATGGGCTTTTAGGGGTTAAGAAAAAATTGAAGTTCTGGAAGCAGTGGGAGAAGCAAGCTAAAATTTATCTGTTAAAACTCGCTTGAGATTTTGAAGCCTCATGTAAAAGTTCTAAACAAATTCTAGAGGGGGTGGGGTCAGGGTGGAAGGGACATTTTTTTGGACATTTTCAAACACCTCCTCTGAAATTTATTCATAACTTTTAGGTAGAGTATTGAAATCTCAAACAGATTTTTGGAGATAAATGTGTACTTGAATCCCCAACTTTTCTTGTCTTGACATTTTTTGAAAAAATATAGTCTACTATGTCTAAATGAGGTTTGAAATTTGACTTTTATCACAATTCCTGCGTTTTCACTTAACCATGAGTGGAGGAGCTCTTTTTTGTCCTAATTCACATATCCCACGTGGTTTGTTTCACCTACCACTACTCCACTAGTATAAAGAGCTTTTCTTCACTCCATTGTCATCACTAGATTGGCTGTAGGGCTGAAATGAATTAGTGGCACAAGATCCACATCTTTGGTTCAATTTTCTTATTGGAAATCTTGTGTACTATTTCGTTCTTTTCTATGTTGGAAAAATCAATTTTCAACCAAAATGAAAAGCTGGTTGTGGGGTCCTCAGAGGGCTGTGGAGCAGCCCCCAACCTGCCCGCATCCCAGCCCTGCCCCGAAAGAGTCTCGGTGGGACATTGTGTATAACCACGCCCCCTGTAATGACACCAAAGTTATAATTAACATCAGGTGTGAAAGCACCCTTATACAACTTTCTTATTGCTTGGAGATTCAAATTACTATTGGTTATGTATGAATGCAAGCTACATGTTGAGTACATTGATTGTTTCTATTGTATTTTGTAACATTACAAATCGCACAAGAAAAAAACAAAACAAAACAACATTTAGCTTGCATTCATACAGAACCAAAGAAGGGAACAGCGGCCTGGGCAGGGAGCGGCGGGTTGGCCAGAAGCAAGTTCTCCTGGCCCACCAAGCACGCCACATACCCCCCGCACAAAAAAAACTCGAAGGGGGTACTTAACCCCTTTAGGATGTTAGCAAGTGTACGCTTTTGTATACTACGTCGTAAAATACAGTCTGACTCACATTAAAGTCTGAAATCTGAAAATGTGTTAGTGCCCAACTTTCCATCAGTAGATTTATAAGTTTATCCAAAATTTTGCACTTTTGTCTCACATCCCAAGACTTGAATTGAATTTCAGTAATTAATGAGAAGAATCACATGTTGAAAAAAAGGAGAGAAGCAATGAGCCATCCACTTACATTTGCCCACCTCAAACCATACAACAAAACACATTAAAGCTCACTACACATTTAATGGAAAGCGAAAACATTGGAAAGGGACCCAATTAAGGCAAGGCATACTGTATTGTATAAAAATTCGTAGGCCAGTTTAGGCTGCTAACATCCTAAAGGGGTTAATGTATTGCATTTACTTAACTTTTCGTTTACTTGAATACCAAATACAGCCAAATATCCAACGTGGTTGACTTTCTTATTCAATTCCAACTGAAATGTTTGAATTGTGTGTAACCTTTTGTCTTGTGTACTAAAAAGATCTCGCTAATTTTGAAGGAATCATGTGCTTCACAGAACGAGTTAATTCATTGGATTAATTATTAGGTGTCTTTTTCTTTTTCAGAAATAACCTCTTCTTAGAACAATGGAATGGCTAATAAGATGTGAACATTTAGGAGTTTTAGTTTTTTATTATTTATTTTAGTGTACATGAGAAATAACATTAAATACATGTCCATTAAGGAGATGTATACCGCTTGAACATATGATTAGCTAGCAACGATTTCAGGTACACCCCAGTACAAAAAAATTGTACCTGGGGCTCAATGGGGTCTTGGTCAACCCATTACTGGAGTCGCTACCAAATAAATGGCAGTTTATGGTACCAAAACCTGTTGAAAATCACCATGAGTTTAAAACCATTTTTTTCTAACTGTAGAGCAAGTGAGAGATTAGTGCTGTCGCACATCCCATTAACACACCATGCTAGCAGACAATGACCTCCTTAATAGCACACCGAATGGAGTCAAGTTGCCCATCAAAATTACGGTAACTGTACCCATTTCCAACCATATGAATTATGAAACGGCTAGGGTGAACTGACCCCTTCGCTCATGTTTGCAAAGTCATTCCGCGGGTGCAGGTAAAATAAAAGACTCCCTATTTTGTGCTTGATAAACCTCCCTTTACTAATTTGGGGCCTCTGATTGTAAATATAAATTTGAAATTTTTTTATCATGTGTGGAATTTTTTTAAATTCAGAGTTTTCCTAGGGGGACAAGTGAGGGGGTTGGTTCACCCCGGCCAGTTGGAAATAGTGCACCTTACAAGTTTCATAGGCTGGGGTGAACTACATTACATGTTATTCAGCCCCTGTAGAGGGCTGCGAGTTCCCCAGGGTTCCCAGACTCTGAAACTGTCTGGAACTGTGCCGCAACAATTGTGTGACGTGGCCAAGCAACTGCCACATCAGACCAAAAATAAAATTAAAAAAATAAAATAAAATTTGTTCACCTTGTTTTTCCATTTTAAGATTTTAAGATTTTCTTTTTCTTTTTCTTTTTTTTTCAAAATTTTCTTTTTTGACAACGGCTGTTCTTTTGCTGCTGGGGGAACAACACCGGGAACAGGCCCAAAACAGCCCTCTAAACCCCCCCCAAAATCATCTAATGTGTCTTTGATTTTACCCTCGGAGAAACGCTGAAATTTCTTGTTTGCCACGCATGATAAATTTGCAAATTTTGAATTCATATTTGCAATCAAAGGCCCCAAATCTCATAGCACTACAAGAAAAAGAGGGGTTCTGCAATTATGGTTTTTTGAGTTGTAGTGGACACAGTTGCAGTGTCGTTGCGTACAATTGCGTACAGTTTAGTCCAATATTTTAGTTTATTCTTTTACCAATATGACTACCTACAAAATGAAATCACAAATGAAATCACAAGCAACTGGACATCATCTTGTCTTGTGCTCAAAAGAGTTTGAGTTGTGGAAAAATAATCGCCTGACCAAAAAAAACTATCCACTCAAACACACTTGACGTAAGGTGAATCAACCTATTGCCACTTGAATTCCAATTCCACCCTCATATACTTGTGGTGTACATTTTTCTTTTGAAATGTATCCTATGGCATGGCCACTCCCGGGTCCTGCCCTCGGGTCTCTGCTAACTTGTAGGATAGCTAGGTCCCTAGTTTTGGTATGTTTTGTCTACTATTTGACCCTAGCCATGCCACTTGTAGCTAGTTGGTATGTATTTTACCATTGGCAACGAAATTCCATTTAAAAAAAAAAAAAAAGATCTTACGAGCATATGAAGTGGAATTGAGATGGGAGTGGTAATAGGATGGTTTGCTTAACCCTTCATCGCCTAAAGGACCACAAGTGTTCTCACATAGTTTCAAGTTCAATTCAAAGTGCTATAATGTTTGCATTCAATATCCAAATTCATTAAAACTTGTTGGAAATTTGTGCTTTCTCTTCTAGTTTGTGTGATAAATTTTTTAGATCAATCCAAGATGTATTGATTTCTTGGAAGCCAATCAAAGTTCACAGGTTCAATTTGAGTTCACCAAATTGCATTTGAAGATTCCAACTCTAGGAGCTTGTATCTCCTTCATCCAATGTTCATTTTCAATAAAAAAACAAAAAACAAAAAAACTTGTTGGATTATGTTTCACTTGAAGTCTAATTATTGTGGTAAACTTTTTATGTCAATCCAAATTGTTTTGAATTTTTGGGAGCAATTTAAAGTTCAAAATCCCGCCATGTTTGCATTATAGTGAACTTTGGTGGCTTGTTTCTTCTTTAAATGATGTCTGTTTTCAATATAAAAAATTTGGGGAAAGTTGCACATACTCGTCTAGTTTGTGTGGATAAAATTTCATATCAATTTAAGAAGTGGCTGAGAAGCATTTTAGTAGAAGGTTGTTCACTCTCAAATGTGTTTTTTGCAAGGCTTTTCTTGCTATTTTTTGACATTTCAAAGTCATTCTGCAAACAAAATCAGTCAGTTGAATGGTATTTTCTTCTAGCAATGTGTTTCTATGCTGATTTTGAATCACTTCATAGTTTAAAGTTTTTTTCATTTGAGTAGGTTTAGAAATTGAATTCCACCTCCAAATGTGTTACTAGGAAGATTTCAACATCTTTTTTCAACACTAAAACATTATAATCTTGCAATCTACATGGTCAAATGACTCCAAATTTGATTGTCCGTCATCCACAACAAATACATTACAAGATTGTACGGTTGAGATTTCTAAACCTTAAATGACATTTTGATCTATAACACTTCCCAAGCAATGATGTTTTTGAACTCACACACCTTCACGACGAGGGGTTAATTTAGACACATTTGAGTGCAGGCAGTGACTTACATGTTGCTCCGTTGTCAGATTCAACCCCCATCGCAGTGACGTTGACGCACAGTTGCACACTAATTTACAACATTTACAACATTTCTTCATTGCGCTGTCAAGTAGTCAATTTGTGTCGTCTTACAGGAGTACAGGACTGTTGTATCATGATGAAAAATGGCCGTACTTCTGAAGCTGTAGCAAACTCAGCTAGACTCCATACCTTCCTTCAACTTCAAGTTTCCAAAGGCTACAATCTGACTTCCTTTTTCAAAGTGACATGTCAGGGTGTTTTTTTTGTTTTTTTTTGAAACACATGGACAAATTTCATTGAAAGGAAAAAAGTACAAGGAACCCAAGGACAAAGTCCTTGGCGGAAGCATTTCTTACATTTTCAACAACTAAAAACAAACCAAAGACGAGTGGGAAACCAAGCGAAGCTAAGCACAACCACACCCGGCAGTCAAGCAGCCCAAGACCCAGCCCACTGACATGTTGGTTTTGAAAACTAACCCCTCACCGCCCAAGGGGCCCAAAAGTGGCCTCACACAATCTAGCAGTCGACTTCAAAGTGCTGTAACTTTTGCGTCCGGTGTCCAAATTTAATAAAACTTATTGGAAAAGTTGCGCATACTAGACTAGTTTTTGTGGTAAAAATTTCAGATATATCTAAGATGTATTGGATTTTTAGAAGCCATTCGAAGTTTGCAGATTCAATTTCAGTTCACCACACTGCATTGAGATGGCTGCAACTTCGGGGGCTTGTATCTTTTTCATTAAATGTTATTTTTCAATAAAATAAATTGGATTTTGTTCCCCGTAAAGTCTACTTAATGTGGGAAAATTTTCATGTCAATCCAAGTTGTTTCAAATGCTTGGGAGCAATTCGAAGTTCAAAATATAGACATTTCTGCATTACAGTGAGCTTCGGCGGCTTATAACTTCTTCAAACAAGGTTCGATTTCATTAATTTTTATTGGAAAAGTTGCGCATACTAGTCTAGTTCTTGTAGTAAAAATTTCATACCAATCCAAGAAGTCATGATTGACTGAGAGGCATTTTAGTAGAGGTAGGTTCAGCAATAGATGTGATTTTTTGCTACTTTTTTCACTGTTTTTTGACATTTCAAAACAATTTTGCAAACGCAATGAGTCAATTGAATGATTTTTTTTTCCCACCAAAGTGTTTTTCTTTTGGTTTTGAATCACTTTTTAGTTCAAAGTTTTTTCATTTGAGTAGGTTTAGAAATCGAATTTCACCTCGAATTGTGTTTTGAGGACAATTTCAGCATCTTTTTTCAACACTAAAACATTATAATCTTTCAATCTATACGGTCAAATGACCTCAAATTTGATTTACACCATCTACAACATGCACACTACAATATTGTACGGTTGAGATTTTCATACCTTACTCACATTTAGACTTATAACACTTGAAAAGGAAAGTTGTTTTTGACATGGTTAGGCCTTGGGGGCGGTGAGGGGCTAAACTCCAAGTTTCATTACATCACACAAACATGGACGACGGAACAAGCTGAGGCTGGTTGTCATGTAATAGTCACATGCCTTGTCTTAGAATATACCTACCTCCAACACCATGGGTATTAGCTTTTGATTCAAAATGGCAATTGACTAAAACCTGACAATTGCAAGAAAGCAACGGCTACTCATATCCACCTTTTATTTTTGCACGCACCAGTTGATTGCTGGTCCTTCTAATTTTTTTAATCCGGTTTAGGATCCTCCATTTTCACACTCCTACCAGTTATTTTCTCAAAGGCATGCACCAACTAACAATAAACTAACCGGCGATTCTCCCCAAACATTGCTACCCTACATTCAGACCAGATTACACAGATCTTATTTATATTTGTCAAAATGTAACTTGCAATGGATCACCTTCTGGTAGGTTTCAGCCTCTGAAATGTGACGTGGAACAATTATGACAACAAATTGAATGTGTTTGAATCGGACCTGGACACCGACCTGAACATAAGGTAGAACTACCCATTACCACCCAGATTCGCAATCTAACTATATTGGGGCCAACTTTAGGAAAGACAAATATTTTTCAGAGGTGTGCTTTTGTTTCAGGAGTCAAACCCAAGTGGAATTATAATTTTTTGATAAAAATTGTAATTTTTGTGAATTTCTGAAGTGAAATTGTACAACCGCTACTAGACTGGATTCATAAACATCCTCTTACAACTCACTACCGCTTTCCAATGTATCTAATAGCACTTGAAGATCCACCAATCATTAATTGAAACATTATCTTTTAATAGCATTAATAAACTATTGTTGTCAAAATCTGAAGTAGATTTGCATGTTTTTCTAACTGAATTGGGGCAAAGCTGTAGACCATGGATTTGAATCATTGACGGAATTAGGTAGTTCTACCTTAATTATGGTACATTGGTCCTGTATTTAACTGAATGGCTGCCATTCAAGTGAAAAACTCACCAGTGGACTCACTGAAAAGAGATCGACACAGTTTCTTGCAATTAATTAACCACCACCCGAAAAAAAAAAAAAACTTATTCACCCCGCCACCTGTCAAAACCAAAACCAATTTTTTTTAATGCAGATACATAACAAAAATCTCAACCATGCAATCTTGTAGTGTATTTGTTGTAGATGACATCAATCAAATTTGGAGTCATTTGGCCATGTAGATTGCAAGATTATAATGCTTTCATGTTGAAAAAGGATGCTGAAATTTCTCTAGCAACACATTTAAAGGTGGAATGGATTTCTAAACCTACTCAAAGGAAAAAAAATTAAAACTATGAAGTAATTCAAAATCAGCATAATAACACACTGTTGAAAGAAAATATCATTCAATTGACTCATTTTGTCTGCAAAATGACTTTGAGATGTCATAAAAATAGCAGGAAAAGTTGCAAAAAACACATTTGAGACTGAACCTCCTTCTACTAAAATGCTTCTTAGTCACTCATAACTTCTTGTCCAAATTAATATGAAGTTTTAGCCATACAAAACAGACTAGCATGCACAACTCTCTCAAAAAAAATTGTTGGAAAAAGACATTGTTTAAAGAAAAAACAAGCTGCCAAAGTTCAATGTAATTCAAAAATGTTGGGATTTTTAACTTCGAATTGCTCCCAAACATTCAAAACAATTCGGATTGACATGAAAATTTTATCTCAATGAGTAGACTAGAAGGAAAATATAACTCAACAAATTTTATTGGAAATAAACATTGGATGAAGAAAATACAAGCTCCCAAAGTTGCAGCCAACAAATGTAGTTTGGTGAACTCAAACTGAACCTCTGAACTTCAATTGGCTTACAAAAAATTACTGCATATTGAATTGATCTAAAAATTTTACCAGACAAACTAGAAGAGAGAGCACAAATTTCCAACAAGTTTTATTGAATTTGGAAATTGGATGCAAAAGTTATAGTACTTTAAATTGAACAATAAATTATGTGAAGACACTTTTGGGCCCTTGGGGTGATTAGGGGTTAAGGTACTCTCCTCTAAAAGTGACACTTTAAAGGCTTGTTTGCTATTTTCATGTTTTTTCATGGGCAGGAAGATTTCCAACTCATATTTTAGAGAAAGAAACATACATGTGGCATGTAATACAAGGGATTATATATTTTTTTGAAGTATTATTGAATTACCTATGAATTTTCAAAGGTTTCTATTGTAGGCACCTATTTGTGACCACAAGTCTCCCAAAATTCCTTCCGTTGCACACTTGTAAAGAGATATAGTGAAACTAAGGAGAATGATTGGCTCTTGCAATAAATAACACTTTATCCAGAATCCACTCAATGGCTCAAGAAAACAGGATTTAAAGACCACCTCATACTCATTCAAGAACTAATTATAGGATCAATTTGAAGAAGACAATCACTTTTATAGTAGACTACCTTATTTCAGCTGTCTCAAAATAAATCCATAGTACTCTAATTAGTTTTCCACTAGAGACCGTGGACTTATTTTGAGATAGAGGTAGTATGGAATATTGGTACAATATGACAATCCATATGGATACGTGTATGTTGGATATGGGCTGCAAAAAGATATTGAATATGATATATTAACCGAATATTGATATGGTATGCATATGGATACATATATAGGATATGGAATATGATTGTTAATCCCATATTTATTGGAATTTAGTATGTTTAGAAAAATATAAATATTGGAGGTAATGAAAATTTACTTACTTATTAAGTGAGTGGATACTATTCCTCACTATTCCTATCTTTTCAAAAGAAGCACATATATTAAGTTGGAGGTATTCCTACTACAAGAGGCAAACTCCCCGGACATGACTAACACACATTATATTTTGCAACACTAAAATTTATTATTATAGTGCATGAAGTGATAACATTAAAGTAAATCATTTTATTGTGGTCAAAATTAGGAATTAGCTCTCATGCCATTGCTGAATTCTTTAAAAAAATCCCACATAAAGACAAGTGCAAGAAACAAAGAGCTTAATTGAAATTGTTATTTATTGTTAGAGTATGAATTTGCTATGAATTGTAAGTATTGAGCCCATCATGGCTCAAAGAGTCTCTAGACTTTTTGAGAATAAAAAAAAATTGTATTAATGATGCTCAATTTACACACCTAAAGCAGTCACAATAATTTCTAACATAGAAGACCTAAAAGAGTCACTTTCTACAATGAAATTACACTGAAAAGTTATTTTTAATAAATTAAATTAAACTTCATTATGCTAAAAAGTTAGAAGTTCCTCTGGTGGGCATTTAGGCCACATTAAATGATTTTTGGGGGTCTGGAGGGCTGTTTCAGGCATGTTCCCGGCGCTGTTCCCTCAACAACAAAAGAACGGCTGCTGTCAGATTTTATTATTTGGGAAAAAAAACAAAAAAAACTTAAAATCTTAAAATGGAAAAACAAGATGAACAAATTTTATTTTATTTTTTAAAATTTTTTTTGTATGATGTGGCAGTCGCTTGGCCACGTCACGCAGCTGCTGCGGCGCAGTTCCAGACAGTTTCAAAGTCTTGGAACCCTGGGGAACTCGCAGCCCTCCACAGGGGCCGAATAACATGTAATGCTATCTCTTGCCATGAAGAGCCTTTTTTGTTCCAGTTGTCTTAGGCCCCTACTATCTTATTTGTTTGTGATCTCTTTTTGCTACGCCACTTGTAGCTGGCATGCTTGTATTGTGTCCTTTTGCAATGAAATCTCATTTCTTTTCTTTCTAAAACAAAACAATAATTAGAAGATCCTAATGAGGTCATTAATCACTCTATTACTATCAAGTAGACATTTATTGTGGCCTAAATCTCATGTATTAAAAAACCCTATAATAGAGGTGCCCCTAGGGCCAAGAAGTAGTTTCGGCTTCATGTACCAACCATGAGAGGCCTTGCAACCTCTCCATGCATTGAGTTTCTAGTTGTTTCATGTCCTTTGTGTGTCCCCGGTTTGTCTTGTGCTCTATTGGCTTTGCCTCTTTGGTCGTTCCCCAAGCCACTTGGGGCTAGGGCTTTGTATACCTTTACCTGCAATGAAATTTCGTTTAATTTGTGTCAAAAAAACAAATCATTCCTTAAGTGTCTACTAAGAAGGCTTCTAACCACAATGGGTTGTTTTATCTTATATAACCAAGCAATGGTCCTCTTCATGTTGGGAAGGTATTATGCTTTGATAGATGTCTAGAAGGGACTTACTGGGTAATCTAAAGATTGGAATAATTAAAGAGCCCAGTAAGACAATTCTGTTCTTTGGAGGCATTAGATGAAATTCAGCCAGTCTACAGGGCTATAAATTCCCCTGAGTTCTCAAACTATGGGAACTTGGCTACAACAACAATCTAACCTGGCAGAGTGACTAATTTATTTTTAAATTTTTATTATTTATTATAGCCAGCATTGACTTGTTCATAGCATAGGGAATGGACCTGAAACAATCCTCTAATGCCTCAAAAAAACATCTAATGGATTGGTTCCATTTTTCTTTTTCTTTTTTTGAAATGGTTTGGTCCCCTTTTCAAGCAGATGAAAAACAACCCCTTGCCTCATTGATAAACAATGCTATGGTGGAAGTTTTACTTTTACTTAAATCAATTTGTTTTTGGTCCATGGCAAAGGTACAAAGAACAACTGGAGACCAAGGGCCACGAAGGTTTGACATCTCATGATGGCACCTAAGTGTATTTCAAATTAACCCAAGACTCTCATGAATAGAGGCCATACTAATCTTTAACCCAAGACTTTAAATTAGGTGTACTTACCTTCAACAATTGCAAAAAGGATTCCAGGCAAGGTTTCTATTTTGAGTGAAATTCTGCTTATCCTGCCAAAAATTGGCCTCTAAGAATAGTTTCCTTTATAAATTAGGCTATACAACAAGTCCAACAAGCAGACATGTGGCCAAAAAATACACATTGGTTCTAGGTGAAGCCTTCAGTATAGAGCAATGCTCGATGATAAGGGCCATTGTCCAACTTAAACTACTACAGAAAATCAATGAAGTTGGGTGAAGAGTTGGGATGAAAATCTATCATTGGATGTAAAATTCATAATGCTTGATTACAGGGACAAACCTGCAAAATCAGGCATTACGGTGCATAACCCGCCCAAGAAACAAACAACTATTTTCCTGCAAGTGGTTTACATTTGTATAAGCTTAACCCCTAAATGTATTTGACTATGTTTTCACCAAAAATGCTCTAAAACTGCCATTTCTAGTACAAGGCCCAAATTTTTGAAACAAATCATTTTTGGACACATGTAACCGTAGGATTCTGTAGTACAATGGTGTGAAAAGATGTGGGAAAAATTTCAGAATTTTCTACTGTGTAGATTGAAAGATATTAGTGTTTGAAATGACAAAAATCCTTTTTTTGACTGTGCAAAAAAACGGGCAGCTGCACTTCAGAAGGTCATATTTATGTAAAAAAATGTTCAAAATGGTGGTTAAGGTAGTGTGCTCTAAAAGTGCCCATCTTCTTGAAACCGCCCCTATTTTCAAGTGAAGAATGGAGATGGGGTGATCCTTAAATGGACCACTTTGGCAATTGAATGCATTGAGGAAAAATTGTTTTTCTATTGCACGAGCCAATCATTGTCTTTGATTTTTGCACATCTCTTCACGTTGCAAGTGGACAGATTTTGGAAGACCTATGGTCACAAATAGGTGCCTATGTCCTGAATCTTTGAAAATTCATTAGTAATTCAAAAATGCTTGGAAAAATACAAAACCACTTGTATTAGGTACCACATCTATTTTTCTTTCTCTGAAAAATGATCCAAAAATATTTTCGTCCATGAAAGCCTGTGAAAAAGGCGGACCAGCCCTTAAATGGTTGCTTTAAGAGCATACTACCTTACTCTTTGGACTCATTCTGCAAGTCAAGTTGGCTACATGCTTGAAAATTTTCAGATCATTTGGAGTTGTAGATTATATAGAAAAAAACAGTAAGCAGAAAGAAGTATAAAATGATTCAAAATACCAGATTGTTAATAATTTATTTATGGAATTGAAAAATTCCAATCCCAATGGTTGGAATGTTGTGATAAACAATATACACCCATTTTTTAAGAAAAAATTCAAAAATATTGAAAATTGAGTTAAATAAAGGACTTCAAAGTTTATTTTAGAGTAGAGAATCCATAACTATTCACAAACTACCCACAAACTAAAACTCCCATAACTTTCATCTCATTAATCAAAATGGAATGATTCAAAGCTTTCTATGTATATACAAATCTAGAAAACCGATTTCAAATTTTAATTTAAAAAAAAAGTGATTTTTCAAGGATTTGTTTTTGCTGCTTGAGTTGTCCGATGAGCAATGAAAACAAAATATCATACCATAACTTTTGAATTGTGTAGTCAAAAGCTATGAAAATTGTTGGGCCTTAAAGCCTACTCCTTGGAAAAATGTTGTGTGAAAATTTCAAAGAAAAAAAAAAAAATCCATTCATAGTGAGCTGTCCAAAATTGCTATATTGCCAAAAAATTTAGTTTGGGTGTTTAGGGGTTAAGTTGACCTGTGTCTGGTGGCTTAGGTTCTTTCCCTTGCAATGAAATTCCGTTTCATTGGACCAAGGAGGCGCAATGAAGCTCTGGTCGCGCAGCCTTGCTTCAGGCTTCTCGACGATAGTGGATTAAGGATCCATTGTGTCTGTAATAGTTTTAGATCTCAATTTATTGCTGAGCGTGAGCGCAGGATCACGCATTACCTTCCAAATCCTGCTATGGGTGATAACAAGGGTAGTAGTGAGTAGAGACAACGTCTAGGGTTAGGGTTACACTCTTTAGGGTTTCAGAATTCAAGTGCGCCATGGCGTCATACGCTGACTCTGTCAGGATGGCGCATGCTCTAGTGGCTCTGACAACGTTAGAGGTGGCAAGAAGATGTGTGGCAACAATCAGAACTGAAGGGCAAGTGGAGCCGGAACTTATCGCCGCCATCTCCAATATGGGCAAACACAATCATTTCCACCCCACTTTTACTCGACCAGGAAAAGAACTACCCGCAGGATTTTCACGAAGCAAGCTGGGGTTTCTCCTTGATAACAATGTGGAGGTCGTTACTATCAACCAAGATGCGGTACGTAAGGAGACGAAACATCTTCGACAGCATGCTGCGATCGCCTACTTCGTTGGCGGTAAGCTCTCTACAGAATCCTTTTCTTTGTGGATCAAAAGCCTACAATCTAAGGTCGGCGACTGGGTGGGATTGGGTAAAGATCTAGGTCGCGGCTTCTTTCAAGTCATGAGTAAGCAACCAGCGGTCACGCAGAAAATTTTGATATTAATTCCGCATAGATCTAGATGGGGTACCTGCATACTTCAAACTTGGACCCCGGATTTCAATGCGGCCAAGCCTAAGGGACTTCGGGTCCCTACTTGGGTTACAATGAAAGATGTACCAAGAATTGCTAGCGGTGACTCCTGAAATTGCACGCAGACTTGGGACGGTCCTAGGCATTGACCGAAAGAACCAAGTCTCGGTAGACCAGCGTTTTTGCATTGGCCTCATGATAGGGCACGGTTGGAAGACCCAAACGGTTGTGATGAACGAGTCCATGGGTGAGTAGGAGTTGATCATTATTGATTACTGTCACCTCCCGATCAGATGCAGGTACTGCTTCGCGACTGACCATCTAGCCAAAAAGTGTCTAGAGATTCCAGGCAAGCAAAAGGAGTCTTTTAAACTATCACCCGAGGACTCGACTAAGGGGCCAGTGAGATCTATGGCAACACAGGGCGCTGATATTATCATCCACAGGAACCGAAATGGAGCGTCCGACAATGCAGCCCCTGGTCCAATCGACCCCTGCCTCCACCAGAGATCCCGTTTTAGACAAACGGCGGATCCTCCAGGGCCGCAGGCTACTTCGACAAGACCAGTTGCGCTATTAGAAGGATCCAATTCGGTCAACTAGTCACAACAAAGAGAGAACCCCCGATCCAAGTCACTGTCATGGAACTCCAACGACGTTGATGGAGGGGTCTCCCAAGCGACTGATTCTAGACAAACTCTAGAATATGAATGGAATGGGTGGGAGAAGGTTTATCGAGGACCCAAATTGCGAGGACCACGACACCTCCTCAGCCAAGCCCAAGTCAAGGCGCAGCTCATCATTGCAAGTGCAAGAGCGGAGGTGTCAGCCGAGCTCTCATCGGGACCAAGACAATCTTTGTCATCTCCACAGTACCAGAGATAGGGAGGAAAAGCGCAACAAACTCACCCTTGTAACCACATCAAAGGCAAAGTGGGCCCTATAGTACAAGAGTCAAGAGTGCGATCACATGGGCCTCCTGCCATTCTCACTGTTCTACCCTCCATACTTAGATCCACGGCGGACACGCAGCTGCAGCCAGATGGAGTCTCTCAAAGCATCAAGGAGAGACTGGACCCGACACCTGCAGAGCCTATTGCCCCAGACGTCCTGCTCCAAGAAGACTCGATCACCTCTAGTGACGACCTAGCCTTACTAGGGGATTTGAATTTGGCACCGGGGGAGGTGCAGAGATAGCTGTTGCTCATCCCCAGCACTTTATTCGACAATCATCGTGAGAACCTGTCCATATGCCACTCAGGAAAAGAGAATGGAAGGACCAACCCAGAGAGTGACAGAGCGTTGGATAACACTGTGGAATTCATCCCAGTCATCTCCATCTCACCACGCAGACTCATGGACCTCAACGGAACGGCTTCCGACCCCTTCAATTTGGCGCCATGGGGTTCCAATGAGGTACTAGTAAGAGCGGTTCCAGAGCCTAGTGAGGGGTGCCAAATTCCAACCTGCAGGACTGCTCTAGCGGGTGGCGCCTCTGTTCCAGGCACCTCGGACAGGTGGGCCAAATCATGGTCAGCTCTCCCTAATAGCGCCCAAGAGGAATTTGTCAAATGGTTCCGCATGAATTTTGATCCTCAATTAGTGAGTGGATTCTCAACCCCACCACCAAAACAACTTACTGGCTTTCAGTTACACCAGCGAGCAGACATCTCAGGCTCTACATGCAGACGCAGGGCCTCTATACTACAGAGTAAACGAAGGACACCAAGCAAACAAGGGGCGGGCGCTTCTGCCACACTTGGAGATGAAGGCGGACGAGAAGCTCCTCGGGGACCTCTAGTGTACCCCTCAATCCCCCAACCCTCATTATGAAAGTTACAATCTTATCGCAAAACCTCCAAAGGGTTAATGATCAACGGAGATGGGATGTAGTGAAGAAATATTACTGGACCCTAAAGTCCAGTTTGGATTTTTTATGTTTTCAGGAGCATAAATTGAGAGGTGACCGATTGATTGACTTTGGCACGGCCATTTGGCCAAGGGCAAAATCTTATGGCAGAGAAGCTGCGGTGGGATACAGGTATGGGAATGGTGATATAGGTGCTGGCAAAGGGGGTGTCTGCCTTTGGGTTGCCCCCACCATCCAATACCTGGTAACTTCCTCAGGTTTCTCCCGTTGTGGTTGTGCGCAGTGGGTCAGGCTTGGGGGAACTCCAGGAGGCGACTTATCAATACTCAACGTTTACGCTTTGACCGTTGACAGAGAACGGCTCGAGTTATGGGGTGAGTTATTGAATACCCTTCCCAAAGACTGTAACTAGCTTTTATATGGTGACTAGAATTTTGTTGAGGATAGAAGGGACAAATCCAACTGGTGCGGGAAACTCATCTCTCCGACTGAACACCGAGTATTCTTACAATTGCTTGATGCTCTCAACCTTGGAGATCACTTTCCAAGGTCAAACTCCATAAATTACACATGGGACAACCGTCGGCTTGACGGGGTACGGAATTTAGCTCGATTAGACCGGATCTATTCTTCCTTACCATTGGGTGGCCAATCAAACATGTAGGCTGAATACTTTATTATGGGAGATAGCATTCATTCAGACCACCTCCCAGTTTGGGGGAAATTCTTGCTTCAAGCTTCACCTCCAAGGAAATCGGCATACAAAATGAGTGCACAATACCTTGATGAAACTGGGGTTCGGATGATTATTGAGCAGTTATGGTCCGCTAACCCCCACAAGAATTTTTTGTCAAAGCTGCGCAATGTTGTTAAGTTTTACAAAGAGTATTGTATAAATGCGGCAAAGCTTGAAAGGGTTGAAGAAGCCCACCTGCGCTCCCAGCTTGTTGAAGCAGTGGAAACCCTCCAATTAGACCCTAGCAATAGCTTATTACAGGGTAGACTGAGCACACTAGGAGAGCAGTTAGCTCATGTAGAGAAAAACCACATCGAGGGCTTAAAGATCCACAACAGAGTTTGTTGGAAGAAAGTGGGAGACGCATGTTCCAACACTACAAGAAAACGGGTATTTTATGACTGCAAAAATATGACTGAGGATGACTGACGACTGGTTGCAGTCATATTCTTGAAGGTCAACACCTTGAGGAAAAATATGATTGCAAAATATGACTGTCAGTCATTTTTGAGCCTTCTGCGTCACAAGTATACACTATACGACCATTAGGAATACCAAAGTATTTCACAGGGAACATAGGGAACATGTTTGGGGAACGCTAAGTCATATTGTCAGTCATATTTCCATGGTAGTGACAATTTTTTTGTTTTGGGCAATCCAAGAAAAATACGGGCAATTCAAAAAAAAATTGGACAAGCCATTGTTTAAGATTTTGAAATCCTACTCACCTATTTTTGTAGAATTTTGAAACCTAGCCGCCACTTTTTTAGGGTTTCGAAACCCTAGCCACCACTTTTTAGGGTTTTGAAACCCTAGCCGCTACTTTTTAGGATCTTGAAACCCTAGCCGCCACTTCTTTTGGCCCTTCTTCCTTGCCTTTTATTGTCTTTTAGCTCATACTTGTTATTGCTTCTTAGTTGTTGTTTTTTATTGCATCTTAATTCTTCTTTCTTGTTGCTTCTTAGTTCTAATCATGCTTCTTGTTTCTTGTTGTTGCATCTAAACTCTTTCTTTCTCTAGCATTTTAACTCTTTCTTCTTCTTAGTTCATGTTTTTTGTTTCTTCTTGTTATTTTTTAATTCTTGCTTCTTGTGTCTTTTTGTTGCATCTTAACTCTTGTTTTTTGTTGTTTCTTGTTGTGTCTTTGTTGTGTCTTTGTTGTTTCTTGTTGTTTCTTGTTGTGTCTTAGTTGTTTCTTGTTGTATCTTTGTTGTTTCTTGTTGTGTCTTTGTTGTTTGTTGTTGTGTTTTAGTTGTTTCTTAGTTGTTTCTTGTTGTTTCTTGTTGTGTCTTAGTTTTTTCTTGTTGTTTCTTAGTTGTTGCTTCTTGTTTCTTGTTGCATCTTAACTCTTGCTTGTTGTTTCTTGTTGCATCTTAACTCTTGCTTGTTGTTTCTTGTTGCATCTTAACTCTTGCTTGTTGTTTCTTGTTGTGTCTTAGTTATTGCTTCTTGTTTCTTGTTGCATCTTAACTCTTGCTTGTTGTTTCTTGTAGTGTCTTAGTTGTTGCTTTTTGTTTCTTGTTGCATCTTAACTCTTGCTTATTGCTATCTCTTAATACTTGACTATTTTCTCTTCTTGTTTTCTCCATCACCATTCTTATTTTTCCTACCCTAAACTTGAGCTACATATTTTGTGTTGTTGTAAGCCTTTGAAGGTTGAACTTTGTTGTTCATTCACTAAAATTAACCTTCCATTTCTTTAATTGTTTATGCAGGCACCAAAAGTTGAAACAAAGTCATTGGAGGCTACTTGCAACCCAATAGAGTCATCTTCATATTATTGTAAGGAATATAGGCCTTATTGGATTTTGTAAATGATTCATTGTGGTATATATGTTTTGTATTGGTGACTAATAAATGTCAATAAAGAGAGTTGCTTTCCTTCTCACATTCTCCCTTTTCAATATGATTATCTCTTATATATCTCAAAAATCATATGTATTCATTTTTAACTACATAGAATCTTTTCCAAATACGACTTTATATTTTCCAAAATATGACTGTAATTAGTCATAAACTATCAATGACATCCATATGAACCACCACATTAACCAAAATATGACTCATAAGAGTCATATTTCACATTAGTAAAATATGACTCACAAGAGTCATATTCCACATCTACAAAAAATATGACTGATCGCAGTCATATGCCACATTAGCCAAAATATGATTGACCGCAGTCATATTCCATGTCATCCAAAATATAACTGATCGCAGTCATATGCCATATTAGCTAAAATATGACTGACCGCAGTCATATTCCACGTTAGCCAAAATATGACTGACCGTAGTCATATTCCACGTCAGCCAAAATATGACTGACTGCAGTCATATTCCACGTCAGTCAAAAAAAATTACTATATGGAGTCACATGCCACATAGGATTTATTTTTGTTTGCCCGGGCAACTCAAAAAAAGTCAAGCCCTCAAAGATAGTCAAAGTATACGCCTTGTTGGCAAAATATGGCTAATTATGGATAATTATACCCCCCAAAAAAATATGACTGCCAATATGACTGATGTCCGAAGAGACTTGTCGGTAATGACTCATGTCAGTCATGTTGCAGTCATCTACAGTGATTTCTGCGGCCAGTCATATTTTTCAATTTTACGACTCATTGCAGTCATATTTTGCAGTCATAAAACACTGGTTTTGTTGTAGTGCAAGGAGTTTTTTCAAGCACATAAAGACAGGGGTGTAGGGGCCCGACTTGTAATGCTAGAGGATGCTGATGGTTCCCTCTGCTCTGAGCAAGGCAATCTCGAACGCATTTGTTTGGAATACTATGCTAAACTTTATACGGCTTTGCCACCATGCCCAATCAGAGAAGGAGCCGAACCGTTTTGCTTTCGGGGTATCACGAACCGGGTCTCTACGGCACTCCAAGACTCCCTTCGTTGCCCCCTCAACTTGTTAGAGCTCGAAGTGGCACTTATGAGCATGAATGCCAACAAAGCACCAGGTCCTGATGGGGTGATCACCGGGTTTTTTCAGAAATTTTGGAAAGTCATCAAGGATGACTACTTTATGATGATCACATCAGCGATTCAATCGAAGACCATGCCTCCAGGGATCGCTAGTGGCCTCATCTCACTAATTCACAAAGGGGGAGAAAGGGAGAAACTCTCCAATTGGCGACCAATCACCCTATTAAATGTGGCGTATAAAATATATGCCAAGGCACTGCAACTACGCCTTCAACCGGTCCTAATGGAGATTATTTCCTGCGATCAGTCGGCCTTCCTCCCTATGAGATTCATCCTTGACAACATACTATTGACCCATGAGACCATCGATTGGGCCATCCATTCTGGCCAACTAGTGGTGTTTTAAAAGCTAGACTTTAGCAAGGCCTTCAACATGGTTGACCTTGGCTTTTTATTCCGTTCCATGGATGCCATGGGCTTTCTTGACGAATTTACTTCTATGGTGCAGCTGCTTTTCCAAAATGCTCAAGCATCGGTGAAAGTGAATGGATCTCACTCTCCTTCTTTTCAGCTGCAAAGAGGAGTTAGGCAGGGTTGTCCTTTGGCCCTCTACCTTTTTCTTATTGTCACAGAGATTCTGAACTCCATGGTGAAGCTAGGAACTCGTGAGGGTTCAATTAAGGGCATTCAACTCCCAATAGAAGACAGGCAACAAGTTATAGCTCAATTTGCAAATGACACTTCCATGACTCTATTAGGCAAGGAGGAGGTAGTCAGAGGAGCTATTTACACTCTTAATTGCTTTTGTACGGGATCGGGATTGATTCTCAATTGGGATAAATCATGTGGCTTCTGGTGGTCATCAGATAGTTTGGGACGGACACAATGGACTAATCATCTTAGGATTCCATGGGCCAAGCCTGGAGATGTGAGCAAGCTGTTGGGTTCCATCTTCGGATTGACCTTGAACACAAACGATGTAGACCAATTCCTATTGAATCGAATTGAATCCACGCCAAACTCCAATTCTGGTGCACATCTAAGATCAATACTGCAGGACGAGCAATTGTGGTGAACCATGTTCTACTTTCTTCGTTATTCTTCTTCATTGCAATCTGGGCAGGCTTGTTGGCAGGTGTCAATAAGTGCAAGGGTGCCATCTGAATCTACATGTGGTCGAGCTCTTCGCATCACTCTAGGGAAAAGGTTGCCCCGCTACAATGCTGACAAAGTAAATCGAAGGGAGGCCTAGGACTCATTAACCTGACGGATGCTCTGACGGCCCTATTGGCCAAATGGATCCTCAAGGCCTGTGAACCCATATCCTCCAACTTACACACTTTGTTGCGATTCAGATTCTCTCACTTTCAACCGTATACCGGGGAAAATTGGTCCCTTAGCTTGGAATTTTTTACATTAGCCAAGTGCCAGGCGAAACAAGGTTCCAAAATCTGGAATCAAGCGGGCATTGCATGGAAGCAAATCTCGAGGGATTTAATCCAAACACAATCCGTAACTCCAAAAGAACTCCTTAGAAAATCCTTCTGGTGGGCTTCGACCTCTCCTCAAATTAGCCTTGGTTTTGCCCGTAATCGGGCTTCCCAACTTCATAAAGTAGGTCTTTGCACGATAGACAATGCATGGACTGGCTCCCGCTTCCTCACCAGTGTCGAAACCTCGGCCCAGTATGGACTTCTTTCTGACGAAGTCGGTGCGTGGAATGCCTCCATTCATTCTTTGCACAATATCTGGGGGAATCTTCTCTTGGCTGTCCCTTCTCCCATCCAACTAGGAGAATGGTTGGGATGTTTCCAGACAATGAAGATTTATTTCCAGAGCTTGCCATACAAGCGTATCAGGGACTTCAAGTGACCATTGGCGGTCCCCCTCAGACATGGGCCTTCCCTACCGGTTCACACGCTATGGTGGTCCTCCCCAACTCGGGTACCCTCGTTGAGAGTCTCCCCAAAGCTTCCGCAGAGCCCTCAGTTGATGGTGAAGCTCGTTGTGTGGGCTCTTTACACCGAATTCGGGTCTCCAACATCATCCGATGTGCCTCCAAATCCCGCATCCTCCTCTACTTTGGACGTACAGATAAGCTCACCTGGGACCCCCACAAACTTCAATGGCCCTCACCCAACCAAGGTGCAGTTCCATTTCTCCATTGTAGCGCCAAATTGGGAAGAGAACTTCTTAGGGATAAACAGGTCCTTCCTGATGTCATTGAACGCAAGTGGCAAGGTATTCTTCCCCTTACACATAGACTCTGATAGAAATCGGTTTGGACTAAAACAAGAGTGCCCAAGGAAGCCGGGTTACTGTGGCTTGTTTGGCACTGTGCGATTGCGGTAAATGCGTGGAGAGGATAGATTCAACAATCGATTCCCACAGGCTGCCCGGTTTGCCCGCGTCACACCCACGAATTTGTTCTCCATCACGTTTGGGAGTGCCCTGCATCACAATATGTTTGGCAATGGGGGATTTGTATCATCAACACCCTTATTACAAGTAAAGAGGCCCGGGGCCCCTGGCGTCTGCTTTCTTGGAAGCAAGGGATTTTTTTAGACCGTGTCCCTCGGAAGTTCAATGCCATTAGTAGTATTTGGGTGGCTCTTCGCACGGTGATCTTATGGACCCTTTGGATTGAGCAGAACGATGCTGTCTTCAACAACAAGCTGTGGAATCTGATCAAGCAACTTCAGTGCATCTGGCTTGGCCTGATAGACTATGGTAGGATTGAGTGGGAGAAGAATTGGCTCCTCATTGTAGAACATCCAGGGCACGCAATAGACATTTGTAACCGTTTTAGGAAACGTTGGTGTAGTCATGATATCATTGCCGTTATGCAGGATGGCAAGCCCAAATGGGCTCTTGCGGGTCCTAGAGTTGGGTTTGTGTACAAGCCCCCTTAGATCTCTCTTGTCCTCCTAAGCGGCATGCGCCGCTTAGTGGGGGCTCCCACTTACTACTAACTTAGTTTAGTTTTTACTCTGACCCGCTGACCTCCAACCCAGGGCGCTTGCAGCTGGGTCTTATTTGTTTCTTTCTTGCAGTAAAAGGCTCCCTTTTATTTGTGTCAAAAAAAATAAAAAAATCCGTTTCATTTGCTTTAAAAAAACCCTAAAAAACTAAGTAACTTCGTAGTCAACTATCAGGAGTACACACACATCAGTTCTCACATTTGTTTTACATCCTACTTCCCCTCTTCCACTGTCTAGACTCAATTGAGTTGACTAATACTCCTGTCAGCAAAAAACGACATGCCCAAGCGCGCTAACGTCATGCTCCCCACCCATTCTGAATTATTGTGAGAAGTTGGACCAGACGAGGTAAGAATGAGAACAAGTTGATACCTATCCACTGAATGCACCAAATTCCCTAAACAAGTAATAAAACAAAAAAAGACGGTACCTCACACCCCATGCCCATTATAAATGAGCCTCTGACCATCTGTCTGTCCGTAAGTTCATCAAATGATGCTTCTTCACTCCACAATCCACATGACGGGGGGTCATTCAATTTGACCCAAATAAATTTTTATTGCAGTCCCAGAACTCGATCAGTAATAGAAGACACTCATGTAACAAAATAGTATATATATTTATTTATCTCGCGCACCTGCAATGTGCTCTTGGCAAACAATCCCTGTAAGGTAGGAGGCTGTTAAAGCGACCATTTAAGAGCTGATTGCATTTTGGGGGAAGCTAGAACTCCTTGAAACAATTTTCAGTCAATTTTACTTGGAAGGAAAATGGAATTGGCATCTAATCCAAGTTGTTTCATATTTTTTGGACCTTCATGGAATTAGTTACAAATTTTTGAAGTTGAAAGGTAGTGGTTTCTAAAAGCGACACCTTCCTCTTGAAGGGGTACAACGTTGGTACATTGAAGAAAGTAAAATGTACCTCTGTGTTAGAGGTTGCTTTTAGAGACGGGTTGCTTTTACATACCCCTACCTTATTGGCATATGGAGGGGCATTCCGGGCACAAGGCCCCCCCATAGTGCCGCCATTTTTTGAAAACAAATTGATCCAATGCGAACCCGGAAATCCAAATTTCAAATGAACTTTTTTCGCTTCATAAAATGAAAAAGAGGAAAATAATCTACATTATAAAAAAAAGACTCTTTATGCAAACAAGGGGAGGCCAAATTTATTAACACACATACCAATGCTTAAAAAAGTATGACAATAGTGATTATTCCTACAACGAGCCAATTCTCGAGCCCTTCGTATTTTGCAAATTTCCTTGGCTTGGGAAAGATAATGATAGGCCCGGGAGTAAAATGAGAGTTATGTTGATTGCATTGGAGAGTGTTTTTTGGAAGTTGTCCCTTTATTATGTTGATAGTTATCGGCTTAAAAGTCGGTTTCATTGCAAATGCTTTTGACTTATCAACTTCAAGGCTATTAACAATTATGTGTATTTTAATTTATCATCTTTTCAGCTATTCTGACACATAGTGAGGTACATATACACAAAGGATGTTTTTAAGAATTAAGGTAGACAAGCTTATTACCACCCTGATTTGGAATCTGAATATCTTGGGTCCGATTCCAAGAGGGGCACATTTTGTTTTAGAGGTGTGCGCTTGTTTCACAAATCATCTACCTTAGTTAGTATTCCCTTCTGTTCCAAAATGATCTTCATGTTGGCTTCAGTTTTTTTTATCTCCAACTAATCTTGTTGTACTTTGTGATGTTGAAAATTGGTCAACTTTGGCTTTCGGTTGCTATCTAGGACTAACAAAACAACTTCAAGCAATAGTTCCCCCTCCCCTCTATACAATCATCAACCGAAAAACAAATGAAATGACTAAAAGGAGTCAATCAACACTATTTGTTCTTATTTTTTTGAGTGTCTTTGAATGTTGCCCAATTGAAGGAGATGAAGCTTTGGGAGGTGGTACAGAGGTTCACACATGGGCTTGGGCCTAGACTATCTACAAAATGACACTTCCCAACCAACAATGAAGTGTCCATCGGTGCTCCTTGAAAATACCCCAAAAATTTCACTTTTCAATACTCCAAAACTACACTTTGAAAAGGGTTTTTGAAAATCAAAGTTTTTAGGACACTAAGGTAGGCCCCCCCCCCCCCAAATGGCACCTGACCTTAAAGTGCCATCTACAGGTTGTGTACATTTCCAAAATTAGTTATCATTAGATGATTTTTGGGGGGTCTGGAGGGCCGTTTCGGGCTTGTTCCCGGCCCTGTTCCCCCGGCAGCAAAAGAACGGCCGCTATTAGAAAAAAAAAATTTCAAAAAATTTCAAAAGAAAAAAAAATCTTAAAATCTTAAAATGGAAAACAAGATGAACAATTTTTTTCTTTTTCTTTTTGAATTTTTTTTGTATGACGTGGCAGTCGCTGCGCCATGTCACGCAGCTGCTGCGGCGTAGTTCCAGACAGCTTCAGACTCTGGGAACCCTGGGAAACTTGCAGCCCTCCACAGGGGCTGAAAAACATGTAATGGTACCTATTTGGATGGAGCGCTTTCAAAAACAAACTTTGACCCTTAATAACTTTTGCATACGGTGTCCAAATGCCACGTTCTCTGGTGCGTTGGAACCTCCTTTCACTTTCCAACAAGAATATATGAAAATTTGACCAATCTAATAGTAGTAACTAGGCTCAGTAGCAAAAAGTGGCGGTTTTGGGTGTACCCACCTTATTGAGTGCACCAAACTCTACTTATAGTGGGAAATGGGTTTTAAAATATTATTTTCAGCCTTAATCCAGAACATTTTGTAACATGTATGAGATTTTAAAGATTATTATTGAGGTAACAAGTATAGACTGAGGTTCGACTGTAATCCAAATTGCAGACTGGACCTAAGCATAGCTAGCCTGGACTCCTGGAGTCTAAGATCACCTGGACTACTCCCAGACAGTGTAAGTTTTGTTTGCAAGTGCCCTCCGACAGATAGACTGCCGGGAGGCAGAGCACTGGATATGATCCACTGCAACACAAACCTCGCAATCAGCTCTGCCATGGCAGAACATTTTTTTCAATAATATAAACCTTGTCTTTATGAGATCGATGAAACCTCCCAATTCATCAGCTCCCCTTTGCCAAGCCAATAATTCAATAATATTCTCGGTGCTCTCTGTCAAGGTTGACTGCATGAAGCTCAGGGTCATGTAAGGTAGAAATCAATGAGCTGGTCTAGCTGAAGAAGATCGGTATTCAAGGTCGTCTACCTCAGTCTGTAGTAGTCTGTGTACCCTGCAGGAGCGCGTACGTACCCCTGTTTGGTGGAGCGAGTGTGAGTGCAAACCCTTTTGGTTGCAGTACTGGCGATGTTGGTTACGCTTCACACAAGGGAGTCTGTGGAGCAAGAAAATGTCCAACCAGTGTGCTGTGCAAGACGACTGCTAAGTGCATACCGCCGGCTCATTGAAGTACTGCAGCACAACACTTTTTTCTAGTCCTGCAGAATCGAAAATAATCGGAATGTCAAATCGTACCATATGTAGGTGGCTCCAGTAGAGATCGATCGAGGAATGTCAACCGTACTTACTGTATCGAAGTTGCGGATCCTACAGTTACAGTTACAGTTACACACACAGATTGCATTTGGTTTCGGAAATTGAACTGGAAACGTTGTGATTTAATTAACTTATCTAAAGCAAGAGTACGTTCTGTTTCGATCTGTAAAAGAAGTTACAATTTGACTAGCTCCAGTAGAGGAATGATGGAATTTACAGACTGTTGAATGGCAAGGCGTTTGCGTACAAATTGCAAAGACGACTAGTACGAGCTTCAGGTTCAACTTCGCTTTCGGAGGGTTACCATTGCCAGACACTGATGGGACATGCATATACAACACACACCCTTTGAGATCGGCAACGTAGAAGAATCATGGAGTACGTCATGAAGTAGCTAGCTAGCTCGTCCTTGTTGCGCAGATTTCAAGAGAGAGTGGATCGGAAACCGTTAAAAACCTTGAGCGAGCTCGTCTTCTACTACCAGGCATCAGATACGTAGCATCTAGCTACGCACTTACCCGTACCCATTTTAACTAGAACAAAGCTGGCTGAGCTAGAATCTGAAACTTCTGGCCAGAATTCGTAAATTAAAAACTGTTCCCACTTGAGCCTTTAATTTCGGTTGAATGTTGGGTTTTTCCAGTGAACTGGGGGACCGTCACTCCACCCTACTTGCACTGTCAATGAGTCTGGAGCAAGCTAGCTAGCGCGTAGCTTGTGTCCACCATAGCTCCTGTCTTATTTGCTGATCAATGGCTGCTAAGCTGCACAAAAAGCTACCCCCACTGTAGCAGCCTTTGGCTCTACTAGCTAGCTGCTGTGACTCCAGGCAACCTTCATTTCGTGTCAGTGAGATGGAGATTGAAGTAGTAGCTCGCCTCTTCATGATGCCATGCGAATGAGAGCTAGTAAGGTAGTCGCAATCTGCACTAGTGAAATTATCAGCAATTTCTGCCATTTGCAAAGAGCTGTCGTGGAGCTCAATGCAGCACTGCAAGGCGCGTGGTGTCTGGAGCGAGGCCATTCTTAGGAGTGTCCAGACATGATTGATTGAGCAGATCTGTGGCGATGGTGGCGATGCTTGAAATTGAAGCTGGTGTGCAATATCATCAACTGAAGAGGAGTTGAGAAACGGCGGGGGTGTAGGATGCGAAGGCCGGAGGTAGAGAGATGTCAAGGTGTGTGCTGCCCAAGGGATGGGTAGGAGGTGCTGGAATTCTTGTGATTGTGCTCCTTCAGGTCGTCGCGGAGCTTCCTGTTGCAACACATGGGGCGCCATCTTTGGAGAGGTTTCCACGCAGGAAGCTGGGTAGGATTCACAGGCAGCTCAGCAGAATCAACAAACCTGCGGTCAAAACCATCCAGGTGATTGGAACTTCACCGTCCTGCACTGTTTGAATCTGCTCAGGTTTGTGGTTGTGTAACCAGAGTGTAACCAATGTGTAAGCAATATGTAGAGTGAAATTTTCTTTAGGAAATCACGCAATAGAGCTCCCTGGAGAGGTCACTTTGGGCAAACACTTCAAGACCCAATCTCTCGACATCAAATTTTTCTGAATCACTCAATGTATTGCACGACATCATCCCAGAATTTGGAGGTTTTAGCATCGTTTTTCACCCAAACATGCAATGTTTTTGGAAAATGACTTGGAAAACAGTTGAGCAACCTTTAGAACATGCTTCAGCTAAAATGTAAACGTTTATCAGCAAACATGTTCCAAAACGCTGTTTGTTTCCCTTCGGACATCGTTGGGTGTCAAAATCTGGAATCTCGTGTTAGTGTTTATCAGCAGCGTTTTTTGGAAATTGCTGTAGGGGTGAATTCGATCAAGATATCGATACGTTTGCAAAACATTCAATCCCTGGGAGATGGTCATAAAGACCACTATTGAAGGGACATATCTTAACCCCTGATTTCCCTGAACGATGAGGATCCGTAGACATTCAGTCAAGTCATGCTTGCACACAACTTGGTGATTGCAGACCAAGTTGTGTGTATTGGAGAGATGAGTTACTGTTGGTATTTAACAGGGTCAGTCAAGGGTCAGTCAATAGGAGGAGATCAACAAGATCAGGTCCCTTACGTTTTTATTAACATTCTCTACCTCACGTGTCATTAAGACCGTTAATATATGCTATTAATGCACGTTTCGGCAAAGCATTTTGCAAGATCGAGGCCTCCAACTAATTAATGTTCTTGCTGGGGGTCCTCAAGCTTGCGTCTATCCAGTTTTCTGGACATTGATGATTGATCTGACCCTCCATTCCATGGTGTGCGGAACTGCCTGCAGAGTGTTGACGGGGATTTCATTGACTGTGTGAAAAGTACCCAGCAACCAGCCTTCGACCACCCGGCATTGCTCAACCATTCACTCGAGGTACCCAAATTTTCTATGACCGAGAAAATTGTAGTTCAATCTTGCCTTTCTTCCCTGAGATTCCCTCCGTGACGTACTCCGTGAAAAAAATTGCAAGTGTGTGGGAGTTGAGCAGCTTGCTGATAGTGCAGCTGATTCAATGCAGATTCCTCCAGATCATAGTCCTGTAGACCTTGCTGATGCCAAGCTGGCCAACAACTCGAGAACAGGGTTTCGGAATGTGCAGCTTTGGCACCAGAGTGGGCAATGTCCCAAAGGCACGGTGGCCATTCGCCGCACTTTGCTCAAGGATGTGCTCCGAGCAGGCAACTGGGATGGCTACAAGAGTAAGAAAAATGGACTCGAGTCGGTGCCGCAACCCAACCGACCGCAGGCCATGTCAGACAACGGCCACGAGGTGAGTCTCAAAAACGGACACACCTTCAATTAACAAAAGTTAGTATTTATTAGAGTTCATACCACTTGATTCGGACATTTTAATCAACTGAATTGGACCTAGTTAACAAGCTTGGAAATCTAAACCTTGATTGCTGCAAAAATATTGTTGTATTTCAAGCTTAGATGATTGCAGTGTCCATAAAAAGTGTTCTTCAAAGCGTTGATCTAGATTTTGAAAGGGATTGCACATTTTGTTTTCGTTTTTTTTCTGGCACAGCAAGAGAAGGGATTGCACATTTCAAATCAATTTGCAGTCGACTTTTGTTATGACGAAAAAGTGGAATCCGCATCTAACCTCCTTTGAATGACTCCTATTATTCAAAACACTTACTGAATGAGCTTTGAATTTTGGAGTTAGAATGAATGGAGGTGCTCTTATTCATGACTCCCTACCTTGAAATCAGTTCACAGTCGGTCCATTACATACAATTGTGTTAAAAAGGAACCTTTTAGAACAAGGCAATTCTAGCACACCCGACACCTCACCTGTTTGCGGTGGATTGGACTCTTTTGTTACTTAAGAAGCGACATCAGTTGTCATAAAATATAATGGACTATTTCAAGAAGTTTCTTATCTCACCCTGACTTGCACAGGGACATTGGGGTTTTAGGGTTAGGGTTTAGGGTTTTAAGCTTTCATGCTTTGGAGGTAACCGGGATCCAAGGAACCTGTAAAACTAGAGTTCCATTGGTTTCAAATGTCGATGTTTCATCAAATAATACTGGATCTGCTGACGAGGGGTGCTGGAAAACAGCACGCAATCAGCTACATGCAGGGTGGCTTGTACTATGGAGCTCAGAGCACCATGAATGTCTGGAGTCCCAGCGTGCAGGTACCCAGTGAGTTCAGCCTGTCACAGATGTGGATTCTCGCTGGCTCCTTCAACAGTGACCTCAACAGTATTGAGGCTGGTTGGCAAGTAAGTGACCCACTCACCAGCTCTTTCACACACCCCACCCTAGCTAATGAATCACACTCTGTCTGTCTGGAGTTCCAAATTCCCGATTTTTCCTGAAAATCTCTCCTGTTGTGGACACGTTCGCTTGGACAAGGTCCACATTTTTAAAGTTCCAAACACCTGTGCAATTAAAGGGCACATTTGTCACCCAAAGGTACGTACTGTCATTTATTCCTGAGAGCGTATCATCATAAAAATGCTTTAGAAACTGTCAAAGTCTTGGAAATACTCTTAGAATAGAAACTGGAAAGAAGTGTTGACTATGATGCCATCTCTAGATTACGAGGTCCCATTTGAGACTGTTGTTTCCTCCTCTATTGCGTGAAAGTGGGAATTGCTTCATACCTAGAACTGTTGCAGAATCTGACCAAGTGCAGTACACTCATGTAGGTGAGTCCACAGCTATACGGAGACAACAGCCCAAGACTCTTCACATATTGGACGGTACAGGACACGTCTATTTCACTATCTACTTGCTATCTATGTCAATTGCGTCAAGTCAGTTCAGTTCCAATACAAACTCTGTTTCTCTGATAGCGGTATGACTTTCAGCTTCTTGGTGTACAGACTGATGCATACCAAGCAACAGGATGCTACAATCTTCTGTGCTCTGGGTTCGTCCAAACCAGTAATGCAATTGCCATAGGAGCGGCCATCACTCCTGTTTCAAGCTCTGCTGGTTCGCAGTACGATATTCGCATCCTTATTTGGAAAGTACGTGAATCCATGTGTCGGCCATAATTCTGAATCCTACATGTAGTAAAAGCAAGCACAATCCTACATGTAATGAATTTCGAGGCTCACTCGATCACTTGAGGAATTAATTTCAAAATTCTTATAAAGCACACTCATTAATAGTTCCACGAATTTTGCACCTTCAAGCAGGATCCCATCAAGGGCAACTGGTGGATGCAATTTGGGGACGGGCACTTGGTGGGCTACTGGCCTGCCTCCCTTTTTACCCATCTCGCCACGAGTGCGACAATGCTGGAGTGGGGAGGGGAGGTGGTGAACACGCAACCCGAGGGCCACCATTCGGCCACCACGATGGGCAGCGGCCAGTTTGCGGAGAAGGGATTCGCCCAGGCCAGCTACGTGCGGAACATCATGTATGTGGACGCCAAGAATGTGCTCCGGACTCCCGTGGGGATGCAAACTCTGGCGGAACACCCAAAGTGTTACAACATTCAAAGTTCGTTCAATAGGGAATGGGGCGCCTACTTTTATTACGGTGGACCAGGCCAAAACTCGGATTGCCCTTAATTAGGGCGCAACAATCAACACACATACTCCTCAGGAGCATCTTATAGACAGAACAATTCTTTTGTAATACAACCCCCAGGTTATGGTAGACAGACACAATTCTTTTGTAAGGCAGCCCAGGGTTATGGTTTAGAGTAGAATAAGCAAATGCCAAGAAGGGTGCATATATGATCCAGCTAGTGTAATACACAACCATGTGGTCACTTTGGATCATGCATTCACCTTAACTTAGCCCCCAGCATTAAAAATGTTAAGCTTCAGAGCTTACCAGCAGTGCAGCTGTCCACCCTTTCAGCGATGTGCTCCATCCCCGTTCCATCCCTTTGTTGTAATAGATACCTCGACCGACGAGTATTGACAAACTACATATTGCAGAAAATTTTATGACAAATAGCTCAGAGACGACAAGGATACAGTTGGTAACAAGAGAATATCAGCTCCAAATCTAAATCATATTTTGAAAGGAAGTGACATGTACCTGGCTATTATTAAGAATGATACTCACTTGACGTTCTATCCACAATCACAGTCCCTCCCTGCAGATGGACTGAACTAAAATCTGGATGACTATGCTCACAACTCGATTGGCGCCTTCAAAAAAATCCGGCGCATGCCGACCTACTCAGTCTCAAGGATTCACGAATATACTTTACAACACCTACTAGAACAACATTTGCCATGGGCACATATATATGTGCAGGCACTAAAACCTATTAGGACCAATTACTATCAAATCCAAGCTAAAGAGCCACGATCCTGCGCAGGTTGAGGACGTCCTCTCGTCGGTGTAGGAGGCCGATGCTCATTAAGTTCCTGTTGGACCAAACAAAAGAACACTCGTTACTTGATTAGTTACTTAACCCCATTAACATTGCCTAGAGCTGTTTGTAATGCAAGGAGAAAGTAATCCTAAACAACAGTCAGACCCGGATCCTCGATTTTGCATAGAATATCAGAAATCGAACTTTATGTAGAAAAGAAGCAGATACCTGCATCCAAGTGTCGTCGAGGTGATGTTCGGGAGACGACTCAGGCGAGGTGATCGCAGGGGGGAGTGGGTGGATAAGCTTAGGAACTACGACTAAATCCCTGCCAAGAACCAAAATCGCTCCTGCGTTGTTTGCAGTCCCTGTAGAATCGACACTCTTCATCAATCACCGTATTATTATGATTTTGGAATCTGCACCTGAACAGAAGTGACATACATTTTACAGCAGAAGAACTGAGACATCAAATTCTGATAATGGAAATTCGGGCACATACCGCAATAGTTTGTAGCGGAAAATAGCGTAATCAGGTGACCTTGGGCAAATCGTTCAAAGCCGTCCATTACACATTCATGTGCTCTAACAATGAGCTGGAGATCGTTATTCTTACAGAATTCCATGACACGATCCGGCTGACGTTTCCATGACACAAACACTGATGTTAACTGCCAATGCCTTCAAGCAAGTATAGAAAGGTTGCTAATTCTATATTTTCTGTATATATAGGAAGAGACAATTGTGATTCAAAATGCAATATAATGAACTAAGAAACTCACCCCAAACGTAACCAAGCCTGGACCTCGTGCATTTGGACGCAGACCCTCAACGCTATCATTCTCAGTGGGATCAGACCTGTCCAAGAGTTTGCTGACTTCGTCAGAAGCACAAAACGAAATCCAGAAACCAAAATGCACCAAGATACAGACGGGCCAACAGTGAATCAACGACAGAATATTTGATGACTAACGCATAAAGCACAATAGACAGATTTGCACTGTACCAAAGCAGGTCCATCAGCACAACAGAACCAGCCTCCATAGTGATAGGGCGTTGAAGGTCTTCAATCTGACGTATATAATTGATAGATCTTCCAATTCCACCGTGCATACAGATTATCTTCTTCTCTATCAATGCTGCAAGCGGCAACCAATTAAAGAGCTGATTGATACGTTGCCACGTCCAGATGCCATCACGTTCCCCCTGCATAGAAATCAAATGTCACTACCACAGAAGACGATTGGAACAATTGGACAACCAGGGAATTCGTGAATTGTGGTCCGACGTTGAATACTGACTTGGCAACGCAGTATGACGTACGATTAGAGAGCAAAAAAACATACCATGCGTTCTATGCATTCAATACGAAAACCAAATAGAGCATTAATATCAGCAGCTTCATGATTGCCTCGAATAAGGTGGACATTCGTAGGATATTCAATCTGCCACACAAGTGATGACAGTGAGTAATAAAAGCACTGAAAACAGTGGATTCCCTCTCCACTCTATATATCAAAGTCTTTTGTAGATTTAAAACAAAAGAATTCATAATTTCAGAAGACAATACCAAATGAACAAGGGATATTCACAAACTAAGATGGACTTTACAATGCAGTAGCAAAAGTGAGTCATAGCTGACATATTGCTTGAGATGTACAACTTCAAGTATGACCTCACACATCTTTTTGAACAAGAGAAAACTTAGTCTGTTACATATGAGAGCTTACCTTCAGGGCTAGTAGCAGAATGATAGTCTCTAAGCTGTGCTGCCCTCTATCAACGTAGTCTCCCAAGAAAAGATAGTCAATATACCTGAAAAATGAAGTTTGGGGAGATGAAAAACTACAAAACATAGTATTAATATCATCAGGACAGCTTCTCACAATATTTCAAAAAGGAAATGCTGCCGGTCGTGCAACAGAGTGTCAACAAGTATGAGTCATGAGATTACATACGTGATATCACCAGCTGTAGATGGGGAACCGTATTCATCAAACAAGCGCATGAGGTCTCCAAATTGACCATGAAGGTCGCCAAAGATTTTAACAGGTGCTCTTATTTGTAAAACACTCGGTTCTTGGGCAAAAAGCCTTTCTGCTCTATTACAAAGATCAGCTATTTCATTACAATCCAAGAAAAACTGCCGTTTTGTCGGTGGCTTCCAGCCCCGTGGTTTAAGCAAGTAGGACAGAACCTGCGAATAAAACCAAATGCTTAGCAATTAACATCTTGTAAGAAAAACAAGCTCAAGTCTCAGTAGTGAGAGCGCCTCGATGCAACTCATAAGTATTACACTGTAAACATGTTTTTTATGTTTTTTGAACACTACGAAACGTCCAGAAGTCGATTCATATTTTAAAAGAAACTACTCATAGGCCAGCAAAGAAACAACAAGCAAAAGGTCATTAAGATACAAAAAGGTCACAGGTATCCCCATTTCCCCAAAATATTCCTCTGGTGAACTTTAATGACCATGAAAAGTCGAGAATAAACGGTGCACACCTTTTTCTGCACACCACTTATGGACATTTGACGATCCAATAGCCGTCTTGCATAATAGGCATTATCAGGAGTTCCATAGCTGACTCGCCGTCCCTCATTCTCAAACTGATCAATTGAAAGTTGTCTAACCAGTCCGCCAAGAGCACCACCAGACTCAGCTGCCACAACAACCTGCACTTGCTCGCAAGTTCAACTCAGATATTCCCTCTCATCTCTCTCTCAAATTGCGTTATCAAGACAAAATGTTAGTTACTTGTGCTTTTCAAATGACGTACGACATCTAATTCCGTTGGAAGCAAAATTTGTGGTCATATGGTAGGCAGGATGAAAACAAAGCATGAGCTGTCAAGTGAAAAAATAAAGGGCTGATTGAAACAAGTGACAAAGAAAGAAGTTATTTACCGCTCTGTGATGCAGCCTCACACCCGTGGGAGGGGTCTGAGCTACCGTAGCAGCCATAGAGGCTCCATTCATACTAACAAGAGCTGCGGAGGACGGTGACGAAGGAGGTTTCCCACTTGACGTGGCTTCAGCTCCCCGATCCCTATCAGGACTGTGCGGCTCCAATTCTCCATTCTGATGACGAGATTTTGCTTCAGCAGCAGCTAAGGCAGCACTTATTGCTTCTGCTTCAGCTGTTGATGCTTCCACAAGAGATTCGACTCCACCTCTTTCGGTCCTGGCAAATCCGGCAAACATGTTGCACGCTAAAAAGTTAGCAGGCTAATAAGTCCAACCATATAACAGAAACTATAATGGTTTTAATACTAGCAAGTAATTAGATGTTCTCTGAGAAGCCAACCAAACCAAATCTCATGTCACGTTAGGGCAAATGCCCCGATTCTAGTAAAGAGAAATCAACATTGACGAAGTCAACAGGATAGTTGAACATTAATTGCCAGCGTCTTACCTGTGTCCATGTGAGACAGCGTTTTCAGTGCTTATATCCATTGTTGTATCACCATTCACGGGTGCTGCGACTGGATTAGCCAACAAAACAGAGGCTCCGTCAGATCCCGGCGAATCAGGATGCGGTGATTTTCGCACCTCAGGAGGCTTATGGGATGGTAGTGGCTGAGGTGAAGGTGCGGCTGCCGCGGCATGTAGAGCAGCCGACGTGGTTTCTACTGCTGCTAAGTCCTCTGCTACTAATAAATCGTCCAGTAACACCCCTGTCCAATCCAGAATAAAAAATTAATAACGTACAGCATAAGCTCCTCTGATTATATGAGTTCTTCTAGTTCATCTTCAGGAGGTTTATCATGATAAATGCTCCAACAGTACCAGGATGATACCGTCTATAAAATATATAAGCTTCTCTCTATTTATAAATTTTAAATTGTGGAAAATAAAATCTCAAAATTGAGCACAAAAATACAAAAACAACAGTCTAAAATATCGAACTCGACCTGCCACTAAGTAAAAATATTAAGAATAGAAGGTACCTCCTCTGAGTCCGCCGTACATAAAAACCAGATCACCAACAGAGGCAGCAGCATGACGACAGCGTCTGGTTAACTCGTTAATTGCATCTCCGCCTGCTGCATCATTACTAAACCTTCCTATTCGTGGACTGGTGACTATCCCTCTTCTATCACACCACACCCCAGCAGCTGTATCCAGGACTGCAGAATACAGTAACAAAGAAAGATGTCACAACCTAAAGGTAACACATGAAAAATGATCAATTTTATGTAGTATCCGCACTACAAGTCCACTACCAAGGGACAACAGGTAAAATATCCTTCGTAACAAGCAATCTATCCGCCTTGTGTTGCAGCATAAAGAGACTGGACATGAGGTGTGCAAAATTCCGAACCTGCCACACTAGAAGAGTCCTCTACCATTCGACCACCACCAAGAGCTCCTCCTGAAACGTGTAATCTCGCGTTTACAAACACCTACACGTAACATATGGAGAGGCTACATTCTATTTAGAAAGGTAGAATCACGGATAGAATAATCAAAACAGAGTATCCTTAAAATAAAGAAAATTCAAGCCGATATCGTCGAAGATCAACAAAAAGATGATGCAACACTGCAATATATGAACCAGCTCAGTGCTCAAGCCTTACAGCTGCATGTTGATATCTTGGAGACGGAGATATGCCAGGTGCTACTGCCCATTCCCACCTACCATCACGGTGCTTTGCAAGGCCATATGCACTATCAAGTGGCTGCAAGTAAAACACAGGTCCACATGGTTAAAGACTCTTATTTGCTCATTGAAAGTGCTGATTTATATATTTCGATTTCAGGAAATCCTCGATAATGCAGAATTCAAAAACAATACTAAAGAATAACACAGATGAGCATACCACACTATTGGCATCCCTTCCACCAGAAAGAAGTAGTAGACCATCTGATCGCGCACAAGCTGTGGCGTACCTATAATGAAACAAAACATCCTAGAAGGCATTAGTGTCTTCCCCGAGAAAATAGGAAAGGATAAAACAGGAGCCCGTGCTCAGGCAGTCCGTGGTCAACAGCTTAACAATGACAGCTCAATACCCAAACCAGATCGTGAACACTAATAACTGCCTCAGTAACACTGCGAATGCCCAAAACAGATAACAATTAATACACAGGCCAACCCCGCATTGACCACACGTCGATGAAACGGACATGCTATATCACATAATCACCACCATTGTGACAAAGAGTATGCTGCTCTTTACTTGTATATGCTTCGAATCCTTGTGAGAACAATGATTCCTATAACTTACATGCATGGAGGAGGACCATCGCCTTCGGGCTCCAGCTTCCTCCACTCGTAGGGTTTGGCCGCCGTATCAAGCGCCCATACATCCGCAAGCGGGCGTTTGCCTGCCAGAAAATTTTCCTGTGAGTAAAGAACAACACTAAAAATCCAGAACTTAGTGAGGGTTCAAAGGGCAGTCTAAGCACCATCATTTCCGCTGATAGAGAGGATAAATCGCTGTCCAACCAAAGCCATAACATGCCCATAACGAGGTCCCGGACCTGGCCCTTGCACAACCACCCTAATAAAAGTGATCCCCATTAGTCCTCGTAATTAACAGTGGATCGACGTTATCCATATTTCAAGAGCATCAGTTCCCTACTAAAGCAATGACAATCAACAAGCATCTCAGCGAACCACATATAGGTAAGCATATAGCTTTAAGCTAATACAATATTTCATGATACCTCAAGCACGTGAATGCTAGAAAAAGTTCTCTTGCCCTTTTCCGGCTGAATTCAACAGAACCCTTCACACTGATAACTGCCTCAAAATCACCCACCTGTGCCATCTTGGCTTGGCTTGCGTGAGGTCCAAAACGTGCAGATCGTCGGTTGAGAGCCCTGCTGGTCCTATTCCTCCCTGCGTGTACTCCACCTTTGTCAGCTCCTCTCTAATAGCTACCTAAGATAATAAAATAGCATACGAACACCTAATGCTGCGACACCAAACTACTAGTTAGCCACACCTGAATTACCACCATAGTGCCTACAGCAGTTGCTGCGTGTGCAGCTCGAGGAGAAGGAGGGTCTCCAACTGGAGTAAGCCTGAACCACATGCAAGTAATTGTCACCACGTGTATTTGAAGCAACTTACAATCCTCACTTCTCTATACATAAGCTGGAGTCGATCGATTGAACACTTAATCTGATTGAAAGGAAACCGCACAGCAAGAATCCAGGCTAGTACTTCCTTACAATCAAATCTCTAAGACACATTCTGACAATCTCGAGCTCTCAAATCCTGAACCTCAAGAAGCCTGACAGTGAGTTAACCTAAAACAGCACAATATTGAGGACAGTTAACGTTATGAAATGCCCCCAACGAAACATTAAAACCTTAGGGTACAGATTTATAATAGAGTTGCTAACAAACTAGCATACTTGCAGGTGCAATGCGTCAAGAGCTAACCTCGTCCATTTGTTCGACTGAACGTCAAAGCAGTGCACGTCAGCAGTAGCACCTGCCAAACCTGTAGAACCAGTGCGAAAGTGGAACTAAGCTCGGCATCAGCTAAATCGATGAAACGACACGAAAAAACTAGCCTCAAACGAGAGGGCTTGAACTAATCTGTCGGCGATCAATTAAAGATAATGAGCCGGAATTGCAAGTCTATTGACTAGCTTCAGCATTTCATTTTCGAATCCCAAAGTGTGTTGCAGGTAGTTTCAATAAAACCTAAATCAAACACAAGCATTCGCACCCGGCAATCTATCATAAATACCGTACACCAGTTCCTACTTCGCAATCACACGCACTTCCCATTAGATCCTGCTCTCAAATCACAAAAAATGTAAGATAGAAACATACGAATGCCGGCCCCAGGCGAGGCAGCTTGAGGACCAGCTGCACTGCTTCCTTCCAAGGCGGTCGCGCCACCAAAGAGAATCAGTCTCGGACCAATATACCCCGGCGATCCCTCTTCATTCACAGCAGCCACCGCCGTCAAGGTGTGCCCACACCGTGGACCAGGTCCGTCATCCCGCTTATCCATTACCGATTTAACTACTCTATACGCAGGCGCCGACCGTGGACCTGCAGCAGCGACGTGGTGATACTGCTGATGGGAGCTTTGCGACATCGCCGGTGTCGGAGGGGGCGACGTCGTCACCGACTCTTCCACCCCATTCTCCGTCGACGACGCTTCCCCTGCCTCTGCCTCCACCTCCCCCTGTTCTCGTCCATTCTGCTGCCCTTTCTCTAGCTCCTGCTCTTGCGCATTGTCGTCCGCGGTTTCGCCATTCTGCTCTATCACCTGCTCCTCGGTTGCTGCCGCCTGTTCTCCCATCGCTGCAACCCTAAGAAGTTCGCAAACCTAATCGGAACTCAGTCCCTCCTCTCACTCGCCTCTCCACCTCTGCCGCACCATCATTCCAACGTTCCACACACATTCACACCGCTCCGATCCATCATCACCTCAAAATCTTCCTAATCGACCTCAAAATCTTGCTAATCACAACGACCGCGACAACCTCGTATCGAGATAGAGCGACCGAGACTCTGTGAATGTATTAAATCCAAAGGCAAGCTCCCGCCGTCCCGCCGTCCGTCCGTTTCGGCCGACGCCTCCCACGCATACACACGCGCACAATAGCGCCAACGCAGACAACAGAACGGACACAGGAGAGCGAAGCGAAGCGATCACCACAGAGGGGAAGGAAGGCGACGAAAAAGACGGGGCGGCAACAAAGATAAAGAAGGAGGAAATGAGAGTGAAAGGAACGAACAACTGATGCTTCGTCCGTCTTTTCCGAGTTAACTTACGACTCTCATTCAAGCGTACGTATTGATGAGAGCCGCGAGTGCACGGAAAGAAGGACGATAAAGATATGGTAGGCGGAACGGAAAGTGAGTGGATCGAAAAACTTCTGTCAAGCTCCGTCCCTTCGAGCAACCCTCCCGCGCATAGAATACTAGAGGACAGAATGACTGCCACTGCAAGGAGAAGGGGATCTTGATAGAGTACAGTAGGGCGGACTTCCATGTGCAGTTGGAATCCAAAAACAATTTTTAAGTTTTCTGGAATTGGAATTGCTTTAGAGGTTTTTTTCATGATGTTCACATTTCTATGTGAGTAGGGAGAAACTACAATTTAGGGGTAGCTTGGTCTTATTGGCAAACTAAAAGCAACCAAAAAGTTCAAGTAAAATGTCAACTGGGAATATTAAAAGTAGTTTCTCAAAAGTCAAAAAGTTGGCCCCTCCACATAACATTCAATAGCAGTGAGAAGGATTGACCTCGTTTGGATGGAATAGTGTGGAATATTCCACACCCATGAGTAGCTAAGAGTACACATGTCAAGAATTCTCAGAAGATACTAAATTGGGGCTTGATGTGATTTATTTTAACTAACTTGGAGAATACAATTTGTTGTACTGGTATTCATTATTACCCTCCCCTTAAATAAAATTGTTGAATAAAATATTGAAGCAATTCCTCAATATAACAATCATGTACATTTTAAATGATCAAAATTTGGATTTGCTTTAAAGTGGATTTTTTTTTTTCATAGTGAGTCTCAAAGTGGACTTGGCTCAAAATCTAAAATGATAATAATAAGGTCATCAAGTCATCAACTTTGAAGATCTGATGCTTCAATTCTAGATAAATATTGAGGATAGTTGCCTAAAGAGGGCAAAAGGTAGCCTCCTTCAAGCTACTACTAACTACTAAATGTTATGCACTTTTTATGGGCCTTTCTATATAATATTGCCAACCAACAATTCCAATTCTCTTCTAGCAAATATTGCACATTTACATGAAGAACTTGAGAAAATATTTTGTCTTTTTTGTAAAGTGTAGTAAGTTTTTGTACATGGATGTTCACCCTACTTAAGTCAAGATATTTGTCAAGGGACCTAATTCCAACCTTTTAAAGGAATTTTGGACTTTAAAGCTAATATAAAAAAAATCAATTTTAAATAGTGTAAGAACTTGAAGATGGTTTACCTTTACCCTAAATAATTTAAGAAATAATTATATATATTTTGAAAAAAATATTCAAATATCCAAATTGAGTTGATATCTATAACCAATCAACTATCCTTATAGGTGCCTTAATTTGACCTCCAAACAAGAATTCAATTGACCAATGTATTTGGATTTGAGAATGGAAAAGAACCTCAAAAGGTAGTTCATGTGCACTTATTAGGAACAAAATTAGAGCAAGGAAATGAAATAAGGTCCCTCCACTTTAATATTTTGAGCAATCTTTAAAGCGCTTATTGTTTTTTGGGATGATTACATTTGAATAATTTGAATTCATACTTATAATTGGAGCTCCAAAATGAAAGATGAGAGGTCCTAAAATATAAAATTAACCATTATAAATAGGGACTAATTTTTTCAATTATCCTATGTGATAATAAAGAATTTAATTTAAAAGACCCCTACCTATAAAACTTGTTGTATTCTAAGCAATCGTATAAGAAGGTAGCATTTGAAAAGAAGGTGATGATTAAGATAAAGATACTAGAGTGCACATTAGACAAATGATTTATCCTTTTTGAGCATATGATACTAATTTATTTGAGTGGTGATTGTAAGAACATATTAAAAACCATTTGAAGGCAAGGATGGACTTAGTTCAAAAACTATAAGAAATCATCTATAATTTAGAAAGACAAGTAGGTTTAATAGAGTTCCAAAAATCTTATTTAGAAAAAAATATTAAAAATATTTTTGAATATTTTCTAAAATTTTCAAATTTTATATGCCTATTATTTCATACCTCAAATCTCCTATTGAAAATACAATAGAACTTCTCTAAAGCAATGACCTTTTTAAAATGATAAAGTATTGATTTGCCTAAACCCACACCAGGCCCAATCCTACATACACATCACAAAAGTTCTTTGAAATTTTTAAGTATATGGACTTTAACTTGGTCCCAAATCTATTACTTTACATAAGTTTTTACTATAGACAAGGGTAGATAGCATGTGAGCCTAGGCACCTATATTATAGGTATTTATGTTAGAAACACCTTCCATGGTAATAGAATATCTATGTTATAGATTCCTATATTGTAGGTGCCTTATATTATAAGTACATTCTATAGTTACAGGATACTTATGTTATAAATATGTGTGTTGTAGGTGCCTTTCATGGTTGTAGAGTACCTACTTATACCTAGGCTCAACGCTTGTAGGCTCACATTTTTAGGGCTTACATGCTAGCACCATTATATTGTAAACTACTTTACCCAAGCCAAAATATCCTGGTGACCTTCTATTTCAAGTGAAAGTCAATTACCTCAATTTCTCAAATCAACAAAAGAAATCCTTAAAAAAATATAAGGCCTCTTTCCTAAAATAATGTCAATGAAATTTGTTCAAAAATTATTATTCACACCAATTACACTTTTCACACTAAGTTACTCACACTTTTTACGTGTGAAAAGTTGATAAATATTGTGTTAAATATTTTGTCTTTTTTTTTTTTTTTTTGTCTTCTACTGTAACTAAATTTAACTTATTTGTCCAGACTTTTCCTGGCATGCAATTGGCACGGAAGAGTGTCCTAAAAGTGTACAACTCAAAATTGAAATTGAAATGCGTGCACAACGGCTTCGCCTTGGAAAGCACAGCAGTTTGATCAGAATAAAAACCCCAGGCTGTAAGTGAAGTTTCGTTAGTGATGATGACGGCTGGATTGATGCACTTGGAGCCCCTACTGCAACGCCACCTAGATTGTTGTACCGCTCGTACCACATGACATCCGCCACGCGGCGCCTAACCTTGCCCTCTTCCGCTTCCACCCCTTTCCTAGATTCCTCCGCCCGTCATCTATGAGTAGCGTAGTTTTGCAAATGGTGGTCAGCTCCGTCGCAACCTTTGACAGAAGATTCAGCATCGAGCAAAGAAAAGCGCGATTCGACGGGATCCCCGCGCGCTCGAATGTGTCTCTAGCCGCATGTTGTTTGAAGAATTTCTCGATTCTTGTATTATTATTTTTTAATAACGTTTCCATTCAGGTTTTAGGGTTTGAAACTCAGGTGGTTGATGGGTTTTAAGAGAGTGTAGAGTTTTTGTCGCGCGTGTAGTTTGTCGCAGGGAGCGCGCGATCCGAGCTAGAAATATGGGTCATGGGAGCAGCACTCCCGGTTCGAGTGAGCAGTTTGTAAGCGCGGCCAAGTAGGTTTCGGAATCACCTGTATATTTTGTTTTTCTTCTGCAAGGATCGTGAAAGTGCAAATTCGTGGAATCACCTGTATTTCGTTTTTCTTCTGCAAGGATCGTGAAAGTGCAAATTCGTGGTACATTCTGGTGTTGCAAGAAGAAAATTCAGAAGTTGATGTTGTGTGACAGGCGGTTCACGGAGGCGGAGTTGCGGGACTTGAAGAAGCTGTTCGTTTCCTTGGCCTATCAGTCGAGAAGCAGCGGCGAGTATATTATAGCTTCTGTCTTTCAGGTACGAATTCGAAACAAATTTTCGTGGTTTCCTTGCGCCCTGTAGCATAGCGTGTTGGTATGATTTTTTGTTCTCTTGCAATTGAAGTAGAATTCTGTTCGTTCTGAAGAAAAGCCAAAGGCGGGAAGAAATGAGTGGTTTGTTTTCTGGGAGTCTACGCTTTAGTCAGTTGGCGGTACCTTTGCCAAAAGCTGTCGAAAGTCCCCGCCCGTACCAACCAATTAGCTAACTGGGGAAGTTCATTAACCTATTGCGTGTAAGGTAACTGATGGGGGTCAGGTTTCAACTAAGATCAACGGCTCCCACTGTACTGGGTTGGCCCCGCTATCTCTGACCTATCAGCTAACTGGGGAAATCAGCTAACCTCTTGTGTGTAACGTAACTATTGGAGAGTCAGGTTTCAACTGCTCCCACTGGGTTGGCTGGTGTGCATGTAGGGCTTTAAATTAAAACTGACCCTGCTGGGATGATGTGGATTTAGGTCTAATTACCATGGCTTTGTGTGAATTTAGGACTACCAGCCATTGGTATAGGCACAGTTGGTTTAGTACGCCAAAATTTAGTAAAGTTAACTGTTGGATTTGAATGTGATTTTGTTGTACCGATTTCACTCTATCTTGGTAGTGCTGCGAGTCCAACTTTTTTTTTCACATTTTACAATGTGATGACGACCTGATTGGAAATTCTTCCCAGGCCCATTTTGGCATCCATGGTTCGTTAGGGGGGCGATTATTTGATCTGATTACCCAGAAGCGAGAAAACAAGTGCCTCTACTATGAAGACCTCGTCATTGCAAAGGTATGGAGCAACCTGCCGGCCTTTATCTCAGACCCTTGATTTGATGATGCAAAACACAAACTGGATATCCACCACTAAAGGTGCATGCTGTAAAATGGACAATCGCTCCAATTTGGGATGATGTGCATACGGTGTACATTTTAGACGAACAATGTGGACCCACTGTACACACCGAAACTTTTGTTGATCATAAGTACAGTACCCAGCAACCATGTTACGGACACCCTATCGTGCCATTCGAAGAATTTTGCACAATGTAGAATAGTATTGGCATTTTTTTGTTTTGCATAACTAACATTCAATTCCAATAAGCATACCAAATTTCAGTTTAAAAAAAACAAAACTCCATTTTGGGTGAATTGTTTCTTTTAATTTTTATGGTTTTACTTGATAATTGATTAAAAAACATTGGTGATGAGTTTAAAATTTTTTGATTGCTTAGATATGTAGGAAGCATCCATACAGACATCTTCCATGTTAAGCCCCTGTTCAGTAACAAAATTATGATCTATGAAGAGTTCAATGTGAGGTGTTGTATGACCAAATTTTGTAAAATAGAGATCGGCAAAGTAATTTTAAGCTAGATTTCGGCAAAGTAATTGTACCATCATGCTCAAGGTAAAAAATTAGTCACCGTGTAAGGGTCAAATAGCAAAATCAAATTACAATTGTATTCTATATTAAGCAAGAGTATTGGAATGGCACAATAGGATGTCCGTAACATGGTTGCCGGTTGCCGGGTACTATACACTGGGCCGTCATTTGTTGCCTAAAATGAAGGCTTCATGCACATTTTTCTGAACTCCCGAGTATTTGAGGCACCTGCCTCAGAGCATTTCCACAAGTGACGTGCTTTGTATAATGTTGAAGGACGAAATTTTCAGTCACCTGGATTGATAACTTGTTGGTTTTGAAAGAGTTTCTTCTCATTGAGTTCTGCCTTTGTAATCATTTGCTGATGCTAGGACTGGATGCAGGGGTTCTACGAGAAAGGTGCACCAGATGAAACCGAAACCTTCATGTACCAGCTTGTGGACTTGACTGGAGATGGGCCTATTCTAAGGTTTCTCTATCCGTTCCTCCGTTTATTAATCCTATTGAGCTCAGCGCCTAACGTTGTACTTGTAGCAATCTTGGTCATGCAACGAGTATTTTCCCAGAGAAACATATTTGAATTGCAATTTCTTAGCGGAGGGTCATTTCGCAAGGGGTTCAGTATGCAGTTTCTGAAGTGCCACGATAACCCCTATTAGAACAAGAGGCCCAGAGTGGGCTGTTTTTGTTTTTTTTAACAATTTTGAGTAGGTCGCATGGTGACTCTTTGTCCAACATTTTTCTCTTTTTTTTACCAATACAGACGATGTTCTTCTGTGGTTCTGATGATTTAAAATTTTTGCCCCATTTAAATTATATGATCAATTGAATCCTTCTGTACAATGAATCCTTGGTCTTTTCGGGGGTAATTTCGGTGAAGGGATGTGTACTCGAATAAATTTTCAATTGAATGTTTTGGTTTTGGGGTGCAGGACAGAGGTGGAAGGGGTGATCTTATCCGTTCTGCAGACAGTCTTAGGATCTAAAGATGCAGTGCCGAATGCGAGCTTGCCGGAGGGAAGTCTGCAGGCGTTCCATAAGTCAGCGAGCTTTACCGAAACCGTGGAGGAGGAGAATGCGGCGTCTATGTCTCTTGAAGACTTCCGCAAGTGGTGTGCAGCTGTTCCTTCCATCAAGAAATTTTTGTCGACTCTATTGAAAGGTCCTGTGGCAGGTATGTGGAGTACATCTCTACCATTTTCATTTTAGTTTTTTTCACTTATTCCTTTGTGAATGTTCGGAGTATCACATTATTTATGAGTCTCTCTCTCTCAAGGCTACCCACTTGAAAATTTCTTCTTTTCATCAGGGTTGCCAGGTCGACTAGTTCCAGGGCTTCTGAAGCCAGAGAAGATGAGCCATGTTCAGACAGTTATGAGGAAGGAGTATGCTTGGCATCTGGCAGGAGCTATGCAACCCCAAGAAGCCGTTAATTGGGTTCTTGTGTATCACAGCTCTGCTCATGGTCTCAGCTTCAATACCTTTTTGGGCAAACTTGCGTACGTTTCTTTACAGGGCACCTTCCGACAGGATAAGTTATCGAGATGTCTGGTCACATGTACTAGAAGACAGACATTGCGATGCTTATTAGGCATTAGATTTATACAGTCTTCCTATTGAGTGTAACACAAATTAGGGTGTTAACTTTATATTAGTGCGATGCCAGTGTCTTAATTAGGCATTAACTTCATGTTAACTTAATAGTTGCTATTATAATATCAACTTCACATTAATCTAATACTATTGTAGCATTGACCTAATGTTCTATTAGATTAACATTGATTTGCCATTATCAACTTTGGGAAGGATCTTTAGGTATAACTCTTTTGTTGTGTGATTTGATTCTTTAGTGGTCGTGGTGTTATTTATACAACGAACAGAGCAAACCATAAGAGTATGATCACAGCTTACTTTCTGCTTCCAACAACTCCAAGCTGTTGTTAAAGTTGACAGGATAAGCCAGCCCAATTTATGTTCTCTGATTCATCTGTAGAATTTCGGGTTTGAAGTGTAGACGGAATTTACCTCACAAAAGAAATATCTCCTTATGAACGCATTTTTATGGAGTGATAGAAGATCAAAGACCATGGAACGAGGTTTTAACATGCATTGTGTGGTTGACAGGATTGTGCAAGGGCCGTCGGTGCTGGTAGTGAAAGACAAGGAGGGCTGTATTTATGGAGGGTATGCTTCACAGCCTTGGGAGAAGCACAGTGACTTCTATGGAGACATGAAGTCTTTCCTCTTTACCCTTCATCCCAAGGCTGCTGTGTATCGACCGACGGGGAAGAATGCAAACTTGCAATGGGTGAGAACCTCATCCAACTCGACCTTCTCTTCCTATCCAATTCATTCCCCCTGTGTATTTTAGGTCTTTTGAGTTTGTTATCTTTATTATCTCTACCTTCAAGTGAGAGTGAGCAAATGGTTTGAAAATGTAGAGAGTTCCGGTGGGGGCCCATCATTCCAGATATGATTTTCTCATGTTACTAGAATTGTAACACGTACGCAGCTATAAGAATAGTGGCATTCTAAGGTTATCAAATATGGGTTATGAAATTTCAACTGATGAAAGAATGACTCGTAGCAGTTTGACTTATTGAAATTCTATTTAATGTACATAGTTTTGATAGCTTAAACTCATGAAATTATGGCTCCACATTGCTTAATTCTAGTGCTAGTATATAGCATACATATGAATATTAAAGTTTGCATGACAAGTGTCTTATATAAACTGGAAAAAGAAATCTAACTGATATAAATGGGTGGGGTAGAGCCACTTGTTTACTGTCAGTGTTGGAAAACGTTTAATGACCGCTTCGGTCTTCGTTGTGGTGCAGTGTGCAGTGAACTATTCGTCGGAGAGTATTCCGAATGGAGTCGGTTTTGGAGGCCAGATCCACCATTTTGGTCTTTTTGTGAACGGAGCTTTCGAAGGTGGCCACTCCCGGCATTCTGTGACATACGACAATCCTCCTCTCTCCAGCACAGCAAACATTGTCCCAGACGTTATTGAATGCTGGGCTATGGTTGTGAAAGGGGACGACAGTACATCCAACGGAGCATCCGGTCTACAAGGCACAATTCTAGAGCGGTTCAAAGAAGATCGTCAAATGCTCAACATGGTGGGCATTGCAGGTGCAAGTGTGTCTTGACAACGCTCTGAGTTTTACAGGGTCGCATATACTCCCTCTGTCCCACTAATAACCTCCAAATCAAAGTAGAATTTTTGTCCCATTAAAAAGCTCCGTTTCTTGATTTTGAACGTTGAGTAAGTGTTCACCTTATTGAACAACCTTGTGGGGGCAAGTGAAACAATCTAGGAGCATTCTTTTGGCCTAGCAAGTTTGGTCTTGGCTCATATAAGGCACCTGGTACAAATTGTTTCTTTAGATAGTAGTGTTGATGATGCATTTAATGATCACTTCAACACTATAAAAATTTGTTTGTAAAATGGTCTAGTTTTTTTATTGCACATATTTAGGTTGGGAACACATTTCTAGAATCCTATTGTTGCTATCATCTTTTAAATCATTTAAAATGATAGAGCTGATAGCATTTACAAATTATGCTCAAATATTGTACTTTCCATATGGATTTTAGGTGCCTAAATGACAATGCCTAAACTAGAGATTTTGCATAGATCTAAATGATAGCTTACTTGTTCTTGAATACATATATTGCTAGTACTATGACTAAAAATACAGTTAATCCCTCAAAAAAAAGAATTTTGGAATTTTTTAGTGGGACAGAGGGAGTATGTAATATTCACTTTGTATCATATTGTATTTACTGAACTCAATCAACAAGGATCTTATGTAAATTTTTTTAACAACAAAATGCTTTACTGCATGGTTTCTATCAGCTGGGCACTCTTGAGGTATCCATTTAGTGGTTGCAGAGGGATGTGAGGCGAGCATACACTCTACCAACTATATTCACTTTTATACCTCAATGTGCATACCAGCATGGCTTGTGCAATGCCCTTTATAATATTCTTTGAGAACTCACCCTCCAGTGAAGGTGGCAACCCAAAATATCAAAAATATCAAAAATGAAACATTCATTGCAGAGAGCGTGTTATGGCACCTGAGCCGAGCACATGATTGTGCACAAAACGAGAAAGGTTTCTCTTCCAAAGCTGTTGAGGCAGCTTGAAAAGAATAAGCTTTTAGCTTGGTGTAAAACACTGGAATTTCAAACACATATGGAAGCATAATTGAGAGGGCCGTGCACTGGCTGATATGGCAAGTCATTAAAAGACTGGAGGTGCTGAACTTAAACTCAGAAGCGTATGTACATTTCTTAGCGTTCAAGTTTTTTCTTGAAAAGCTCAATCTGCAATGGCTGAGCAATAGCTCGCTACTCTATCTAAAAAATGAAAATCGACTACTGCTCTAAATGGCACCACATTCCCAAGTAGCAAGTTTCAATTTGGTTGTGGACTACTTCTGTTGTGGGACACTGCACTATCTTCCATGGAAAACCTTGAGTCCTTTGTTGTGCACCAATAGCAGACCATTTTAGAGCATCTACCAAAAAAACCTTTGACCATGTGGTATCCAAATCACGCATTCTTCCGTGCGTTGGAATCCTCGTTCTTTTGCCAACAAAAACATCAACCATATTTTGACCAGTGAAATAATAGGAACGACGCTCAAGAGCGAAAGAGGCGGCTTTAATTTGGGTGTCCTACCTTACACAGCCGGGCAGAAGATTGTTGCCAAACCTTGTGCAACGGTCACATCTACTGGAGGTCCGTAAGTCATGATGTCGGTGCTTCCATCTCCAATGGTTCCTCGGCCTCGTGCAAGAATCTCGCCATCTATGTCGATGTAGCCGCCTTGAGTATCACTTCCGTACCGGCCAGCAGGATCAAGTCGGAATGCCTTCACCTGTTGCAACAATAACGAAATAAATGTTGCGTACAAATTAGAAGAGGTTCCAGAGTCATTTGTCTATCAAAGACTCTTAGTTCCCTGTATTCCCTATTGCACACCCCTGGAGAATTGTAGTTTTGGTTTTGCACGATGACAACTGTACTATTTGGCAAAGAATACCTTGCTGGCAGAGACTCTCAGTCTTCGCAAGTGTACTGCAACAGGACTGGTAAACTTAACTACACTAAAGTACCAAATATGCAAAGTTTTCTTCTAATCACGGCATAAGAAATTCATTCACACCAGCTAATGTTTAAAAATTGCTGGCAAAAACTAATTTTTCAATATGACTCAACATTTTACAACTGGGAAATGACGGAGCTCTTGTTATCTGGGGTTAGGGGTACCTTGAGGTATTGCACATATTTGGATCTGATGTGTCCCCCTGTTTGAAGTTTAGTGAGTAAACTTAGTAACGTCCAGCAAGGACAATCCTTCATAATGATCAAGTCCAAATACCCATCTGCAAACTGCAGTCATAGGGAAGTGAAAAGATTAGACGGTCCAGTGAATTTCGCCAGAAGTCTTGGAATTCACGAACTTCAATAGCCCTGGATTTTTTGGCAACCATTCTATGACATCCCAGTTGAGGGAATATAATGTATCAGTCAACGAAAATATTCTAATATTATGAAAATAATGATAACATTATAAAATTTTAATATCAAGATGAAAATAATCTGCCAGGCACATACTGCATTACGGTCATATACGTGACTGCAAGATGGTGAACAATTTATCTGCAATGAACTGACATCTAGACGGTAGGGGAAATGATAAATTACAAGCGTGTAGATTAATTTACGTACTAAACCAGAAAATGTTTCTGTGAGTTCAGGTTCATCCAAAAAACATTTGCATGGGATCCCTATTCCGTCGGTTGAAATGTCACCCATTTACAATTATGCAAGTGTCATCCAAATATGTGACTTGAAAGACATGAAATCCGCTTCTAGGTTCAATCCCAGTCAAAGATGCTTCCATGAGATAAATTGTAGACGCAATCCTCATCTAGTTCAAGCTCATGATTAGGAACCCACTGCTTCAAGCTTCCACAATTCATAACTTATTCAAATGGTATCCAAATAAACATATTTTAGTGCATTGAAATCCTCTCAATAATAAGGTACCTTGGCATATGGAGCCGAGTTCACCGTCTCGCCCACGAACGGCACATTGTTGAGCCAAATGTTGATGAAGGGACCCTCCATGCCACACCATTGATCAGAGTTCGTCAGCGCAGGCCCAGGGTAGCTGTTTCCACTCGAGGATTTATCATCGTCACCTTCATGAGATTTCAACAAAGGGGTTCCTTCCAGCTCCCCAGAGTACGTGGTTCCTGTGCCTTCATATCCTGGAGCTGGAATATAATAAATATGTCCAACATACTTCCGCAAATTGACGATCCTGATTAACGTCTGCCGCAAGCCCAAAAAACAGGCAAAACTTGCTCTCTAAGAATCAGAGCAGGAAATATGCAGGCCGGACACGAACCTAAAAAAATTGAAGAACAAGCGAGTAAAATGAATTATCCATGTGGAACAGCTGGAGAAGCCACGTCACCAGTGAGTCAGAGAAGGAAATTCAATTGATACATGTTAATGCCGTGACAAGCTCTTGAAATCACCTACATAAACGTCAAGACGGAGAGCACCCAGCCACCTCAATTTTTCTGATTCGAAATCCACATCCGCGACAAGACCTATAATCATAGCCAGAATAGAAGCAAGCATAAATGTATGAAGTATGAAAAAAAAATGAGCCTCGCGTGTTTTTTATCTCAGTTTTAATTGCGTAGGTCATATGAAGATTTCCTTTTGTCCAATTTTGTTTCTCTCGTGACCAAAACATGAATGATCTTCACCGATTCTGATGACGTACAATTTGGTCATTCAAAACCACAAATTCTTTAGGATTAACACGTGGGAATCCAAATTCTTGTCCTAGGGAATACAGAGGCAGATGGAGACTTCCACAGTATTTCAAAATCATAACGTAGGCATAAAACATCTAGCGAGTTAAGAAATGTACCCCAGGCCATCATCAAAATGCTGTGAAACTTGATGTTTGCCTGCTTGGCTGTTGCAACATCAAGGGGCTGCTTCTGCCCTGCCAAGCACCATGGTCATGTAGTCATGAACTTACTAAACCCAAAAATGAATTACATGTTAAATGGAGTACCAAAGTCATTAGATATGTAGTGGCAAGTTAAAGCCCTAGAAGATTATTAACACGGTAGGGAGATAACCCGCCCCTGCAAAATTGCTTGTAGATCCACAAAGTGTTGATGGCATAGAATACACCAAGCATCAAAATGGATTATTCTCACTTAGATGCTCTATTGATATGCTCTATAAATACAGTATAGTGAAAACAAATTACCTCGGATAACAAGGAAAGTCGCACTCGCTGCATCACAAGGCTCGCCTACATGGTCCAACAAAGATTTTGCCATCCCATTGCTGGTCCCTGGTTTAAGATAAGTTCTTGTTCAGAAACTCGAAAAATATTTAAACCTAGTAGGCAAAATACTCCAACGCGCGCCAAGGAGACAATACTGATGCTCAAATCCTCAACGGATTCTGCTTTAACGCTGCAACCCCAGACAAAGGAAATCCATATTGCGAAGAGAAACTTCCCAGCCCTAATAGAAATGGGACTGAGAAATATGGTTGCTCACAAACCATTCTCACAAAGGGGAGTAAACAGCATCCAGGCTAGCGTACAATAGAGCATGCGTACAAGTGCCTTGTCAACTTGCATACTGAAAAACACAACAAACGACAGCTATTGGTGAGAAAATTTTACCAGCAGGAATAATCCCGATTGGCATCTTGATAGCGTCTTCCCAGTCAGATCTTTCCAGCAGGCCATTCAACACCTGCAACTCAGACCAACCTCACAGGAATGACTTCTGAAGAAACGGCTATGTCAAGGAGGAAGTCTACTTAAGACTCTGCACTTCCACAGCAAAAGAACAACCATCTACAAATGTACCATAAATCTCTAGTAGAAAACATCCCTAGAGGTATTCTAGTATATCCAGTTGCGTTGAACTCAACCAATTGTAATGTCATTCAAGGCAGTTTCTAACGTAAACACTATCAATAGTAACGACCAATTTTAGATTCTCTATTAGTGAATTGGTGCAACTAGTATATTATGTAAAAAGTATGAGAGATTATTTATTTTATAAATAATACACGGTCTATTAGCAGGTCAAGCGAATCCTTCCAAAGTGAAGCGAAGCACACCTCAACAAGCACTCCATCTCCACTGACGCAGACGATTCCATCGAACTGGGAGAGATCAAATGACTTGGACAAATCTTTGCCATGGCGTTGGTACTCCGTTTCTGTGTGGAATAGGAACTCATCATTCTCTTCTCAAGCTACTTATTACGATATGACGGTGATTCCTCTAGTTTTATATAACTAGAAGCCTACTGACAACACCATAATGCCAGGTTAAGTCAACCGTATCACAGTCTTATTGCTAGTCAGAAGACGATTCTAACGCATAATCCTTTTCACTCTAAATACTTTGATCACCTCAAAAGTACAGATCTGGACGTTTTTGACTCAGTAGAACAATCTGGTATTATATGTAATAATGCTCCTGAGCATTATCCAGTTCATCAGTTCTGAGGAGCTGAATACATTGATGCAGCATTGAAGGAGCTCTTTCATGTGTAAATCTGCCTAACTAAGTCTTAGATGACACTCAATTCAAATTTCACAATACTATTGGACAAAATTGAAGCAGTACAAGTGAAACACACCTTGCATTGTGAACGTAATGCCTGCTGCCTTAAGTAGAGGCTCCACAATTGTCGTAAATACTCTCCTCCCAGCTCCCTCTCCACCAAATGGGTTAACAATCACATAAAGCCTCTTCGGTCGCCCTGTGAAAACCACACTCGTTAATACGTGCATACAATCTTCCGTTAGGGCCATCGAAATACACCCAGTCCTGTTCAATATCACCTCATCTATTCCCTTACCGAAACCTAGGGAACAAACGTACCCAGTACAAAGACTGTCGAGGGGTTAACGTTCACCCTCATCCTGAACCCCATTTGCCAGTAAATTTAGAAACCCTGAACCCTACCGACGATTCTAACAGCAATAGAATTTCAGCAACCCTTGGTCATTACTGGATTAGGGTTTAGGGTTAACATTCACCCTAATCCTGAACTCCATCTGCCAGTAAATTTAGCAATCCTGAACCTACCGACGATTCACACAGGAAAATAATTTCAGCAACCCTTGGTCGTTAGGGTTTATCCTGAGCCGGTCAACATTCACCCCAATCCTGAACTCCATTTGCCAGCAAATTTAGCAATCCTAAACCCTGCCGACGATTCTAACAGTAATAGAATTTCAGCAACCCTTGCTATTCTGTGAACATTGATCCTTAACAGGTTAATGTTTGAATTGGTTTACTTTTTGAATTTTCCAATTTATTATTGTCTTTATGTGTTTAGTCTCAACTCTATCTCTTAAGGTTATTGCTATTCGTTTAGGGTTTATCCCGAGCAATGTCAAGATCAAAAGAAACAAAAGCAATACACTACCAGATTCGTCCAGAATGCGTTGAATAGCCTCGCACCAACTCTTCAGCGCATCCTCAGTATCAAACTCCATGACAATCTCCTTCTGCTTACGTCCTGGCAGACCCTTCCCGCACCAGGTGGTGCTCTCCGTCATCTGAAACGAGTGCAAATGGAGTTTAAATCCCGAGGAGCTTGTACTGATCCCAATTAGGTCGTCGCGCACGAGGAGCTGGCCCTGTTGTTTGTCGCCTCGCCATCGCAGCAACCCGGACTCGCCCAGCGCGACCGACACTCGCTGCTGTCCGTCCAGGGAGACTTGCGCACTCAAAATCTCTTCCATCGCTTCCACTTTCAATTTCAAATTGCTCTCTCAATCAATCTCTCAAATCAATCTCACTATCAATCACTAAATCAATCTCTCAATCTTCGTTCGGTTTCACAATGATGGGGATCGATTCGAGCGTAAGGATGAGCGCATAAACTTCGCCAAGTCTTTGTCCGTAATGGACAATGCAGTGGTACTAGTGGTGGTGCAGTACCCAACTGCGACCCAACTGCCTCTCCCAGAAAAAACAGAAGAAAGTCGAACGACGGTGCAATACTTAGAGACAGAAAACAACATCGATTCTGCCAGATTTGAACGACGGAAACGAAAGCAGAACGGGGATCCACGACAAAGAAATTTTCGGAAGGAAATTTTCGAAAGGAGGCTGTTCTTCTCTGATGAGGAGGAGCTTCCTCCGATGCGGACCTACCCTGAGTGCTGATTAGTGTGGTCCCAAAATTAGTGTTGCCGTTCATTTGCGGAGCCTCGAGGGAAGACCAAACTGATGTGTCCGATTAGTGAGTGTTTCACAATGAATTTACATATGGTCATATGTCTCATAACTGGTCATATGTCTCAGAACTGTAGATTTCATCTTCTTTATGGATCTTAAGATCTACATTGTTGGATTTTTAAATGAATAGATAATTACCCTTGCTATGCTCTCACTTAAATTTACACTAATTATTTACTGCACTTTTGTCATTGTACCAGCCCATAAAGGCCGGGGTGAACTGACCCCCTCGCTTGTCTCCATGGGAAAAAACCTTAAATTTTTTAATTTCCATGCATCAATTTTTTTGCAAATTCTGAATTCATATTTGCAATCAAAGGCCCCAAATTAGCTAGGGAGGTTGTAGTGAATTGATTTTACATGGCATAAAATAGGGGGCTTTTCTTATATGCACCTCTGGATGGACTTTAGCAGGACAAGCGAGGGGGCCAGTTCACCCTGGTCTCGCAAAGGACCAAGACCTTTTTTTTGCCAAAAAAACACTCAAAACTATCATTTCTACAGCAAAGAGTTAAAGATTTTGAAAATTGTTTCTTTTGCACATCTAACTATAGGATTTTACACCTAACTAGTACGAGAATGTGTGGGAAAATTTTCAGAAATTTTGACTTCACAGATTGCAAGATATCTGGGTTTAACCCCTAAAGGTTTTTGACTATGTTTTCACAAAAAACGCTCCCAAACTGCCATTTCTAGTACAAGTACCAAATTTTGGAAAAAAAACATTTTTGGACACATGTGACCGTAGGATCTTGTAGTAAACTAATTTGAGAAGATGTGGAAAAAATTTCAGAAATTTCCACCGTGTAGATTGCAAGATATGAGCATTTGAAGTGACAAAAACCCTTTTTTTGTCCCTGCGAAAAACCGGGCAGCTGCACTTCACATGGTCACATTTGTATGAAAAAATGTCCAAAATGGTGGTAACTCTTTGGATTCATTCTTCAAATCAAGTTAGCTACATGATTGAAAATTTTCAGATCATTTGGAAATGTACAACATATAGGAAAAAAATAGTAAGTAGAAAGAAGTAGAAAATGATTCAAAACACTAAATTGTTAAGGATTTAATTATGGAATTGAAAAATGCCAATCCAAACGATTGTAATGTTGTAATAATCAATCTACACCTTGTGTTTGTATTTTTTTCCAAAAATATTGAAAATTGAGTTAAATAAAGGACTTCAAAGTTTATTTTAGAGTAGAGATTCCATAACTACCCGCAAACTACCCACAACTAAAATTCCTCATAACTTTCATCTCATAAATCAAAGTGGAATGATTCAAAGCTTTCCTTGTGTATATAAATCTAGAGAACCAATTTCAAATTTTTATTTCTTTAGAAAATGATTTTTAAAGAAGTTTTTTTTGCTGCCCGGGCTGCCTGCCGAACAATGAAAACTACATATCATACCATAACTTTTTAACCATGTGGCCAAAAGTTATGAAAATTGTTGGGCCCTAAAGCTACTCCTCGGGCACATCTTGTGTGAAAATTTCAAAGAAAAAAAATAAAAATTCCATTCGTGGTGAGCTGCCCAAAAACGCTATGTTGTCAAAAAACGGTGTTTGGTCCTTTAGGGGTTAAAGTAAAAAAATAAGTTTTTCAGCACATTGCGATACTAGACTATTTGACTTTGAACTTTCTTAACTTAATTTTTTACACTATAGAGTTTTGAGGTTTAAATCCTTATGGTGGGAAATTGAGTTGAGAGTCTAGGAAAAAAAAAGATTAAAAAAAACTTAATTTTTATTCTTTAAAAATTTGTTAAGTAGAAATAGTTATAAGATAGAAAGAAAATCTAAATTATTAACATCTCTAAAATGGAATTAAAACACACTAATTCCTATGGTGAGTTGGTGACATTGTTCTAAGAGGCAAACTAAACCATGCAAAATTTTATTTTTCTTAAATAGTAAAAATTGCATTCAAAAATGAATCTTATAAGCTATTTTTTCAAGAAGGTGCTCTAACTGTCCAAAAAACAAGATTGTCTATAACTTTCTCATAACAAATCCAAATGGAATGAATCAAAGCTTTCTATGCAGAAAAAAATATATGAGAGAGAAAAAAAATTTAATTTTTAATTTTTTTTTTACTCCTCTCCCTTGTTTTGAGCTTATTTGGGCAAAACTTTTGTTCCTAGGCACCAATTGAAAAAAAAATTATTTTCCCATAAAGCTAATAATTATTTTTATCATAAATTTTTTCTTAGAAAAACAAGACAAAAATTCAGCCCTTAGGAACTTACCCGAAATCCCATTTGTCCCCCAAAGAGATAATGGTCCTTTAGGGGCTAGGCTATTTTTTAGTGATTTTATTTTACTTAATCAATGAACTTAAAAGTGTGCAATTCTATATGCAAGTTAAGTTACTTGATTCTTGAATACACTTTGTGATAAGATTTTCTCAATTTGTAACTTAAGATTAAATACTCTTTCATAAATTCAACAATGTAAATCGATTGAAACTCAAACATATTCTTTGTTGCATACAATTGTGTCATGATATTGGTGAATCCACTTCATTAAATAGCTTATCATATGCAAAAAGCACAAAGTTATGTAGACTTTTGTTGCTACACAATCAGGCATCAAATCCAAGCTAAATCTGACCTCTTAAATTTTTGCTAAATATATTTTTTGTTTTCCTACAAGAATAGAATACATGTAAAGGAATGAATAGGCCCAAATGTAGCCAATCAGGTGCACATAGCATTGTCGATGTACTTCATATTAGGATACCTATATCAATCTACATCTAGAACAATCAATGTTAAAGCTTAGTACCCAAGGCTCATATCGATTCTAGCTTGGTGCCTATGTATAGGCTTTTGGCATCAAGATATGACACTATAGCTTGGTGCTCCAAGACCTCATTTTCTACTCGTGCAACAATCATAAGCAACTTAGACACTTTATGTCATCCCAATATTTATACATTATAGTGCCATATATTTTTTAGTAGATGCTAGCCTTTGTTCAATCACAATATGATACAAAGCAAAATTTTAAGAAAATGGTTGTTTTCTACCCCAAGTTGCTAGTAATGTATAGTAGTTGAGAGAATTTATATATAAATATACCACATTGATCAATGGATTTTGGAGGTAGACTAACAACCATGTGTGCACCAAATTGGTGACATATAAGGTTGACACAAATCGTGGAAACCCTTCATTTGAAGTGCTTGTAGCCAATCATTTGTAAATAATTAATGTTTTTAATTACATTATCTCATAAAATATACAAAAATTATAGATAGTTTATTTTGTGTCCCCTCTCATTTTATGCTACTTCCAAAGGCCAATAATTCAAAGTACAGACAAGGTTAGTGAGAAGTTGCTAGCAGGCAAACTTGAGCCTTTGAGCTTGTAAACTTGTAAATGTAAAAAAATTTGGAATTTTTGGATAAAAGACAGCTACAAGTATGGATCAAATTATTTGGAAGTTATAGAAATAAGAAGTACTTTTGGGGGGATTTAAGGGAATGTGGATTTTCTAATAAAAATCTTGTCATGCAACATTTATTAAAAGTAATCCATTTCCAATTAATCAATTAAACAATAGTTTAAAAATTTGTATGTGGCAACCAAATAACCATAAAATACACAAATCCAATTATAAAAAAATACTCAGTATATAATCAACAATGCTAGCATTTGAGCCTAGAAATGCAAGCCTACGAGCCTTGAACCTAGGTGTAAGTAGGTACTCTACACTTGACTCTACACTTGACTCTACAACTATTGAAGGTGTCTATAACATACATACTTATAATAAGTACCTTATAACCATAGAAGGTGCTTATAACATAGGTACCTACAATATAGGCATCTATAATATAAATATCCTACAACTATGGAAGGTGCCTATAATATAGGTACCTTGATATGGGAGCCTAGGCTACTAGGCTCACATACTAGCAACCGTGCGTACATAATGGTTAGACTCGTGAGATATGTCAATTTTCCATCAAGTCTAAGTCAAAGTGGACTCAAGAAATGAATCTTTGCTATTATACGAATTAAACAAATAAATTTTAACTTAACTTGAAATTTTGACTACAAAATTTTGAAGTAGAAAATCTTTATTATAAAAGAATGAAACAAGAATCAAGGTAATGAAAATTATTTAAAAATTATTTTCCATTCTTTAAAAATTTGTTAAATAGAAGTAGGTACATGATAGAGAATAAAACCTAAATTGTTAATAATCCTAAGATGGAATTGAAACACATCAATCTAGATGGTGAAATTGCTGGTTCAACCAACAATGCAAATCCCAAGGGTCTTTTTATTTTGGAACATTGTGAAAATTGAGTTAAAAAAAGAATTTTTTAAATTATTTTTTTTAAAAGATGATTTAATTGCCATGTAAAAAAGAACTCTTCATAACATTCACATCAATAATCCAAATGGAATGAATCATAGCTTTCCATGTCAATAAAAATATATTGTACAAGATATTATTCTTTTTTAAATTTAATTCAATTTTTTGTGATTTTTCTTTTACCTGAGGTTGGCTATTTTTAATTTGGATGGCATTACCTTTGTTCTCAAGCATGATTGAAAAAAGAATATATTTCTATTACACTAATATATTTTGTTTTTTAAAATTAAAAAAATCATGACAAAAATTGAGATAGCAAGTGAATGGAAGTGGTCATTTAAGGTCTAAATATAGTTGGCACAAAATAAACAATGGTGCTTTTGGATGAGTACTCTTATATTGTAAACCATCTAGGCATTGGAGCTAGGAGTATCTTCACTATAATACTCAAAGGGGTGCAAATTGGGTGCATTAGATGTGTTTTTTGGGGGGGGTCTAGAGGGCCATTTCAAACTTGTTTCCGGCTTTGTTCTCCCAGCAGTTCAAGAACGGTCACTGTCAAAATTTTGAAAAAAATAAAAAATAAAAAATCTCAAAATGCAATTTTTTATTTTTTATTTTTTTTATTTAAAAAAAAAATGACGTAGTAGTCTCTCTGCCACATTAGTTAGCTGCTGCGGCACAATTTTTAAAGTCTGAGAATCCAGAGGAACTCGCAGCCTTCCACAGGGGTTGAAAAACATCTAAGGTAGTTAACCTCATTCTGACCATTTAAGCAATTACGCATATTTAGAGCACAGATTTCTTGAGTGGAGAAATTTTTCCATGTACAGAAATAGAATTTAGAAGGAGTCCATATTTTTTTGGAATTTTATTTCTCAAAACATAATTACAATAAATTTCTTAGTTGAGAATTCTGTTCGACCTATTTATGTCACATAGGTCTTTCCAGTTCCAACCATAGGTTGGTTGCAAATCAACCAAGACTGCAGCCAATCGTAATGCGCCACGACTGCATTGGGAACTGTGCCATAATTATTTACTGCTTTTCTTGTGCTAATTGGAAAGAGAATAACCTATATAACGAAAATAGGTCCCTTGTTGGAATGAGGTCAGCTACCTTAATGTTGGATGGGTTGGGCTAAAGTCAATGTTCCATGACAAGCACGATGAAGCCCTCCAAAATGGCCAGCCATGCCCAAATTTAGAGAGTGGACAACCAAATGCAGTGTTATGGGCATGGCCCAATATGTATTGTAGCCCTCTTTTCGTGGCTTGTGAATGCAAAAAAGTAAGTATTGTAATTATAATGGTCAAGGAATCAGGACCCACAGTAAATACAAATCACGCCCTAATGAGCCCGATCAGTCTGAGAAAGTTTTTTCTATTCAAGTTTTAATTACAATTTCTAATGAGGTGCTATATTGGGGCTCCATTTAACCCCTAAAGCCCCGAGGGTGTTTTTTGCCAAAAATCACTCAAAACTACCACTTCTGTTGTATTCACTTAAGGAAATCAATTTTTTTTGTTTTTTGGAAAATTTAACCATAGGATTTTGTACTTAACTTGTCTAAGATTATGTAGTAAAAATTTCATCAAATTTGACCGTACGGATTGGAAAATATTAGCATTCAAAGTTGAACAAAAAGTTTTTTTTCAAGAAGATGCTTAAATTGCCCGAAAAAATAAGATTGTCCATAACTTTCTCATACCTAGTCCAAATAGAATGAATAAAATCTTTACGTATAGTTAAGAACATAATCTTTTAGGAAAAAAATTCAAAAAAATTATTTTGACTTTTTGTATTTTTTTTTGGGCTGCCCGCCAATCTCCATTTCTTGCTCATTGTACCATAACTTTTTCGTCTGGCATCCGATTGAAACAAAAATTATATATCCACAAAGCTCTTGCAAAGATACACAACCTCAAAAAATCTCGAAAATTTTCACTTCAAATTGAGACAATAGGAACCTACCCAGACCCAAATTGTCTCCCAAGGGGACAAGCGGGGCTTTAGGGGTTAATATTGTGCTTGAATTTCAAGTTTCACAATGTATAATTATGAGGCCTGTCAAAGTCTTGGGCCCCATGCACTAGGGCATTGACAAGGCGTTGTTGTGTCCAAATCTTGTACTCCGTCTGTCCCACTAAAAATCTCCAAAATTCTTTTTTTTGAGGGATTAATTGTATATTTAGTTATAGTGTTAGCAATACATGTATTCAAGAACAAGTAAGCTATCATTTAGATTGATGCAAAATCTTCAACTTAGGCATTATCATTTAGTCACCTAAAATCCATGTAGAAAGTGCGATATTTGAGCATAATTTGTAAATGTTGCCAGCACTGTCATTTTAAATGATTTAAAGGGTGGTGGCAACAATAGGATTTTAAAAATGTGTTTTCCAACCTAAATATGTGCAGTCAAAAAAACTAGCCCGCTTTACAAACAAACTTTTTTATAAGTGGTCACTAAATACATCATCAACACCACTATCTAAACAAGCAATTTGTACAAGGTGCCTTATATGAGCAAGACCAAACTTGCTAGGCCAAAGGAATGCTCCTAGCTTGTTTCACTTGCCCCCATAAGGTTGTTCAATACGGTGAACACTTACTCAACGTTTAAAATCAAGAAATGGAGCTTTTTAGTGGGACAAAAATTATGCTTGATTTGGAGGTTATTAGTGGGATAGAGAAAGTACTAAGCTTAGGGCGGACGATGAAACATAGAAGTTGGGCTCTTTCAAACTACATGGGAAATACTACTTGGTGCCCCTTCTTGATGTGCTTGCCATGGGGATGCCTTAACTAATGAAGAAAAGTTAGAACAATTAACCTTTTAGATCCTAAAGGAATAAGAAGTGGTCACTGAACATGTTATTTAGAATAACTTGAAATTGATCATAATTAATCTAAAACTTTGTGCAAATTAAATGAATATTTGAAATTTTGCCTTGCATCAAATGGTACAAAAATTGTTGCACTCCAACTTGTTTAAAAAATCTCCAAATACTACAATATGTATTATTAATATGTCAATAATATAATAACATGTTATAATATATGTATGTCTAGCAATGTTAGACCATTCAAAATTGAGTATATTTTCAAAAGTGAGCATCAATATATTTCTAAATATCTAAAGAATAAATAGATGCTAATTGCACATTGCTCAATATGATAACATTTGAAAGTAGGACATGGTTTAGAAAATCTACCAATTTATTTTTGACCTTTTATAGTGAAACACTATTAGTCTTGGATTTGATTCAACTTTAGCTACAATTTATAAGGTTAAAAACTAAAAGCTCCTCGAACACACAATAATGACCATTAAAGACATTCACTTACTTCAAGGTACATTATTTGCAAATTCCAACATTCTTGTGTTGTTGTATGAATAAAATGAATGGAACTCTTACCATTTTTGAATTCCACTCATAATGATGGAATGAAATTATAAAAAACTCCAAGGTTGGTTATGGAACGCAATCTTCCAATGTTGCTACAATGATTGTTGGTTTTGATCACCATCTGACAAAATTGACACTAGATTGGTTAAAGGTTAATAAAGGCCCCTTTACACTATGTTCCAAGTTCCAAGTTTCTAACTTCTAGATCATGTCCAAATTCCAACTTTCTTGGGTTGTAGAAGGTGAATTAAAATAGTAAATGTGAGACTTGGAAGTTATAGTGTGAAGGCCAAAGTTCCAATTCTAAATCCCAAATTGTCTCTTATATAACAATTAAGTGCTGCCAAAATGGGTCAAGAAGTCAAAAAAGCATTTTTTGAATAAATTTGGATAAACTTTCAATCCACTTGAATGCCATATATGGTATTTTTCTCCTCATTTTATTTTTAAAAAAAATCATTGGAACTTAGAGGTCAAGTTGGAATTTTATGTTGTCTGGACCCAATTCAACTTCCAAGTTCTATTTCCTTGGCACTAAAACTCCCAAAATGTGTTGGCATTTAAGGTAAAACAGTCCATTGTGATTAGAATTAGGAATTTGACTACGTGTGGTGGCTAAAATTCTTCAATTTTTTTTCCACAACAAGACAAGTGTGAAAAATAAAAAGAACAATTGAATTTATGTTTTTTTGCCCAAATATGAATTTTGGAAGTGTTCAATGCATCATGGCCCAAAAGAGTCTATAGACTACCTTAAAGCCAACAAAATCTGAATCGATCATACTCATTTTGCTCACCTAAAGCAATCATACTATTTTATAACATAGAAGGCCTAAAAAGTCAATTCTTACAAAGAATTCACACAAAAAAGTTGGAAGTTCCTAATGAAGTCACTAATCACTCCATTCCTATTATGTAAGACAAATATTGAAGCTAAAATCTCATAAACTGAGAAAACCCACAATGGAATCATTCCCTAGGTGTCCATTGTGGATCACCTAACTACAATGGTCTGTTCTACCTTAGTTATTTTAGAGTAATGTTGAAACTAATGTGAAGCCATAAGTCCCAATATTTAGCTCTCATCCAATCAAATTTTGAAAATTCAAAAGGACTTGGAACATGGTGTAAATTGTTGCCCTAAGATAACAATATTGTGAACCAATGTGATATCCAAGTCACACCCACATCCATGCACCATTTAAGATAAGGTAAAAATCAGGATTTGACATGAAACCTAGTTTTCTCTAATTACTTAACTTTTTAATTTCACAGGAATGGAATCAATTCATGGACAGAAAAATTCTATTCAACAAGCACCAAATAAAGGGCTCGATTTTGTTTACTTTGGCCTGACTGACGCAATACGTCCCCAAGCATAAATATCAACATCTGCACTCTTCCCATTTCATAGTCCAATATCAAATACCAAAGTGGACTACTGTACACTACTTGAAGAACACTTAGCAACTAAAGAAGGATAATCAACAGCCCAAAAAATGGAATCAAATATGACCAAGAAACTGTTCCATGCAAAAATATAATTTGGTAACATTCAGGAAATAAGGTAGAAAAAAAACAATTCCTAGCAGCCACCCAATTCCAACATCTATTGGACCCTCCCATTTGCATCACTCACCCACCCATTACCACAATCTTAGCAACCCCTTAGCATCATGACAATGCACTTGGGGAGGGGACATGTCAGCATGTGGTTTAGCATGGGTCTACCTATGCTTTACCAATTTAGTCCCACCAAACTTTGGAAAATCACAAAAAATTAATTTCTTGCCAAAATGTGTTGATTCTCAATGGCTTCTGTCAAACTTCTCATTCGCTGAAAAATACAAGAGTTGACAAATAGCTTCTCCAAGATACCTAGATAGCAAATCTGCTTGGTAATAGGCATGTTTACCTTAAGTTCATAGACGCAAGATGATTCTGGCTTCGTATTCCATGTAGCATTTCATTAAATAGACGAACTTCCATAATAGTAACCTAGAGACCTCTCTTCTACGACTGATCCGCTGCTATGCCCAAAACTGCAATCTAAGGTAATCCCAACCAATCTGAAGTGGGATAAGAGTACGGTATTGCAAAAAAATAAGAGTCTGTTACGAGCATTGGCTAAATATGATGCTGATCACTTTCCCTCACCTTTTGCGTTTGCTTTCTTCTTCCTCTCCTTGAGAAGGTCAATCTTTGCTGTCTTCTTTGCCTGTCCCATTTTCGCAGCATCGTAAAGACCACGAGCTTTGCGTGTCATCATCATCCTTCCCATTTGGATGGCCTCATCTGTTTCGGGAACAGCAACTTCTAGAGTCTTCGTGTCCGCTTCAGGAGCAGTTTGTTGTACTTTCCCCTCGAGGGAAGCCGAATATGAGATACCTGCCATCTCCTTGCTCAAATCACGAGTAAACACCTTCTCAAGTGACACATTTGCATCAGCATTAGAAATTTCTCCTTCAATAGATTCAGTAGCTGTTTCAAATACTGGCAAATCGTCTGATGCAGCAGCTTGCATCCTCTTGATAGTTTCGGCGTACTCAGGCATGTATCCCTCCGCTTCACTATCTACAAATGGTGACAGATGAGGTGGGCAGATTTTACCCACCATATATGCGTCTGTAGGCAGCAAAAATTTGTTGTTGACGCTGTCAAAAACCCATTGTGGTTGCACATACTCCCTGGTCAAGAATTTATGTGATTGTGAAGGTCTGTCAACAATCTGATGAGTTATGGATTCATCAGACTCAGGAAACGGAGCACCCTCGCCATCCCAGGATACACTACCTCCAAAAGAACGGATAACAAAAAGTAAGGCTTCTCTTGGGACCTCCCTCCCTAGGAAAAACTTGAACTCTTTGAATAGTTTCACAGAGGCATCCATATCTTCATCCCCAGAATGTGCTTCTGGTGCAGCGGTTGGTTCCTCTTGTTCCTGATCAATTGCAGACAGCCTGCTGTGCAGCGACGCAAGCCGGACTTGAGACTCTACAGTCCGAGGGTCCTCCTGCTCCGCCATCTCAGCATCGTTGTCTGGGACACCATGAGATCTTTTAAGTTGAATTTTATGGCATAGGTATAAAAATTTAACGAAATGTGTAGGCAAGGGAGAGGATACCAAACCCGTTAGGCAGGGACTCCTCACACCAACAGCAAGTCATCTATTTCTACACTCGGTTCTGCAACTGACCTTGTCTACTGTCGCTTACAGTGGTCTACAGCCTCCCACTTGGAAAGCGCCTAAGAAATTCATAGATATTGATAAAATATTTGATCTCGATAGATTTGGTTCTCATAACCAAAGCAATCTCTCCACTGCGCTCAAATACAAATCTCCCGAAACTCATACTCTTACATATTGGTTAAATGCGTGAAGTGACGCAAATAGTATCCTCTACCGTAGATTTTGAAACGCATCCATAGGAAGATAAATTAAGAAAAAAATATAGGATTTGTTTAAAAATTTGAAATACCTCCCACAGACTTCGGTGCCTCCTCAGTCGTCACTTCAGGCGCAGCCGAAGCGAGTCCCTTCATCAATCCATAAAGTTCATTGGCCGCCTTCTCAAGCTTCGCATCCAGCAGAGGGGGATACCGTAACCCTAAGTCATGATAGAGCTTGAAATTCACGAACCCGGTCAAGGTCTTGTAAAACTCCAGAAAGGTTAACATTACACGAAAGTCAACATCTGATGGCAAGACCTGACTAGTAGAATGTGGAGTCAGCCACGTAATATTCTGCCCTCCAACTTCAGCTTGGTAATACACCCCTTTTACACTTACAAACACTTTCCGAAGTGCTCGAACACGAATACAGTATGCTTGCCACTGCAGAGACAACCTGCGCCAGTCAAAAAATTGCACAAAATTAAGCCAAATGGAAAGAAGAGAAATTTCTCGAACACCATTCAAGGAGTTTTGAGAGCAGTTACACAAAATGATTTGCTACTAAACATTTTTGAAAGGAGCCACAAATGTATGAAATAAAGTAAATTGCTACAAAATATGTTGGAGAATCTAAAATACGACAGTGGCAATCAGGAGTTGAAGGCTGTATAATTTTGAAAAAGCATAACTTCACTGACCTGCGTGCACTTTCAATATGCTCGGGCCGAATCTTCTGGCTATTATCCGCAGGGAGCCAAGCAAACAGATGCAGAATGGTGAGCGGGTCGTCAAGGTCCCGAAGCGCATCAACGAACGAGGGGTACCGCTCATTCACAAGATGGTTAAGGTTCCATTCCGGTTTGTTCCCCAGCAACCGCTTTACCAAATCTAAGTTCCGCTTCGCACGGGCTTTGGTGATCTTCCTCTCATACGCCTTCAACTCGCGACTTCGGTTCAAGAGGGGCTCGTGAGCTAAAAAGGCAATGTCCTTCACATGATAGTACGTCTTGTTATGCCCTTCGACCTTCTTCCTCGGCTCCCTAGGGTGAATCCCTTTCAGAATGCACAGACGCCTGAACTCGGGGAGCTTGATTTGCAACCGGTTCAACGCCTTGTTCCGTGTAATATACTTCGCGGCGTTACCCTCCTTCCGTTTGTTTGGAGCCAAGTACTGCTTCGACTTCGACTTCTGCTTCGTCGGTTTCGTCATTGAACTCTACCAGTAAAACCCTAATCCACACCGAATGCAGAAACAATCGCAGTAAGAGTCTTCCAAACTGCTGATCACAATTTCAAGGTGTGCGGAAACAAAAATGAAAACAAGCTAGTTATTGACGCATGAAATTTATAACCATACCCTAAGAAAATCTCGACAACTAGAGTTCTAAAAAGTCAGTGTGGACTCCGCGAGCAAGAAGCGCCTATGGAATCTGGAAGAGAGGCTTGAAGCTCTGACAGAGCAGAAAGGTTTAGGGTTTAACCCTCTAACGACGCGGCGGCCGATTTGCGTTCGATGAATGACTTCGGCTTCATCTACTGAACGGAAGTGTTAATTTTTCATCCATCATTAAGTACTTCACGATGAAGAGAAGTAGAGAAAGACCGGCGCCTTCCTCCTAATTACCTTCTCACTTTCATTGCTTTACAATTAGAACTTTTATCATTGGAAGTACATTAAAAAGTTTTTGAATATTTGTAAGAAAATTCAAATTTAGACAGTGGACAATAAAAATATATCGTTTCAAAAACACACCAAAAGACAAAAATTATAGAGGTGTTGGCTAATCATGCTTATTAATACACAATTGGGTCAATTGCATGTCATTTGAAAAGACTTGGTGGCCCAATGCCACCTAGTGCTCCTATGCCATCAATGCCAACAAGCAAACCTTTAACCCTTAAGCGCTTCGACGTTCAATTTTTGGACAATGAACATACTCATATTCTTGTTTTGTTCTCATTGTTGTTTAAATGAAAGTCATCATAATTTGTGGAGATAATTTGTCAAGTTCATGTTCTATCTATTAGTTGAATTTGGTGCTACTAGAGTACATATTTTTCTATATTTATAAATGTGATAGTATGTCAAATAATTGACTAAGCCAAAATTGCATTGAGTGTAGTTCAGAACTGGATTTGCAAAAATGAAGTCATACATGTAAAGAACACAAAAATTTCAAAAAATCACCACGCCAAGAAAACCTCTTCTCTAATCTATTCCAACAAGTTTTACTCAAAAAATGATAATATTTTGCTTGTAATCAAATTTTGAAGGAATTTTAAAAGTTTCCTTTCAAAATTCATAAAAAAAAATATTGATGATAGCATTGGTGAATCTAATTGTAAGAATGGATCTAAAATTTAAAATCTACAACTTTCAATTTGTATATTAATTCCAAAATTTTCTTCCAAATAATATTCAATGATGATTTTTCCCAAATCGTCAATTCTGGATAAGACTTTGGATGTTTAGGGGTTAACAAGCTTAGGAGGTCAATAATTATTATTAGCAATTAGAAAGGAAGTCAAGGCTATAAAGTGAAAGAGGCCAAGACAAATATAGAGCAATTGCAAGAAACACTTGTATTATTTATTGTCAATCATTATAGAACACTAAATTTTGGGACATAACTTTTGAATTATACATCCAAAGTACTCCAAATTTATAACTATGGTACATAAGACTATTATATACATTTGATAAAAAATTTCATATTTATAAAAAAATAAATCACTAATTCAAAATAATCACTAATTGATGTAATCATAGTCATTTGGAGGTAGTACTATTCAGCCCCCAAAAAATAATTTGAAGCTAAAAATTGAGATTTGATATTCTCAATGAGGATAATATAAACTGAACAAATTTACAAATTAAAAAAAATTACCATCTTGTGCATGTGTTCAAACCATAGTCTTTTTGTATCAACAAAGGGATTGTAGAATTTTTCCATCATCATATAACTTATTAATTAGTAGCCCTTTAAGTTGAAAAAATGAACATTTTTGTTTTGTTTTTTTGAATTTTTTTTTCTAAACATATAAATATATAATTATCTTTTATTTTAAAATTTAAAATTTATCTATTTTTGACCGTAATTTTTAAAGAATAACTTCTTAGACCCAAATGTTTTAAAATATATTATTTTTTAGTGTTCTACTAAATATTGCATATTTTTTTATTTTTTTTAAATCTAAATTTTCTCCCCCATAGTACAACAACCAAATGCCATATCTATTTAATCCATTCATATTGAATGGGATGTTAACAAGATAATTTGAGTGGGGATTCTAAAGTTTTCATTAGTAACTTATTACTAAAAAACAGCACTTGGTCAATGGCATTTGAATTGAATTGATTGTTGTTGGTTTCATAGTGTATATCCTATATGTATACGTAATAGAGGGAAGGAAAATTTGTAAAGAAAGATAGGGATAGTAACAAACTAAACACTTAAATTTTATATGTAAAATAGCTTCAATTAAAAAAACTACATTAACCCCTAAAGTTCTATGACTATGTTTTCACCAAAAATACTCCCAAACTGCCATTTTTAGTACAAGTACCAAATTTTTGAAAAAAACATTTTTGACACATGTAACCGTAGGATCTTATAGTAAACTAGTTTTAGAAGATATAGAAAAAAATTCAGAATTTTCCACCATGCGGATTGGAAGATATTAGCATTTGAATTGGCAAAAATCTATTTTTTGTCCCTGCGAAAAACAGGGCAGCTGCACTTCACAAGGTCACATTTGTATGAAAAAATGTCCAAAATGGTGGTGCATCTTTGAATTTTTTTTCCTAAAAAAGTTCTCTACATGCTTAAAATTTTTCAAATCATTTGATATTGTACAACATATACAAAAAATAGTAAGTAGCAAAAAGTAGAGAATGATCCAAAATACTAAATTGTTAAGAATTTAATTATGGAATTGAAAAATGTAAACCTCAATGGTTGTAATGTTGTAATAAACAACATACATCCTATGAAATTATTTTTTTCAAAAAATATTAAAAACTGAGTTAAATAAACAACTTCAAATTTTATTTCAGAGTAGAAAATCTACAACTGCCCGCAAACTAAAATCCTCATAGCTTTTGATTCATTGGTTGAAATGGAATGATTCAAAGCTTTCCACGTATATATAACTCTAAAAAAACAATTTCAAATTTTTATTTTTGAAAAAAGTGATTTTTTCTGTTCTGCCCGGACTGCCCAGTTACGAAAAAAAGTAACATATTTGGCCATAACTTTTTATTCCTATTTCCAAATGTCATAAAATTTAGTGCATATAAAAGGTACTCCTCGCACCCACCTTCTATTAAATTTTCAGCCAAAAATATGAAAATCTCCAGTCACAAGTACCTGCCCAAATTTTTTATACTGCCAAAAACCGCATGCTGGTCCTTTAGGGGTTAATGAATTTACAAAAATCATAAGATATTGGAAATAGGCCCTATATAATTTTTTTATTAGAGGAGATTTGAGGTCTATGAATGGTTGTTTTGGAGCTATTCTCCTTGCTATGAACTACTACACCCTTGATAGCTTATTAGATAAGAAAAAAAAAATTCTAAAATTCTAAAAAATATTAATTTTTTTTTCTTTAATTTTTAATTTTGTAAAATTAAATATGATTATCTGATGAAATAGTCTCTTGACTACGTCAGACTGATGATTTGGCATTGTTCTCACATTCCCCGTAGTCTGGGAACTCATGGTCTTCTGAAGACCTCAAAAATCTTCTAATGATATAAAAATACGGTCATCTTAAATACAATAACTAAAGTAAATAGTTCCTCATCAATTATCCTTTTAACTTAAGTGTATATTTTAATATCAAGGAGTGATCTCCCGAGTATAGGTTACGACAAAAAGAAGCCAAAGTTAATGAGAAAGAGCCACAAGAACAAAGTCATTATTTGGCAATAAGATACAATTTGTCAGCTATTGACAAGCACATTTTTATGAACAATGATCACTATAGATGGCTATGAACAATACATGGAATGCTGCAATGGATTGACCCAGCATTGCCTTTCACTAGCAATTTCATTTTAACTAGTTCATGTTGAGATCAATAAAGTTCTTCATTTTTTATCTCATTATTAAACAAAATTTGTATTCATGAAAACCATTGTCATTTTCCAAAATTACAAATCATGACAATTCAACTTTTCAAGCTATTCTAATTCTAGAGGGACATGGTGAGTCAGTGACCACCTAATTTTTCTGAAGATTTACACAGTGTTATTTTCAAATGTGTCCAAATACTTTTTTTATAATACCTCTCAAGAAATTTGTCACTCACCTCTTTCTAAGGCATCTTTTTCCCTACATTTCTTTGTTTTCATGAAGCCAACATCCAACACATTATCATGTGGAGTGGCATAGGGGTCACTCCATGTCAATTAGAATGTTAAATGGATTTCTATAGGAGTTTATCTTTATTTTGGATGAGTTTCATCCATATTTTAAGGTTCATCCTACTTAAGATTTGGTGTTTATGTGGAAAGAACTCCTTAACTTGACATTGTTGTCAAATCAAGCTTTGTGACTGTGTTTAAAGAGAGGTGTGTAATTAACTTTGCAAAAATGATGGGTTATCATTACTAAAGTTCTCACTTCTTCTCATACTTGCACTCTTGGACTCTCCCTTTGTAGAGTGAGACGCTTGACTTCTTGTTTGTAGATTCATAATTTTTCACTTGACAAGGATGTATTTGTTATGCATTCAATCTTGGTTTTTTTATTGCATATTTTCTCCAAAAAAATGTTGGCTCTAGATTTTGTACCAACTTAGGTTATTCATTTAGCTAATAAGATGTTGGAAGGCAAAGTACCTTTGCCATCTCTAGAAGTGGCTCAAGCTATCACTAAGCCTTTTACATAAAAGGCTTTGGCTAAATTACGAATTAGGCTTGCAATTGAAATTATTGTAGTGTTTGAGGAGAGTATTTTGCAATAGACAGAGCCACATGTTTCATCTAATGTACCTTTGACTATGAAGTCGCTTATTTGGATGACATTGTAATAAGGTCTACCCGAGAATATCATAGCTTACAACCATGAGTGGTGTATATAATTAGTCTATAACAATAACATTCTTGTTGTTAGTTGCATGGGTGACAATACGTACCACTTGTGTTATGCCATTATTGATAACGATGGACTTTGGTGCTTAACCAATTATGATTAGCAAGCAGCTTGCCCAAGAACTAGGTCTCATTGCAATAGACCTTGAACATTGCCCTTTCATCATTATCACTTCTATAGGAGGTACAAAACAAGCCACTGGTTATTCTAGGCAACCATTGCAATTGATTTTGTATATTGAGCTGCCACTACAAGAAAAGGATATTTTAAGTATAGTCTTTGTAGTATAGTCCTATATATAATGACCTTGAAGAATTTTTTAGTAATTTTTTCTAAAAACACTTGTATTTTCTAGAAAATTTTAATTAAAAATCTCCTTAAAATCATTATTTATAGGATTATATTTAAAACACCCCTTTTTCTTGCAATGCACTTTATTCACACTTATCATTATATTATACAATCATTAATATTACCACCTATAACATTTTGGTTAATCATCAAGCACTTTATCCTTTTGATTTTGGTTTATATAATTGGACTAAGGAAGCATAGATTATAACAAGATGATCTACTAGCGATAGAATTTTTTTTAATTTTGTAGCCTTTACAACAAGCCAACAGCCACTATAATCACATAAGCAAAGACATTATTTGTTTGCAGTGCATTGGATTTATCACTTGGATCAATGTTTTTTGAAGAGACTATGGTATTCATGTCTAGCTCTATGGCCATTGATTTGAATCATCCTCAAGAATTAGGAGTCCCTGGAAGACATTTTGAAGACATTTTAGAGACCCTTTTTCCCATGGAATACACATGTAGAGTTATCTTGTAAATGTTGGGATATTGCGACTTCATTGGGTTGAATGGAGGTGCCATTTATATTGCCCAAATTCATTTATTAGTATCCATTGACAAAGGATATTATCTTCATGGAGCTATTTGCAATGATCAATACATGTTTGTAATTGTTTTCGAGTTCAGATTCAAGGTCAAGTGTTACATCCATTTGGATATATTGATGTTACATGCAACCAGATTGCTGCTAATATACTTAAAGATTATTGGCTTTGTGTCCATAGTTGTTATTTCCTTCTTCTATTTACGATTGTTTTGGCCAACTTCTTTGAGTGCCACTTTCATTAGTCAATGACGCTAGTTTGTGAGCCTAAAAGCGCGAGCTTAAGAGCAGTGAGCGTACATTTTGTGAGCCCAAAGCATTGGAAAAAAACCCACTTGAAATTTAAAAAGTAAACAGAGGAGAAATTCCAAAATTTTATTATTAAGTCCTATGACCATGGACCTATGATTGTGGAAGCTTGTCAACATGCACGTTGCACTTGGCTTGTTTTGCTAGCGGGCAACAATTTTAATTCATCTAGAGTCCTAAAAGGGGTCTCTTAGTACCAAGAGGAATTTTGGGGGAAGACAAAGATGCGGAAAAAAAATTAAAATTAAAAAAAATTATTTATTTATTTTTATTTATTTGGAAAGTTCCAAATCCCAAATCCTAGAAGGGGTCTCTCGCTATAGAGAGGGGTTTCTTGGGGTCACAAGGTTGCAAAAAATTAAATTAAATTAAAAAAAAAAATTTAAAAATTATTTTTTATTTTTCTTAAAGTCCCAAACTCAGATTCCTGAGAGGGGTCTCTTATTACCAACAGGGGGTTCTTGGGTTACGAAATTGTGGAAAAAAATTGAAAAAAAATTGTAAAAAAAAAATCTTTTTTTTGCAGAGTTCCATACCCAAACCTTAGAAGGGGTCTCTTGGTACTAAGAGGGTTTTCATGGGGTTACAAAGTTGCAAAAAAATTTGAAAAAATTAAAAAAAACTAAAAAAATTAAAAAATTGAGAGTCTCAAACTCCAAACCTCAATAGGTCTTTCGGTAACGAGAGGGGTTTCTGAGGGTGATGAAGTTGCAAATTAAAATCAAATTAGTAAAATTTTAAAATAAAGTAAAAAATAAAAAATAATTTTTTTTGAGAGTCCCAAATTCTAAAACCCTCCAGGGGCTTTTGGAGGGTGATAAAATTGCAACAGAAAGAAAAAAAATTGAATTTTTTATTTTTATTTTTATTTTCTTAAGGTCCCAACCTCCATACCTCCCAAGAGTCCTCTTTGTGCTGAGAGGGGTCTTTGATTCTCTAGGGGTGACAGAGTCGCCATTAAGAATTAAAAAAATAAAAAATGAATAGGATATATAGATAAGGTGTTTGGAAAACATTGGGAATGTCTCAACCCTATTTCAAGCCAACTAACATATTTTTTTAAGTTCACTAGCTATAAAGATCCTCAAATCTCAAATCTTAAATCACGGTCATAGGTCTACACCCTGAAAGTCAAAAAAATTGCACCTAAAATTGAACGCTCACATGCTCTTAAGCTCTTGGGCTCACGCTCCAAAGCTCACAGAATAACACTTCCGCCAATTATAGACTTGAATGACCCTAATATATGGACTTCATGTTTACATAATCAAAAAAAGTTCTTCAAGAGGGTCAGGTCTACAACCATGGAGAACTTATCCATTGTTCAATATTATAACATCTTATAATATGCTTACATTTGCAATGGAACATACCAGCTTCAAGTGCAAAGATTATGTCTACTCCTAACGTGAGGTGCCAGCACCCCTTGCTATTAAGGTGGGACATACTATTCTTCATGTAAAGAAAGTGTAGCCTAGTGATATTTTGTTGTTTGAAGGCAAAGATGGACAAAAATGTAGGGAGCACTACATTAAAATCAAGAAATTTACATTTATTCGGCAACGACCTCTCATAGATTTGATAGTCTCTTTTGTTGTAAATAAGGATGTATACACAATCTCTTTATACAAGTTGGGTGGTAGGAGGTAAAACAACCCATGTGAGATAAGTAAATTAGGATTAGTAGAAGCTCAACCGCTCATACTTAGTTAAGTCAAAAGCAAGAATTATGCTTAATGTAGAACTTCATACCTCATTTTGGCATAGTAGAATAGTTTTTTTCAAAAACTTTTGAACTAAGGAAAGTTGATAAATCAATATAAATTTCATTTTCAAAAATCCATTTGAGATTTCAAGCCTCCAATCAAAAGTCATAGACAAAATTCAAAAAGGGACTTGGAGAGACATTTTTCTTTTACATTTTAAAACATCATCTCTGAATTTGGTCCATAACTTTTGACTAAAGGCTTAAAATCTCAAACAAATTTTTGTAAATGAAATTTAGATTGATTTACCAACTTTGCTTAGTTCAAATTTTTTTTTAAATAAATTAATCTACTATTCTAAAATGCAGTCAAGCTCTCATTTTCAAATTGTTTGAAACCCATTGAGGATTCATGATGGACAATGGATTTCATTATAAAAATAACCTCTCTACCCATTATTTAATGGAATTGTATTGGCATGTAGTTAGATTGGTATATTTTCCAACAATTTGACTTTCTTCACAATTAATTTTCCTTAAATTTGACAAGGTGACTTGTTAATTTTCAAAATTATTTGGCATTGAAATTTTTAATTATCTTTTGCTAAAGGTGACCTTTGGTTATGATAACTTGATTTTGATTAGATTATTATTATTTTTAAATATCATTTTATGTTTAAAAGTCAATTTTTCTAACTTATCACACTTTAAGGTTTAGGGAGGGTTAGTACTGGGGAGTACCCGAAATTAATAATCTATAGCTGAAATTTTTGTGGTCTATTCCTACAATAGGGAGACATGTGCCTACCAAAGAAAAACTAAAAATATATTATTTTATGGCGTCCATATTCATAGAAATAGGGCTCCTTTGTGCACGCACTTCTAAAAATTAAAGATGGTTTCAACTTTTATTTTTTGGTAAAATGTGATCACTATCAAGTTTTTATAAATGGCCAATTTTTAATTTTTTTTTCATAATTTTCTAATTATTATTAATTTATACCTAGTTGAATCTATTTTTTTTGTGATAAACTATCTTTTTTTTCAGATATTACTTTTTCTGTACTTGTAAATAGTTTATCGTATTAATAGTTGTCAATTTTTCAGATCAACAGCTGAGATTGTTCTATTTCATAATATTCATAGTACTAAGTGCAAAAATTGCAGTTTTGGCCAAACGCTACCAAAATTGTTCAGTCTTCTTTGCTACCACCGAAATCAACTATAATTACCATTGCAAAACATCTCAATACTTGTTCCTATACAAGCAAATTGTAGGGTATTAAATCAGGCAAATGTGAATATGTGGTTTTTGCTATGGTTATTGTATCTATGAAGGTATCAAATAGTGGAAAAATGAGCATGAGATGCAAGGTAGAGTATAGAGTATGGGTCAGCAAGTTGAATGGACCACAAATACTAGTACAACATTTAATCTAAAAAGACTGTTTTAGCTCCTCCAAAGTCACCAATGCCACCAATGGTCCAATGCCATCCAATTTGGAGGAGCTAAAATAAATAATAATATTAAAAAAACATAAAAATATAAATATATATATATATATATATATATATATATATATATATATATATAAAGAAAAATTTGAAAAAATATATTTTAAAACTAATTTTGTAATTTTAATTTGACGTGACAACCTCTCGGCCACATATACCTACTAAGGTAAACCAGCCTATGACAGGCAGATTGCCTGGTTTGCCTTGTTGACATATTTGAAATTTTGAAATTTTTTTTTCATATAAAGGCAAACATGAAAAATTGGTAGAACAATTGAAATTTTATTTTTTTGACAAAGTATGAATTTGTTACAGATTTTTGAAGTGAATTGGCCAGATGGCTCAAAACAGTCTGTAGACTATCCCACAACCATCAAAAACTATACCCATGGTGGTCATCAAACCACCCAATGCAGTTACAATATTTCCTAACATGGGTGAAATATTTTCTAACATGGACATGACATAAAGGAATAAAAAAAGTTAGTTCATGTAATGAATTACACTAGAAAGGGACGAGTTCCTAAAACAGTCTCTAACATCTCCATCACCATCATACAAAACATTGATTTCAGCCATCAACCTACCTAATAAAGTTTTGCTTACATTAATTGGAAAAAACCTGGCACAGATTGATGGAAACTGTAATGGGTCATCTTATAGATGTCTGTATTAGGCACTTGGCCTGTCATAGGCTGGTTTACCTTATAGCCAAGTACCTACAATCTGGAAACTCATGAAACTCACAGCCCTCTACACTAGTTGAATTTCATCTATTGCATCAAATTGACATGTATCAAACACTGTCTTAAAAAGTGGAAAGTGATTTTTAAAGAATAAAGAGCTTGTATAGAAGTTAGCTTAAATGGAACAAAAGTGATGATTTGTTTCTTTAGTTTTGAGTTTTACTTTGATTTGAGGTGCCCTAAAATATCTATACCTTAACCCTTAAACGTCAAGGTGGACGTTTCACAGCCGATGAATGATAAGAGAATCTCATGTGTAGGACAGAAGTGCAACTATATAGTCATCCTCCCAATTTTGTGTGAAAAGGGAAGATCATCTACAGTAGTTTGACTTCCAGTGAGTGCTTTTACATTATTTTTGATCCAACAATTCACACGGTGTCGAAACAGATGATTTCCATGGTATTGCGATTTAGAGGTTTGTTTCAATCTTGCTGAGGCTCCATGAAAAAACGGATCTGAAGCTGTGCACAAAGTCGGATATGAAGTTTGAATGCAAAGTCGGTACTAGTCTGGAGCTTGAAAGATTCTTGTCAAGAATTTTTCACAAAGCCTGTCCAACAGCTCCTTCAAGAATCATTCAAGCTGTTGGAAAAATGGATCTAAGCCATGTTAAGAATTTCATGGTGTTCACAATTATTTTCTGGAGATATTTTCTGGAGATTGTATTTGCTTATTAGAATGAAGGCAAGGCCCTGGAAAACTTACTAACAATAGTGGGTACATGCATAAAGTCTTGATGTCACCGAGTTCTGAAATCCATTTTGAGCTCTTCAAGCTGGCAACCATTTTTCCAAACACTGATCATGTCAATCTTTGAGACACCATCTAGACCAACAGTTTCTAAGGGCCGCTTTACATTTAGAGTCCGGGCCAATTTGTTGATTTGTTGTATCAGAGGTCAAGAATCCTCACTTGTGATTGGACAAAACGCTGAAATCAGCCCCAACTCCTTTTACACCTAGAGGCTGGGCCAATTTGGTGTAATGAATTTTTTTTTTTTCCTCCAACAAAGACATGATCTGACATAGCCTGAGCTCACTGAATTGGATGCACCAAAAATGAGAGGCCAATGTCAGATTTCAATTATAAAAATTTATTTTATAAAATATTATTTTTTTCAACAAATCACATCCGTTGAATTTTGCACAATTGGCCTCAAGGGGAATTGGCCCAGCCTCTAGGTGTAAAGTGGCCCTGAAAATTTCAGCCTTCTCTCTTTTTTTGTAGGTTTTATTGAATCAACCCAGTGTGTTTTTTTTCTAGCGATTTGGTGCAAAATTGCACCAAATTTTTTGACCTAGCACCAAGCCAATAGGAAATTTTTAGTAAAATTTTGGATGAAATCGCCAAAAAACTTCAAGTTCAAGAAAAATCTTAGATGAAATCGCCACATTGTAAATGAAAATAGAATTATAGATACGTAGTATTACATTTTCTATCTAGTACGTGGATGATTGTTGAAACTTGGAGCACTACCATAACATTTAATATCGCCACTTTGCCACTTCATGGAAAATGAAAAAACAAACACTGAATCGGCCTAGCTTCTTGGCCACAAGGCCTTTACATTCGATAGAATTGGCCTCCATTGTAATGTTATTCTAATGGGTAGTTGAGGCTGGCCTCTAGCCCAAAAGGGGCTGAAATTTTGTGCAATTGGCTTGAAGGAGAATTGGCCTAGCCTCTAGGTGTAAAGCAGTCCTAAGTGGAGAATCAAGGCAAAGACCAACCAAAGCCTTGCAATCAATGTTGTTATTTCTGATTGTCCATCTCCAAATTCCAATGAACTATATGACCTACACTCAATTCTCTTCAATCTCACCACCTAAGATCTAGTTGTTCACTATGACGTAATTTAAATGTGTGACAATTGTGCTACAATATGTGATATAATGGCAAGGGTATAGGGTATGTCATTTTAGAGAAAGTTAGTTTTAAGAGGGCATATTACCCCCAAAATGCCCAAGGCACCCAATTTGGACGTTGACAATACTTTGATGTTAAATAAAACCTAACCAAGTTGCTATTTTTAGTAGTTTATATTTTTGAAAAATTCTTTTTGAAGTTTAGTTTTAGAATCAAAAATCCGATTTTGGAAACGATTGATTATTATTTTTCTATTCAAGATTTTGTGCAAGGATGCCCATTGTAGTTTTGACTTTCTATAGTGTTAAAGGCTCTTGGAAATGGGCCCTTCTCATCCCTCCGTCATCCACATACGGGGCAATAGAGGGATCAATTTCCCCTCGCCTATTTGGCAATGTTCTTGGTATCATTGGAAATCTTTGTGCAAGGAGGGGTGAACAAACTTTGTTTGTGGCATTTGGAACTAAATTGTGAAAGTTATGGAGTTTCAAAGTTTTTATGAATTCATAAACTGATTTAGATTATTTTTTCATTTTGAAAAATTCATAACTTTTATATTACATGTCCAAATGCCACAAAACAAATCATGTGCACTCCTTCATGCATAGAGTTTTTCAATTGTGCCAATTTTGTGGCGTTTGGATCTATAGTGTAAGAGTTTAGAATTTTTAAATTAAATAATTGAATTGAATTATTTTTTATTTTGAGAAAAACATAACTACTACAAATCAAAGCCCTTGCATTTTTTTGTGCATAAGAGCTTTCTGTTTGTACAAAGAACGCAATCTCTCACACTATAGTGTGAAAGTAATTGAATTTCAAAGTTTTAAAAAATTCAAAAATTATTTTGCTTTTATTTTGTTTATAGCAACGACAAAGGGAACACTAGTCTATACCTTAAGTTAAGTTGTTTCTTTTGTTCTTTTTTGTTTTGTTTTGTTTAATATGCTAAGATCTAAGAAACCATCAAGCATCCAACATTGTTGTTGGTACCACTGGAAAGCTCTTTGCAAGGAGGGGTGCACAAACTTTGTTTCGTAGTGTTTGGATATGCGATGTGAAATTTATGGAATTTCTAAAAAATTACAAATTACAAAATTAAAATTAATTATCTGTTTATTTTGAAAAAATTATAACTTTCACATCGCATATCTAAACACCATTAAACAAAGCCCTTCCATTCCTTTGTGCATCAAGCTTTTCATTTGTGCCAATTTTGTGGCATTTCGATCTATGATATGAAGGTTATGGATTTTCTTAATTAAAAAGTTGAGTTAAATTATCTTTTATTTTGGAAGAACCTTAACTTTCACATGGCATATTCAAACGCCATAAAACAAAGCCCATGCACTCTTTCATGCACAAAGCTTTCTATTCATACCAAGAATGTAAACTCTCACATTACAATATGAAAGTTATTAAATTTTAAAGTTTTAACGATTTAGTAAAAAATTAAATACTATAATATGCACAATGCTATTATTTAAACTAATTTAAGCTAATTTAAAAAAATTATTCTTGATTTTAGTCACCATTTAGATTACTTTGATGACATGAATTATATTTCATGAATTTTTATATCCACTTCAAGCTATATGAGTTGATAATACATATAATAAGCTATTGAATACAAGACTAAATTGTAAAAGTTGTTTGTATTTTATATGAACAAAGAAAGTGGAAAAAGAGAGAAATAATATAAAAACATTGAGAAGTATATGTAGAGCATTGTGCATTGAATTTTGATAAATATAAAACATTCTTTTGATTTTGGGCATTGTCATACAATGGAGATGATATTGTTTATATTTCCTACTAGTATTACATATTTGGTATTCTTTTTATTACAACATAGAAGTAAAAAAGTTTTTAGAATGTTCTAAGTTGATTGCCAATGTTCTAAGTTCCATGCAAAAACACCGCTTTACAATAATAATCAACAACTTATTGATAAACGTTGTTGAAGAAAACTAACTTAACAATTTTACATGTAAAGACTAAGGTGATAAATAAATAAATAAAGACTTGGTCACAATAGTAAAATATAGTAGATTTTCTCCATCATTTTTTGTAAACTTCAACAAGCTTATTATACATGATTTCTTCTCAAATCTCAGAGTCTAATAACAACTCAAGAATGATATAGACCTTTATTCCAATACCATCTTTTTTATGGTAATAATATAGTAGATTTTCTCTTTCATTTAAAAAACTTCAAACAAGCTTATTTATTACTCAACAATCCAACAGTGGTTAAAAAATGACCTTATTCAATACATATTTTTTCTTTCATTTAATTGTAGATGGCCAATTTTAATGGGACAATATTGGAGTTTTCTACATCTTCTATGTGGTGAAATAAATTATGGAAACTAGAGTTTAGAAAGTTGCATTGAGTACCGTGAAAGTTTAGATTGATCTATATTATTGTAAATAAAGGGATTGACACATCTCTATCAATTTTTTTTCCCCCAATAATTAAGGTTTGATAGATGCTTAAAATATAATTCTTGTAGTAGATTTTTTTCTCTAAACAAAACTTTTATTTTTATTTTGGCATCTATATGTAGAATTATTTTTGCCAAACGTACCCTACAACAATGGTAGACATTGGCTTGGAAGAGGCTTAAAATGGCTTGGAATTACTTGAAAGTGCCTCATGTATAAGTTGTAGAACTATACATGAGAGTCATAAAAATTGGAATTCTAAATATGGCTGTTTGTTATTAAATAAATAATAGGCTTGCCATTATGTCTTGATAGTATACTTTTGATAAATTTAGGGAGATTTGATATAGATATTAGAGGATAAGAATAAATTTTACATCACTACAATTTCAATTAAACAATGGCTTATATTGCAATTTATGGATTTAATAAAGGAATCATGTTTTTGATGACATAATTTTTTTTAAAGCCTATGTATTCTAATCCTGTATGCATTTTTTTAAATTATTATTATTTTTGAATGATAAAAAAATCAGTTCTTTACAACAATAATGTAGATAGGTCTAACATGATGTATTGCAACATGAAAATGTGAACAACAAATGTTGTGGCAATCAAAAGTAAATAAAAAGATATTAAAATTATTTTCAAAGAACACCTTAGAAAGATTATAATATGTACCACAATTTTTACAATTATATTTTTTTTAGTTTACTTACATTCATGGTACAATTTTTTGAAGAAACTTTAAGGTAATCAAATAAAAAGAACTTCAAATATGGTAACTCCACCTAACTGTGACACTATGATACAATTCATGGCTTGACTCAATGATGAAAGTTCTATGTAAATAAAAACAAAAAGAACTTCAAACAAGATAACTACAATAAATTGATCAACTTATAAAACCTACCCTATAAAATGAAAGGAACTTCAAATAAGATACACACACCAAATTGACCTATATCCTATATCCAAAAATCACTTGTTTCTAAAAAAGATCCTACCAAGTTCCAACCCTTTGAAAATTCATAGGTCTAAAAATCACCAAGTTCTAATCCTTTAAAAGTTTATAGGTTCAAAAATCACCAGTTTCGAAAATAGACCCTACAAGCACAAGTTCCAACCCTTTGAAAATTCATAGGTCCAAAAAACACATGTTTCTAAAAAAGACCCCACAAACACAAGTTCCAACTGTTTGAAAATTCATAGGTCATTTGTGTGGTTTCCAACAACTGCGGGCTAAGAAATTTGAGAATCCTCTTCTGACTCCAACAAATCCAACATTTCAGGAAACAATGCTTTTGGTAGGAACCAGCTAAAAATGCTTATTTGGTCAATTTTAAGTGCAATTACCTTATCATAAAGTTGTGGATTGAGTTTGACGAAGGTCCAATTTATTTCTTGGGGCACGACCTTGAGTAACAAGATCCTTGGGGACTTTCAGTGTAAAATCACAATCTCCAAAATTTGGCAAAATGTTTGAAATGACATATTTTAGCCATAATTTGCTCCAAAACGCACCCGGTTAAGTGTAAACTGCCAGAGAAAGTGTAGACAGAAATATTACAGTGCATGATACATCTTATCACACAAAAAAATCTACAACAGATTGTCCAAAAATTAAGCTTAACACGAGATCATACATAAGAAAGCGCAGAATAGTTGGCTTCAAGTAGCTTCAGTACACGACTCTCCAGATTAAGGTAACCAACACAACGGAATCGTGGCAACCCTACAAGAAGATGAGAAATGTTTAAATGTATGATACAAAGGTGCACATAAGCTTTGGCTATTTTCAAGTACAAACTACATGGCTGGACGTAAGAATTTTCGTGCAGTCGGGAGCAGGTTCAACAAAGACATTCAGAAGAACTACGAGCTGCTTAAACCTTAGCAGCAGCTATATGCCCACTCTGGCCTGATTGTAAGCCTTCTATTAAGACTTTGTCCAGATCTATCACCTTGGCTGAATCACATTACTAATATACCGCCAGAAGCATGCCTTCCTCCAAAAACCCTAACCAGAGTAACGCCCTCCGCAGGGAGATCAACATGTGGAAAAGGCCAACAACAAGCAGGCACTAGCAGCCTGCATTTGGAGCCACTTACAGGACTTGCATCGTATGAAAGGTACGCCAGACCATCAAGCGAAAGTAGTAGAGACTTCTACGATGGCACCTGAGGGGCTACATTTGCCGAAGCCCCCCCGTGCGGCTCAAAATTTCCTGCTCTTTCAAGTGTCGCTGGAATCTAGCCAGTCTTGCTTGCAAGTTAACAATTCCAGCAGCTTTCCGTGAGAGTACATAGTTTAGCTGAGAGACATACCGGTCTATCCGGCTGCCTGGTTGGTCTACCTCAGCAAGCAACTTCATCTCCTGCATGCACATGCAGCTGACCTGTAAGGATTCTTCCCAGCACCTGAAACCACAAGAGATTGTGCTAGAGCAAAGGGTGGCAGCTACAGCATCAACAAGACCTAGACCACAGTGAAAGTAATGGCACTGCTTTACCAAAAAAATGGCTCTATCCTATAGTGGTAATATATAAGGTAAGTAATTCTCTCATGCTCCAACTCGCAACATGCCGTAATCAGAAATATTTCCAATTAACAGAGCAACTGCCCCCAATTACAAATTCCACAAGCAGCAGAGGGGTAGTTGACGCCTACTAAGGTTATTCGAGGTCAACCTTAGCAGGCACCATCTACACCTACGCTGACACTAATCTCCAATTTATTACATCGGATCTCAAGGTCATGCTCATTTTCCCACTCCTTCAACGGACAAAAGCCAAACATTGTAAAAATTAGAGATATCATGTTCGAGGATGCGTGGAGATAAGCTCATACCTCACGCACTATTTCCATGGTATCCTCTACCTCCTTCCGATGGGCTGATATAACCTCTTCCTCTTCCTGCATCACTCAGCGCCACCATTGATCAATTCAAAATGACAGTCATGAGGAAGACAAAAATCAACACTAAATTCATGCCGGATTCACTTTTTCTTCTAATTCTCAAGTGATACAATTATGCCAGCAGTCATACAGCTCACCCCTAGGTATAATCAAGATCTTTTGGTTACACTCATCCATTTAAAATCTCCCCGAACAAGGAAAATGCCACAATCTCTCAAGATCAACACACCTCGAGGATAGCATTGATGTGACCTTCGCGGTTGTATGGCACAGAATTCACTTCTGGATCTATCCTTGTATGGATGAGGATATTTGAGGCTTGGTCCATTTGACGCCTGGAATTTCCATCAGTCTTTGATGTCTCATCGCGATTATAGTCGAACTGGAGCCTGGAATTCCCGTCAAGTTTGGATGGCTCATCCCGATTATACTCAATCTGGCGTCTTGAATTCCCGTCGGGCTTTGCAACCTCGTCCCGGTTGTATTCAAACTGGCGCCTGGCGTTCCCATCAGGCTTTGATACCTCATCCCGACTATATTCAAACTGGCGTCTTGAATTCCCATCGGGTTTGGATACCTCATCCCGGTTGTATTCAAATTGGCGCCTTGAATTTACATCAGGTTTCGATAATTCATCCCTATTATATTCAAACTGTCGCCTTGAATTCCCATCAGGTTTGGATACTTCATCGCGGTTGTATTCAAAATGACGCCTTGAATTCCCATCGGGCTTGGATGCCTCGTCACGATTATAATCATTTAGACGTCTTGAATTCCCATCGGGCTTGTTTATCTCATCGCGGCTGTATTCAACCTGGCGTCTGGAATTCCCATCAGGTTTTGACAACTCATCACGACTATATAAACGATCAAACTTCTCCTCCTTGCCAACTTTCCGTCGAGTCGTAAAATTTCCCTGAATCCTGTCAGTTTCCTGAGGATCAGCACCATGAACGTCATGCACACCTGATTCACTAGGATCGGTGTAGATTTGCCTATCCCTCTCATTCCCAGCAGAGTTTACCTTGCCGAGCTCTCTGCTTGAGTAACTATACTCTAATGATTGATTAGAAAGCTCCCTTTCACCTTGCTGCATGTATCGCCCAGGATCAAGGGGCGGGCGTCTACCATTCTCAGAGAGCTTATTATCTTGTCCGAACTCAGACACTTGCGGGGCAACTTGAATTGCAGATTGTATGGACGGAGGAGATGAATTCGATTCTCTTGGAAGCGAAGTTGTTGGGAGCGTTGTTGTCGAGTTCATATCCCTCTTTGAGTTGTTATTTTTGGACAAACCCTTCACCCTGTGAGCAGCTTATCAGGGTCAGTGCATAAAAAATTGTAGTATAAAGGGCTTTCAAGAATTTAAGCTTTCATTGAGTTTCACGTCGAACTTCTATGGCAATTACCCTTTCCTTCGTTTGTCAAAATTATCAGATTCCAGAAGATATATGGAACCACTTCTACTTAATCTCAGTTAGGATGCCTGCACATTTGCGCAATGAATATCTACGACGCTAAAAACGTAAGTCACTCTCAGACCTATTATTCCTCTACGTGAGTGAAACAGATTCGCAGTATGCTCTATCACGCAAGTTAAGCTGAACAGACGCGATGGGAAGGTAAAGCTTTTGTAATCAAGATAGAACGACACTGAAATGAGGATCCACGGTGCTTACCTATCTGCATATCTGAGGGTGTTCAGCGTATGTTCACAAGACCCTGCGTTTGGAGAAACACACGAGATCATCACTGTGCGTGAATCACCCACGAATGAATCACGTAGGACCTCCGTAAGCTTACTTCCACGGAAAGGAATGTGACCTTGCTCATTGTCAAGCGCCCTGATACACTCCTTCAGTGCCAGCAAGCTCTTATTGATCTCTGCTCCTTCCATTCTACAGCAAAAAGCCAGGTATCTTACAGTCAACAAAAACAAATTATTGGACGAACGGACTAGTCGACTTTAACTCTGTAATTATGTCTAATACAGCTTAAGCCCAAATGGCCAAAGGATCCTGAGTTACAACGAGAAAAGCCGATAAAGAAATTCCCATAAACTACCATCATATAGTCGAACTGAAGCATCATAGATGTGATATGTAGGAATGCACGTGACCACAGGTCAAAGAGAGCGAAAGTCAAGCCCTTAAGAAAGTGCGTAGAATTCCATGCGACAAACCTAGATATTTCTTGATGTCCGGCAATTTGTGATCACTCGTACATACGATTTTACAACACCCAAGAATCTTGAATCCATTGCATGGAACTACTTTGCATGTGAATAGGCTGAAATATGAACTAATACCACCAAAATGTCCGAGTACATAGATCTCACAAGAGAATTCAAACTGCAAAAGGAGAAAAGCTTCAATTGCCAGAGAAGCAGCGAGCGCTAACCTTGTCTGACGGTCATTGTCAGTGGTATCCGCACCACGCTCACTGCCAGCCAGATCAATGAATGACAGTTTACCAATCACTCGATTGACTTCCTTTCCTTCCTGAGCCTTCTTCACAACTAGCTGTAAAATGGCATGAGACCTAGAAGATTCCTCATTTGCCCCGGTGGAACCAGTGCTCCGAGATAAATTGCCTTTGTCAATATACTCCTTCACTAACTCAACATCTGATACGCGAAACTCCTTCAGACCAACAATGCAGACTTGCTGGCGACCATCCTCGCGCATGCAAAGCTTTCTACAAAAAAAGATGCTCTTCGGTTACAATCGTCCATGCCCATTCCCGATAGATACCCCTGGGTGGCTACTGACGTCCAATATCGTACATGTTGACAATATATCAATAGAAAGGAAGCTGATGATCTTTTCAACAGCGCCCAAGGATTCAGTTTAAGCAACATGAAGCAGATCAAAAATAATATTTTATCATTGAATCAAGAACCAATAAAGTGAATTTACTGACTAGTTGAGGAAATTTCTGATTTCTATTCAGCGTTCCAGATAATCAGATCTTGAGTAAATGCCAAAAAATTCACTTCAGTAACCAAACATACCAAGCAAGCATGCATGTTAACAGCAAGCGGTCCACACACCTCCTTTCGTTGAGAAGATCATAAAGTTTACCACCATAGATCTCAAAAAAGCTAAGCCACAACTGGAGGCCCTGATTACGAAAACTTGGTTGCTGCATGATGACCATAATATCTTCACATGCTCTTAGAGGCAAAGGCTGCATCGTGTAAGTCTTACCACTTCCTGCCATCCCAAATACGCAGTTGTATGTAAAAACTTGCATTGAACATTCGAAGTGAGAGACATGTGTATGCACAAAGGGGAAGATTCCGTGAGTCTATTACACTATGATCGCATTCGTCAGGAACTTCAAGCTCATATACAACCACGCGAGGGCAGGAAACTCTGGCTTGATAACCCATTGTTCCAAGCATAAGAAACAGTATGCTTTCAGTAAGAAAAAAGGGGCCAAGCTATTATAATAGGATTCTCAATTTGACACATCTAAACCTTCAACAAGCAAACACAATTGACACAACAATTGCTGGTGGATGCAGTACCTGTTTGTCCATAAGCAAAGCAAGTTGCCTTCGTGCGATTGAAGATAGTGGGTACAATGGGCTCAACAGTGGAACGATATACCTGCATAACCAAAGAATTAAATACACAATGATCTTCTCTTGCATAAAATCAGAAAAAAGAACATCTACCGAAACACAGTGTCCTCACCTCATCGTTGCTGACTTGTTGATCCAAAACAGCATCGAATACAAACTCATGCCTCTCAACATAAGCAGTAAGGTCCACCTGTCAAATTAAGCGAGACCAGTTAAATTGGTACACATATCACATGCAACGCAGAACGTAGCAAGGATGACTACAATATTAAATATTCCAAAGGCTCAAGAAGCACAACTCTACTCAGCTCTAACTCAAAATACTGAACACCTCGTCAAAGAGGCTAAAATTGCCCCGACTGGGAATTCATATACTCACCTTCACTTTTGGCTCGTGCACAGTGAGGGAACTCTCCATGTCGCTGATGGTAACGATATCTTCCTCCTTTCGCTGAAGTTCCTTCTTATTCAATGGTCGCTTGCGAACCTATAATCAGAAAATACGATCGCCTTAATCAAGTAGCTCCACCTTCCTGACTGGCTAGTCACTACTTGAGAGAAACTGTTCTACTAAACCGTTCTTGAGAAATGGCATATTAGTGTGTCGAATGGCCATAACTCTGTATGGCCATTCGACATAGACTCTCTTAATTTGCATTGAACCTGCCAAAAGACACCCGATGTCCTATTCTTCACCTGCTTCGTTTCCAAAACAGCTGGTACTATAGATTTAAGGTCACTGCTTGCTTCTGAATTGAATATGAAAGTGAGGACGAACCACACAGTAAGCAGTTTATCTCTAACAAGAACAGTAATTGCAAACTAAACCAGAGAACAGCTTCTAAGTCAGATACAAACAAACTAGAACTGATAAGAATACGGAACCTACCACAACTCTGATCCTCGCAAGGCCGCTGTTATTGCCAGTTTTGTCCCGCTCATTCGATACAGACCTAAGAGGGCTGCTCCCTGACATTCCTTGCATCCTGCCTTTAAAGCTGGCCGACAGTACATCAGACTCAAAGCCTTTCTCAATAACAGGAACAAATGACGGAGAAGATTGAAACGGTTCCGGCATTGCAATCTGCAAGAAAAATAGAAGCAAGTACACGTCCGCCAAATTAAGAGCCTCCACATCAGCTTCATTGACAGATCACGCACTGAAGGATAGTGAAGTTTTCAAACTTGATCAAAAAACTCCAATCCGTCAATTACACCATGACATAACTGCTAATACTCCCTGAAACATCCATATGGTCTCAACAGTAACTCAGAGACTAACACATGATTAACTCCCAAGAGAGCAAGCATCCAGTGAGTGGTTAATGATGAACGTTTCTAAAGGCTTACTGCAGGAGCTATACAAAAAGGATAAATTACATCCAAGTACGATGCCAAGGAAATTTCTGTCTATCCCTTAGCAATGTGACTAGCTCGGTCGCTTGGTCACTCGGAGCTTCATGATTTTTGTGGAATGTTATGAATCTGTTCATGAGTTCATGTAGAGATAGAAAGAAAAAGAAAACTTGCAAAAATGAAGATCTTATGTTACATTCTTCTCAGGCCATTATTCATTTTGACTAGAAAGCTCCAGATCTACATTCCCCCTTCTGCCAGGTTCTCTTGGGGGTTAACATCCGAAGAGAAAACTACCGTCTACATAACATGGGATAAAATAGAAACAGTTGTTTCAAAACAACGAAAAATAGTTCAATTAATATCAAATTGACGATAAGTTAAGAATGCTAAAAATACCTCGGGGAAAAATTCGGTATCATCGATGGAATGAAGATCTAATATTCCTGAATTGAAGTCACCCCTCAGTTCCGGTGACAGAAAACCGTCCATCCCACTTTGACTCGCTGATCGAGAAAATGCAGGCGGGGTAGAGGGCTCGGAAACAGAATCCACACCACTACTAATTGTCTTGATTAATCTGAACAACTTTTGCTTGTCTTCTAAGGATTGAACTCCATATCTGGCATAATCCTGCTTCAAATGCAGCACTTCCAACCAACCAGGATCAATAGCCACACACTAGCATTCCAAAATGATGAAACATGAACCTTCACCTGTAAATGTCTAAAGGGAACATATTGTAAATGTGAAACTATGAAATTGCTCTGAAGTTTAGAAAGACATTTAGAAAGACACATAGAAGAGCGATCCGTTACCAGACTTAGGCAAGTCCGAAGAGCATGAGCTACAGCCTCAAACCTATTGACACAAAGAAACATATTGGTTCCATGATGGACAACTTTATAATATAGCATCAAACATCTAGATAAAGAAGAAAGAACTAGGTCATTCACAAGCTGCAGATACCTTAAAAAGTCATGACACTACCATCTCTAGTTTGCTAACAACCAAAGACAACGGAGTCAAGGAACAGTGATACTACTCAAATTTTGGAGTGAGCGGAAATTCAGCAGAAGTAGAAGGCAGACAGGGTAGAAAACAGCCAGAATCCAGAGTTGCAAGTCAGACACGCTAGTCTTTAAGCAATCCTTCACTGCAACTCTCATGGGATAAAAATCAGGACAAGTCACCAGACGTGGTTAGGACAGTATTGGTAATAGTTGCTCATCAACACTGCGAATGATACTACCATAAGGTCCAAACCAGATTTTCGAAAGCCTCGTCAAAGCGAGATTGCAATTCCAACAGACTTGAATTAACTTCAGGTGTCTATTGTACATAGATGTTAGACCTTGTGCTTGCTGTGCGTAAAGATTATAGGAGAATTTGCATACTTAGATTCAGCTACGTTTCCATTGGAACTGACAAAGCCTCGCAGACATCTTTCTGGAGGTCTTGAGAAGGGTCAGCCGAGGCGGTGCCGGCTAGCATTATGAACGAAAAGCGTGTTAAAAGAGTGGAGAGAAACCTAAAATTGCACTATTCAGCAGGCACATTCACTGCAGATGAATGTATAACCAATGCGAAGACAGCATACATCAGAGCTGCGTGCGAAGACTGGCTGTGTGTGCTGTGTAACTTAGACAAACATAACCAATCAAGCTCTGGAACATGGAACATGTTTGGAGTGCAGTGATCGAACTAAGGATTATTTCAGCATCTTGCAGGGGTAGCTCTAGATGGAAAACCTAATTCGTGGCTACAATGTTTTAGGTTCTATTTCCAATCGACTTCCCATAAAAACTCTGACTTAAGTCAGATTCTGCCAGATGAAAATGGAATACGACCAGATATTCCCCTTCCCATTGCACCCTACCACTTCAAACAGAGACACAGGGGAGAACAGGCACTGACACATTGTGAATATGGGAAGCACCTGCATGAGCAGAGAGGGAAGTAGCCGGTGATCAAGGGCCGCCGCCGATAAAGGAGCTGCCAAATGCTGGAGCCCGGCTGACTGTAACCAGCGGGCCATTATTGCATCTCCACCATCTGATGCGCCCACACCGTGGCTGCTATTGTGATTGCGGTTCTGTTCCATCTGCCCGTCTATGGCTTTCATGCAAGCAATTTTAGTCTACATAAGCATGTCTCGCCCACCACACCGATTCTCTTACTCCACCTACTCCACGACTATGCTGGTTTTTCTGTGAGGCAGGAAGACCTGCTCAATGATTATAATAATAAAACAGCATTGAGATCGAAACCATGTTCTCTAATCGGGTGAAATGAAAATATAGGGATGCCAAACCGGCAATAGAATGGATAGCATTCAGCGATCCCCATGTTCCCCGAGTACATAACCCCTTCCGCTTCCCCTAGACCATGGAGAAAGAGCCGATGGTTTCAGGATCTCGCCCAGCAGTCCAACTTCTCTCACCCCGCTGGGAAACGCGTCATGTACGCTACGTGTAGGTCACGCCGTGTCATCAGAAATTCTCGAAAACAAACAATGGCATAGTCCGATCGAAGCCCGAGATTGCAATGCTGAAGCGATCTCGAGGCCCCCAGGGCAGAAACTCCAAAGTTCAAATAACCTAGAAAAAATTCGATCAACGCCAATGTCAACGACTAACGGGCACACTGACTCTCTACAAGCCAGAAAATGCGAAGGCAGGGACGCAACGAACCGCACCAAACCCGAACACACGAGATTCAATCGCAGCACTTTCAAATTTTCAAAAATGCGGCGGAAACCAAAAAAGAAGTGGAGAATTTTTCTTTTTAAATCATGAACAGGGGAATGCAGTAACGACACTTGCACGCATTCATCGCGAAGCAAGAACCTCACGCGCAATGACGAGAAACGACACCTGAGAGCGACACCATGGAACAGAAGTACCAATCCCTCAAAACAGCGATCCAAACGGCTCGAAGAAAACTCTCCAGCGAGCGCTAAGAGAACGGCAGCACAACTGAACACGCCTACGCCATGATAGAGGAGGGAAAAGCAGCAGCACCTGCTTTAGATTCCAGGCATTATCATGCAGGGAAGGAACGGGGGCCTCCGGGAACGCAAGAGGGCTAACTTAGAAGACGCCGCAGCAGCAAGCAGCAGCACACACCCCATTGAAAAGAGAGAGACGGAGGGAGGCAGGCACGGGTACCCGGCCCGCAACGGGTGCCTGAGCCCATTACCGGGCCCGACCCGGGCGGACGGGCGGGCAGGCGGGGCGGGTGACACTGCGCTAACCGGGCGTGAAGGGCGCCGTTTGCAGCGCGGTTTGGTGCGGTTTTTGTTGGGGTTTTGAACTCCGTTGAATCCCTGGAGTCCGGAACCGGACAACGAGGGGGGCGGTGGGTGGAACACTTTAACCCAAACGACAAAATTGAGATTTGAAATAAAGTATGATTTTCGGAAGGACAAATTTTGGATGGACAAAATATGGTTCCCTCAATTTTCTTTCTTTAAACTTACATTGAAATTTTTTATGTCAAGCGTTTATAAATTTTATAAACTTTAAAGTGTCCTTCGAATAAAGTTTGAAATTTTATGTAAATACAAAGATATTTTTGTGATATTTTTGTTGAATTTTACTTGCTTAAAATATACTATATTTAAGTAAAATTATTATTATTATTATTGAATATTATTATTGAGTATCATTTTTTCATTACAATTTGGTTATGCTTTTATGTATTGATCAATGTAGGTAGTAGAATCTATCTACAAAAAGAAGAAATGCAAAGTGAGCAAGTCATTCTATTCCTATCATTTAACTCCTTAACTTGGCATGGATTCTCCCCTCTAAAATGAACAAAATCTTAATGCAAAGTGACCTCGATGAAGCTATGATGAATTTTCTTCTTGATTCATGAAACCATGGTTCTTCTTCTTCTTCATTTTGAACTAAGATAAGGCAACCAATGTACTCTAGATAGCTTAAAATTTTCTAACCTATGAAGTCCTTCATTTCCAATGCTAATGGATACAACTATAGATACAACCATGGATCACAATTTACCTTTGGAGATGGTAGAATGGAAAAAGTGGATCATATTTTACAACTATGGATACAACTATGGATCATATTTTACAACAATTGTTTGAATGCCATTATTAAATTATTATTATTCTAAGTTGTATTTTATAATACATCTTCACAATTTTGGAAATCTAGACTATCTCTAGTCCTTCAAGGATTAAAGCCTCAAATTTTAAATAAGGGTTGAAACCAATATTTTATTGTTTTATATTTATTGATCACATAAGACAAGGTCAAGAGTCTCTTCAAAGGTGGGTACATCTGAAATCGCGCCCTACCTAAAACCACCACCATCACTCTGTATACACCTCCCAAATCAACTATGTACCAATGTTGAAGAAACGATTTTAGAACATTTGCCAAAAAATCATGGAGCCTTCATAACTTTTGCATATAGTATAAAAATGTCATGTTCTTTGGTGCATTGAAACCTCTTTTTCACTTGCCAATAGGAAAATTTGAAAAAATTTAACTAGTCTAATAATAGAAATTAGGCATAGTAGCTAAAAGTGGCAATTTGGGGGGGTACCCACCTTATTAGAATGTGTAAAAATGCAATTATAGGCCTCATTTTTTAACTTATTTACTAAGCTCCAAGAACTTCCACACTAAATTTGAGATGAATAAATTTTTGTTTTTTTGCATTTGATACAAACTCCAAAAGTCATCCATCTACCAAAAAATAGTCAATGTAACATTACAAGGTTAAATCACTTTGGTCCTAAGTTTTAGTGCCATCACAAGGTGGGTACCTCCAAAACCGCCACTTAGTTTTGCTAATGTTTCATATTTTATTGTTGGCAACTGAAAGGAAGTGACAATGCACCAAAGAACACAACATTTGGATACAATATGCTCAAGTTATGAAAGAACTGAAAGTTTGGTTGTCCAATAGTTCTAGATTTCCACATATTTAGGTATACAAAATTGATTTTGGAGATGTACATAGGGTGAAGATGGCGGTTTAGGGTCCGTGGCGCATTTGGGTCAGTGTGTTCACCTTAACCCTTAAAGTCCCAAAGTCTTTACAAGAGATTCTTGGGATTTGGGGTTGGCTCTTGTGATCTCAATTTTCAACATGATTTTTTGACACTTCTCTTGAAGATAGGAAATCAGATTAGCTATGGGGGAATATAATTTTTTTTGTTTCAATCGGTGCTTGAGAACAAAAAGTCATGCCACCATGAGTCCAAAAAGCAGCTCGAGGACTAGCCCCCCCAAAAAATCACGATCTTTTTTTTCTGATTTTTAATTTTTTTTTTTCTTTCTTAAAGATCATGTTTTTGTCTACATCTGGTGGAAGAAGAGACTCTGTCAATGAATTCTCTTGATCACCCCCCAGCTGTTGGAGATTGAATGCTTCCTTGAAACAAAGACAAGTCCAAGGTGCACCGGCTTTAAACATAAGTATGAATGTTTCGTTTGGACCAAGCTGACACGCTTGTTGCATGAGTTTTGGGGGCAACACGTCAACGTTCTCTAACTTAACTTAACTTATAAGTTAGGTAGGCTGGGGCTACACACGAGTGTTTTGGGAATGAAGACTGAGGCTACAGACTACGTTAACTTAGTCTCCCCATCTCATTGAAGGGATGCACATCAGCCACAAGCATGTCATAGAAACTGACTTGTTCTAAGCTTGAAAAAGGGCTCGCTTCAGGTACAAACAAACTTCGTAGAATTATGTCGCACTTTTCTTGTGGAAATGACACTCACTACAAGCGTGGATCATGACTACTTTGTCAGGAGCTGTGGATGCCAAGAAAACTCAAAAGTGGTAGCTCAGAAATACAAAGGCTGCATTCACACTAAGGTACTAGGAGGTCTATAACACACCCATTGAAGAGCTGAAACTGAATTTGGGGGGAGGTGAAATTTTTTTTTTTAGTAAATTTTGTTTGAAAGACAGATGGAATTAGCATCTAACCCAAGTCGTTTCGTGTTTTTTTGAGCTTCCTCGAATTAGTTATGAATCTTTGAAGTGGAAATGGAAGAGGGCTCTGAAATCGCCTACCTCCTCTAATGTACACTATTTGTACTTTGCTGGTACAAAAAAAAAAAAAAACTTGTATAAATAGCATACATTTGTGGAGGTGGATGATTTTAGAGCTTAAGCGCTTTAAGAACCTCCTACATTAACTTAACCTAGAGGGGGGAGTATAATACTTAAGAAACTCAAAGTTGTAGCTCTTGTCCAAGACGACTTCCTAAACTACTAGATGATGGCGGAAAGGTACCCAAACCAAATGGCATGGTTGCGGATTCGATACATGGCAATGACAAATTGTTTATGTGGCTTGAAAATTAGGTTTTGTACCTAACAAAAAATCCTTAGAGTGTGTTGTTCAACATGCTTGTGTCCAAAAAAATTGTAGCTTAGAAATATATAAGGCGTTAATTAAAGTGGTCATATGAATTGGACTCTGCAATGTGAATTTACTTACTTTTGGAAAAACACAAAAGAATTTTTTTATTTGCCACATATGTTAAAATTTGAGAATTTTGAATTCATATTTTCAATTAGAAGCCCCAAATAATTAGTTAGAAGAGACGAAGAACATAGAATTAACACAACACAAAATAGAAAGAGCTTTATTTCACAATTATCCTATAGAACACAAAATTCATCCTGCATGATTCACTTCGTATGACCACTTAAACGTCTTGCTAGAAATACAAAGGTTGCATTGCCATCAGAGGAAGGGAGTATAAATCTTAAGAACTTCAGTTAAAATTTATTTTCTTAAGGACTATGCATTCAAATTTTGAACAATGAATGAATGCAAATACATCCCAAGTATGCAAAAATATATTTTTTCATCCATCAATCTTTTTTTAAGATTCTTGTGTTAGTTCTTTTATATTTGTACAATATAAATTTAAAAGACTTTGTTTTGCAAATATTCTATAATTCAAAAGGTATTGGTAGGTCTAGCAGAAAATAATAACTTTTTCAATCCAAAATAACAATACTTCAAAAATGACTTGAATAAAAATAAAAATATAAATCTTCAAAAATCATTGAGATTAGAAGTTAATATTTTGAATATGAAAGGTAAGAAATTCTTAAAAAAATCACAAATATTCAATCTACAATTGATTATAGAAGGAATTTCTAAGTTTTGGATTCAAATTCTGCTTAAAAATATTGATTTGTATATTAGTTGATCTGACCATACAGATATGATCTTTTGATCAATTTTTACAACTATTCTTTGAAACTCATTATTAAATTATTATTCTAAATTGCATTTTATAATACATCTTCACAATTTTAAAAATCTAAACTATCCTTGGCATGTATGTTATAGGTACTTATGTTACTGACACCTTTCATAGTTATATGGTACCTATGTTATAAGTGGCAATATTATAGGTGCCTCTGTTATAGACACCTTCCATAGTTAGAGAATACCTACGTTATAGGTACCTATATTATAAGTACCTTCCATAGTTAGAGAATACCTACGTTATAGGTACCTATATTATAAGTACCTTCCATGATTAGAAAATATTTTAGTTATAGATACATATATTATAGGCACATTCAATGGTTGTAGAGTATTTACTTACATCTAGGGTCAAGGCTCATGGGCTCACATTCCTAAGATTTCATGCTACCATTGTTGGCATCAAAAGTATGCACTAAGGGTATTAAAAAGGTGGGGTATAAATTTAGCCATATGAAGTAAATTCCTAGAAAGCCTTTTATTGAAGAATTTTTTTTCCATTTTTGGGCAAGCTAGTAATTGTGAAAATTAATTATAATTTTTGAAGCCAAATGGTTTTGGAAATTAATAAGTCACTTTACCAAATCTAAGAAAAATTAACACTAAAAAAAAGTCGAAATGTTGGAAAAGATACATTTACAATTTGTTGTAGTACATATTTTCTAAATAACATGGAATCCAAATTCATTCTTTAATTTTACAACAAATCAATGATACTATGGAAAATAATGAATTCATTGAAAGTCATGACTATCACTTTCTTATGCAATGAAGGAAATTGTTCAACTTCCAAATTAACCTGAAGAATTGCCAAAAGTTAAGAAAAAATATTTAATATTTTCCAAATAACTTATTAAGAAATAAACTTCCAAACCAATCTTTCTTTTTTTTATATAATTATTTGGCAAAAATGTGCCCAAGGTGACCTGCATCTACCATAGTGTGTTTCAATTCCATCTTAGAGCTATCATTGATTTAATTTCTCCTTCAATCTTGTACCTTTCTCTACTCTTAAGAATTTATTAAAGAATGAAAATCAAGTTAAAATCTCCTTTCCTTAGACTTTCAACTCAATCATTCAACATTGATAAAAAAATGTAAGCAAAATTTGTAGTACAAAATTTTTAAGCTAAGAAGGTTCATAGACTTATAATCCAGTCAGACATAACATTGCATAACTAGGTAATGGTTTCTTCCATGCTGGGAAGGTATTATGTATAAGGCAATCACCAAGGCAGAGGAAAATTCTAAAAAAAAGAAATCCAGGCCGATGAGGAGGATGGAGTCCAACGAGGAATGTTTTTTTTTCTTCTTTTAGAATTCCCAACAACAAGGAAATTGCCCGACATAAACGCCCATCCCAAAATGGATGAATTCATTATACGATTGATGAATGAAAAACCCATAACCACTAATTATGCAAATTTCACACCTCACAAGAAATAATCTGCCCCCCTTTTCGAACGGGACATTTTCGACAGAAAGACTTATCAGTTAATTCAAGGATTGGGGGTGGCCGACAGAGGAACCATGTACCCAAGACAATTTTGTTCCCTTTCCAAGGATGACAAAGGTGACCCTCCTGACTCATAGGTAAAAAACAAACAATGTCATGCATGCGATGAATCTGCTGATCAGTGATGCGGGCTTTTTTTTTTCCGCATCGGATCCGAAAGCCAACACACAATTGGATGCAAGCCCAGCAGTACAATAACTAGAACGAGGGAACCTCATTGATTGACCTAACTGTGGAATCTTAGGGTTGGCGAGAGAGGTGCTCCCCTTGCCAACAACCAAACTCCCTTGTCATGAAAAAGAGAAGCTACTAAATTTTTTGCGTAGGCTATACCTTACCTTTACCTTACCTTACCACCTTGGATTTCATTCCGGATCTAATAAACCCAACCAAAGCCACCCACAATGGGCCAACCACACATGATTGGGCTGCAGCAACCCCACCTGCATGTGGTCAGTGGACACGGGACTTGGACTTGGAGTTCCCCTACAAATTGGGAGCTTCCTCCAAATTCAAATCGCAAAGGCTATCTGGTGGCAGGAAGGAATTTGGCCGTCCATCCGTCGCTCTAGAGACAGACACACAGACGCACTTGGGGGCTAGTCTACGTTACGCCTGCATGGCTGTCAAAATCCATTTGAAATTTGAAGGAATCGGATTTTGTGGACGCGATGCGGCCGTTGCGTGTGTAATTTGACCCATACGATATGATCGGGGGTCGTACATGTTGGTCTTGTATCAACCCGCACCCACGTGCACGGCGCTAATGATTGATTCTCCACGCCAGGTCTTTCTTGTAGTGCACTGTACAGTTGGGTCCCAATAATCTTACAAATTTGTGCGTATTGTGCCATTCAAAAAGAACGATTGCTTTTGGATGGTTGAATCTCGGGCTGAATTCCTTTTTTTTTTTGAATGGCCAAATTCTTTTTACATGGCACACAAGAGACAGTTTTGTTTGTAAGATTATTGGACCTGATTGTACACGTGCATGTCCTATCCTACTGTGAGTGTCTCTTGTTTTCAACTTGTCCTTGTTTTTTTGTTATTGCTGCTCCATGATCAGGTTGATCACTCAAAGTTGCCCACCTACGAACAAAAAAAAAAAAAAAGCCTTGACAAAAAGCCTTGTCTCAACCGAAACGGACACTTTTTCCCTTTGGGAATGCAAAAGGAAAGAGAAAAATAACTGGTAATAACTCCAGCGCTTTGGGGGGAGCAGGCACCTGTGAGGTAAGGACAACGGAGATGGTCATTTGTGGTCCCACGCACAAGAGGGAGGATGGATGGTTGGTTGGTTGGTTGGTTGGTCGGGGCAGGTCCAACAAACAAAGCCAACAGGATGTGAAGACTGACTGACCTGACTGACCGACCTCCAGTTGAAACAGAAATCATTGCAAAATAGAAACACTTCCCTAATGCGGAAGAGAGAGAGAAGTAAAACTTTGATTTGTTTGCATGAATCGGCATACATTAACATAACACCGAAAGTTCCTTTGAGCCAAAAATAAGAAAATCAAGCTCCAAAATTCCCCCCCAAAAATAGCACCTTTGAAATGTCATAAGTTCCTTGCTAAATGAGAGTTTCAAAACCTTCTAATTGTTAGCTTTTTCTCATAGATTATATTTTTGTCTACATGAAAAGCTTTGATTTGTTCCATTGGATTAATGATGTGAAAGTTATGGAGCCTCTTGTTTTGCAATAATCATAGAAACTTCTTTAGAAAATTATGTATTAGATATTCTTTTTTAACTCAATTTTTACAATTGAGAAAAAAGTTCCTCAAGGTTATGTATGCTTGTTAGAACAATCTCACCGTTGAGATTTAGGGTGTTTCAGTTTCATTTTAGAGCTATTAACAATTTAAATTTTCCTTCAATCTCATACCAACTTCTACCTAATAATTTTTTAAAGAATGAAAATGAAGTACTTTTTTCCTAGACTTTCAACTCAAATCTTCACCATCATAATTTTAAAATCAAAATGTTTAAGGTAAAAAATTTAAGCTAAGAAGATTCAAAGTCCAATAATCTAGTCAAGGACTATGCTCAAGAACTAAACCTTCTTCACTTTAAATGCAAATATCTTACTATCTATGTGGTGAAAGTTTCTAAAATTTCTTCCCCACATTTATATACTAGTCTAGTGAAAGATCTTACAGTTGGATATGCAAAAAATGAAATTTGTAAAGTGTTTTGCTCTTTGCAATAGAAATCATAGTTTTGAGTGCTTTTTGACGAAAAATGGGCCTTAGGATGTTAGGGGGTAATTATGGGTCTCTTTGCAAATTTTTGCATAACCTTTCGATTTTTAGGATAGAAATGTATTATCCATCATCTGCAACACAAATGGTTGAAACAGAAATTTTATAGAATTGTTTTAGATGTTGAGTTTCAATTCCTTAAGCCCCAAACCCCCAAAGCATTTTTTTCCCTTCAAAATCCACTCTACATTGACATTTCTATTGTAATGTGAAAAAACCTTAAGTTTTTTGTTTTCTTGCACTAGACTAGTACAAGAATGCGTGGAAGAAATTTTAGAAACTTTGGCCCTGTGGATTGCAAGATATCTAAGTTTAAAGTAATTAAAACAAGTTTTTGGGTACCTTCTCTGACTAGATTTTAAGGCTTTGAGTCTTCTTAGCTTAAATTTTTTGTACTACATTGATTTTGAATTTCTAATTTTTATTGTTGAAGAATTGAGTTGAAAGTCTAAAAAATAAAAATAAATGCACTTATTTTAAGTCTTTAAAAAAATTGTTAGGTAGAAGTTGGTACGAGATTGAAGGAAAAACTAAATTGTTGATAGCTCTAAGATGGAATTAGAAATCACTAATTCCAACAATGAGATTAATCTAGTAAGATAACTAAATCCTATTAAATTTTTATTTTGAAAATTTTGAAAATTGATTTCAAGAATGAATTCTACAAGTTATTTTTTCAAAAAGATACTTAGATTGCCCCCAAAACAAGATTGTCCATGACTTTCTCGTCACTAATCAAAATAAAATGAATCAAATATTTCTATATACACAAAAATACATGGTTACTAGCATGTGAGTCTAGGATCTTGAGCCCATGAGCCTAGGCTCATATATTATAGGTACCTTCCATAGTTAAAGGATATTTATATTATAGATGTTTATGTTATAAGCACCTTCCGTGGATATAAGGTACTTATATAAGTTATATTAGAAGTATGTATGTTATAGATACCTTCAATTGTTGTAGAATACCTACTTACATCTAGGCTCAAGGCTTGTAGGTTCACATGATAGCATTGTTGAAATCAAAAGTATGCTACGAACAAAATTTGACATAGTTGGCAACCTGTATCAAACCCTTCATTTAATTTGAAATTTGACAAGTGTACAACTAACATGATAAAGTATGAAGAAGATTGAAAGTCTATTATCAATCCTATTGGTTGAATTCTAAAGAATTAAAAAAGATCTAACTTTAAATACCATGGAGTATAACCTTGTAATGTATGTTATCAAAGTTTTAAAAATTATTTTGTACAATTCCACATTATTATAGGTAGGCAACATGTATAAAATAATTCTAAAAATAGATTCCATTTTTTCTACAAAAAACTTCCTTTTGAATTAAAAAAGAGTTGTAGAAAAAAGAAATCTATATTTATCCATAGCTATTTGGTTCAACACAATTTTGGTCTAAATTGCATATAAGACATTTGTGTTCAAGTGTCATATTCAACATTTGTTGAGTATATTGATCATCTTCTTTGAATATTCCTAAAGATCCTTGAAAGAATATTTTATACTATTTAAGTATACTCTAAATGTATTATAAAGATATGTTAGTGTAACAGCTGTAAGACTAATAACTAGATGTTTTCACTGTCATGTTAAGTTGTCCGTTAGAATACTATGACAAATATTGATGTTCAATTCAACTAAGAAATCATATCAAGTATGTTGATTATGGTAGTTGATTAGAACAACTTAATTCAGACAAAAATCAATACAATTTGGTTGATACTTGCCACATTAGCATTCATTTTTCTTGTGATAATGCCATGTCATTATAAGCTTTTTATCATGTGGACTTTGACATGGAAAAGTAGAATGTCTTTTGGATAAAAATTCTTACATGTACAAAAATAAATCTTTCAAAAATGTACAAATTAATGGTAGAAAGTAAAATCTTCATTGGGGCTTGAAACCTAGTCTCTACCATCACAATGGAGAGTCTTGCATTCATTGAACCTACTTCCTTTCAATGACCAATGCTACCTTCTTACATCTTTCATAGTCCTTGTTTTTTGATGAGAGCATGTGTTGTGATTGCTCTTTGAAGGCTATTTTTGACACCTTTCTTATGTGTTTTTTTATCTTTTATCTGTAGGAAATGACACATAGGTGAGGCTTCATGCTAGAATGGTTGTCATGCCAATATTTTGCAATGTCAAAATGCCCACTATGACATACTTTATGACCATAAAAACTGAAAGTAGAACAAGAATGCGTTCCTTTCTAGAATCCATGGTTAGAAAAAATGAAATGAAAGTTTTAGAAATTGGATGGATAAATGTGGAGAGAGATGGATAGAAGTCAAACAAATGGTATGGGCTTGGACTTTGGGCTTGACCTTGGAGGCTTCACACTATGACTAGCGAAAGGCTTCACTTCCTATATTTTACTACCTAAGATAGAATGCTCTAAAAGCGACCCTCCTTTCAAAGCAACCCTATATTTAGCTGGAAAATGGAGATGGGGTGATCCTTATATGAACCACTTTAGCAGTTGAATGCTTCCAGGAAAAATATTTTATTTATTGCAAGAGTCAATGATTGTCTTTGATTTCCGCACATCTCTTTAGGAGTTGCAAGTGGACAAATTTTGGGAGACCTATGATCTTAAATAGGTGCCTCTATCCCAAATCTTTGAAAATTTATAAGTAATTCAAAACCACTTGGAAAAGTACAAAACCACTTGTGCTAGGTTCCACATCTATTTTTCTTTCTATAAAAAATGATCTAAAAATATTTGTGTCTACGGAAACCTATGAAAAAGGCGGACCAACCCTTAAATGGTTGCCTTTAGAGCATACTACGTTACTTTTAGCCCAGTTTATTGCACTCTCAACAAAGTTTGGCTACTCAATCCCATAGCCTTTCGACTCAGACAACCATAGTGTGAAGTGTCCCTCAGATGCATGCAACAACAATTCAAGCTACAATTCTACTCCACATGCAATACCAACACTCATACCAATTTTTTCACTTAACCCCTCACCGCCCAAGGCCTAACCATGTAAAAAAACAACCTTGCTTTTCAAGTGTTATAAGTCTAAATTTGAGTAAGGTATGAAAATCTCAACCGTATAATCTTATAGTGTGCATGTTGCAGATGGTGTAAATCAAATTTGGGGTCATTTGACCGTATAGATTGAAAGATTATAATGTTCTAGTGCTGGAAAAAGATGCTGGAATTTTCCTAAAAACACATTTGGAGGTGAAATTTCATTTCTAAACCTACTCAAATGAAAAAACTTTAAACTACAAAGTGATTCAAAACCAAAAGACAAACACTTTTGTGGAAAAAAAAATCATGCAACTGACTCATTGCTTTTGCAAAATTGTTTTGAAATGTCAAAAAATAATAAAAAAAGTAGCAAAAAAACACATCTATGGCTGAACCTACCTCTACTAAAATGCTTCTCAATCAATCATTAATTCTTGGATTGAGAACCAGACTAATATGTGCAACTTTTCCAACAAAAGTTATTGAAAACAAACCATGTCTAAAGAAGTTATAAGCCGCCGAAGTTCACTGCAATGCAAAAATGTCTGAATTTTGAACTTCGAATTGCTCCCAAGCATTCAAAACAACTTGGATTGACATAAATTTTTTTATCATAATAAGTAGACTTTATGGGGAACAAAACCCAACAAATTTTATTGAAAACTAACATTTGAAGAAAAAGATAGAAGCCCCCGAAGTTGCAGCCATCTCAATGCAGTGTGGTGAACTCAAATTGAACCTGCAAACTTTGAATGGCTTTCAGAAACTCAATACATATTAGATAGATCTGAAATTTTTTTCACAAAAAATAAACTAGTATGCGCAACTTTTCCAACAAGTTTTATTGAATTTGGACTTTGGATGCAAAAGTTACAGCACTTTGAAGTTCACTGCTAGACTGTGTGAGGACACTTTTGGTCCCCTTGGGCGGTGAGGGGTTAAGGTGAAGGCACCTTAAACCATCCCTATACCCAATTCCGTCATGATGTACCAAGGGTGCACATCTTCATAGTAAGAATGTACTCTATTGGTACATGGTGACGGAATTGAATACAAGGACAAGATTGGGTGTTTCCACCACCTTACAAGCAAGAGATTTTTCTGGAAGTGCTTTTGACGATCTTCAGTGAAGTGGAGTTCATTGACTCCTTGCATTGTACTGTACTACTGCAAACATCTCAAATAGGTGCCTGGCTTCTGCAAAACACCAAAAAATTTCAAAAATCGAGACTGGAGTTGATATAAAAATAAAATAATAAAATTTGAGGCTGGAATTGATTTGTTCATAAGTCAAACTACAAATTATGAATACACTGACATAACATTCAGTAACAGCTGGTACTACTGCCTTCCCCGCAATGGAATGATGTGGAATATTCCACATCATTTCATCCAGGGAATGAAATGGTGTGTTATATTCCACATCCCATCAGTAACTATACATATACGCGTCGAAATACATCGGAGAATTGAAGTGAAGTCCCCCGGGTAGCTTGAAGTGTACAACAACTTAAAGTATGTACCACTACATGAATTTTTTTAAGAAATCAACTTTCTATATAAGGTAAAACAGACCATTGTGGTCAGAATTTGGAGTTTGCCCTCATGCCATTGCTGAAATTTTTCAAGTTTTTTTCCACCAGAAGATAAGTTTGAGAAATAGTGAGAGCAATTGAAATTTTATTTTTTAGACAAAGTGTGAATTAGTTATGTATTTTTGAAGTGATCTTCCCAACATGGTCTACAAGCTGCCCAATAACCAACAAAAAGTGTATCCAATATGCTCATCTTAATCACCTAAAGTGGTCACAATAATTTCTAATGTAGAATGCCATGAAAAGTCACTTCCCACAATGAATTACATTAGAAAAATTGGATGTTCCTAATGAGGTCACTAACCACTCCATAGGTGTCAGATTAGATTTTGATTGTGGTCTCAAAAAACCATCATGGGATCATGAGGTGTCCACTATGAGACATCTGACCGCAATGGGTTGGTTTACCTTATTGGATCTTAGATAGCACACCAATACTTTGAATTCATACAATAACCAGTTACATTTTGGAATTGGAATGAGAAGAGAAGTTGTAAACATACCTTTGGGGGGGTAGAAGGTAAAACAAACAATGTGGGATATGTAAATTAGAATTAGAAGGAGCTCAACGGCTCATAGTTAAGTAAAATGTAAAAATTATGTAAAAATTAGATTTTTAGACCTCATTTAAGCATAGTAGTATAACTTTTTTTTTTAAACTTTGAACTAAATAAAGTTGGAAAACCAAACTAAGTTTCATCTTCAAAAATCCGTTTGATATTTTAAGGTTCCACTCAAAAGATATGAACAAATTTCAGAGAGGATGTTGAAAATGTAAAGAAAAATGTCCCTTCCAACCCTTCTTTGAAATTTGTCCATAACTTTTGATTGGAGACTTTAAATCTCAAACATATTTTTTGAGATGAAACTTAGTTTGATTTATCAACTTTCTGTAGTTCAAAATTATTTGATAAAAATTATGCCACTATGCCTAAATGAGGTTTAAAATCTAGTTTTAAAACAATTTTTATATTTTGACAATGAACTGTCAAGCTTTCATCTTCAAATTATCCCATATGTTTTGAGGATTCATAATGGATAATGAATTTCAATATAAAAAGATGTCTCTATCCTTTTTCCATGTAAGCGTCCAAGAAACAATCGTTTCATTTTACCATTGAAATATGTTTTTGATGGCAAATGGTTAAATTGCATTGATACATTATTCAATGAATTCTTTGAACTTTTGGCAAACTATCTTTCTTTACAATTAACTTGTTTGTTGGTTTGTAAGTCTAATCCTAGAATTAGCAAAAAAAATTGGAACACACCGTAAATGAACTGCCACTATTTTTGTCCCAAAGCCTGCATTAATGATGCATGGATGAATTTGTGGATGAATTTTGTGGATGAAGACTTAGGAGAGGAAAAGGCAGCCTCTCTGAAGGCTATTGAGTGTTTTGTACTGCCACGACCTTGGTACCCGATACTAGAGCTTATTTTAATTCCCCATGTGAATGTTTTTTGTGAATGAGGCCTCCAGAGAGAAAAAGGCAGCCTCTCTGAAGACTACTAAATGTTATGGATTTTTTGAGAATTTATACTAAATAGGGTATTAAACCCTAAATGATTTAGACTATGTTTTCATCAAAAACATTTCAAATTCGCCATTTCTAGGATAAGTACCAAATATTTTGAAAATAAATATTTTTGGACACATGTAACCGTTGGAACTTGTAGTACGTTGGTTTGAGAAGATGTAAAAAAAATTCACAATTTTTCCCGTATAGATTGCAAGATATATTAGTGTTTGAAGTGACAAAAATCCTTTTGGAGGCCTTGTAAAAAACCTAGGCATCTACACTTCATATGGTCACATTTCTATGAAAAAAATGTCCAAAATGGTGGTGCTTCATTGGATTCCTTCTTCAAGGCAAGTTGGCTACATGCTTGAAAAACTTTAGATCATTTGGAATTGTACAACATGTAGGAAAAAAATAATAAATAGAAAGAAGTAGAAAATGATTAAAAATACTAGATTGTTAAACAATTTATTTGTGGAATTGAAAAATGCCAATTCCAATGGTTGTAATGTTCTAATAAATAATCTATGCCTATTGTTTTAGTTTGTTTTTAAAAAAAATATTGAAAGTGTGTTAAATAATGGACTTCAAAGTTTGTTTTAGAATAGAGATTCCATAACTACCTATAAACTACACCAAACTAAACTCCTCATGACTTTCATCTCATTAATCAAAATGGAAATTTTCAAAGCTTTCCACATATATATAAATCTAGAGAACCACTTTCAATTTTTTATTTAAAAAAAAAAAAAAATCTTTAAAGAAGTTTTCTTTGCTTGCCTAGGTTGCCCATCAAGCAATGGAAAATATGTATTATACAACAACTTTTTAATCATGTAGTAAAAAAGTTATGAAATTTTTTAGACCTTAAAGCTACTCTTCGGGCACATGTTGTGTGAAAATTTCAAAGAAAAAAAACAAAAACTCCATTTGTAGTGAGTTGCCCAAAATTGCTATGTTGCTTCAAAACTTAGTTTGAATTCTTAGAGGTTAAGGAGATTGTAAGTCTCCATTTTGTCACTTAGGACTCATGATTTATTTTTGGAGATTTCTTACAATTTTGAGTGTAGTTTGTATATAAAAAGCCTTAAAAAGGGTTAAAAACTAAAATAGGTATGTCACATGCCAATATAGCATTTGGTCCTAAATAGAGTATTTTTCCTTAGTTACAACCAAATCCCACATGTAAATAGGATAGAAATCCACAAATTATACATAATAAGTGTGTTTAAGTAGAAATCGCCCTATTAACTAAACCTGATGTGCACGTGACACATATTGGCTAAATTGGTCCAAGAAAACTATGAGAAGATCCTAGAATAGATTCACAAAGAGAGTTTTTAATTTTCCCATCCCACCGATGAAATAGTAGAAATTATAATTATTAGCCTATAGGTGAAGGAAATTCAAGACGGACCAGTGAAGGGCATCTATGATCTAAGTATGGTGATTAGAGGTGGGAATCATGCCAAAGTCTAGAGATGCAATTGGTTCGTCAAGATTCCCTTCCGTTTGAAAGATTCCTTGTTCATCAAAGAGGTAGCGGGATTTGGTTCTCCTTTCTAAAGGTGAAAGATAAACAGTATGAACTTACACATGTGTTTTAAAATTCTATGAGAGGTTCTACAAAAAGTTTTGAAATTTTCTGATAGTCACAAGATATTCTTTAGAATGGTTAATTGCCAAAATTCACGAGGGAAAATTTGTAGAAATTATCCCAAGGTGCGGTAAAATCTCACTAAAAATTATCATAGCTTCTTTTATGTTAATAATGCACTCTGACAAGTTTCATAGCATTTCAATAGTCACAGGTATCAAAACTAACGCGGTCCTTCGAAACGGGCAAAATTAAAGATGATTTGCGGAATTGACCAGTGTATTGGGAGCACAAAGAGTTGTATTGAAATCAAAGCGGGGTCTTTTCTTATTTTTTTACACCTACTGAAGAGCCTAGGCTTGTTACTTTTCATCAAAAAGTCAAACTCCAAAAGTTGAATCTTTACCCTTTTTAAGTTTTAAGTTGGCACTGGGTCTCTTTGCGTTTTGGGCCTAGGGGAAAGGGATTGGGAGTTCGTAGACTAAAAATGGCCTTCTGAAGCCAATGGCACAATCCGTTTGTGTTTTGAAATTAAATTTCAAAAGTTAGAGTGTTGGACCGGCGTAGAAAGTAAAAAATAAGAGATTAGGTGGAAAATCTCAAATGATAAGGTTATCTTAGGAAAAATGAGAGGAAGGAGGTGCCCTTGGAAGAGTATATAAGGGCATCCCTTTTCCTCTCAAAACACCCCTCTAGTTCAGTTTTGAACATCTTATTATAGTTTGGATTCGTTTAATTTGATTTTTGGCCATTGCTAGCCACGTTGCCAACTTTGCGTGTTTTTTTGGATCGTTTTAAGTTCCATTGTTGTTGTTTTCCAAGCTCTCTTTAAATGACATTGGGGTCCCTTCAACGTTTGCTCTTATATTCACTTGCTTGAATTATTATCACTAACTTTGTTAAGTTTGTACTTGAGTTTATTTGTGGTACTAATTCTAGAGACCTCCCCCCCCCCCCTCTATACCTTAATGATGCCGCTTAGGGGGACCTCTAGTGCTTTCTTTTGATTGATTTGTGTACTAATCCACTTATACTAACACATGTTTGCATCTTTAGATTATACTAACATTCCATACTAACATATGTGGTAGTTTCATGTAAGTTTATATTAACGATCGTTTAGTTATTTGTGTAATTGTGCTAATAAGTGTCTTGTTAAAGTTCTGTCCTTATTTTTTGATATCCCATTTGAGATGGCGAAGCTTTGACCTTAACTCTTAGAAATTGTCTTAGAATTTGGTGTGCTTCCAAAATCATGGCAAAGCTTTGACTTTGAGCTCTAGATATATCATAGAGTTTTCAGTGATTTTCAAAAACACGGCAAAACTTTAACTTTGTACATTACAAAGTCAATTATTATTTGGAAGCTTGGAACATTATTGTATGATATTCAAGTCAATTCTTGGAATACAATAGTGTAGATGAAGTATATTTAGAATTTAAAACTATAGAACAAGCTGAGAGAATTGAAAAGAGGTCAAAATCTAGAATCCATAGTGGAAAAAAAACTTAAATTTGAATTGTAAATTAGAAGAAAACCATGGATGAAGTTTGAGGAACCAATTAGCATTCAAACTTCATCCAACCATAACTTTTAGGGGATAAGTCCAATTAGGAAGTGTTTTATAAATTTAAAAAGCTATAACTAGTATCTACAAGAAAAAGATATGAAATTGCTAAAAATAGCATATTGACAACACTTAGACCAAGACTCAAGTTTCAATAAATCCCAACCAAGAACTCACAAAGTAAAATAGAAAGGAATAATAAAACTATAAGCTTGTAGAACAAGTTAAGAAGAATCCGTAGGTATCTTACACTCAAAGAAAGACCAAAAAATGTAGAACTTGTAGAAGGATGAGTTCTTAGGCTAAAGTTGGATGAAAGGTTAGGAAAATCATTCCATCCAGACCAAAATTGGATTTTAGATAGAAGTTAACATCTATAACTCTCCTTCAAAATTTTAAGTCATTTTGAATTCGGGAACTAAGTATAAGTAGTGGATGAAGTTTGGTGAACTGATTAGGGGTCAAACTTCATCCGCCTATAAGTTTTGCTAATTAGCTTGGATAGGGTCAAATTTTACATTTTTAGAAAGAAGAAAGAATTCTCTACCATTTGGTAGTAATATTTATAGACTGAATCATCTTGCATAAAAAAAACCACAGTGGCCTAGTCCAATTACTACAACAACTGCAATTTAATTCTATTTTTGGTTGTTCTTTGAATGTTTGAGTACATTTAGGCACTACAAAAAAGATTCATTGCTCGGAAGGCTTAATGGATTGATGCTAGGCCCCCATAGATAAAAATCACACCTAAATTACCAAGAGCTTGGTTGTGTTCAATTATTTACCAAGGAAGGATAAATAAACGCTCACAAGAACCTATATTAATTCATCGACTTTTCATAATATATAAATATTTATCTATAATATACTATATAAATATTTACTTTTGTTGTACAAAAATACCACTCTTTAGCCACTCTTGTCGCAAAAGGGTTTTAATGACTTCTTGCAAGGTAAATTTTTCACAATAAGTCCTTTAAATTTTTTGGTTCCCTTTATATCCCTATTTAGTTTATAAGACATTATTACTCATGTTGAGTGGGTATGTTGTTAGATCCTTTTCACTTTAATCATAGAAGAAATTGACCATTGAAATCAACGTGAACAATAGCCAAGAAATGTGATGTTTATTTTGCAAAAGGATTATCTTCTGGAATCTCCTCTTGGCACGTGAAATCTGCGTAATTGGTGATTACAAAATTTTCATTCATTGATCGCATCTTTCATTCATTTCATATGGGTGTTTATGTTGAGTAATTTCTTTATTGTCAAAAAATTTGAAAAGAAACATGCATTCCTTGTTAGGTTTTGTCCTTCTTTTTCATCTGTTTATCTGAGGATTTTTCCCACCTTGGTGATTGCCTTATACAAAAAAAAACATACTGGCAACCACCCTAATAGTATTGTGACCACCTGAAAAATCTTTTGATTGTAGGCGGACAAAGAAACAAAGACTTAAGGGCACTTCACACTATGGCCAAAGGTTAAGAGGGTGTTGATTTCCACCAATCAAAATTCCTAAATTCTTAGTTTTTTGCACTGTGATTGAATATATAGCATTAATTTAAAAATTAGTCTATCATTGTATGTTAGAAACATGGGAATATACCTTCAACTACAAGCTTCTATAAAATTAAAAATGTGCATTTTTAAAGGAATTAAAAAAAAAAATTTAACAAAATAAAAACTACATTCCCTGATTAAAAGTTGGTTTGTGCATATAAGGCATACAACACCTATGTTTAAATACTCTTGACTAAATTCAATATTATATATTTAGATAATATCACACTCTATACAACTTCACTATTAACAATATATTTTGGCGATGAATCAAAATAAACTATCTATATTATATGACACTACCTACAAAATTAAGAAAGAAAATAAGAAGCTTACAAAAGGAGGTGGAATTTAGCCCATCAAACTGGTCAACACGTTTGTGTCATGGTGAATTGATCTAGACCATATGTTAAAAATCATAATGGTCTAGTTGAAAGGGAACCACTACTGCTATAAATTATAGAATCAAGATGAAATAGGTTTTACAAATACCATTCTACAGGAGAATCATGCATAGACTATAAAACTAAGAAAAAGAAACCGCAATAGCAACAACTTCTAATGATATACTTAACAAAATTCTAAAGCTAATGTTAACTATCCTTTTTTTCAAATTGACTTATTCTTTGCAATAATTCTTGTAGTAATATATAATTGAATTAGGTGAAGTAATATATAACTGAATTAGGATAGAAATGAGATCAATTTAGAATCAAAGAAGACAAAAAAAATTTTATAAGGTTTGATACCAACATCAACCCAAGCTAAAGTTCATTGCCCATTTGATATTTTGATATACTTCTCACCAATGAATAAAATTTTCAATGTTTTTATTGGCTTTGTCTAGAAGGACACATTAGAACATTAATTATCTTGTATTAAATCCAAGTTTCCAAATCCTATCTTCAATTGCATTCACACAATACAATACGATTAGGATTTGGTTGGATTAGGGCTTGGTCGGAGTAGACAGAGCTTCACAGCCACATTGTTCTCGTTTGTTCTTGCCTAAGGTAATCAAATGGAAGTACTCATATGGTGTCAATTTTTTTGGCTACAAGGAAACCAACAACAATTTTTTTCTTAAAAACTCAACAATTATGACAAGTTTCCATAAAGCATCAAATACAAAATGAAATTGTGCAAAACCAAAACTCAAGCAAACCACTCACTTCTTGTGCATTCGTACTTCGCCTTGAATTTTGTAGGCTTTCATTTTGTTGATTATGATGAAACCTAAACAAAATAGTAAAATTTCAAAATGATTTCAAAATGATTTATTTGTTTGTTTTACTTACTTAGTTAGAGGGGCGATAAAAAAGACATGTCACACTTGAGTGATCCCAACAACAAAAAATAGAGAACAAAGAAAAGATGGTGCATAAAAAGAAAGAGAGATTAAAGCTTTAGAAAACCCCTAATTGTGAAGCTTGCGGCAGTCTTATAATAACATGAGAAACCCTAAAGAAAAAAACTCCATTAGATTTTATAAATCTAATAATTATATTCATTTGTCAAAAGGTAAATCCACAATTTTAAATATGAATTTTAATTTATACATCTAATATTTCCACATCAACCAAGTCAGGACTTATAAATGTCATATCACCTTACTTTAACTATGTGTCATGTTTTTGTTACTTCTATTGATTGATGTTTAGACGATTGCTAAATCAATTAAGCAGATTTTTTTGGCCAAATCAACAAATCTTGTTGATTGCTTATTTATTAGCACTAGGAGAAAAATGTGTCCGCCACAACTGGCTAAAATGCAATTAAGTATCCTATACAAGGGTGATTGCAAGAAACACTTGTCCTATTTCTTGTCCCCTTGCTCTTGGACAAGTGGATTTTGGCTGTAACTTTTGCATCGTATGTCCGTTTTCTATGAAATTTGAAGTGAAGGTACAAATAAAAGTTTCAAAAATTCAGTATTTTTTTTCCAATTTTTCAAAATTTATCTACTATTTTTAAACTGCCCCCGATTGGATGTTTACCTTGGCTATTTTAGGGGTTTTGAGTCCTATTTTTGATCCAAAAATAAGAATTTGAAAGTGAAAATTGGGAGACAAGGAGTTATATTAAAGTTACACAAGACTATGAAGAGATTTTCTAAAAATAGTAAAGTATCCACCTTCCACATGTGCTCAAAGTGCACTACCTATGTACACGTGCAAAGAACACAATTTTTGTTTTCCAAAAATAAAAAATAGTGAAAAATAAGAACTTGCAAGTAAGACTATTTTTTTTGAATTATTTGGATTATTTTACTATTTTCTAAAATAAACTCAAAAGTATCTATTTTCTTCTATTTTCCTAGGCCTCTTTTTTTGTGCATAACTTTTAGAGATAAATTTTTCTAGACTTCAATTTTTGCATGTATACTTTTTTAAATGCTTTACAAATTATCCATATTTTATTTTATTTAAAAAAATTTATTGCAAAAGGTCATAGTACTCCAGTACTACAGCCATTTTGGCCAGAAAACGACACAGGAGTTTCTTGCAACTACCCACAACTATCCTGCAACTATAGCCTTCTCTATTTCCACCAAATTTTGCTTTACTGTTTTACATTATTGTTTTACATCATTAGTACATTGTTTTAGTTGCAAAGTAGTCATAGAATGAAGTAGTAAACATTTTTTTAATTGCAAAGTAGTTGTAGAATGAAGTGTATACATTCTTTTAGTCACAAAGCAATTGTGGAACAAAGTGCAAGATTACAAAAGTTGTTACAAAGTTCAAATTTAGAATGAATGGAGCTATTTTCCATCCAATATTCATCACAATCATTGATTTGGACTAATCTACACTCTATGATATCCACCATGTCGATTTGCAGACACAAAAAACGATTAGGAAATGATTGGAAACAACTGCAATTATAAAATGATAGTAGTCATGTAGCCTAGATTCTGCTTAGCCCACAAAATCTAGGACTATGATATAGAGATTCAAAATCCAAGGAATGATCAAATAGTATAATGTATTGTGACTAAAGTCACATTTACAAATAAAAATGTCTCGTAAACTTAGTTCTTAAATGGAAAATATATTGAAGATAATCCATGATATTGGATAAAGGTTTCATTAACTTATCCAATCTCTAGTTTCCATCCAATTCATATGGATGCAACAAAACAAGTTTGCTATCCCCGTCTTATTCTAGTGCGAGGATTCAAGTAAGAAGACCATTTAAACAAGGGTGAACATAACACATAGCTTAAAGCACAATAGTATCTATTTCCTGTTGTAATTGCTTAAAGCATAGGCTTGCAATAATTGCTTAAAGTGTCTCTCAATCACTCAACATAACACGTTAGTAATTTTGTATCATCAATCAATTACAAATCTTCATGATTGCTTATAACATTATTGTACTAATTGCTTAAAGCAATTCTATCATAATATCTCAACTGTAATCTTCTCTCCAGTTTACTGTCAAACACACAACTGCTTTAAACTTTCTCAAACACAGTGCTATCAATATTAATGCTCATTCATACTTTTCTTATCAATCAAAATTCAATCATACAAAAAACTATCATACACAACTTCAAGTAGTTACTGAAATTCATTTAACCAATCCTTGGCTACACACACAATTTCTCACATTATCCATTCACCGGGATTTTTCCATTCAATCATACAAACTTTGGTCTCAGTAATTAATTATCTCCTTCAATTACAACAAGCTTTAAACGATTAAACTATTTTATCAACCCAATTTTAAGCTCTCCCATAATACACGCACTATACTTATAATATGCTTAAGCACATTCAATACATACAACGCTTAAAACCTATACAAATTGGTACAACCATTCAATAAAATTTATCACAACAATTACTTAAAGCCTCAATAAATTCACACACTACTCCAAACTTATACAACCCAACATAATGATTTAATGAAAGAGACACATATACAAACAACTGCTTTAAGTACAAAAATAAGTAATTCCTCTCACAGGAAACTCCACACAATATACAAATGCCCAATCATTGGGACTTAAACTTCAAATGAAATACACACAAAGTTGTACAATCACTAGGATTTAGTGATTTACGCACAATTCAAAATATATGCTTAAAGCTTTTAATACACAAATGATTCACCGAAATACACACATATATATATTTCAAAACTACAAAGAAACACTAGAACCCGAGAGAGAGAGAGACAGTACTTTTTCTTACACCCCAAGGCTAGGTACTTTCTTACATTTCAAGTCAAGGCAATGCATGTTCAGATCATATCGAGCAATACTCACTTGCTCATATGTTTAAAGTTATAAGCATCTGTGCATGTAAAAATCCATTCACTTCCTAGTCTGTACATAGCTGTACATTACCGGGAGGGTGGGAGGGAACCCTAAGATTCTCATTAGACTCTGGTATTCCGTACAGAGTTTTTCATCTATTGTGCATTATATTACCGGGAGGGTGGGTGGGAATCCTAAAAGTCTCGTCAGACTCTTGGTATTACAGAAAAAAATTCAAGTAGAGAACGTATCGATTGCCAAGGCTTACTAGAAGTACTAGCAACACTTGTAAGATCCAATAAAAACGAATACTATTTCACTTGTAATCACTCAACAGTCAACCCTCAATCCCTGAAGATGAAGATAATTCATAATCGGGAGTTAGCAGGTTTAACGTAATCACCAGCAGTATACTGATCTCGTGCTAAAGAACACACACGAGTAAATCTAGTACCACATATATGGAGAAAATTTTGCACACTCAGTAGTATCCCGAATGCATACAAATGTATCCCATAACGGAGCTCTCTCCTCATATTACTGATCTTTAGAAATCAGAAAAGATCTTGCAAAGTTCTTTAATCTTTAGCATTTGAGAATTCAACACACTCAATGGTCTGGAAGCGGGTATGGAAGCCTCATGATATGGCAAGCTTAATCTAATGATTGAATCAGCAACTATTGCTTATCATGTGATCACCTCAGTAGAGGAAACTATAGAGAATTTAGATCAGAAATATCCTGATATGCTCTACAGTTATTAAAATTGTTTGAATAAAAAACGACTGAGACTGCAAGCATATGATCAGTACTATGATCATGTAAGTAAACAAAGAACATCATGTAGTATCCAGATATCTGGAAGATCTAGATCGGTACAAGATCACATTAAAATCTCATATCCATCTCAACCTAATTTCCATATTTGGTATATAGCCTGAATGCCAAAGACAAATCAAACTAACAGCTGAGAGTAAAGTATGTTTTGAAAATGATCCTGCACACAATATAATGTGGCCAAATCTTGAGGAGACACCCTCACCTGCACCCATATCCACACAACGAACACAAAGTTAGTCACTGGACGTATGCAAGGTGTCTTCGGTATGTCTCCAAGTTGTTATCCTAGCCGAAGATTTGATCACACAAAAAAGTTTGCACGTACTGAATCCAAGCATGAGAATTCAACTTAAAACGTCAAAACTCCATCTACATATGTGTCCTCCTCTCCTCCCAGGATAAATCTAAATGCAGAACCTGTGTGGACACTGCGGTATCCATGGTCACGACAAAAATGTGTCAGAGCTCCGTCGCACAAGGTTGGACTCCAGGGACGCTCCAAGAAAGCACAGAGCTATGGTGCTTTGAGCTATGGTGCTTTGTTACAGTGTTCATTGCCTCGTTGTAAAGTAAAGGACGTCCCTGCATGAGGGATGATTCTTGGAACACCGGGTCAGCATCAACTTGCTGTACAGCGCGGGGAGGCCATGTGGGCCATTCTTTTCGACCACTTATATTTGCGATTGATATCCGGGATGATATCCAAAGAGGTGTTATCCGTATGGGAACACTGAGGTATGGTATCCGGATTGTGTATGTCAGGTTTGTTGCTTATAACGCAAGGTTAGTATCGCCTGTTCCATAGCACGAATATCGCTAGTTTTTATTTTGAGGAAATATTTATCCAAGACACGTTTATAGCTTCTAATGTCGTATACCATTATGCAACGTATTGCAAAGACTTGAGAGAGAGAGGGAGAGAGAGAGAGAAATAAAAAGAGGAGATTCAATTATCTACTCGCTAAAGCATCTTTCTAAATCCTCACTAGTTAAAACATTGAGAACTTAACATTTACACACTCTTGGAATCCCATGGTAATTCCTCAAACTCATTGACATATAAGCTCCTATCACCATGAATTTCTAAACCAAAGATAATATGAACCCGATTCACACTTCAAAACAAAAAGAAAATTTTATTTATAATTTCTCATGCTCACAAGTCAATTTCTAATTGTTTTGTAGTCATCTTTTTACTCGTTTCATAATTGTTTTGTAGTTGTTTTGTAGTTATTTCTTACTTATTTTGTAGTTGTTTCCTAGTTGTTTTATAGTCGTTTTCAAGTCATTTCCAAAGTCATTTTCCAATTGTCTTATATCAATTCTCCCATATCAAATGTTCAAGAGTACCATTAGATTGGAGATATAAGACTTGTAAGTAGTTGTATACTTATGTAATGAATTGTTTTAATAGAATTATAAGAATTCGAGAGTTTATAGATTTCCATAATATGTAGATTTCTACAGGTCGCAAATAAGTTATAAACAAGTGGCAAATGATTCATAGACAAGTTGCAATTAAGTCACAAACAAGTCGCACATGAATCACAAAAAAATTGCAAATAAGTTACTAATAAGTCACAATGATGTCACAAATGAGTCACAAATGAGTTATACATTAGTTGCAAACGAGTCGCTAACAAGTTGCACGACTCATCGATTATGTGACTAACCTTATATGATAGCAAACACTAAATAAGCAACCATGTCAGAAGAGTTCATCAACAAAGTTCCAAGTAAGCTTCCAAATGAGAACCCCCCCTCCGTTTTGCTTTGTGATTATGAGACTACTAGAAAATTTGTCCACGGCGATTGGGGGACTCTAGATTCTCACCAGTCACAAATGTTTATTGCAGCCTAAAAACTAGTTGTTCTTTGTAGTTGCAAAATCCCTTATTTTCTTTTAGTGTAAGGACCTTTTTTCTAGAAACAGAACAACCTTGCTTATTGTATATATCAAACTTTATATATCTAAAAATATTAATTAATCGGTATGGAAGTATAGACCATGCTATCCACTTGTAATATTCTAGTTCAATTTTGTATTATTGGATTTCAAAAAAATAAAAAATAATAATCATTTTTGTTCAAAGCACTAAAAATTGGCTATTTTTTTTAGGAAAACGACAAAAGCATCACATCATGAAGTAAAAATTTGTGTATGATTCTTTTTTCCATAAAAGCTAGACCTAAATCTCAATTTAGAAATAAGACAATCCAATGTGAAAGATGTGCCCATTATACCCTTCACTTAGAGTGTAAGTATATATTTTATTTCAATTTGATTGCATTGGGAGAGACTTAAACATTTGTGCTGGTAAGCAAGGGGGTGTGACCAATCAAAATCTCATGATGAAGATTTGTGAAATTCAGGTATGTACTTTGTTACAAACCTCCCACTGCTCATAATTCAAATTGAACTTCAAACCACAATTGGCTCCAAACAAGAACACACCTATACATGCATATATACAAAATATTTTTATAAGGAGTACAAACCACCTAACTATAGAGAGAGATAAATCTCCAAGAAAGAATCTCTTTTTTCCTAAGTTTTGTCTTATGTAATAGAAGACAATAAATAATAGAAGACAAGTGTTCTTAAGATAGACTAGGATTTTTTTTTCTTTCTATTTATCATGTAGATATCTAAAACCATGCACTAAAATAAAAGTCCTAGTTATATTTAAAAATATCTTAGTATGAATTCAAACCTTATCCAAGTTTTGATCCTAGACCTCCACTTGGAGTTGTCTAACTCCAAGTTCCAACACACTTCTTCATTTGAGAGCTATCAAACTCCAGTGCATTGTCTAGTGCACTTATTTTCATTTAGGAGTTGTCTAATTCTAGTATATTGCTTAGTACACAAATCCAACATTTGGAGATATCTATCTCTAGGCATTTTGGAGTTGTCTAATTCTAGTGCATTATCTAGTGTACAAATCCACCATCTAGAGATATCTATTTGTAAGCATTTGTAAGCTGTCTAACTCTAGTGCACTTGTCATGAGTTGGGAGTTGTCTAATTGTAGTGCACTTGTCTTCCAAGTAGACATGTCTAACTCTAGTGTACAAATCCACCATCCAGAGATATCTTTCTCTAGGCAATTTCTACTTACACACTAGTGTACATTTCATCATAAATTTGTTCATCCATCAATGAATTCATCCATCTAAACTCATAACATGTGTTTCTAGTAAAAATTTTTACTAAAAATCTCCATAAAGGTCATTATTTATAATCTTATCTCTAGGACTATACTTAAAAACTCACTTAAAACACCCCTTTCTCTTGTAGTGAATTCAAATTCCTTTTGCAACATTTTTCACTACAATTAGTTAACTTATTTAAACAAAAATTTTTACTACGTTGCTACACAAAAGATATTGAAACTCTGATATTGTTGATTTAAAAAACCCTTAACAAACATTATTTGGAATTCCTAGTAGGAAATGGAGATATATAGTCCAATAGAGATTGCGTGTTTCTTGTATAATTGTCTACTTTGAGATTTAGTAGGTTTGAGGCCAAGCTAAGAAGCGGGAGGGAGTGATTTGATCATGTGATCGAGTGTTGCAAAATGCTTTCAAATCATCCTTGAATATGATGGGAAGTGTGCTCCACTACAACTTATGTAGTTTTTTTAGTGCATTGCTTTTTATGGATGACTTTCCAATACCACATACTCTATTTTTTGAGGAATGTGCACACATGGTAAGGATGTACAATGCAAACTAGCACTATAAGAACCCCATGTTTTGTGAATGTCTATTAAAATGTATCCACAAAACATGGAGTTCTTATAGTGTAGAGCATCGAAGAACGAGCTTTTTGGATACTACATGAGCTACTTGGAGGAATTGTAAGAAATATGACATGTCATATTTGGCAGAGAAGTACCGTACTGGAATTTGCTGTCATATTCAACAAAGAAGAGCCGTTAGATTTTGACAAGTCGATCCACATCACCTTGCAACAATCACTAGATGGCATGTAGCACTTTTTGACAAAAACTACTTAATTTACATTGAATTAGACCTTCAAGTAGGGTATGTGCATGAAGATGATGTATTTTCTACTACCAAAAGTGTAGTAGTTCTACATTTTGAGATTATCAACATCCAATTAAAGTAGAGGACAAAGATGCATTCGCGCTATACAGAATGCATAGCCAATCCAACAACTTTGAAGTCAATGCCCCTCCAAAATTTAAGTCATTGACAATTTTTTGTTTTAAAGGGATAAGGTATGGCTACTTTAACCCACTAACCCTTGAAGGCCCAAATGGCCAGAATTGACCTACAATTTGTGTTATGTCTGCAATTGCATGATACAAATGGAATCAACATAAAATGCGTGGAATTTATGGGCAAGAGTAAGTTGAGAATTTAGCAATTTAAAAAAAAAATTAAACAAAATTGAAGATTATGTACCTATCCAAAGCCCGTATTCAACTAAGAAGCTACGATACAAGGGTTTAGATGTATAATGTAGTGGGAAAAAATGCTTGTTAGAAGTCGTAGAGGCTGCACAGAGGTAACCAATGTAGCTGGTATGTAGTAGTTACAGCAACTCTAGTGCAGTCCTAATCTTCAAGTCCAACTTGAGTGCAAACCTAGTTCTCAGGTTTAACTCTAGTAAAGGCCTAATCCTCAAGCCCTAACATTTTTTTTGAAACAAATGAAATTGTTCCAAACAATTTTTAGATTTGCTTGGCAATTACTAAAGCTTTGGTTTGTGAGCTTCAATTGTATAGATCAACTCCTTGAGGATGTTCGATACAACTTCAGAGGCTTGTATTTGGTTGCTCATGCCAAAGTTTTTGTATACGTAACATTGTTTGACTTCCTTCCCAAGGATTTCTTCCTTTATAATTGAATATGAAAACAACATAATAAGACAAGAAGGCATAAAAGCCAATGGCCTTTTTGCCTTTTTAGTCCTTTATTTATATAGGAAAATAGGATAGAGGAAGCATGAAGGCCAATTGCCTTATTGCATTCTTCATCTATTACAATTTTATTTATTTTTAAGTGGGAAGTACAGAGGCCAATTGCTTTACTATTCCCAACTCCAATTTCTACTAAATACAATGGGATAGGGAGGAGTGTAAAGGCTACTTGCTTCACTGCCTCCCTCGTTCAGTATAAAAAGTTGTCAATGCCAAATCTATATGTACACCATCTATTCATAATTGGTACCTATAGATCTCAAACACAAAAGGATGTAAATGATTTCTCTTTCAGCAACTTACCAAAAACTTCTATATTCGGCAATATACATAATGAAGTTGATGATGCAATTACTACATCAATTAAATCAAATTGATAGAATGTTAGAAGAAGTGAATCAATGTAAAGAATCTCTACATGACAATAATAGAAGATGGTAAGGTTTCTTGTTTCCTTATAATTAGGGTTGCCACCATCACATTAGTTCTGGACAAATGTGACATTTATGAAATGTAAGGATCCAACCCCAACTTCCATCATGATCATAAAAGAAATCCTTGGATGGTCTGTCTATCCGTCCCGTTGACGAACAAGCCATTGGGGCTGTCCAATTTTATTTATTTTTAGTTGACATGAATCCGGATGTGTTTGGATTGACATCGACGGACATTCTGGCATGAAAAGCTAGTGTCACATCGGGATGGACAACCTTGCTTATAATTCTAGCAAAAATGCAAGTAACAATCCAAAATTGCATACAAATCTATGCAAGAGCATTTGTACTGCTTGGGAATACTTAGCTCTAATATGGTCACATATCCTAACAAACGGTTAACTCTCTTTTGTTACCTACTACCATCAAAAGTACTAGTTGGAAAAATCAAAATTTGAGTAGAATTGCAATTACGATCAGGTTGCGTAATTATACAAACTCTTGTAAAACCTATTTTAAAGGTTTTGTGCACCAAACAAACACTATGTAACAAATCTCTTATGCATTCAATCCTATGCTTCTCAAATTACTCATCACCATTGTTTCAAGATCTCTTGACTGGCACCTACAAGTCAAAAAATTCTTCTACCTATCAAATCTCAAGTCCATATTCTCAAACCATATTCTATGCCCATCCTAGAGTTTCTCATGTTTTTTTCTTCATGCTACATTAATCTCGATTGTCCGATGCATCTTGAAAACATACAACAAAAACAAGCTCAAACTTGAGGATCATTTCTACAACCTTGTATGTGGTACACGCTCGTATAGATTTACTATGTTGCACAACATGAAAAATATTTGAAAAATATTTGAAAACCAAAGTTCAAATACAAGAAAATATAAAGTACATTGAATTAGACACTATGAGTTTGCATGATGAAACAAAATTTCAAACGAAGAATTAGCAATCATGTTCAAACACAAGTATCCAATACAGAGCTTGTAATTGATAAAGCATAATAGTACAACTTCAAAAGAAAAATATTTTAGCACATTCTCAAAGGCACAATAGTCCATTGCATTAAACAAAAACCACACCACAATTAATCTTCACGTGTTCTTTTCTAACATAGGCCTTGTCCTTGGAACAATTGAAAATATAAAAAATCCCTGTCATGGCAACTCTCTCCTAGTTCATGGCATTATGAATCCTAAATATTGTTATAAATAACACTATATGTAGTAACAATAGATTGACAAACAAATCAAAATTGACAAGGAGGCTTGGCGGTGGGGGCAAGAAGTTTGGGATGCCGAAAGTGCCATCATTGTCATCATGGGTGGGAGTCTAACACACGGGTTGCCGTCACTGTGCCTTGACAACAATGGCTTTTCTTTTGTTTAGGATTTTTCTAAAGGGGGATGACAAGTTTCAAAAAGTTTGGCAACAAATAAAGCTCTACCAAAATTTGCCCTCTAAAATTTCTATGTACTCTATTTTGTCTTTGATTCTAAAATGAAGTACTCATAGCCCATGATAGCGTCTTTCTAAGAAACGCCTACATCTTAGTGTAGGAGGTAGTTACGGTTGATACCATGGTTGCAGGACATGGCAAGCAATCCGTCATCTTTTCTTACAGGTTTTTGTGATTGGCGTGTTCTCCTCCCAACTGCCACCTAAATCTCACAATTGCCACATGAATCGCATGCACTGCTCAATCCAGTAAGCAAATGACCGAAGGCTATTAATTTTGTCAAAGCAGTCTTTGTTCATGTATTCCTGATTTTTTCTCAAGAGCCACTAAAAATCACCACCCATGAATAAGGATTTGTCTAACAATTATAAGGACGACTAATTTAGATCCATCAAATACTTCCAAATTTATCATGTTTGGCATTTGTTCCCACTTGGTGTTTTGACGTTTGAATAATGTGCTTTACTACAATATGTATGGACAAATTTATTTTTGCTTTGAATACAATTTGTCTTCGTGGACATAAAGCCAATTGTACTCTCCCTCCACTAAAAATACGGTGAAGTAGATGGTGACTCCCTCCAATCTGCAAGCATAAAGGAATTAAAGCAACAATAATTGCAGGTAATGTTAGTTATTGGCTTTGAATACAATGACACATGCAAATGTTTTGAATTATATGATAAGATTGGTACTAGTGCATTTTGGATGAGATTTTGTAAACTATAGGAGAGGGCTCAAGAATAGTTTGGGCATTAACAACCGTCCCTACATGAGGATCCAAAATAGTGCACTCAGTTCTTTGTATGGACCAAATTTTTTTTGGGCATAGTCCTTTCCGGGTGCTTTTAAAACAGTGTTGAAGTGAAAATGGTGACAGCAAAGTGTGGTTCCAGATAATGAATGAGTCTGAAAGTACCCTTAACAACTTATAAATGCAAATAATGGTTTGTAGGAATACCATTCTGACGGTTTGGGCTGAATCCTAAATAGATGAATTGTGGACACTTTTTGTGCGGTTAAAGAATAATTTAGAAGTTATATGCATTCAATAGCTTGATGGGGCCTGAACTTTCTCAAACTATGAACGTTGCATTTATAGCCTTGTAGCTATCAATTTAAGAAATTCTCATAAACAACTTCATTAAAAACAATACATCCATTAAAAAAATATTAAAAAATTTATTATCATGAAATGACCGTTGAGCCTTCACTCTTATAGTTCATGGAAATGGAAAAGCTCAGTCGTAGGAAAATGAAGCTGCAGTGTTTGTAGAATTTTTCAGAGTAATGCAATAGAACTGCGATCAATTTAGTTTAAAATTCTACACATTGCTAGAACGATCTAGATCAAGTGACTTTCAATTCAGATTAGTTTAGATTGACCTCCATCCAAGTAAGATGAGTGAAAGTAGTCACTCTGAAGGAGGCAGTGAAGGAGATGGCGAGAGTTGGAGAAGAGGGAGGAGTTGGGGAAGTAGTCATTCAAACTTTGTTGAAGATTCAAATGAATTTGGAGAGGAGGAAGAGGCTCAGTAATTTGCCTACGCAATGAGGGGAAGATGTAGATTGGTTCCATGAAATGGAAACATTTGAAAAAGAGGATACATAAGGAGTTGTTTCTGAAGAAGTCCGCATGTTTCATGGAGAGCAACGTAAGGGAATTACCAAGCATAGTAGACTACAAGAAGCGGCTGATTTCTTCAGGGATGAGCCTATCTTTGGACAAATTGACTCTAATCCTGATCTTCATTTACGCTCCAAGGAAGCAGACATAAGGGGAGGGCAACTTGCAGCACCAAATACAATAGGTGACAAGGGCAAGGCACCAGAATTTTCCGACCTGCCTAGCAGCCCTAGTGAAAGACATCAAAGAAGGCCATCGAGGGACAGGGCTAGCTTTGCAAATGCTAGCCACAACTTCATAGATGGCAGAAGAAGGCAAGACAAGAAGCAAGTGCAACCCCAAAAGGAGCATGCACCACGAGGGCCACAGATGAAGCAAACATGAGCACTTCAAGAGCAGAGGCAGACTTCCAACATTGCCCATCACAACTTCAACGCCAAATTCGGTGATACTACAAGAAAACGGGTATTTTATGACTGCAAAAATATAACTGAGGATGATTGACAACTGGTTGCAGTCATATTCTTGAAGGCCAACACCTTGAGGAAAAATATTACTACAAAATATGACTGTCAGTCATCTTTGGGCCTTTTACTTCACAAGTATGCACTATACGACCATTAGGAACACCAAAGTACTTCATAGGGAACCTAGGGAACATGTTTGGAGAACGCTAAGTTATATTGTCAGTCATATTTCCATGGTAGTGACATTTTTTTTGTTTTGGGCAATCCAAGAAAAATACGGGCAATTAAAAAAAAATTGGACAAGCCATTGTTTAAGATTTTGAAATCCTACTCACCTATTTTTTAGGATTTTGAAACCTAGTCACCACTTTTTAGGGTTTTGAAACCCTAGCTGCCACTTTTTTAGGGTCTTGAAACCCTAGCCGCCACTTCTTTTGGCCCTTCTTCCTTGCCTTTTATTGTCTTTTAGCTTATATGTGTTATTGCTTCTTATTTTTTACTTCTTAGGGCCGCTTTACACCTAGAGGCCGGGCCAATTTTTCACCAAGCCAATTGCCCAAAATTTCAGCCCATTCTTGGGTTAGAAGCCAACCTCATTAAATCTGACATTGGCCTTGAATTGGGCTCCCATTTTTGGTGCACCCAATTCAACAAGCTGGGGCCATGCTCGGGCCATGTCAGATCATCTATTTGAGGAAAAAAAACTCTGACATAACAAATTGGCCCGGCCTCTAAGTGTAAAGGGGTTGAGGCTGATTCAAGCCTTTCAACCAATCACAAGCCATGATTCTTGACCTCTGACACACCAAATTGGCCCGGCCTCTAGGTGTAAAGCGGCCCTTAGTTGTTGTCTTTTGTTGCATCTTAACTCTTCTTTCTTGTTGCTTTTTAGTTCTAATCATTCTTCTTGTTTCTTGTTGGTGCATCTAAACTCTTTCTTTCTCTAGCATTTTAACTCTTTCTTCTTCTTAGCTCTTGTTTTTTGTTTCTTTTTGTTGTATCTTAACTCTTGTTTCTTGTTGTTTTTGGTTGTGTCTTAGTTGTTGTTTTTGGTTGTGTCTTAGTTGTTGTTTCTTAGTTGTTGCATCTTAACTCTTGTTTCTTGTTGTTTTTGGTTGTGTCTTAGTTGTTGTTTTTGGTTGTGTCTTAGTTGTTGTTTCTTAGTTGTTGCTTCTTGTTTCTTGTTGTGTCTTAGTTGTTGCTTCTTGTTGTTTCTTGTTGTTTCTTATTGTGTCTTAGTTGTTGCTTCTTGTTGTTTCTTATTGTGTCTTAGTTATTGCTTCTTGTTGTTTCTTATTGTGTCTTAGTTGTTGCTTCTTGTTTCTTTTTGTGTCTTAGTTGTTGTTTCTTGTTGTGTCTTAGTTATTGCTTCTTGTTGTGTCTTAGTTGTTGCTTCTTGTTCCTTGTTGCATCTTAACTCTTACTTGTTATCTCTTAATATTTGTCTATTTTTTCTTCTTGTTTTTTTCATCACCATTTTTATTTTTCCTACCTTAAACTTGAGCTACATATTTTGTGTTGTTGTAAGCCTTTGAAGGTTGAGCTTTGTTGTTCATTCACTAAAAATTAACCTCCCATTTCTTTAATTGTTTATGCAGGCACCAAAATTTGAAACAAAGTCATTGGAGGCTACTTTCAATCCAATAGAGTCATCTTCACATTATTGTAAGGAATATAGGCCTTATTGGATTTTTGTGAATGATTCATTGTGGTATATATGTTTTGTATTTGTGACTAATAAATGTCAATGAAGAGAGTTGTTTTCCTTCTTACATTCTCCCTTTCCAATATGATTATTTCATGTATATCTCTAAAATCATATGTATTCATTTTTAACTACATGGAGTCTTTTCCAAAATATGACTTTGTATTTTTCAAAATATGATTGCAATTAGTCATAAACTACCAATGACATCCATATGAACTACTACATCAATCAAAATATGACTCATAAGAGTCATATTTCACATTAGTAAAATATGACTCACAAGAGTCATATTCCACATCATTAAAAAATATGACTAACAAGAGTCATATTCCACATCTACAAAAAATATGACTGTACAAAGTCATATGCCACATTAGCCAAAATATGACTAACCGCAATTATATTCCACGTCAGCCAAAATATGACTGTATAAAGTCATATGCCACATTAGCCAAAATATGACTAACCACAGTCATATTCCACGTCAACCAAAATATGACTAACCGAAGTCATATGCTACATTAGCCAAAATATGACTGACCGCAGTCATATTCCACGTCAGCCAAAAAAATGACTACATAGAGTCACATGCCACGTAGGATTTATTTTTGTTTGCCCGGGCAACTCAAAAAAAAGTCAAGCCCTCAAAGATAGTCAAAGCATACGCCTTGTTGGCAAAATACGGCTAATTATGGATAATTATACCCCCCCAAAAATATGACTACCAATATGACTGATGTTCGAAGCGACTCGTTGGTAATGACTCATGTCAGTCATGTTGCAGTCATCTATAGTGATTTCTGCGGCCAGTCATATTTTTCGCTTTTATGACTCATTGCAGTCATATTTTGCAGTCATAAAACACTAGTTTTGTTGTAGTGTGAAGGTATGGGTCCCAATCAAACTCTGGACCTCCTCACCTCTTCAGAACTTGTACAGAGAATTTTGAATGTCAAGAGCAAGAAAAATGGCAATTAGACAAATGAGGATTTAAAATCCGCCATAGCTGATTTTGATGAGGGCATGTCTATTAGAGGTGCTGCTAGAGAGAATGAAATACCTACTACTACTTTAAGAGGTCATCTTTTTGGAACCACCATGCAAAGAAGAAGTGAAAAAATGGGTGTTCTTACAGATGAAGAGGAATCACAATTAGTAGAATACTTATTGAAAATGCAGAGCCTTGGTTTTCCTTTGACAATAGTCCAGTTGAGAGAAAAGGTAGGAATTCTCATTCAATCTAGAGTGACTCCTTTCCGAAATGGTGCCCTTGGTCCTGGATGGGTACAATGCTTCAAGAGAAGACACATAGAATTAGTAATAAGAAAGGCCCAAGCCCTAGAACAAAAACGAGCAAGAAATTTATGTCCTGAGGTAGTAGCATCTTTCTACAGAAATCTATAGATGCTCTATGATAGTCACACTTATCAATCCCATCAGATTTGGAACTATGATGAGAGTGGTGCCCAAGCATGAAAGGATGGTGGAGGCTGTATTATTGTACAAAGAGGTTGCAAGAACGTGCATATGGTGACTCCAGATCAAAGAGAGTGGATTACAGTTCTGGCTTGCATTAATGCCAAGGGTGAAACAATCCCCCGCTTCTACATTTTCAAATGGAAGAAAAAAACAAGAAATTACCTCAAAAAAATAGGTCAACAAGGGGCTGCACTAGCAATGCAGCCAAAGGCATGGATGACAAATGCTTTGTTTAAAGCCTGGATGCGTCACTTTCTCTTTGTCTTGGAGGAGTCATATGATCTGTTTCCTACAAGAAGACACTTATTAATATTAGATGGGCATAAATCCCATGTTACTTTGGAGGTTATAAAATTAGCTATGAGCAAGGGTTTAAATTTACTTACTTTTCCATCTCACACATCACATGCTCTACAACCCTTGGACATTACTTGTTTTAAGCCATTCAAGCTTGCATTTAGGGCATATCGAGATAAAAGGATAGTAGGTCACAAAGGTCAAATGCCTGAAAAAGAAGATTTAGCCCAATGGGTAGCACATGGACTCAAAAGAGCTTTATCTGTTGACAATATTACTAAGGGATTCAAGGTTACTGGAATATATCCAATAGACCCCAGTGCCATGAATGCTAAAATGGGTCCAAGTCAGGTTTATGTTAGAAAAGGAGGACAAACCAATGATGCAGACACTGAAGACAGTCCCTCTGCATTCAGATCAAAATGTCAACTTGACGAATGGGAAGTTCAAAAAATTTATGACGAGATTTCACTTGACCTTCCTCAATGTACTCAATATTATGTGGATATCGATTCAGATGACAAACCAGATGGTACTGTAGAGGTAGGAGCTATAGATATGTCAGAGGATGAAGAAGATGGAATACATGGGATGCATCAAAGAGGTGAAGGTTTGGGAGTGCCAAAAGATGGTAAAGTAGGGAGAATGGGCAAATAGAAATCAAACAAAATTCATCAACATTCCCAAGGTAACAGTTTCTGTGATATGCTGCAACTACCGTGTATAGAAGTACCTTGCCTGTCTAGAAATACAATGGAAACCCAAGTGGATTATCAGAATTCTATACTTCTAACCCAAGAGCAGCATGTAAGATACCTGAAAGAAGTGGCTGAAAAAGAAGAAGTAGCTGCTGCAGAAAAAGAAAGAAGACAGTTAGAAAAGGAAGCTACAAAAGAGCAAAAAAATGTGGAAAAATAAGAGCGACTGAAGGCGAAAATGGCTAGAGCAGATCTTGCAAAGTTCAAAAAGAGGCATAGGAAACAATGGAATCTAAAGAACGTCAAGGCACAAGGGGAAAAGCTTCATGCTGCTATAAGAGCCAATGTTTCTACCATTGGCTACAAGGCCCCATACTGTGGCACTATCCCTGTAATCTGTAAAGAGAACCAACGTATAGCAATGGATAGGAGGAGAGTGAAGAAAAGGGGAGAGGATCCTAGAAGCGTACCTGCTCTGCAAGAAGTGTGGCCGCACTTGAAGGGAGGTAGTTCTGTCTAAGGTCAGTTCCAACAATGTAGCTCATTTTTCCCAATTTACATGCCCTCCTACACACAACTAATGCCAAGATCAATACCAGCAAGTGGACCTACAATGGCTTTCTACAAGCCGCCGCAATACCAATGAGATCAAAAAAATCGAAAAGAAGGTCAGTAATGTTACTTGTGCATAGAGGCAATGGATAAGTTTGGAGACAAGGTCACAACAAACACCACCTGTCCAAGAGGACAAGGTCAAGGTGTTAGAATGGAACTAGAAACTGAAACGTTCAGACTTTACTTTTTACTACATTCATCTAGGTTTCTAATATCATTGATTTGGCTTTGATACTTCTCAAGTCGTTGTTGAAGCCTCACTTTTAGCAACCAGGTATGTTTAAAATTGAAGTACCAACTGAAGATCAATTGTAGATACTATAGGAAGAAGACTTATGACGATCAGAGGACATGTGGAGGTGGACTAGATACCTAACTTATGAGGATATCGATATTCAGGTCCTCCACAAAGACAGAACTTTTGTTTACTTTATGTTCAGGTAAATTTTGTTTACTTTACATTACATATTGGTATTAAGGTCCCCCACAACTCTGACTAGGCAATCTTCTAGACTATTTGTACATAGTGGAATAGGGATTCCGAGGACTAAGAATTACTCAACATTAACAATATAAATTAATCTCCAATCTACATGCGTTTACGTATCTCCCTTGAAATGATTGTACAAACAATCTAAATCAAAATTTTGTGTCATTATAGATGGTCGTCTTGGAAATGCTTTTGCTCACAACTTGAAAGCAACTAAAATGAGTCATTTGTTGCCGAATATGTACGCTAACATTTAAAAATGCATAAAGATGAACAGCATTTCACATTTCCTAAATATTAATTATGTTTGAAATAAGTGGTAGTGAATAGGCAAAAACAAAAATCTAGAATTCTAGTACAGTTAATTTTTGTCAATTTAGAATATACCTCTTTCGATGGTAATTAGTTCTATGATGCCTCCAATACCGCTTGAGATGATTCCTGAGTACTTTCTAGGACAAATGATATCAAACCTGCACATTCCAAAGTATTGGCCAGAAATAAGCTTAAATCCCAATCAAATTGACTATATTGACCATACAAAGGAATCTGCGAATCCATAGCTTATTTCAGCAACGAAGATTGGTACTTAAAGCATCGCCAAGAAGTGCCATCACTGAAGAAATGAAAAAATTCAGACAAAAAGCTAACTCGTTCTTGGTGCTCATAATTCGGTGAAAGAACGTGTATAAACTACAAAGATTTAAGACCTGAAATATGTGACTAAATGAAAGTGGTCATTCCAGAGAACAACATCTGGCAAAAGTATATTTCATACATCTGACCAATTGTACCTCTTTCTTCATATGCTTGAAAGCAGATATTCATTTTCAAGTATCCCCAGCAGTGGTACAAGCAAACTGCTCACAAACCCAGCAAACAAAATTGTAACGGTGTTATGAACAACATTTATAGTACCCACTGTCTAAAACCTCCTGCAATCCCGAGCAGAATGCACCCTTTAGAAAATCTTACATACCTCTCATTTTCTGCTTTCATTCAATCTTTAAAAAAAACTCACAATATAGAGTCTCTACATCCACCGCAATGACCATAATCGTAATTGCAATACGCAATAAATCAGCGTTAATTAATTGAGATGATCAAGCCTCAATTTAATAGGAGACATAAAAAACAGGAAAAGATATTTCAGAAAAATACTTAAATATCAACAAAACTCTACTAGACAGAAACTTGTATCCCAGATTAAAAATAATTACAACAACAATAACTCTTTCTTTAAATTTTCAAAATAGGATGGGAGTACAAGATACTTCGATCCTTAGCAGCCGCAAAAACAGGTCTTACCAGGCAAGACAAAGGCTCATAATGTAAGATTTACTAGACTAGGAAACTGTTCGGCACCATAGAAAACATCCATGACCACAACAACGACTCTGTAAACACAAACGACTCTACATTAGTTCTTTGAAATATCATTCTCATGTTTTTGCAACAAAGATTTCTGAGTAAGTAAACGATACACTCTTAGGGGGAGCTCACTAGAAATGATTTTACCTTAAAAGATAATCATGGTGGTGAGAATTGATTTGAGCTGCAATCTCATCGTAGTCATGCGATAGTCGTACTACGTGTCCGGTATAGTTCTGCTCAAATGAACAGGTCCACATAGTTGACGATATCTCAAGGATTAGGTTAACAATGATACAACTACCAACAAAAATCTTACATTTGCAGACGATTACAATTGTCTACAATTCTGCAAGCCTACAACAAAATATGAAGCTAATTGAAAATAAAAGGTAATTAAGAACATCAAACAAAAAAGTAATGAATCGTACATTTTCAAGATTGATTGAAAATATGAATGTTACTTTGCATATCCTAACGGCAAACAAGACTCCAAATGTAATTGCACACACATATCCCAATGCGATGTATGTTAAGGCCCTGTAGCAGCACATGATTGTACGTCACTTACTATCACTTAACTGCAAGCAGACAAACACCCATCACAAAGCCAAAAAAAAATCTACTTGATTGCAAGGGCTTAAGAAAATTGTTCAAGAGTATGGGACCCGTGGATCCTACTTTGACATCGACGAACTACAAAACAGATACTCTTGTATGTAAGAAATAGGTCAACGTGCCACTAGAAACGTGTCAGCTCAATCCATGCAAAAGCAACAGACGAAAGGACATATTGAGTATCGATAAGTCAAGGCATCGACTCAAATAGAGTCACTACAAGTGGATTACAACGATTTTCTCAAATTGGGTACGAAGATGTAATCTGAGGTGACGACATTTTTGAGCAAGCTATAATTTTGTTGTCTGCATCAGAGACAGGACAAGGTCAGACACTCAGACATTTGGGTAGAAAATCTGAAATTAAATAAACGACTCATGTTTATTCCCTGGACTATTAAATTAAGTGCCACTCTTGTTCAATATCAGGGTTAAACTCCCAATCATCAGTTACGGTAGCCCAAAAAATAAACGGCAAACATGCACTCATCTTTCCAGAAGAGCCAAGCCTAATTTGCCAAACAACAATAACTTGCTATTGTTACAGAGTAAGAAAAGTCACTATTCAGGATGACAGCTACAACTCTCACTACAAGAAAACGAGGGGTTCTGCGACTGCACTGTGCAACTCATTTTGTAGTTGCAAACGTCGTTTGCAACTAGGTGATAATCTGGAGCCCGCAGTTGCAATGGACAAGTTGCATGAGTTGCAGTGTAGTCGCAGAGGGTTCATGTCATCGGACAGTATTCAAAAAACTTCATCGACGAATTGCTCTGACGTGGAGTTTACTGCCATGTAAGGTCAGGTCCTGCATTCGATACTTCAGGCACTTGTAGGCGACTTCTTTGCAACTAGCATACACTCGCTCATGACGGATCATATGCAACTTGTTCACAACTTTTTTGCAACTAGATTCTGTTGATGTATGACTTCTTTGCCACTACTATGCAACTACAGAGGGATCTGCGACTAGTTCCTGATGTGTCCAGCTACTCATCAAGTATGCGACTTCTATGCGACAAGTTTTCAACTCATGTGCTACTCATGTGCTACTTCTAAGCAACTTCTGGATAACTTCTATGCAACTGATCGTCAACTCCTATGCAATTAAATTGCAACTCAACGTTCGCTCAGGTAGAACTCATTTGCAACTAAAAACCGACTCACGTACAACTAATTTGCAACTCAACACCAACTCACATGCAACTTACTTGGAACTCGATGCCAACTCATACACAACTAGTTTGAAACTCAATACCAACTCCCGTGCAACTCATTTGCTAAAAAAAACTTGCCTCGGGCGACTCATTTGCAATTCAAAGCCAACTTACATGAAACTAGTTTACCACTCCTGTGCAACTTAAATGCAACTATTTTGCAACTCATACCCAACTTCTACACTACTGATTTCCAACTCAAAGCCAACTCAGATGCAACTAGTTTTCCACTTCAAGCCAACTCACCTGGAAATAGTTGGCAACTTTATACCAACTAACATACAACTGGTTTGCAACTCAAATGGAGCTATAATGCAACTCTTTTGCAAAAGAAGGCCTACTCATAGGCAACTAGATTGCAACTCAGAGCCAACTCAAAAGCAACTACGTTGCAATTGGAAGCCAACTCAAATATAATTAGTTTACAACTGAGAACTGACTCACATACATCTAATTCGCAACTCAAAGCCAATTCAAGGCCAAGTGACATACAACTAGTTTGCAACTAAATACTTACTCCCATACAACTGGTTTGCAACTAAAGGCTGACTCACATACAACTAGTTTGCAACTAAAGACTCACTCACCTACAACTATTTTGCAACTAAGAACTGACTCACATACAACTAATTTGCAACTGTAAACTGACATGCTATTTTGCAACTCAAAGCCAACTCTCGTACAACTAGTTTGCAACTCAAAGCCAACTCTCGTACAACTAGTTTGCAACTCAAAGCCAACGCTCGTACAACTAGTTTGCAACTGGAATCTGACTCACATACAACTAGTTTGCAACTGGACTCTGACTCACATACAACTAGTTTGCAACTCAAAGCCAACTCTCGTACAACTAGTTTGCAACTCAAAGCCAACGCTCGTACAACTAGTTTGCAACTGGAATCTGACTCACATACAACTAGTTTGCAACTGGAATCTGACTCACATACAACTAGTTTGCAACTGGAATCTGACTCACATACAACTAGTTTGCAACAGTGAACTGACTCACATACAACTAATTTGCAACTGGAATCTGACTCACATACAACTAGTTTGCAACTGAAATCTGACTCACATACAACTAGTTTGCAACAGTGAACTGACTCACATACAACTAATTTGCAACTGGAATCTGACTCACATACAACTAGTTTGCAACGGTGAACTGACTCACATACAAGTAATTTGTGACTCATAGTCGATTCCTGTACATCACAAACTACCTTACGCTGAAGATCATTTTTCACAAAACATCATAAATTTATAAAATAGTTATTAGCCACATCTGTACAGGCATCCTATGTCGCATGCACTACTACTACGTACTAGAAGAAGCACACACTACTTCCACGGTCACGGTCAGTATGTACAATATTAATATTAGTACCTCCCTCATGTACTTTGTAGATCACAACAATTATTTCCCTCCAAGTTTTCCTTTCAAACTTGAAATACGGGGGATGATGACTAGGTATTGTTCATCCCAAATGGTATTTCCTCCCACCACATCTTTCAACTTTAATTCATCTCCAGCTGGATTCGGATGCATCAAGTCAACAAACCCCCCTGGTGCATGTTCAATGTCAAGCCTGCACCATCCTTTAGGAATAGGTTGTCTATGATATAGTTGTGAGCCAGGTCCACCACCAATCGCAGAAATGGTTGCTGAGGCCACTACTTGCTTTGGAGCAGATGGGTTTACAAGTGAAACTTGTTGTCCAATTGAAAACTGCACACATAATAAAAAAAAAATTGATACATAAAGATCACACATACACTTGAAATTTGTAAAGAGTGAAGGAACAATGCCAACAAAGACATTTGCAAAAGAATTAGACAAATAAGTTACTCACTCTACATTTTTTTGGAGATCCCATCTTCTCACTCTGTGTAGGACAGTCCACCTTCTCACTTTCGGTAGGTTGTATACGAGTCCTCAAGATTTCCTTCTTAGCTGCAGGCTTCTGCACCCATACATCACAATCATGGTTAGTATTTCATCTATGTGAAAATTTGTAGTCACTTTCTGAAATGTAAATCCCATGATCCATGATGCTTGCTCACCTGTCGATCCTTCCCTTTCCTTAGCTGCATAGAAAATCCTGTGCCTTTGCTTGGATTCCTAGGTACTTCATCAATACCACTAGAGTTTTCAAGCACTACTACATCAATTCCAGCTTCGCCTTCAACTTCCTTCCCTTTCGTTAATGGCTCATCACTCCCATCAAGGTGGCCACCATCATTCTTTTTTGAAGCCTCAATGGATTGTTCTTCCATTCCGTCAATCTTCTAATTGTTCTTCTCTATACTACCCTTGTCAGTCTCTTGTAATGACGGTTGTTCACTTAGAGGCTCCAAACTGGGGTTGTCAATAGGCTCCAAGCTCTGGTCCATCTCAGATTCATACGGATCGTGGACGACATTCGTATCTTCCATAGGTTCAACAAGTGTAGAAGGGCCTGCTTCATCAGTAGCTAGAGAAGGACTTGTTGTTTTAGTAGTTAAAACAACATTTTCGCCTTCAAGGATGCTCTCCTTCTGTAAAAATTTCAATAATGTTGCCTGCAACGATTCGACAGCTTTCGTGTTATGATCTGTGCTCGCAAGTACCTCGACCCTGAACTTTTCAAATTCATCTTGTTTACGTTCCAAGGTAACAATTTTTGCATGAAGTCCTGAAGATACGGCCTGTATTACACACAAGAACATTAGAAACAATGACTACACATGCTTGTATGATTCAAAATGCATGGTACAATTTTATTTTTGAACCGAACACTTGCAATAGCACTATATGACTGTTATGCAACTCCTATGCAACTCCTATGCTATTGCAAGGAGTACCACTTCTATAACCACAGTACAACTCTTTTACAACAAAGTTTTGATATTGGACCGCTCTACAAATAAAAGAACTTATACACATTGAATTTGTAAACTAACAAAGTCAACCTACACACAATTGTATTAAAATTTATGATGCATGTTTTGAAATGAAAAGAAGATCAAGAACACTTACCGATGACCCTGATACTTGTAGCCCCTCTGCAAGTTCACTAAGCCTTGGACTCCTTTCCCTCTCATTCGCCTAATAGAAGGCCAACATTACCACAGCATTGTCAAAATGATTTAGAGGAATAATACAAAGTACTTGTAATAAATTCATTCGGAAGGATGAGAATAAGCCAAAAACAACTTCAAAAATTAACTCACCACATTTGCTTCTTCACCTGCCTTCCCTTGTCGTCCACGCTTTGATACATTCTGCACTTGTTTTCGAACATTAGACATCATCTCTGATTTCTTCACTTGGTCACATGTGCCCCAATAAACCGCTTCCACTGCTGAGGATCAATGTTCATAGGACAGTCATCGTCTTTCACAGGATCAGATAATTTCTTCAGTCTACATCGCTCACCCTTCAAAAACTTCTGCACTGCATTCCAAAAACCCTTGCTGCTAAGGGAATTGGGAACATATTCAAACTCAAGATCCATAGTATCTCTGAGCTTCTTCAAAGTTTGTGGCCTGTGTTTGTCCCAATGAATAACACTCATATCAAGGATCAAAGGGGCAAAGGCCCTCATAGTTCGGTCCCAAGTAGTCTTCCCAGAAGAAGAGGCATCAATTTCACCATTTGACTTCACATGTAGTTCATTCGGTCTTTTGCCATTATTGCTTCTCACTTCTGCTTCCTTCTCTAACTCTCTGTACCTCTTGCGCCTAGTAGAGCGTCCACCACTCGGTAACTGACACACCACTTCTTCTAATTGTACATGCCCTTGCCACAAAGTTGAATGAGGGGGGACATGAGGTTCAACCATTGCCCGTTGTGGAGGTTCGGTAGGTGGTGGTGGTATGGACTGTGGTGGTGCCCATTGCCACTGCCACTGTCCAGCTAGACTTTGGTGCGTTGTTTGTCTTGCGAGTCCACCATGATGAGAAGGCGAGGATCTCTTTCTGCTACCACTGGCTGCTCCATGTATGCGAGGATCATCCTCTTCAAGTTGATTGTCTTCATTCCCTGAAAGAATACTACAACATTAGTAGTATTAAAAGTAATGTACAAAAGAAAAAATTCTTATCATTGAACCTTTAATTTCTTTAAAAGAAGTTCATTTCCATAAAAAAAATTCAACTCACCTTCTTCAGTGCTGTGAGAGTCCTCTGAAGCCGACATGTCATCTTCAGCACTTGCATCTTCACTGACAGCTTCTGGGTCTTCACTACTAACTCTGGCACTCTTACGTGTGGGCAATGTTGGAACTCGAGTATGCTGTTCCTGCACACTTTTGCGCTTTGCAATTGAAGCTCCTCTACAACACGACCAACATTATAGCTTTAAAGGAAAAGGATATAAGAACAATCATCTATTTTTGAAGCCACACAGTACATGAAGATTTCTGACATCACTTCGGATACTATGCTACGTTATGTGTTCTGCAACTACATGTCAAGTAGCAAGTGCATGCCGACTAGCTTGCAACTTCATGGCAACTAATTTACAACTGCCTGGCAACTAGCTTGCAACTGCATGGCAACTAATTTGCAACTGTATGGCAACTACATGACAACTAATTTGCAACTAGTTGACAACTACATGGCAACTCGTTTGCAACTTCAATTACCTCTAGAATGCTAGAGGAACTTCTTACAAAAACTATTGACACAAGTTGTGCGATGAGAGGCCCTTACAATTCTTTTGATGTTGCTTTGATAGGTTGTACTTGTACTGCTCGCTCCACCACTCCAACATCGCGACGACGCAATTCCCTCTCCATTTTCTCACTGTCAGTACAATCCATGCCAAGTGATTCTCATTCACCTACCTAAGAAGTCAAGATAATGGTTCAATGAACAGTTACAAAGCACACAACTCTTTCTATCGCCAGCACAAAAGAATGCATAAAGAAAACTACTGTTCTATTCAAACTCACTCTGCTGACCAAACGCACCATTCCAAGTTCGTATCAGAGGCCTAGAATTTAAATTACCACAGATGCGCTCGAACACTTAGCTCCCACATATTGCTGTGAACACCAAAGAGTCTTGAACTAAAAGTTTCCCGGATCCCAGGTAGCTTTCTTGAATTGCTATTTTCAAACTTGGCAATCAGGTGGCTTCACCCACAAGTAGAACAAAGCATACACGCTTGGAATACTGACAGACTACAAAACCTTGTGCAATCTCCCTCAAAACAGTAATTCGTCATTACCTTGAACCAGCCGCTCCTCCGCGGCTCCGGTCGCGGCACAGACCCTCCGCGACTCCGCTCGCGCCCTCTGCGATTCCGTCGCAGAGACCCTCCGCTGCAACCGCCGCTCTTCCGTCACACAGACCCTCCGCTCCTCCGGTCTCCGCTCCTCCGGTCGCACAGACCCTTCGCTAATACGCTTGTGCAGAATCCTCCGTGCTTCCGTCACACAGACCCTCCGCGAATCTCTGTCCACAAGCTCGCACCGAAAGCTCCGATCGCAAAACCCTCAAGCTCGCAAAACCTAGCAGGGTGGATGCGAGAGGGATGAGAGTTGGAACGCACTTTGGATGGATGGAGGGATGAAACTCTGCTACGCTTGCGATGCTGCTCCTTGCGCTTCTTGATCAAAACTTGGGCTGTCCAGGAAGATGACGACAGTACTAACCGGTACCAAGTTGAACGATTTTTTCTTGCAACGGTCTCTGAGTAAGCACAGTGGACGACGTCTGATGTGGCAAAACTCCTTGGGTCACTGTGTGCTAAAGTCCAACTTACCGAAATGAAAGAAAGAGCTTTCTGTTTCTCTTTTCCAGGTGAAGATCTTCGCTCCTGTTAGTTTTTACTTTTAAAGAGTGTTGATGACTTATTAGATTTGTTATGCTTGAGCATTTAGCGTTTTGGATGCTTCATCTAATTTTATCAACTTTGGTCATCTACAGACTGTTGTCATGATGCTCTTTAACGACGCCCAGTCTCTTATCTTCCAAGAAATCAAGGATACTTCTGCAATTGAGGACAAAGAATTCCGAAGAACTCTGCAGTCTCTGGCCTGTTGTAAAGTTCGTGTTTTGAATAAGTTGAAAGCAATTTTGGGACACAAAATGAATTTCCAAAGTGCTGAAAATAGGGGTACCCAAAATCCACACAAAAAAATTAAATGAAAATTCCCAGTAGGATCTCTTTGCAGCAATCAAAACCCTGTCATTGCTTACACAATAGCTCATTTCTATTATTCGACGTTGTCCTGCGTTGTGAAACGACCAAGGCTTGTCAAAATTCGGGGATTCTAAAGTCAGTACCAATATGTTTGGCCCCAGAAGTGCCAGCTGTTTAACGTATTCTTTCTCGGCTAGGTACTGAATCAAACTAGATAACTACTTAAATACCTGCAAAAGGATAAAACACATCACTTCATCAGCAAAAAAAGGAGCGATGATGTCATCCCCCACCCCTAGTTTTCATCTTTCTTTTACTTTTGTTTTCATATTAGTGATAACTTTGCTTGATAACTTAATGGAGTACACCTACCATTATAGACTAATTTTGAACCCCTACAAACTAATTTTTAAATCAGTTCAAGCATTGAAGGTATTTAACGTTTGAATTGATGAGAAATTTGAAACCGAGTTGAATCTGACCACAGAGGTTGGAAACTGATAATGAAGTCATTCAACTTTCATAGTCGTTTAGGAAATAAAATGAAGTTCATCCCACATGGACTAAAGTTGTCAGGATTAGGAGAATCTTACTCTTAGCAAGAGCGTCCGCTTTGCCAGTGAGGTTTTGGACCAGATCAACAAAGCTCTTCTTGAATGATGCAACGCCCTCATGCTCCAACTGGAAGCCAACATCCTCCCAACGAATGCCCAACTCTTCCACCTTGTCATAAACCCTTTTCGCCGCGGGCAAATCCGCATCAATTGTTCTCGCCACAACTCCGTGGTCGACAAAGGTGTTTAGTGCCACATCAGGCATGGTAGTTCCCTACACAGTATGGATAGCATCATAATCAGAGCAGGAAGTGCAGTACACAAGATTCTGCTCTTCAAACGTGAGCAATAGAGATTATGTCCAGGAGTACAATTGTAAAGAGCAAGGAAACATAATTATTTTTGGGCCAAATTGATTTCATCAAACCGATTTAGAATAAGGTTATATAAAAAATTCATCAATCGTAAAAAATTGGGAGAATATTCAACTTGTTTCGAGCTAATGTAGAGTTAAGCAATCGATCGATGGAAGTATATCATGAGGTCTCACGTTAAATTTTAATGATATTCATCAATAAATTTTCTACTTTTTCCAATTATTCAGTTATGCTGAACATGAATTACTTAGCGACAAACTGTGGTGTCTATTAAGGTAAATTGCAAGTTCTTGACTTGGGCAAATTCACAGTGTCAGGGCCGATAAGAGGATTGACGTAGAGAGTATCCGGGTATGAGGGGTCCTTCACACCAGTTGAAGCCCAAAGCGCTCTCTGCTTCTGCGCACCACGTTTTGCCAAGGCCTCCCAACGCGGACCTGAGAATTTTCCCTCGTAGAGCTTGAACGCTAAAGCAGCTTGTGCATTTGCAGCCTGAACCATGCAAAGTATCACTAAATCACGAGACTGAAAATCAAGTGATTCTCACCAGTACATGTTATGGCTGCTTGAGCATCAACGATTCATCCCCAAACCAGACTTTTGCTCAAAAATCCCTAACACTAGCAGAAATTCCTGCGAGGGTATTCTATAATATGTAACTGCTTTAAAACTCTGTCTACTAGAAGGTCATTTAACGCGGTATGAAACATAAAGTCTTCCAATTGGTAGGTTTTCTAGAATACCTCTGGAGACTGGGATTTCTACCAATGCAGTCAAATACAACTTTCGTAGCATAGTCACAATTCACAAAAATTGACCGAAGACGAGTTCCACGTATTTACAATCCACATTGAGATTCGAGTTCTCAACATCTCTGTCCTATAGATGACACACACTACAAAATGTGCACAGTTTATCATATATATTTAAAAATGAAGGTGTCATGAACTAACGACAGACAGATTGCATGCTCTGCTGAGAGAGTTCAATCAATTCATGGGTACAGTTGTTCTGTATTCATCAAACAGAAGATAAATACCTTGCCCTTAAGCTCAAGTGCCTCCTTTGTGCCGATTGCATTCAGCTTTTTGTCAACCAATGCATCCACGCGGCTGACAAAAAACGATGCAACACTTGCAATCTTCGACAGGTCTCCTTGAATAGCCTCAAGACCATCTAGGTATGCATCAATGACTGCTTCATACCTCGCTAGAGAAAATATAAGCTGCGAGGGAGAGAGTGATTGCGTCAGTGATAAGCCTGAGCAGAAGTTTCTTAATCACTAAAGAACAAAGGACCCATGGTTTTCTTAATTCAATTGACCATATTGTGAAACACAAAACACAATTTAGAGGGGTACCAAATTTTCTATCATCAGAATTAGTGAAGGACATTGCATGTGTTGGTCTAGAAACTAAAATAATTTAGCCAAAAGAAAGTCTCCATTCGACCTCTACTCAAAAACTGCAAAAAAATTACATGAAGCCCCATTTGACCCTTTTGAAGTTAAATCTTCATGCCAATGCCTGAAATTCATTACAGAACTCACCGTCACATTTACACTGATAGATGAAGCGATAACTTGCTTGATAGACTCGATGCACTCAAGTGTTGCAGGGATCTTGATAAGAACGTTGGCTCGATTTACTCTCTGGCGCAGATACTTCGCAGAATCAATGGTGGCTCAAGTCTCGTTAGCCAATAGAGGAGAAACTTCAACAGAAATGTAACCATCGCCGCCACTACTCTTTTCGTAAAGAGGTAAAAACAAATCACACGCATCCTGAATGTCTTTAATCACCAGTTCCCAGTATGCTTCCTCCACGTTCTTCCCTTCTCTAATGCAATGCCTGTCACCAAACCACAAGGAAGGTATAAATGCAGCAGTAACGTTGAAAGCTTCAGCAGTGACGTTGTACGAATAGAATGAAGACAATAACACGATTTCCAAGCCATTGTAAGGTTGTTGTTGTTTCTCTACTCAAAGTGTGAAACCCAATGCTTTTTTTTTCCGATTTATATGTTTTTTCAGACACATTAGATTCTTTCGGAAGCTTTAAGACAACATCGAAAAAATAGAATTTTCCTCATAGGGGAGGTCTCACTATGATCCCTACTATGGAGAGCCTCTATACGATCACTGAGGCCATAGGGAGAATCCTCCATAAAGCATGAAGAAGATGCAATGCTTGATATTCTCAAAACTTCCTGGAATAGTCCAATTTTAACTGGAAACATTGTTTTCTGGGATGAAATTCTCTCAATTAGGTGACGATTGAAGAGACATAGAATTACCTGAACTGATCATCGTACTCTGCGGACCCTGTGATTGCCTTCTCAAAGATCTGTAAAGCAGAACGGAGAGTGATAAGACTTAAACGCATGCAAAGCCCACTTCAAGCAATATAATTTTGATTCATAACATATTTTCGTAAAGTCTTGCAGCTAGTAGACTAGGTCCGCAAGCACACTACCGTTGGGTTACTGGTGACTCCACGAACACCACTCTTGATGAAAGGCTCCAACATGGTCACAGGGCGACGGAGGTTATCATACCACGGGCTCTGCTTCTGTTGGTCATACATGTCATGCAGAAGCGTCTTCTTCTCCGTGGAGAGAGTGTTCCAACATCTGCACATAAACAGGAGATAAAACGAAAAGCAAAGAGTCAGGATCACCATTTCCAAACCTAGCCACACTGTTCAAAAATTCCTTAACAAACATGAGACTTCATTCATAGCATTCTTAACTTGTTCTAAAAGATTGCAACCACCATACTGTTCATCTAACATATAAAAAACCAAAAGATCATTTGGGCACAATCAATATGGCTACGAATAGTGCACTACTTCTGCTTGCTCACAAGTGTCAATCCGGGAGGTCTGAAACTAATAGATGTCAAGGGCTTCCTTCTCAAAACTCAAGATTTTGTGTCAAAGAAAGAAGATGTCAGAGGATACCCTAATTCTTCCTTGAATTAGAAGGCGTATACAAGGAGTTGGAAGCTCCTTTATATTGAAAATGGACCAAATAGTCTCCTCATTCTCGAAAGAGGATTATGATAATAAGCACACGAATATATTTCAAGCTTGAAAGTAGATCAGAGAATTAGCTTACTTGGCCAACTGCGTCACTGGTGCTGTATTCACAAGCAAGGATCGGGTGCAGAACGACGCTGCTTGCAACGATGGCATCATCTTTAGACCCACAAAATTCTCCAAAGGAATTATTGTAGCCCCATTTTTCATTCGCCCCTCAAAACTCGTCCCGAGATTAGTTCCCACTATCGCAGTCGAACAGTGCATCTTGAAAGCTGCCATCTCCAGAATCTGAAATGGCAGACAATTGCGAGAATCAAAGACAAGGAATCATCTTCTTTTGTCAGAAGACTCATTTTCTCGGGATAGTTACATCTGATACGGAGCTGCCATGGAACTCACGAGAAGCCAACCTACGGTTCTGTTTCAATCAACCCATGAAACTAGCAACTTAGGTCACATAAATCATGTGGAAATGAGAAATTGCAAAGCTCCCGGCGCACAATGGTGCGGAGCGCTTTCTTTTGCTGCCGCAAGGAATCCACCTCCGTCCCTGCAGAGTTCTTGAGCGTGGCCATGGTGGTCAACACTTCTGTCCCAGTTGCGCTACAACCTTCTGCACTCGGTCTTCTGTATGCCCTAATTCTGCCTCAGTCACCGAACCTTAACTAGCTCCTCCACTTTGCTTTCGGCCACCACCAAATGAAGTCAGAAATCACATCAGAACTCTCTCAAATCTGTTACTAATTTAGTGTCCTCATTCCTGAATTTCATCTCGCACATAATTCACTACATTGCAACCCTAAAAATCAAGCTCAAGGCAAAGCTTGTGAGATTGACGCAACATGCGCTCAGTTGAGGGATGAGATTAAAACATATGGCATTGTCGAATTTAGAGTAGGTGATGAAATATACTACGATACCTTTACACTGCAATCCAGTGTGGTGGGGAAGTACTGATTTTTTTACTTAAGAGCTTCTTGTGAACTTCCATTCTTCATGCAAGCTCCTAATGAGGGAATCTTGCCTTGTGAGTTTCATGTCGGTTCCATTGTGTAAGTGTGCTTACAAAAAAAGGCTTACAAAAAAAGGCTTCCAATTCATTGTTTGCAGTTGATTGTCTTGCTGCAAGTGGCAGCAGTACACGGGCACTGAACTCACCACTCACAAACGAATGTGATCCACGTTCAGCACAAATCAGATGCACACAAAAGTCCCACAAATGGCAAATTCAAGATTGTCCATAACCTTTACATTATTTATCCAAACGAAAACGAACCAAAGCTTTACATGTAGCCAAAAATATAATCTATGAGACCCCAAAATTCAAAAAATTCCAGTTTATTGAATGCAAAAAGTTACTCAATCTTCCCGACGCCTCTCCGACGAACTTTCATGGAGAACCCTAGTACTGTAGTTTTGCTAGATAACTCTGTGCCTCTTTCAAAGTTTTAAAACTTCTGAACTCCTGACCCTTATAACCATTTACTTGCCGCTTACACGTCTCCCAACTATCATACACTCCAGGTCGGAACCCCCTTCTCACTGCATAGAATTTCTTTGGCTCAATTCTTCCGGCAGCAGAATATGCGTCGACAGGAAGGGAATGTACAATATTTGGCTCGCGGACTGCAGAAGACTCCGCAGCAGCCTTCACTTCTTGAACCGCAACAACAGAGAGAGGCAAATCCGACGCTTCATCTTGAAGTCGACGCCACAATCGTGCACAAAGAATATCGCTCACCATGACAAAACAATGCGCCACGATTTTGTGCAGAGAAGCCAAAAACGCCCACAGCAGCAACAACATCAATCGGCTGTACTTAAAGGACGTTCCTGACAAACACCTGATCTCTCATGGGAAACTCTAGCGCCATAATCTGCCATAGTTTTGCTCCTCTCAATTCCTAGAAAATGGAAAGCTTCAAATCTTAGGAGAAGAGAGGATGAAGGAGTTGACACGTAATGGTCAACTGAATAGAGAAAAGATTGAATTCATATAGGATGGATGTCACTCTTTTGGCATTAAGATTAAAGAAAAATAGGGGTTCTATTGCAACTACGAGTTTTTGAGTTGCAGTGGACACAGTTGCACTGTAGTTGCATTATAGTTGCATTATAGTTGCACTATAGTTGCACTCAACTACAGTGCAACTATAGTGCAACTGTGGCCACTGCAACTCAAAAACTCATAGTTGCAGCAGAACCCCTATTTTTCTTCTAGTGATATATTACCGTTCTGTGATGAAAGTTACACGTCATTGTTCTTTCTCTTCATCGTTTCGGCTGTATGGGAGAAGGTTTAGGGTTTATGCATAGAAGATTGGCTAAGTTGAACGCCTTCTTTTGTTAGTTTAGTATTTCCTTTCTAAGGTACAAGCATATTCAAAAGGCAATTGCAGTGGTTGCAATTTAAATTGCAGTGAGATTGGAACGGAGCCAAGGTAGGATGGATACAGAGAATGATCGAGTACTAGTCACAGAGGAGCGGCGACAGCAACTTCGTGATGACAAACTATGGGTGAGAGAGTATCGCCGTACTAGGTTTCATAATTTACAAAGAATGAGTTGTCCATGTTGTAAATGTAAGGGTGGCAGGAAGTGGCTTGTTTCGACAGTGAAGGATCATCTAATCAAAAATGGGAGGGATTCAAAATTTCGTGTGTGGCGAGGACCTGGGAGTAGGGAGACATCAGATGAGGAATGGGAGACTGAATTCTGGAGGTCTACAGGCGAGTCTGTAGGAGGTGAAGAAGTACCTGTCGATAATGAAGTGGACACTAGGAATATGCTCGACAACTTGTTCCAAGGAGTCGAAGACTCAGAGGCCATCGAAGCACAGCTCCATGACGTGGAGGCCATGGAAGAACGACTACATGATACAGTAGTAGAGGCTTTTACTATAGTAGACAACGTTAACAGCGAATGCAATTCTAGACCAAGCGTAGATGCTGCATTGGAGGTGCAAAATGCTATGCCGCAAGAAGAACCGGTAGGTGATACAAATGAGCAACCAGAGCTTCAAGGTCCAAGCAATTTTGATGCTCAAATTTTGGAGGAAGCTCTACATGAATTGTATGAAGGTGCTCAGTGTACAAAGTTGGCAGCCACAATTCTTCTCATGAATCTGTGCACAGTCCATGGAGTTAGTAACAATTTTGCAGATGAATTGTTTACTCTTTTGCAAGGACACATTCTACCACAAGGGAATACGTTGCCAAAGAATTTTTATACAGCTCGAAGACTAACAGGCAAACTAGGATTGGCTTACAATAGCATCCATGCATGCGAGCAAGGATGTGTCTTGTTTAGAGGTGAACTCCAGGATGCTACAAATTGTCCAAAATGTAATCGTCCAAGGTACAGGGATGAGATGAGGAAGAAGTTTCCAGTAAAAGTTTTGAGGCATTTTCCCATCATCCCAAGACTGCAGCGCATGTTTCGTAGCCCAGTATTGTCGAAGTTGTTGTTGTGGCATTCAGAGAATGCAAGCAATCTTCCTAAAGGAGACAATTTAGTGCGACATCCATGCGATTCAAAAGCGTGGCGCCACTTCCATGAAAATGTGGACCCAAATTTTGGTGAAGACTCCAGAAATGTCCATTTTGCTCTTGCTGCAGATGGAGTGAATCCTTTCAAGCAAAACCGCTCAAGTTGGTCTACTTGGCCAGTGACTTTGCTGAATTATAATTTGCCCCCTTGGTTGTGCACCAAAAAATTCTTTATGATGTTGGCTTTGTTGATTCCTGGAAAGCAATCCGTAACTGCTGAAGTGTTTGACGTGTATCTAGAGCCCTTGGTGGATGAATTGTTGGAACTGTGGAAGGGGGTACCTGCACATGATGTTGTCCAAGAAATTGGTGCTCGTTCTTTCAACCTCAGAGCAGTTCTTATGTGGACAATCCATGACTATCCTGGATATGGTACAGTAGGTGGATTTGCACATCAAGGATACGCAGGGTGTGCATGGTGCGGTGTTGATTTAGGAGCAGAGCATTCAACGGAGCTATGTAAAGAAATCTATCAAGGGGCTCGCAGATGGTTGCCCACGAATCATCCTTATCGCTCAGAGCGCATGAAGGATCACTTTGATGGCCAGTTGGAAACACGTGGAAGGCCCAAGATAGTGTCTGTTGAAGAACAGTTGGAATACGCGGAGCAATATAAGGCTTGGAAAGCAGCAGGGAACAAAGACGGTGCTCCAGGAGATCCATCTAAGTTGCATGGAGTAAAGCGAGCTAGTATTCTTTTTAAGTTGCCATACTGGAAGGTGAGTTGTAGCAATCCATCCACTAAAACAAGTAAGAAGCAACGATGACTGATAAGTAGAATAGCTATACAGCACAATCGTTAAAAAAATGATAGTCAATAGTTGCGTAACAGTTGTGCCATAGTTGTGCTATAGTCGCATATCAGTTGTGACATAGTTGCATAACAGTTGCCCCTTAGTCGCATATTAGTTGTGCTATAGTCGCATAGTAGTTGTGCCATAGTCGCATAGTAGTTGTGCCATAGTCGCATAGTAGTTGTGCCATAGTTGCATATCAGTTGTGCCTTAGTCGCATAGTAGTTGTTCCATAGTTGCAAAACAGTTGTGCCATAGTTATATATCAGTTGTGCCTTAGTTGCATACCAGTTGTATCATAGTCGAATATCAGTTGTGTCATAGCTGCATATCAGTTGTGCCGTAGTTGCATATCAATAGTATCGTATTTGCATATAAAGCCGTATTTGTTTTCAAAATGTAGTAGCATTGCATTTCTAATGAGTGCCTACAATGGACTCTGAAGTACCTGTATTGTACTACTACTAACCCTAATTTTCGACTAAAATCATCTGTATATATACTTTTGAGAGAGATGAAATGATAATAAAAGCATTGGGGAGGGAGATGTCCAAGTGAATGTGTCTATATATATAGCATCAGTCTTTGTTCCTTGTCAATTTCATACTAATTTGAGAAGAATGTTCATGTGGCCAGAGACTTCTTATCCGCTATACACTGGATGTCATGCATTGTGAGATGAATCTGGCCAAGAATTTTTTGAAAACAGTAAGTGGAAAAAAGGATACAGTGAAAGTGCGTCGGGATCTACAAAGAAGAGGTATACGGAAGCACTTGTGGTTGACACCAAGCCCTCGGAGAGCTGGTAAGATGCTGAAACCAGCTGCAGGATACGTTCTCTCTGATAAAGAGTATAAACAATTTGCAGACATTCTGGCTTCTGTAAAGCTTCCTTCAAGGTACTCCTCATCATTTGGAAAACATATGAAGGCCAAAAAATTTGGGAGCCTCAAATCACACGATTATCATGTGTTAATGCAGCAGTTGATGCCATTGGCATTGAGGGGTCTACTGAAGCCTGGACCTCGTATGGCCGTCATGCGGATGTGCAAGATATTTCGAAGAATATGCACAAAAGTTTATAATCCAGCGGAGTTTGAGTCACTTCAACTAGATGTGGCTGAAAGTATGGCTCTATTGGAGATGGAATTTCCACCGTCCTTTTTTGACATGATGACACATCTGTCGTATCATCTAGTACAGGAACTTGACTTGTGTGGACCAGTGAACACAAGGTGGATGTATCCAATTGAAAGATACATGAAAACATTGAAGAATTATGTTCGAAACATGGCTAGACCAGAGGCGTGTATGGCAGAAGGGTACGTGAAGGAAGAAGGTCTTGGCTTTGTAACAGAGTATCTACAAAGATTTGAAGTTCTCAAGAGGCGTATATGGGACGCAGAGGAGGAATTTGGCGATGCTGAGGAGGTGCTTGAGGGAGCGGGTCGACCACTTGTAATGTCTCTTGCATTGCGTGATGCAGCGCATAACTATGTGCTGAATAATGTTGCTATTTTGGAGCCACTTGTCAAGTAAGTTGTATTAGCTTCTTCTTCCACTTGTAGAATCCATTTAATAAAACAGGGATAGGTTGCAATATATTGATATGAAATTAGTGTGAATAGCAAAGTACTGACTACATGCAACTGAAAAGCAACTAAAATGCAACTGAAAAGCAACTGCCATGTCACTAAAATGCAATTAAAGTGCAACTAACATGCAACTACAATGCAACTGAAAAGCAACTGCCATGCAACTAAAATGCAATTAAAGTGCAACTAACATGCAACTACAATGCAACTGAAAAGCAACTGCCATGCAACTGAAAAGCAACTGCCATGCAACTAAAATGCAATTAAAGTGCAACTAACATGCAATTACAATGCAAGTATCGTCACTTCAAAATTAATTTCTGAGGTAGGTGGATGGAACTGACCATCTGTAGTATTTGCTACTAGGAAATCTTTACATTTATGATTTTGAACTTATATCTTGTGTGTGCAGGAAGTGGAAGGAAGAACGTGAAATTGATCCAAGCACAGCACCACTTGATGCGTGGATAAGAACGGCTCTTTGCAATAGTAGTGCTGATGCTCACACTCCGGAGGACAGAGATAGGATGTTATTATCCAACAGACCATCGCAGAAGACACTTCGATATTCTCGTATGAGAGCTTTTGGAAATCACTTCAGGGTTGACGATAACTCTTCTAACCAATTGCAAACATATGATTGCGGTGTTGCATCTGTATTCGAAATTCCAGCTCCTGATCTTCGAGACGTGTCAGTGCACTACGTCGGAGTATTGAAAGATATATTCAAACTAGATTATGGATGTCTTAGCAATCCCGTAATACTACTGCGGTGTGAATGGGTGAAAAAATCAGACAATCGAGGAAACCCAACATACATCAGGGACAATGATGGTTTCTTTGTAGTGAACTTTCGTCACAAAATGCGGAAGATGCTTGATCCTTTTATTTTTCCAAGCCAAGCAACCCAAGTGTTCTTTGCATCTGATGTGCTTAGGAAAGAAGATTGGAAAGTAGTATTACACAAGCAACCTCGTGCTCGACGAGAATTCGTAGACACATCAGATGTATTCGTTAGCACCACTGTTCAAAGTTCTGGTCTCGCTGCTCTAGAGAATGTGCCTCCTCTACCTACTGTCCCGTCTCTGGTTGGAGCTATAGAGTTATCTGTAGAGGACAATCTCTTGGCATCTGCAAGATATTAAGAGCATTCATGGAAAATATTCATTTTCTAAACAAACTCTAATTGTTTTCTAGTTGCATTCCAGTTGTTCTATAGTCGCATGCTAGTTATTTAGTAGTTGCATGGCAGTTGTTCTGTACCTGCATGATAGATGTTCTGTTATAGAAGGATGTCAATTGTTCTATAGTTGCATGATAGTTATTCTCTAGTTGCATACGAGTCACTCTATAGTTGCATGAGAGTCAAATACTAGTTGCATGCGAGTCATTTTATAGTTGCATGTTGGTTGTTCTTTCCAGTTGCATTCTAGTCCTTCTTTAGTTGCAATCCAATCAGTTCATAGTCCAATCCTAGCGTACACGTGTCCACATCAGCAACTATGGTGAATGTCGGATGTCTAAAACCTCACAGTCACTTCCCTAGTTGCATACAAGTCACTCTATAGTTGCATGCGCTTCATTTTATAGTTGCATGTTGGTTGTTCTTTCTAGTTGCATTCTAGTCCTACTTTAGTTGCAATCCAATCAGTTCATAGTCCAATCCTAGCGTACACGTGTCCACATCAGCAACTATGGTGAATGTCGGATGTCTAAAACCTCACAGTCACTTCCCTAGTTGCATACGAGTCTCTGTATAGTTGCATGCGAGTCATTTTATAGTTGCATGTTGGTTGTTCTTTCTAGTTGCATTCTAGTCCTACTTTAGTTGCAATCCAATCAGTTCATAGTCCAATCCTAGCGTACACGTGTCCACATCAGCAACTATGGTGAATGTCGGATGCCTAAAACCTTACAGTCACTTCCCTAGTTGCATGAGAGTCAAATACTAGTTGCATGCGAGTCATTTTATAGTTGCATGTTGGTTGTTCTTTCTAGTTGCATTCTAGTCCTTCTTTAGTTGCAATCCAATCAGTTCATAGTCCAATCCTAGCGTACACGTGTCCACATCAGCAACTATGATGAATGTCGGATGTCTAAAACCTCACAGTCACTTCTCTAGTTGCATACGAGTCACTGTATAGTTGCATGAGAGTCAATTTATAGTTGCATGGGGGTCATTCTCTAGTTGCATGTCGGTTGTTCTTTCCAGTTGCATTGTAGTCCTTCTTTAGTTGAATTCGAATCAGTTTTTAGCCGAACCCTAGCGTACAGTTGTCCACATCAGCAACTACGATGAATGCCGGATGTAAAATATCTCACGGTAAATTCTCAGTTACACTTCCGTAATCCTACTTTTCATTCTACGACTACTTAGCGACTATAACAGCATAGTCGAAAAATTTGGTGCAAATACAGAGGGATGTAGTCGCAGAGTAGTTGAATAGGACACGTAGTTGCATATGAGTCGGTTGTGAAAGTACGCTTTTTCTTCCAGTGTCTACAATGTATGAAATCTCAAGGATGGAAGTAACACTGTGGAGAGTATGGACAACTAAAAGCCAACGCACAGACACATTCAAAAACCATTGAAAGGAGATCAACACAAATTCCTATTTCGAGTGCACAAATATTATATAAGTAGGAGAGAACAAGTTAATATGCCGTGCATTTACCTCATCGGCTATAGATCGAGAGACATGAAGAACAAGTATTCTTGCCGAGACTCCTGCATCTTTGCATCGTGGGATTTTTTCAGGTTAGAAACTCTGACAAACACAGGGAGCAGAAAAAAAACTTCTATGTCAAATCAAAATCCAAAAAATTTCTCTAAAAAATGAGGACTTGAAAATGTGCATACTTTTGAGAGGCGATGGTTGTCGATCGGCCAACTTCTCAGTATCGTACAGTACTATAGAAATCATGTTTGAGTTCATCATAATCTAAAAGAATGCAAGTGCATGTTAATCCGCACTGATTATATACCCGTTGGTGTCCATCTTATAACCAGCATTACTGTTAATAGAAGAGATTGAAAATATGAATACACCAAATGAGCGACAACGACTGTGTTACTGACAGAGGCACTTCTGGTACCCTATACATTGAAAAAAAAAAATGCAGATGAAGAATTTCTTTCACTCACCAACCCATAGAATTAATGTACGCCATTAGTCGCTTTAACTTGCATGAATTTGTTATCGTTCTAGTAAGCCAATTGCGTCCTGTATCTGTAGGCTGTACGATCCTCCTCTTGAGCCTTTTTGCTCCATTTGTCTCTGCCAATCGGAGGAGGAAACGAGATGGGCTTGCATCCACAACATGTTCTGAGACTTTGCAAGCAATAATCCGTGATTTGTAGGCACGATTACAAGCTTGAAAGAAGTTCAACGTACATCCATGCTTACTAGCTGCATCAGTCTTCTTGCTTGTCAAGTGTGTTGAGGGATATCATTTCTGATTCCCTGATCGCGATTCCCGGTTGACAGTTTGGCCAATAGGAAAACATCTGTGGTAGTGATATTCCCGTAAGGGGAACAAAAATAATATTCATTTGGCAATGCAGTAATAACAATAACGATCTTAGTAGGTTAATAATGATAACGAACGTCAACATATACTGATTGACCGACTGGTGCGCTGATTGTGAGGTGGCACATTTGAGTCACTTCTCTCCGCTAGGCTAATAAACTACATGTCTCAAATATCAACAGCTTCTCAAATCTGTTTGTCTGATTTGCAGGCCTCAATTTGCTGCAGACATTCAATTTCAAGGTCAAATACCAGACTATGAATCCAGTGTGGAATCCTTTCCAGGAACTTCCCACACTAGTTTAGAGAATGGAAAAAGAAGAAGCCCTAGATATCACCATTACAAGAGCATAATTTTACTTAATTGTTGTACTTTAAGAAGATTGTTGTCTAGAACTGGAGAGAAATGAGAAGCTTATCGATTTGGAAACAGAGCAGTTTGAAACACGCATCTCAAATCGTTGATCTTTACTCTAAGAATCTAAACTGAGGAACAGGAACTTCCTGCACTGACCCAAAATAGTTGTTATCCACCAAGCTACAAGTTCCAAGATGTTCGTCAACTACTCCGCAACTCCTTCATGCAGGATTCACACCCCTGCATCTGATCTGTACCAACACAAAGAAAGCATGAGCTTCGAAATTGACATACACATCCGAAGTCGAGAAGATGAAACCACAAAGAAGCACAGTTTCAGGTTTTCTAAGGTTCTACCTCGGAAGCATCCAAAAATCGCGGCAGCACTACCTCAAACAGCAGAAAACAGCAAAGAAATGCAGATGGAGGTCAACCATCCACTTGGTGAGGCGACGCCAGAAGAGAGTGAAAATGGAGCTATCAAGTAACCCGACAGTCCAGTCGCAGAAGGAAACGCGTTAGAGGTTGAAGAAGGACCTCTCAAACCCTTGCCTTGCAATCAAATGCACTGCACATTCCATAGTAAGCTGAAGATGCCACACCGAGTCGAAGGGATCCAATTATCATTCTGGCTTAGTCTTATAAGCGTTTGTCTGAAAGAATTTTATTCTTCCCCAAGGATGATTCCTTAATCCTTAAAAGAGTTCGATTATTTATATATTTCAAAATTTCTCAAATCTGTATTGTATTTTTGGTACCAATTTTGTGTACGAATTTCTTTTTGTCTAATCTTAAAGCATCCTCAGTTCCTCACTAGTGTTCTGTATCTAAGATAACTGGAAATCACGGTCTATAGAATAACTAACCAGTGGAATTACAAATCATGAGAATGTTATTTCTTCCAGTAATCTATTAGCGTTCTGATAAACGAACGCTTGCTGTATCTGAAACTTTGCGAAGAATCTCATTCCCAAATACTGACACAGCAACTTTGATTTATGTATTTGAGCCAACATAATTATGTGATATTTTTATTTGGTGATATAAGACATGACTCCATATGAAACTTTAATTTTCACAACCTGAGCAATCAAATTGGGTATTTTAAAACCATCAAAATTTGGTGTTTCAGTGGCAAATGGGGGATACTTTTACTCAGGTTCCAGTGACCCTCCCCCACAACAAGGGCCACACAAAACCATGCAAGTGAAGAATGCTTCCGATTGTGATATTAATACAAAGCCCGGACCCCCAGAAGCTATACCTGCACTTCAGCGGTCTCACGTACACGGTGTGCAAGAAACAGTCGCGTTAGCAGATTCCAGAGCATTTCGAAGGTTACTCAGAAGGACCGCCTTATACATAAAGCTTACGTTACAAGTTAAAAGAACGGAATCAATCCTATGCGTGAGCTATGGAAACAAGAGGTAGACTAAAACGCAAGAGAAACAAAATATCCAGCGACAACAACTAAGGTAAACCAGCCTATGACAAGCCAACTGTCTAATGCAGACATCTACATAACCCTCCCATTATAGTCCATTTCAGATTTTTGCTTCTACAATTTAATTAGGTTGGTTAGTGGCCCACATTAGTGCATTAGGTGATTGTGATAGAATTAGTAATGACTGTCATAGGACACTTACACATTGTGAGTGTAAACTCATCATAAAGAGTTTTTTTTTTATTCCTTTGTGTGATGGCCACATTAAAAATTCTTGTGGTTGAGTTAGGAAATCTGAAGACTGCATTAGGTGGTAAGATGACCATCATGAAGACATATTTTATTGATTTCAGATAGTCTACAGACTGTTTTGGAAAAATTCTTAAAAAATTCATAACAAATTCCTAATTTGTCCAAAAACTAAAATTTTAACTGCTTCTTTCATTTCTCAAAGTTGTCTCTACTAGAAAAAAATCTGATTTTATTTTGCTAATGGCAACATACCAAATCAGTCATTCTGCCTGTCATAGGCTGGTTTACCTTAACTGAAGTACAGAATGGCTTTGAAGTGCACAACGTATTTTGTCCTCAACGAGTCAAAAGAAATCGCAGACGACGCACAAAGCAAGTCCTCAGTAAAGGAACAAATCACATTCAAGCCACATGTCACCACTACAAGAAAAAGGGGTGTTTTAAGTAGTGTCCTAGACATCACGTCTTTTAAGTAAGGTTTTAAGTAAAACTTTACTAAAAAGATACTTTTTAGTAAAATTTTACTTAAAACCTTACTTAAAAGACATGATGTCTAGGACACTACTTAAAACACCCCTTTCTCTTGTAGTGCACAATGTCTAAATCCTCAGTCCTAGCAAGCTGTAAACCTAAACCAAGACCAATACAAAAAAAATTTGTGCGCCAGTCTTTGAATGCCTAACCTGTCGTGAGACTATCGGCGGCCAACTTCCTCCACCATCAGATGAGTCCCCACTAGGGCGCTTCTCATGGGCAACTGATAACATAGAAGGAAACAAGTTACCCACCACAACTTCACCCTACACAGAACGAACACGAATCAGAACACCAACCCTCAAACGACATGAACGAAGCAAGTGATGATCGAGATCCTACCTTTTGTCCGTCCAAAGGTGCACTGAAAATGCGAGGAATGTTATAGAATAGTATTGCTTTGTCGATGCTCTGCCTCCTGAAAGTTGTCAATGCTCCACCTGCTGTGCACTATCGATGCTCCGCTTTATGCACGCCCTTATTGATCGCTTTGATCGGAGGTCACCATTGTTGTAAGTTGTGCAGGCAAGCACTGGTGGACGGAGACGGAGGGTCGATGCCGAATGCAAGCCCGAGAAGGGCTGGCGCTACAGTTCTTGTAAGGAGAGGGTCCGTTGCCATCGATGAACGTTGGCAATGCAGGTGAAGGAGAAGGCGCCGTGGGAGGAGCGCTGGACGCAGAAATGGAGCTACTACGCGGCAACGGTTCATTTTTTGAATTCAAATTTGGTCCACTGCAACCTGTCAAGGGAGGGACGGTTTTGGATCCTCTTCTATGCCATTTTCTTAATGCAGCAGGTTAATTTCTTTGTTTTAGTGGCGCAGGTTTTAAATGGAAGTACTCTATTTTGGTAGACTCACTGCGCGTGATTATTGACTTGTCAGATTTTGTATAGAGGGCGCTTCTAAATTCAAGTGCTCCATTTTTTTTATAAAGGGAACGCCTTCAAGTTTGTATTGCTCCATTTCTAATGTATTAAAAGTCATGCATTGGACACTGGCATGAGCATCCAAAGCTTCTCATGCATCATTTTTTGCATTGACTCTCTCTGTTCACAGCAGTATTTGCATTCATATCTGATGCAGTCTAGGAGCCAATATAGGGACCTACGCTGCTGACACTTGCAAAATGAGTAAGTAATTAATTATAGATCAAAAAATTATTCTAAAAATTGCCTTGAAAGTGTTCTTCATTTCCATTTGTTAGAAAAATATTTTTATCACATTTCCTTCACCAAATTCTTGCACAGAACTGTTTTTGCCCTTAGATGATCCATTTCTGAGCCTGTTACCTTGCAAGGGGAAAAGTTCATATTTTGACTGTGAAAGACATTTATTCACATCTGTAAAGAAAAAAAATGAATGAAAAAATTGAAAAAAACCTCATCTGTGGGTAACTTAAATAACTTACTTCAATTTTTATCATTGAGAAAGTTGCACATGCTATTGCTCTTCAAGTGCAACTATAGAAGTAGGAACAAAATAATTGTGCTAAATTAACAATTTTTTGAAAAACATTTGAATTACTGTAAATATTTAATGTCACCCTCAATGACCATAATCTTATATTGAACGCTATGTATATGGTACAAATACAAACACATTCACTACATGAACCTTCACCTAAAAGCCTATACTAAGGTATAGTTACAACCCAAGTTACGAGATACATGAGCATGTTTAAAAGTGTTGTGTTTTGCACCACGTGTACAAACAATAGTTTATTCAAAACCAAGCCACATCAACCATGAAATGCTAGGCAAGTTCATTGTTATCCTACAATTTGGTATAGACATCATCCACAAGTATTCTGAGTAGATACTTGAAAAATAAAATTATAAGGTTCTGAAAAGAAGTCTAATATCTTTTTTCAAATACTAGTGCAATTGCCAATTTTGCATCTAAAATTCTGAGTCTCTTGTCTCCTTTAACACCCCAATCTTCTTACTCCCCACTCTTAACACCCTTATTCTTATTTTTAACTCCTTTAATCCCTCCACCTACTTTTTGCCCTTCCTTTGTATGCAAACCCTTTCCCTCTTCTACACTCACAGAAGGAGGCTGCAACCACCAATATGCATGTACAATTGGGGTGGGATAGAATAGGGTGGAGTTGATTTTTTAACCCCTAAAGGACCAAAGTACTTTTCTTGGCAACGTAGCAATTTTAGGCAGCTCACTAGAAATGGAATTTTTTTTTTTTTTAAATTTTAACATGACATTTTTCCAAGGAGTAGCTATAAGGCCTAACAATTTTCATTACATTTGACTACATTTTCAAAAAGTTATTGTATGCTATGTAGTTTTCATTGCTTGGTGAGCTGCCTGGACAGCAAAAAAAAATTCTTCAAAAATCACTTTTGTGAAAAATAAATTTTTTTTAAGTGGTTTTTTGGATTTCTATATACATGAAAAACTTTGAATCATTCCATTTTGATTAGTGAGATGAAAGTTATGAGGAGTTTTAGTTGTGGGAAGTTATAAAATTTCTATTCTAAAGTAAACTTTGAAATCATTTATTTTACTCAATTTTCAACATTTTTGAAAAAAAATAAAAATATAAGGTTTATATTGTTTATTAAAACATTACAACCATTGGAATTGGCATTTTAAAAATACCATAAATGAATAGTTACAACCATTTTGAATTTTTTTATGAAGATCTGACCTTGTGAAGTGCAGTTGCCCAGTTTTTTACAGGGGCAAAAAAAGGATTTTTGTCACTTCAAATGCTAATATCTTGCAATCTACACGGTGAAATTTTTTGAAATATTTTCCACATCTTTTGAAACCAGCGTACTACAATATTCTACAGTTACATTTGTTCAAAAATGTTTTTTTTCTAAAATTTGGTACTTGTATTAGAAATGGCAGTTTTGGAGTGGTTTTGATGAAAACATAGTCAAAAACCTTTAGAGGTTAATTTACTTTTGACAAACATGGAAGAGGCTAGTTTCTTCCTACCCAATTAATTACTTTTGAGGGTCAAAGAATTTGTTCTTAGCTGTACATATTGTTAGTTGTACATATTGGAAGGTATTGGTGATTTTTTTTGTAGGAATCAAATAAAGCTTCTTCATCAGAAGTGATGAATTTCAATTTTCAACTTTACAAGGAAGGAGACATAGGCTTAATTTTATGGAACTAAAGTTTGCACCTACCGGCTTGTGTAGGTTTGGACATATTCATAGCAAAGACATCCAAGATCTACAAGAATTATTGAGAGAAAAAAGCAGATGAGCTAAGAAAGAAGCGACTTTGTTTTGGAGAAATATGCATCTATGAGAGCAAAAAGTAGACAATCACAAGTAAAATCCATCCGAGTGCACGGTAGTAAATTGAAGCAAGGAGGATGATATCAATTTTAGTAGAATTGCAATTAATAGAGTATGTGGCAATGCAGATGGAAGACGTAGATAACTAGTAGTTACAAAGCAATTTAGATAGGTATTAGGATAGATTTAGAGCATCACAAAGGGGCACCATTTCTTTATTACTATACAATTACAGTAATTTAGAACTTATTAAAAGTGAATTATGCCTGACTAACCTAGAAGTGTGAGTTGTACACTATTGTTTAAATATTAATAGGCTTATTAAAAGCAAAAGTTTCATTTTAAGAGAGGGGGGTGCTTGAAGCATCTTGTAAGAGAAAATTTAAGCTTAGGATGATAAATATGTGGTACATAACGCATAATGTCAAAGTAGAAAGAGAAGGCCACAAATCTTGCTCCAAAAGGCAATGAAGATAAATGTTATAATTGTTATGTGTACAAAATAGCTGATTCATTAGTATAAATCTACCATTTAAAAAATATTTTTGTCTTAATTTTGTGCTAGTTTCAATACACTTTGTGTTAAAATTTAGCTCTTACACAAATTTAGCACAAATCCATTTTAAAAAATGTTAGATTTGTACTAAGGAGTAATGATTATGTAACTCATGACAATTATATCCCTTTTTATTTGTTGAAATATTTTTTCCAAAGTATGGATGCTCGGGAGGGCACTTTATGTGAAGGTTTGTATTGTACATCACATGTTTATTTTGGGGGTATTTAGCTAACCATGAACAATTAAAGGTGCCATGACTTTCAAAATAACCCCATGTTATTGTCAAACTGCTCTAGCACATATGCATCTCCATCAACTCGGAGATGTCTTGAAGACTGTTGCAATTGAAATTGGGTCATTTTCAGGGTGGAATACTCTACAAACGTCTCCATTGTATGTTGCCATTCCTTGCATGTTGCAGCTGTTGCAGGGATGGTAGGCACTCTGCTAATGAGGCCTCTAGTATCCACTCCAATATTGTTCCACAGATTTACAGGCATTGCTAAGCCTTGAAACATACACGTAAAAGAACATATTGGACCTAAACCTTGAACTATAGTGAAGGAAACATCACCATAAACCAAGAGCTTCAATATAGTAAACCCTCCACCAAACCTTAATCTATATCCTAAATACAAACCGGCACCTTGTGGGGAGAGAACTAAACCAAAATGTGCGCATGCACGGCCAAAAAAAACACGTAAACTCTAAACATTCACACTTGTGGGATGCACATGCAACAAAGAGAGAGCATTCGTTTGAAGGTGGAAATTGCACCGTTAACACCAGCCGGGAACATGATTGAATGCATCAATAGATTAGCATGTGAAGCGTCCCTAACACAACGTAAACAACAATTTCTAGAATCCAAGGTCACTTAAGCTTAGAGCATCTTAAGTCAAGAATCCAGGGATGTGCATTGTTGGAGAAGACAAGACCCTGTTGGGAATGAACAAAGATTGTTCATATCAAGCAACCATTATATATTTTTTCATCTGACCAAACTAGGTGAGCAGTATCCTAACATGTATACTAAATTGAACCTACTGTGAAAAAAATTCTAGGACCAATACCTTCTACCTTATCTTTGAGGGAAAAAAATTGATGTATTATTTGAATGTGTATCTTACATGTAAGTGACTCTAGAGTAATCTGTACTATGTATATTACCTCAAAGTTTTTTTTAATTTTTTATCATTGTGAATTTATACCTCCCTATATTACATCGCATGTTACTTGGTAAAAAATTGTAAGTCCCCCCCCCCCCCGATATCTAAATGAAAAATTTCCAATTGTATAAAGTTAGTTGTGCAAGAAAATTTACAGTTACTTGTTTTTATTGATTTTAAGACAATGCATTCAAACTTACATTGGATTACAAACTAAAAATGAATTATTTACACAATTTTTTAATATGATACTTGAGTTTATAGATGCTATCAATTTAATCTTTAAGTCACTTACATAACAACAACCTGGTTCAAGTGAACGTGTATTGGGATGAGGCATAAATTTTGTATTTCAATGTATAAAAAGTGGCTATTTTGGCAATTTTATAAAATCTTGGATATATATAAAAAATTAATCTTGGACTAAAATTAATTTTAGAAGATTTTTAATTTTAATTTTTTGTACTACCATCACCAAAATTTCATAAAAATATTCATGAATATATACTTATAAATACATTAGATTCTATAAAATATTGCACATGTATTCTGCCTTTGTAAAAGAGCATACTATTTTTTTATGAGAACAAGAATTTCCATAGAATTTTGAGCTACAAATTTCTTAAGTATTCAAATGGAAAAATGAAAAACCTTCAAAAAAATTAGATACATTTGAATCTTTTGACTTCTTATATTATATATATGTTTTTTGTTTTGTTTTGTTTTTAATTTTGTTTTTAAATTTATTCTAAATGTTTCAATATTCAAATATTATTTTGATGGGATTATTTTGTGGATGTATTTAAAAATCAAAATTTTGAGGCATAAATTTTAATGAATTTGTATGTCTAAAATTAAATAAAGGCAATTCTTAAAATCAAAATTTTAATAGATATGAGTCAAACTAATGTTAAAATGGGATTTGAAATTCAAAATATTTTTTAAAAAAATTGAGAAACTAAAATTTGATTCTATAGTTGATATATAGCTCATATGTATATGTAGCATTTCATTTTTCATTATGTTAGTTTAATAAGTTTTAATTTAACACCAAATCATGCATTTGTTTTGTTCTTCCCAAGCTTTGTCTACTTTAGAGATATATAATTTATGTATAAATCATGTTTTTATACTATGTGAAAATTGGTTTGTTGAAGTGGTAGGACGCAAAGGAAAATGATAGTAGAAGATAGTTAATAACTATTTATTTATTTACAATTACAAACAACAAGTTCAGAATATGGAACTACCATTGTTCATTAAAAACACTAAATATTTTAGAGTTTATTTTCAATAAAAGAATATCATAAAAGTATAACACCGTAGATGAATTTTGATAACTCCACACAAAATACATGTTTAAGAAAGTACAAAGAAAAACTTAGCTACAAAGTTTCAAGATTTGTACCGATAAGATTGAGACAGATTTCATCTTACTTCCAGCAAATATTAATATATTCATGACCTCCTATGATAGTTTTAATAACACTAAAATCTTTTATAATTGTGTAAATGCTTCTAGAAACCTTATAAATAGTTTTGAAGAGTTGTTTGGATGTTTAAAGTAGTCGTGTAATTTATTCTAGAAGTCACCTAAAATATGATATACACATGCTTAAAGTTATAAAGAAGTTTGACTTTCATTTGCATCAAGAATATGTGGCTCAAAATCTAGTGTTTTTGTATACGGTCAGTTTCTCAAGAAAAAATAATTCTTTTTATTTTAGGCATCTAATAAATCACATTTGTCAACTTTAATTAATTATAAGGGCAAGGAATGTTAGACCTAATCACCATATACAATATACACTTTCATTATATATATGTAGTGCATTCTTAGTGTGACCCTATGCTTCATAAGTAAATGTTTCACTTTGCCTTGATCATATACACTTTCATCAAGAATGCTTGGCTTACTTTGACAAAATCATATAACAAATGTTGAAAATTTCTTCAACATGTATATGGTTTATGATTGTGATGATGCTAAGAAAATTGCATGAAGATTGGAATGCTCCAATCTAATCCTTAATCCTAGAAGGTTGTGGATCCCTATAATAACAATGCAAGCCACGAGCGCAAACATGAGCCTACGAGCCTTAAACCTAGTTGTATCTATAACATTTGAAGGTTTTTATTACATATGTATCTATAACATAGAAAGATTCCTAGGCACATAGACTCATAGTTTTTATGCTCACATCACTACAAAAAAAAGGGGTGTTTTAAGTAGTGTCCTAGACATCACATCTTTTAAGAAACGTCTTTTAAGTAAGTTTTTAAATAAAATTTTACTAAAAAGATTGTCTTTTTAGTAAAATTTTACTTAAAAACTTACTTAAAAGACATTACTTAGAAGACGTGATGTCTAGGACACTACTTAAAACACCCCTTTCTCTTGTAGTGCATGCTAGCACTTCCCCCACCACCTAAGCGAGTCACCAAAATACTTTGATTATTAAACCAATAGGTGCATTTTTTATTTCTGTAGTTAATACTGAAGTCATGTATTGCAATACATGACTTCAATATTAGGTTTGCAATGTGTTTATAGGATTAAAGGAAGTTGAAACGTTTGCAACCTAGAGTATGTAGAATGTGCATTATTTTATACAAAGATTTATTTTTTTGAAACATAAGGCCTTCAAAGGCTGCAACTGGACTAACATGGCACAACAACCAAGGCAACTTGGCTTAATAAGACCAGAAATTACACACCTTGGGTATCCCCGTCAGGAACAAATGGAGGAATTATACACCTTGGGTATCCTTTCCTCATGCACCAACACGAAGAGCCTCCATACAAGCAATGTCAATATGGAAAGTTGAACCAGGAACCTTCGGGATTCCGTTGCAAGTTCCTATCACTTGGCCATCATTCGGAATAGTTTTAGGTCATTTTGAACCAAGAATTATTTTGAAAGGTTTGATTGACATGAATTATTTTTGGGAATTTGAACATTACACCTAAGAGACTTCCATAAATTTACAATTTTATTTGACAACAAGATCCAACAAAAAACAACTAAACAGGACAATTAATAATAAGAACAATGCTCAATTGCTTATTTGAACGCAATTAGGTGTAGATACTTGTGTTATGTGTTTCCTCGTTAACCCTTGAAGTCCCAAGGCCTCTTTTCCATCAAAAAACCACTCAAAACTGCCATTTTTTTATAGCAAAGAGCAAAAAAAAACTTAAAATGTTTTTTTGCATACTTAATTGTAGGATCTTGTATTAGACTAGTATAAAAATATGTGGAAGAAATTTCACAAACTTTGACTATGTAGATTGCAAGATATTTGCATTTAAAGTGAAAGAAATAAGTTTTTTTGTACATTGCTCAACTACATTTTTTGGCTTTGAACCTTCTTAACTTAAAATTGTTGTTCAATTGATTTTGAATTTTGAATTGTATATGATAAGTAATTGAGTTGAGAGTCTAGGAAAAAAATTTCAAAAAAAGCACACTCAGTTTTCATGCATTAAAAAATTGTTATGTAGAAGTACGTTCAAGATTGAAGGAAATTCTAATTTGTTAATAGCTCTAAGATGGAATTGAAATACACTCATCTCAATGGTGAGATTGTTATAGCAAGAGATCTTGACCTTGTGAAACTTTTTTTTTTGAGAAATTGTTAAATTGAGGGCATAAATGTATCCCACAAGTTATTTTTTCAAGAAGATGCATTATTTGCCCAAAAATCAAGATTGTCCATAACTTTCACATAACAAATCTAAATGAAATGAATCAAAACTCCCATGTACACAAAATATAATCTATACAAAATTATTTTAAAAAAAAATTTACTTTAAGTATTTTTGAAGTTTTTTTTCTGCCCGCCGAACTAAAAAAAGGTCTTTTTGTGCCATTACTTTTGATGCCAGACTCTGATTGAAATACAATTTATATTTTTGAAAAGCTAATATGTTTTCTATCTTCGCAACAAAATTCAGAAATCACGACAAATATTGAGACCACTGGAGCATGCCCGAAATCCACATTGGGACTTTAGGAGTTAATTAACCGTAAGTTAGTGGGCTATGGACTTTGAATCTGATTCCAGGAGTCGGCTTCCTCATGTGATTTGCAACGGAGACGAAGCTTGGATCTGGAGAGAAAGCCGAGCGCGGCTCTTGGGTTCTGATTGCGATGCGCGTTGGATCGCGCGGGCGATGTCGCACATTGCGAGAGCGAAGCATTTCCAATAAGGTTTTGAGAGAGATGCTGCTGAGTTCTTGAGGCTGCGGATCGAGGGAATGGTTAGGGTTCCTGCGAGGAGCAGAGCATTTTAAGGGAGAGTAGTGGTGAGAGTGGGAGAGGGAGAGAGATGGCGACGACGATAGGGATGGAGCGGAGGGGTTCGAATGCGTCTCAGTTACCGCAGATGGCGAGGCCTGTGGCGGTGTCGTCCGGGTACAAGTTTGCGACTGCTTGGGAGCAGAACGCTCCATTGACGGAGCAGCAGCAGGCGGCTGTTGCAGCGCTCGCTCATAGCGCCGCGGAGAGGCCAATGCCGGCTCACGTTGCCGCCTCGGTGCAGCAGCCGAGTCAGCGGCCGCCGGTGGTGCCCGTGTTGGATCACGAAACGAGGGCGAGCGAGCAGGTGGTGCTGAATAGCCAGCACCAGTTTTACAAGTGGTACACTGATCTGGAGTCGGCGATGAAGTCCGAGACGGAGGAGAAGTACCGGCAGTATGTGAACACGCTCACGGGGCATTTGTCGACATGCGACGAAATTGTGGAGCATCTGGACGGAACCCTAGCCCGGTTCGATGACTTGCAAGCGCAGCATCAGGCCGTGGCGACGAAGACGAAGATGCTGCACGATGCGTGCGAGCGGTTGGTGATGGAGAAGGAGCGGTTGATTGAGTTTGCGGATGCGCTGAGAACGAAGCTGAATTTCTTTGACGAGCTGGAGACTATTTCCACTCAGTTCCATGCGTCGACGATGAGTGCTGGAAGCAGTCACTTCCTTCCTTTATTGAAGCGCCTGGATGAATGCATTTCATATGTGACAAATACTCCTCAGTATGCCGACTCCAGCGTCTACCTTGTTAAATTCAAGCAACTGCAGTCGCGGGCCTTGGGAATGGTTCGGACGCACGTGCTCAATGTGTTGAGGAATGCGTCGTTACAAGTTCAGGCTGCCGTGAAAGAGAATTCTACCTTGGGCGGGGGTGGCAAAATTGCTATTACCGAGGGTGCCGAGACTTCAGTGCTGTATGTGAGATTTAAAGCGGCTGCGAGTGATCTCAAGACTCTGATGCAGGAGATTGAGAACAGGTCATCTCGGAAGGAGTATAGTCAGGTCCTTGCGGATCTGACTTCATTGTATTGCGAGCAACGCCTTGGTTTAGTTCAGGGTGTCGTCTCGTCCCGAATTGCCGACTACGCTAAACGAGAGGCCCTCCCAGCTTTGACAAGATCGGGCTGTGCATATCTGGGTCAGGTATGTTCGCTCCGATCCGAGACCTAAATTGATGCATCCTGGGAAATCACCGTAAGAACGTTTTACTCTACAGATTGGTGCAGGCAATTCGGAACAGCACAAGTAAGGGTGTCGTCATTCGTATTTGTAGACGCGATGAAACTCTAGCTTGTCACACGCTATGCTTTTGAATGCAAGCTGACATACTTACAGTTCCTTCCAAATCTTTTAGGGTTTTTGAACTTTCAGGTAAGGGGACTCCTGTTTTATATGTTTTGGTCGGAGTACGTACACTGTTTCCAATGTTCAGTTACAGCTTGTTAATGGTGGACCATCCTCTACTGCGTGCTTTGGGAGATTTTATTATCTGGTGGATGTAGAGAGTTAGTAGAATGCAGCGCTAATCTTTATCAGTCTTGTGTTGTTGTTACCTGCAGGTCTGTCAACTGGAGCATCAGCTGTTTGACCACTTCTTTCCAGTCTCGTCTTTGGATCCCTTAAACCTTGCTCCACTGCTGGATCCCTTGTGCACTACTCTTTATGACACCTTACGGGCTCGCTTCATACATGAAGCAGATCTAGATCTGCTTTGTGAGCTGGTTGATATACTAAAAGGGGAAGTATTGGATGAACAACTAGGGAGACGACGGGAGTCTGTCGCGGGGTTGCACCCTACAATTTTGAAAACTTTGGCCGATGTGCAAGAGAGGCTCATTTTCCGTGCACAAACCCACATGCGAGATGAAATTGCAAATTATTTGCCGTCTTCCGAGGATTTAGATTACCCAGCGAAGTTGGAGGAGGCAGCTACAGCTGCTGTTGGAAGCGAAGAGGAGAGTAGAGATTCTTACTCTACTTGGTACCCGCCCCTGGAGAAAACACTTTCTTGTCTTTCTAAGCTGTACCGGTGTTTAGAACCGACAATTTTTACGGGTCTCGCTCAAGATGCAATCAACATGTGCTCGACCTCCATTCAAAGATCGGGAAAATTGATAGAGAGACGAGCTTCCCAAATGGATGGACAACTTTTCCTCATCAAGCATCTTTTAGTACTTCGTGAGCAGATTGCTCCTTTTGACATCGACTTTTCAGTAACGCACAAGGAGCTTGATTTCACACACTTGCTGGAACATCTGCGTCGAGTCTTGCGAGGGCAGTCTTCACTTTGGAGCAGCCAATCCCTTGCTCGGACATTTTCACCCAGAGTTATGGACTACCAAATTGATGCGAAGAAAGATCTGGAAAAGAATCTAAAACTGACATGTGAGCAGTTCATCATGTTAGTCACAAAGATCACAATTGAGCCTTTACTTTCTTTTATGACCAAGGTCACAGCTGTTAAGGTGGCTACACGGAGTCGTCCCAGCGATGCTGAATTACCCAAAGCCTTGAAAGAGCAAGCTTTTGCCACCCCAGACAAGTTGGCAGAAATGGTGACTAATGTCCAAGAAGTTGTGAAGAAGCAAGTGCCGGAGATAGTGTCAAAAATGGGTTTGTATCTACAGACCTCCTCAACCAGGTCGATTCTTTTCAAGCCCATCAAGTCCAACATCTTGGAGGCACACGGACAAGTGTTATCTCTTTTGGATTCTGACTATACTCCAGCTGAAGCTGCTCAGGTCCCCATTATGAATCTTTCTGATTTGCAGTCATTTCTTGATGGCTTGTGTTGAGCTAATTTAGTCTAGCTAAATATATTATAGCCATCATATCGTCTGCCATGTAAAGATTCTTTTCTAGTCGTCTGTTCTTTTCGTAGTGTGGAAATTAGTCATTTTTGAATTCTTTAAGTATGAAGTATTTTTCGTCGGTGCTATTACTTCAGTTCCTGTCTACCTTTCTCTGAAAGAAATATTTGTATAGAACTCCCTGGGATGAATTGGTTGAGTTTTACATAACCAATTTTCTTTTAACGGTTTAACGCCCAAATCCTTTTTGGAATTGATGCATACCGGTATTTTGCTTTGTCCTTGAACAAATATTTTTCTTACCTTAGTTTCATCCAGAAAAATCGTTTTCTTTTTAAAATTCAAGCATTACTTGGATGAATGAGAAGTTATTTGGACCAGACATCACCCCAAGCACTCTGCTCATCATCCAGAATATGGACTTTGGGACTGAGGGCTCTTGGATATTTTATTAGTCTCTTTGATTATGATGTGTGCATGCTTTGATAGCTAGGGTAAAATTATAAGGAGATTCTTTGGCATGACTGCTGAAGCTGGCCTTCACAAGAAAGTCGCACATCAATTTCAGCAGTCACAATATCTAAAGACCGATGTCTGCCCAGTGCTTATCATTTGAGCTTCAGGTTCTTGCAATGCCATACTTGGAATCTCTGCTGCTCTACATTTACTCCGTAAGACAAGTTCTTCGTCTCACAATTTCCTTGCAATCTCCGTTTTAAGCCTAGACTGTTTCCCAAGTGTCAGGGATGAGGGGTGTAGGTTTGCATCAGTGTAAACATGATTCTTGCCACTTGTCTTTGAACATTTAACCTCATAGCCTTGTCTGTTGCATTCGTTTTACGCACTGCTCTTACGTCCAGAGGAGCAGTTTCTGTGACTCTCCACTCTAATCTGCATTGGATCCTTTCACTTTACACTAGAGAATGGATCAAGTGGAAAGTACCATGGATTCCTGCTGTACTCCGATACCTGAGTTTTGTTCCATTTGCCCCCTCGACGGTTTCGGCTATTTCTGTAGAAGAATCTCCTTGTTAGCTTTTTTTTAGTGAATTCATCGTTATTAGTTTTTACGACTTGCATCGTTGTACAACTGCATACACCTTTATCTAATCAGCGTCCCCCCACTTGGACAATTTAACAAATTATGCTACCTTTGATGACTCTGCTTGTTATGCAGGCATACAGATGTCTTGATATCTTTGTGAGACACTGCCTCCTCCAACCAGGGTCCTCTCATCTGTTTTTTGCTGCAAGACTCCACGTAACTGACACCAGCAATGTTTGGATCTTAATTGGGAGGTAATTAGCGCATATAGTGCAGACCACCTACACGTGTCCATCTGGACCTGGAAACTGCAGCAAACCAAAACATCAAGGCTCAATAGAGTTAATCGTAAGGTGTGTCAAATGAGCCCGAGTTTGAGTTTGAGAAAACCAGGAGCCAGACTTTGAGAAAAAAAACATTGGACAAAACTTCTTGAAGCACCATAATTGGGGTCAGATGGAGTTTGGTGTTGTGTTTCTTTTGTACTATTCTTAGTTAAGCCTTCCTCTGACACCCCTGGTACAAATTTGGGTTCATTTTACGATTAACACTAATAAGAAGAGAAACAATGGTCTACATACTAGTGTAAATGGAGGCAAAATTTTCAATTATAGACATATTAGGAGGTTTGACAATGGCATAGTTTGTTACTTGTCAATAGCAGTCATCAGATTGACTCTCAACGGTCACCATGAGAGTTCATCCTTGCACCTTGGAGATAGAAAACTTAGCATCTCACTAGACACTCACACAAGGTAGAAATGCTGAATATATCTACTATGAACTATATTAGAGAATCAAAGTGCAAAAATGATTATGCATCCAAATAAATGGTAGGAAAAAAATTACTGCTATTGGTCATATGTTCTTTATAGGATTGAAGGACATGTTTTTTGTGAATCATTGAAGATTTATAAAGTTTCATCGTATCCAATCGTAGCATATAGTCAATTCATTAGAAAGCATTTGAAAAAATTCTTTCATTAGTCTATTTTAATGTTTAAATGCCTTTAATGGACACCTCCATATCTATAGGGGTTGAATTAAATTGTTCAAGAAATTTCAAAGAAGATTCAAAAAAATATAATAGAAAAAAAAATTCATGCCTTCATCTTTTGAAAGAATGATACAAACATATTTTGAAAGTTACTAATCAACAAATTCCTTATCAATTGAATTTTAAAAAACTTTTGGTTTAGATCACTACAATCAAAGTATGCTATTGTTGAACTCTAAAAAATTTAGTCTCATATCATTTTATTTTTAACTCAAATTTATATATATAAACAATTATAATGAAATAACATATAAATAAAAATAAAAATATTCAAATTGATATTTGGAGAATTTAAATTTGAATCAAATTTATTTAAAAAAAAATAGATTCAATAAAAAAATCACTAAACAAGACTCCTTCTATACGAAAATAAGTGTTCACATTCAAAACTCATATTTTTTTACACCAAGTTCATTGATTATATAGTAAAATGTATAATTCAAAAATTCAAAAATTTTATAACATGACAATTAATTTAAAATATTGTATGTGTTCATTGCAATCTAAATCGAATTGCCCCCAAGAAAGTATTTATACAATCTACTCAAAACTATTGAAAAAAATATGAGTTTCAAACGAAGGCACTTATTTGGGGATAGAAAAAATATAAGTCATTGAACTATTAAAATCCTATTTTTATTTTTATTTTTCAAAGAGCTTAAAATTATTATTTTGTATATTCTATATCTTTTTAAAAAAAAAATTCAAATCTAAACCTAATCCAAACACCGTTTGGATAAAAATTACATTCACTCAAAAGGGGGACGGTTATGTTTCTGCACATTGCATGAGGATTTCAACACAGATCCATTGAAAACTGACCTTTTTGTGTTTGTAACCTACTAGAATTTTCAATTATTCAAAAAACAAATGTTATTGATCTACACTCTACCTATATTTCTAAAACCACACAAAAGAATAGCCTAAAATTCATCCCCCAAGGTGGATGGATCTAATCTAAATGAAAGCAACCAGCTCATAGCATAAGTCCTTTAATAAATTGCTCAAAAATAACAATAAACCAATACCCCTTCTATTTGTGGTTGATTGATTTTATATCTCTTCACTTCTCCAAATAATCCAAGGTCTCCAATTCCAAATTTGATTTTTCATGGTAAATAATAAATTCTTGCATTTTTCCATGGCCCCCCTCCCCCCCTTTACTATCCATTTTTAAGGTGGGCACCCAAATGCACCACTAACTCAAAACCAACATCATCACTTTGTGCACATCTCCAAAATCAACAAATACCTATGTGGGAAAAAATAATTTAGAACCTCTACCAACAAAACTTTGACCTTGTATAATTTTTGTATACTATATCCAAATGTCACATTTTTTTTGGTGTGTTGGAACCTCTTTTTGCTTGCCAAAAAGAAAATACAAAATGTGACCAATCTAATCATAGCAAAAAAATGGTGGTTCAAGGTGCCCACTTTGCATGCACCAAAATTTGGGATATTTCTTGAATTTTCCCATACTAAACCCGATTTTCAAGGAATGAACCCATCAATTTTCCTCTACTTTTTAAAATTCTAAATAGAAATTTTATAGATTTTTTCACCAATTTTTTTTTTTAAATTATCAAATTGCAACCGAGTTTTTTCCCAATTCCTCCGGTTAACAATGAACTACCCCCCGGTTCTCCCTGAACATCGACATGCACCCATGATTCAAGGCCATCTTGAATTCTGGACCCATCGGAAGACCGGTAAAAAAAACCCTAATGAAAAGCCTCTGTAAAATCACCGCTGCTTAAGTTAAGCCTGTACCGGTAAACCCCAAAGCAGTGATTAAAAATCTCGCCTGTCCGTCCGTCCCCACTCCCCGGCCAATGGCGGGGACGCTTTTTTCTTCTTTCCTTTTTCCTTTCCCACTCGTATAAAAGCTTCTTGCATTAATGACAGCCCTCTTTAAATGCCACAAACAGCATCATTAAAAGCAATCAGGTGAAGACGCTCTTAATGAAGGCAATGGGATGGAGGCATTAATTGAATAAGTCATAATGATGGCAAGCAGGTGGAACACTTAATTTATGCTGAATCAGTCTTCGAGGAGTTAAGTTAATGGGGAATTAGTAGTCTTTGACCTGGCTTTATGAGGGGTTAAAGTTTTAAACTCATAATTCTTTTTTTTTTCTCCTTTTTTTTTTCTTTTCTTTTGAAACAAATGAAACGGAATGTCATTGCAAGGTCAAAAAAAATTGAACTCCTAATTCTAGACCCATAACATTGTTTACCAGTGAGTCAGGGGTTCCTATTTTTTTTTGAAACAAATGAAACGGATTTCATTGCAAAAGTTGAAAACTTTCATATAGAATTCTTCTGGCATTCAATTTGTCAAAAGAAACAAGTTTGTAGTTATATATTTTTATAAGTTTTTAAATTTCACTAAACTATTGGACAACTAAAAAATGTATCTTTTTTAATTGAAAGAATTTTTTTTTTGAAGAATAGATCCAGTCCTATAAGGAAAGATTTTACTCATTCAAATATGATTAGTGGTGTAAAAATTATGAGGAATTTTGTTTTGCAAGAAATCATAGAATCTCCTAGAAAAACTTCATATAAGGTTCATTTTCTACCTCAATTTTCACAATATATGAGGACTAAAAAGTGCATAGGATTGACATAGTTTGTTACAACATTCCCTCCTTTTGGATTGGCATGTTCTAAGTCTATTTAAGATTTATTAGCAATATATTTTACTCTATTTTATTGTACATTTGGACACAAAATGATTCTTTAAAGAATGAGGATGGAGTTTGTTATCATTGAAAACTTTTTCTATATATTTTCATTTCGATTTTGTAATATAATATTAAATTCCTCAAGTTGCAAAAGATACAATTATATTCTCCAAAAGTTTTGAAATTAAACCTTTTCCATTAATAAATATCCAAAGAAATGTGGTGCTCAACTTTGAACATATGTTTTTAGAGATGCTCATGAAGTAGGTTCTAAAGATTGGTGTAGAAGTAGATTTGTAAGTTTGGTACAAGATTCTACGGTTAGAATTTGCAAAAGGGATTCCATGCACTCCACTTTATTTTTTAAATGAATTGTTTTGTGCCAAATTTTCCATAAATACCCAAAATGCCTAAAAGCATTTCCTTTGGGGCGCATAATACTTGTCCAATAAGGAGTTTGCTAGAGCTTGGTGTCTTCTTTGATCCCACAATTAGAGACTTTAAGGTTTTCAACCCAAGCCTATCCAAATATTTGTTGACACAATTGAAGTTGTAGGGCCCTATACATTTGACCTTGCCATGCATCTAACGAGAAAAACTCCAAGTTTGGAGCCTCGATTGCTCTATGGGAAGTTCTTATTGTTGCTTCCAGCTTGTTCCACTACATCACCCTACATCTCCAATTAACCCCTAAAGCCCCGAGGCCTTTTCTCCATCAAAACACACTCAAAACTGCCACTTCTATTGCAAAGAGCAAAAAACTATAAAAATTGTTTTTTTGTGCATATCTAACCGTAGGATCTTATACTAGACTAGTATGAGAATGTGTGCAAGAAATTTCAGAAACTTTGACCAAATAGATTGCAAGATATTTGCATTCAAAGTGAAGAAAACAAGTTTTTTTGCACCTTGCTTGACTAGATTTTTGGGCTTTGAACCTATTTAACTTAAATTTTTTGTATTGTTGATATTGATTTTCTAAGCTAATATGTTGAATACTTCAGTTGAGAATCTAGGAAAAAAAATTCAAGAAAAAAACACTAAATTTTTACCCATTAAAAAATTGTTAAGTAGAAGTAGGTTCAAGATTGAAGGAATAACTAAATCGTTAATAGCTCTAAGACAAAATTGAAATACCATAATCCCAATGGTGAGATTGTTCTAGCAAGCAAATTCAACCTTGTCTAAATTGTTTTTTCTGAAAATTGTAAAAATTGCATTCGAAAATGAATCCTAAAAGTTATTTTTTCAAGAAGATGCTTAGATTGCCCGAAAAACTAAGATTGTCCATAACTTTTTCATTATTAGTCCAAATAGAATGAATCAAAGCTTCAAATGTAGACAAAAAGACATAGATTTTGAAAAAAATATTTAAGAAATTTATTTTGACTTTCTGTGAATTTTTTGTGCTGCTTGCCACATTCTATTTTTGGCATAACTTTTTCTCTTGGGCACCAATTGAAATAAAAATTATATATCTACAAAGCTCTCGCAAAACCGCACAACCTCAAAAAATCCCAAAAAAATTCTCTACAAATTGAGGTCACAGGATCCTACCCGGACCCAAATTGTCCCCCGAGGGGACAAATGGGGCTTTAGGGGTTAACCTACATTGAAATATAGGTTTTGCATTGAAATTTGGAATCTTCTAGTGGACATCCATTAGAGGTGATTTGGGGCAAGAAGAGGCATGTTCCCCTTGTTGTTCCCAATGCAGTGCAAGAACGCCGCGTTGTTAGAAATTTTAGTTTTAAAAAAAAATTAATGGAAAAAAAAATTGAATTTTTTTGAATTTAATTAATTAAAAAAAAATTGCTTGCCGTGGCCGAACTTTGGCCACGTCAGATTGTTGCAGTCAGCTGCTACCTTGTGTCCCTATAGTCCAGGAACACAAGGGAACTCGTAGCCCTTTACAAGGACTAAATCCCTTCTAATGTTGTTAAGGACTAGTTTCCATTGTCAAGTCGGACAACCAACAACTATAAGGGGAGGGGGGGGGGGGACTGGAAGCTAGATCGATACTCCAAATAGAACCAAGAACCTTCCTTTGGTTTCTAGTGGACTCAGTCTTTAGTCCTTGGCTCCCTAGAAATCAACACTGTATTCTACAATTTTTTGAAATCACAATAGAAATTACCACACTTGGACATACTTTTGGACATTCAAAATTACATAGTAAGCTCACTCTCCTCAAAATCAAACCTCCACCCATCAAAAGCACAAGAGTAGGAAATTGTAGCTCCAAACCCTACCTTATTCCTATTATTGAACCCCTCCAATTGATACTCTGAACCCTCCAGGTTTGCATTTCAAAAAATTCTAAGTTGGAGGCCTCGTTGGAGGCTAGAGGGGATGTATGACAAATAAGAGCAATGGAGACCAATACCCGTCTCCAATTCATAGCTCTAGTAACATCAATGGAAGTGTGCTCTAAGGGCTTGTTGCCATTGAAGGGCTGGAGGGGTCTGGGTTTGAATCTCCAGCCTCCAGATCTGAAAAAGTTGAAAGTAGAATTGAGCCTTCCGGACTTTCCATTGGAGCTTACTTTCAAAACTAATTGTGAAGCTACGATTTCAAAAAAAATTGAGCTCTCTAGACGTTGTCAACCTCGATGGGCCTCTAGTTCCAGTTTCCAATGGCAATGGGCCCTAAGAGGCAGGGCCTCAACTAGAGTAGTGATATGCCAAGTTCTCCCCACCAGGACAACTCTATGGTCTGTTGGTGGAGACCATCGTTCAGGAAACTTTTTGAGTTTTATCAGCTAATTTCCTTCAATTCTCACATTGAACCAATTTTTGAAGAACTGAGCCTAGTTATTTCCTCTATTTATTATTATTATTTTTTATTGTAAATAAAAATTTTATAGTTTTTTTCACCGTTTTTTTGCCGATGTTTTCAAATTTCAAACGTTTTTTTTCCCAAATTCCTCCGGTTAACTTTGCACTAGCTGCCGGGGTTTTCCGATCATTGGTGGAGATGCTCTCATAGCTCTGAATCCTCAAAAGGCAGGTTCTTCCTGTTGCAGCGGCACTCAGCCGTGTCTGCAGTTGGGTCAAGCCCACCATTGCCGAAAATGGCAAATCCCCGCCGTGGTGGGAGTGCGTGACAGGAAATGGCCGATCATGGCGACATGATGAAGGGGATGCAAGCCAGGGCCCCAGATGCTACGGAGGACTCCTCGGCTACTGTTGCAAGACCTAGAAAGACTGTTGGGCTTCAGGCAAACGAAACGAAACGAAACTGGCCAAATATTTTGACCAATTTTTATAAAATGTAAAAAACGGAGAGGGGGTTGGCCACAAACATTTTCCACAAAATATAAACTTTGCCAAATTTTGAATGAGCCAGGGCTCCTAAATTTTGACAAGAACATGGATGAATATGGATGACGGATTGTATGGCATGGACAATTTCGTTAAAATGGCGGTACTCCGTATGCCATTTTCATACCGCCCAATATGAACCATGAAAGTGCCATCTAGGAGAGGTAATGATTTCAGATATCTAGGACAAACATAGATTTCAGATAGTAAAGGTGTCATTTAAGACTAGTTTAGATTTTAGACATCTAGGAATGGTATATATTTCAAGCATCTAAGACAACTATACATTTCAGACCGCCCGGTTTGAACCGTAAAAACTGCCCCAAGTTGCGATGGAATAGTGCCATTTTAACGAAATTGCCCGTATGCACAAGAAATCGACGATTCTTCTCATCCGTAAAATTCCAGGGTACGAAAAAATACACCAAAGCATACCACTAGCTCCACAAGACTAGGTTGATCAATGTAGAGTTGATCAATGTAGATTCGGCTCCCACTATGAGTCTCCAATGTGTGTGTGGGGGTCATGGATCCCCTAACTACTGGCCCCAGCCAGTCGTTCTGCATCTCCCAAAGCAGGCTGACGGAGCTGAAATTTGGGTGCGTCAGTCCGACTGAACACCAAGCAAAGTAAAGTGAAGCTAGATCTCCTCCTCCAGTCCTCCTTCCATTCCGTCAGCTCCTTTGGGAACGTGTGGAAATGGCTGAACTTCGATTCGGAGCGAGCATCTGGGCCCCTCGCATCCCCTCGATCATGTCTCCAAAGTGCTCGGGGCTGCCCTCCCACAGTAACTTACGTACGCCCCACCATGATCGGCCACTTCCTGTCACGCACTCCGGCCCACCCACCGGGGGTTTGCCATTTTCGGCAATGGTGGGCTTGACCAACGGCAGATGGCAGACAGACAGGGCTGATGGAGTGAGTGCCGCTCCAACAGGAGAGCCGAACCTGCGTGGTGGGAGTGCAGTGCAGTCACCAGTGCAGTGGGGGTTGCTGCATTCAGTTCAGGAAATTGATGCAGTATCAGTGGAATCTGACTTAGGTTTTCACGGGAGGAGACCTGGATGAAAGCCAAGCATCTACAGTGATGGATACTAACTGACTGTATCAGTCACGGCAATCCAGAAGCTGTGGAAGCCAGGGCATCTACAGTATGGATGCTAACTTAACTAATTACCTGCGTGGAGGGAGTGCAGTGCAGTGGGGGTTGCTGCATTCAGTTCAGGAAATTGATGCAGTGTCAATGGAATCTGACTTAGGTTTTCACGGGAGGAGACCTGGATGAAAGCCAAGCATCTACAGTGATGGATACTAACTTACTGTATCAGTCACGGCAATCCAGAAGCTGTGGAAGCCAGGCATCTACAGTATGGATGCTAACTTAATGAATTACTGTGTCGATCCACAACGCTGTGAAAGCTGAGCATCGATGGGATATCCACAAGCGCTGCAGCAGCTACTGTATTGGGCATTTCGATGGTTTCCCGAGAGGGGCTGAGGAACGTGCACCGATGTGCTCAACTTGTACAAGGAAGCAATTGGTAGTGTAGAATAAGTACAGGGCAATGCACGACGCTAAGGGCCATTGCCCAACGTAAACTGCCGCAGGAAATCGACAAAATTGGATGAAGGTTCAGGATAAAAATTTAATGTTGAATGTAAAATCCATAATGTCCGATTATGGGGGACAACACCACATAATCAGGCATTACGGTGCAGAATCCACCCGGGAAATACACTGGACATTTCTCGCGAGTGGATTATGTTAGAACAATATTCAACGGAAGTGGAAGCAGTGAGATGGAAAATTTCATTAAACTGGAGATATTCCATATAAGCCATTTTTAGACCATGCGGTCTAAACCGCATGAGTGCCATCTAGGATTGGTATAGATTTCAAACATCTATGATTGATATAGATTTCAAAGATGTAGGATTGATAAATATTTCAGACTACGAGGTCTAAACTATAAAACTGTTAAAGTTGTGGAATGTATTAGATGAGATTTGGAGGTCTAGCAAGGCCATTTCAGCCCCGTTCCCGACGTTGTTCCCCCGACAATTAAAGAACGCCATTATTAGAAAAAAAATTGAAAAAAATAATAAAAGATAAAAAATCTTGAAATGATAAAAAAAAATGACTTTTAAAAAAATAATAATAATAATATGACTTGGCAGTTTCTATGCCTCATCAGGCAGATACAACAATGCAATTTCGGGGGGTGGGAACCCTGGGGAACTCGCAGTCTTCTACAGGGGCTAAAAATCATCTAATGACTGTTATGTTAACAAGATTCTCCAATAAGGTAGTCTACTTTAGTGATCATGACATATGGATTCATTTTGTTTTCTTCAATGTACTAGCAATGTACATTATACAAGATGCTTGCTTTTAGTGACTACTATGTTGCAACTTCAAAAAATTTGTAACTAATTCTATAAGGGGCCAACAAAAAAATATGACACAATTTGGGTTAGATGCCAATTCCATTATTCTTATTACATAAACTCGTTGAAATTTGTTGGAGTATAGCTTCCCCCCAAAAGGAATCCGCTCTTAAAGGCTCATTGCTCATTGTCATTGTAAGAGCAGACTACGTTAATTGCATGTTTTTCATTCAAATATTTGTAATGTTCACAATCTTAAAGAATAATGAAGTACGAGAGATCACGCTTCTAGAGTGCAAGGGTTGTTGACACCAAGAATTTTAGGTTATGATTCATCTCCAAAAGATTGTAATGTTTATCTAAAAGTTTAACTCCTAATAGATTGTGTGTCATTTGAGGCCCAACATTGCTTCAAAATACTCATTATCAAATCAAGGCTAAAATCTTCATCTCTATTTATTCTTTGACAAATTTGAGTATAAGATCTTTTGTTAAAAAATCTCTATAGGTTTTTGAAATTTGTCATTGTTATTATTTTTTCAATAAAATTCATAGATAATTTAGTAATCATAACAAAAACAATTCAATTGCTAGAGCTTGAGGTCACTTTTGGTGAAAAATAATTGAATTTTTGAAATCAAGTGGTTTTAGACATTAATAAGGCACTTTGAAAAATTAAACATAAATAAAGTTAAAATGTTGGAAAAGATACATATAGAACTTGATTTCATGACCTATCCACTGAATAACAACTACCCAAACCATAGCTACTACTTTCGAGAACAGTGTTCAACTCCCAAGATTATTTGAAATGTTGCCAGAAGTTAAGAAAAATAATACTATTTTTCAGATAATTTAATAATTAAAAAATAAATTGCCAAACCAATCCTTCCAATTCTTAATAATAATTTGGCAAAAATGTCCTTGATGTTAAGCTTCATCTTTTGAAGTAAATGTGGATTTATTTCAATCATTTGGTATCACTTAACATTATTAACCATCCTAAACCATTTTCCTTTGGAGATTGGGATAATCTTTCCCTCAAACCTTGGGAGTGAATATAATATCATTGGTTGATTGCAAAGTTGTAATGCTAGTGTCATTGGTAAATTAACCGTTGAAAGACGTCGAAGACCCAAAGTCTTTGTGGGAACAAAAAATGCACCTATTGGTTCACTAATCAAAGCCAACATTTTGGTGATTATCTTGGTCACTGGAGACCTTGTCCTTCAAGGCACTACAAGAGAAAGGGGTGTTTTAAGTAGTGACCTAGACATCACGTCTTTTAAGTAATGTCTTTTAAGTAAGGTTTTAAGTAAAATTTTACTAAAAAGACTGTCTTTTTAGTAAAATTTTATTTAAAACCTTACTTAAAAGACATTACTTAAAAGACGTGATGTCTAGGACACTACTTAAAACACCCCTTTCTCTTGTAGTGAGGGTTAATAAGCCTTCTAATGACAAAATTCAACAATTCTAAGGTAGACCAAATCATTTTCGTTCACTACTTCATTTCATCATTGTACTTTTGACCCCAATTCCGTCCAAAAAATCATCCAAATTTGTTTATTTTTTGACAAAATGATTGACTTATTTGTCAACAAGGAGCAATATGTCAATTCTTAAACCCCTAAAGTTTTTTTACTATAATTTCACCAAAAAATGCTCCAAAATTGCCATTTCTAGTACAAGTACCACATTTCAGAATTTTTAGAATTTTTAGACACATGTAACTATAGGATCTTGTAGTATGCTGGTTTGAGAAAATGTGGAAAAAATTTCAGAAATTTCCATTGTATAGATTGCAAGATATTAGTGTTTGAATTGGAAAAAAAAATGGCCTTTCAAAAATCTAGGCAGTTGTACTTTACAAGGTCACATTTGAATGAAAAAATGTCTTTGTTGTTGTTGCTTCTTTGGATTCATTCTTCAAGGCAAGTTGGCTACATGCTTGAAAAAATTCAGATAATTTGGAATTGTACAATATATAAAAATAAAAAAATAGTAAGTAGTCAGAAGTAGAGAATGATGAAGTAGAATAAATTGATAAGACTTTAGTTATGAACTTGAAAAATGCCAATCTTGATGGTTGTAATATTGTAATAATCCTTAAGCGATCCGACGTTTAATTTATGGACAATGAATAGATTCATATTCTTGTTCCCTTCTTGTTGCTACTTGGATGAAAGTCATCCTAATTTGTGAAGATATTTTATTAAACTTTTGTCCTATTTATTGATTGGATTTGTTGTTATCAAAATACATATTTTTTTTAATTTATAAATGTGGAAGTATGTCAAGTCGTTGACTAAGCCAAAATTGCATTGACTTTAGTTTAAAACGAGGTTTGCAAAAATGAGGTCATAGATGTAAAGAACACATAAATTTCAAAAAATCAACATGCCAAGGGAACCTCCTTTAAAATCCGTTCCAACAAGTTTTACTCCAAGAATGATAATATTTTGCTTCTAATCAAATTTAGAAGGAATTAAAAAAATTCCTTTCAAAGTTAATAAAAAAATATTTGTGATTGCATTGGTGAATCTAACCGTACGGATGGAATCTAGAATTTAAAATCTATAACTTTCATTTGTTTATATATCAATTCCAAAATATTTTTCCATATAGTTATTTAAAATGATTTTTTCCAAATCGTCAATTTTAGAGAAGATTCTAGATGTTTAGGCGATAAAAAATTTACATCCTATGGTTTTATTTTATTTTTCAAAACATTTAAAATTGAGTTAACTAAAAGATTTCAAAGTTTATTTTAGAGTAGAGATTCCATAACTACCCCCAAACTAAAACTCCTCATAAATTTAATCTCACTAATCAAAATGGAATGATTAAAAGCTTTCCATGTATATCTAGAGAACCAATTTTTATTTTTATGTTTATAAAAGTGATTATTTAAGGAAAAAAATTGAGTTGCTAAGGTTGCCTGTAGTTCAAAGAAAATTACATATTATACAATAATTTTTTAACCATATAGTCAAAAGTTATCAAAATTGTTGGGCCTTAAGCTATTCCTTGGGTACATATTGTGTGGAAATTTCAAAGAAAGATAAATAAAAATCTCATTCATAGTGAACTGCCCAAAGTCACTATGTTGCCAAAAAAACATAAATTGGTCATTTACGGGTTAATGGTGAACACTTGAGTACCATTGGATACATAAAAGAGCAATTATAAGTTGTTTACATGATATTCATGACTTCACTCTATGAATGGTTTTGTAATTTTAGGGCAAACCACTTCAAAAATTTACATAAATTACAATTTTAATCGGGAAATGATAATTCCACTTGGGTTCAATTCGTGCAACAAGTACACATCTACAAAACTATATTCTCCCCTCTTGCAGTTGACCCTAAGATATTCAAAATTGCTAATTTGCATGCTAATAGGCTTGTCTACCTTAATTCCATGTCATTCCGAAGTTTTACTTTTTCTCTTGGCAATGAAATTTCGTTTCATTTGTTTCAGAAATTCAGAAATTAATAAAAAGAAATTCTAGTTTTGATGGACCGGTTAAGCCGGTTGCATTGAAGAATTAATGGAGCGATGTAAGGTCCCGGTATGTAAGGGAGGAGATCAGATTAATTAGGTGAATTCTGGGTCTGCCATTAATGAGCACTGGGGTCCACGCCACGCCCCCATTTCCCTGGGGTGAGAATCTGTCGGGACCACCTGGGCCCGGTCGTTATGCAATATGGAAGTAATGACAAAACGGCCCTTCCCCATTAAGCTTAGCCCATCCATCATTTGGCGCTAATTTGGAGGGAGGGGAGTTCTTTTGGGGGGATCCGGCATAAATAAATTGTCCTCATGTTTGGGAAAAGGAAAGGACAGTAGTTCCCAATGGCGGAATGGCCCTTGGTAACCACAAAAATTAAAAATTAAAAAATTAAAATCTATTATTACCTCGCTAAATATCACAAACCGACTCTCTATGCTTTTCAGACAACTACTGCTAATTTCTAGGTGCCAAAAAAGCCAACCTCCAAAAGTTTGGGTTGGCATGGACATATTTTTTCACAAACTTTTGGGGGTTTAATTCAAGCTCTTAAATTTGAAATTTGAAATATTCAATTATTCAAATAAGCATATATATATATATATATATATATATATATATATATATATATATATATATATATATATATATATATATATATATATATATACTTTACGAGGCTTTGTTGCGGTAGCCTTTGTTTTTCAAGTAAGGTAGCTAGCCACTCAAATTTGCAACGTGTGCAAAAAAAATTAGTGCAATCCTACTAGGGCAATATGTTGCAAAAATATTTAATCTATTTCACCACTTGAATTGTAATGTTATAATATTTGAAGTTTAGAAAAAATAAATTGACAAAGGCAACAAACTTTGATCCTTCTTGGATAAATCTTTTTTCTCTACACAAAAATGAGGATTTTCAACGTTCATTAGTATATTTTGGTAGGTATTGTGCACTCACGCAAAGGTGCAAAAGCAAACAAGGAGTTAATCTAAATCTAAATCACCCCTACAATACAAGGAGGTCAAGTAGTCCGGTCAATATGTTAGCCATTTTTTGATGATTTCTTGGGCATTGTGGATTTTCTTAAACCCTAAAAGGACTAACATGTTTAAAAGGCCAAAACTACTTCAAAATACTTGTCCCCAAAGCAAAGGTGAAATTTTCATCAATATTTATATTTTAATAAATCCAACCATAGGATCCCTTGGTTAACTTGTTTAACTTGTCTCGAAATTTTAGAAGGTAATAGTAAATGAGAGAAAAATCTAATTTGCTAATAACTTCTATAAGAATTTGAGATTGTTAATCCCAATAGTGAGAATGTTCTGGTAAACAATTAGTATCCTTTATTTTTATTTTTATTTTTTTAAAATTCAGAGCAAAAGACGACTTTATATGTTTTTCTAACTTTCACTGCTAGTAAATTATAATTCTTCATAAGTTTTATTTCATTATTTAGAATTGAATGGTTCAATGTTTTTGAGTTGGTATCAATCTATAAAATCTATAAAAAAATAAAAAATATTCTTTTAGAATATATTTTTGTTGCCCGGTTTGATACTAAATTTTATTTTTTTAACTTTAAACTTTTGCATTATTTATTAAAATGACATGAAACAAAGCTTCACACATAGATTATTATGAGTAGCATCCATCCTAAAAAATCCATGCAAACTTTTCAAATTATAAAGTCAATAGAGGTTGCCCAAGTTCTCAAAAAGTCCAAAGTAGTCTCTTGGTTCTTTTGGGGTTAAAAACCAAATCGGTAAAAACATAGATCCAAGCTTTTAGAATATGTGGAAAAAGGGGTTTTAACCCCTAAAGGACCAAAGTCCCCTCGGGGGACACTTGGGATTTTGGGCAAGGTCGTTCAAAGTGGTTTTTTGACCTGATTTTTTGAAACTTTTTGTGTGCGTATAGCTTCTCACAAGCTTCGCGTACATATAATTTTCATCATAATCCGACATGTGCTGTAGAAGTTATGATGTTGTTTACCTCCAAAGCAGTTCGTAGGGCAGCTGTGGCAAAGGAATCGCTGTTTGACATCTTGGGTCCCTTTCTACAAGGGCTGCCCACTCTGTAATCTATTTTGGTGACTGCTGCGAACTTTGGAAGGTCATAGAAATTAGAGATTTTCACTTTTTTGAGAAATTTTTGTTCCTACAAGTGAAGTCTGAGTATATCTATGTATCGACCGTTAGGATTTTCTATATCTCTAAGTATGTGGTGGGAAATTTGATTCGAAAATTCAGTAGTGTATTGCCAATTCTTGGGACATTGTGGCATTACAAGAATTTTTGGCATGTGCTCGGGATGTTGGATTATATGAAAATTGGCATGCATATGCCTAACTTCATTAAATATAAGAAAAAAATTTAAACCTATGGTGTGTAGTGCAAAAAATTTGAGCACAAGGTGGTCGAAGTCATCTGAAATTCTGGGGCACAGTGAAAAAAAAAAAAACTTTTCACTTTGAATGCAAATATCTCTCAATCCGTACGATCAAATTTGATGAAATTTTTACAGAATCCTCTCAAAGAAGTTAAATTTAAGATCCTACGGTTACATTTTCAAAAAAACTATTTTTGAAACTTCGTGAATGAATGCAGCAGAAACGGCAGTTTTCAGTGGTTTCGGAGCCAGAAAATGGCTTGGTCCTTTAGGGGTTAATTTGAATGTCACAAATTGCAAGATTGTAGCATTTAAAGTTTGAAGAAAATATTATTTTTCAAAATTGTCCAACATAGTTTGATTCCCTTGGAGTGTGATTTTTGAATTAAAATGAGTTACAATATCATATTAGTTACATACTAGCGGTTGGCGCTTGCTATGCTACGCATTCATCATTAGAATTTTTATGTATTAGATAAAATGCAGAACAAAAATTTCAATAAATCTTCAAATAAAAATTACTAAAATCTTTGTATAATTTTGTTTATAAGTAAGCCTATATTGAAATGTACAATAGAAAATTATTGAATGAAGAATGAAATATATGCAATGGTGAATATTGTAAAAGATACACATTCATTGTAATGCATTCAAAAGTTGACTCAATTGTTACAAACAATGGCAACCCAAAAAATTGGTGAATTGAAAAGAAAAACTTGTAAATTTCAAAAACTTCATGAACAACTTAATTGTTGTGAAATCCAAAATTGCTTCAGTTGAATAAATTTCATAAATCATTTGGTAGTAGCAATAGAATTTTGAAATCATAAAAGCTGTAAAAGTGATATTATAGAGGTGATTGCAAACTACTATTCTATTTCTGTAATATAACATCGTGTGAAAATATTATTTTTATGTATGCATGATTGAAAATATTTTTATAAAACATTAAGATTAATTATTTCAAAGACTTATTGAAATCATTATTATACATTATATTCAAATATATCTAAATTTTACTAATATGTGATACAATGAATGCGTAGCATAGCAAGCATGAGCCCCTATTATTAATGGTAGCATTTGTGATATTACAGAGGGAGTTATGATTTTAGTAGTATGATATGCAAATTTTTTAAGTAGATGAGGAGTTTATCAAAAGCTTCAAAGCCGTAACTACACATTTCTTTGACTCTTAAAAGACATGCCCTCCTATGACTAGGGTAGTCACCAAAATTGCTAGGCACATTCTTTGTTTTTACAATAAATAATGAAGACATCCATTGACCACTTTTTGTCTTGAGCATCCTTCAAGGGTTAAAGTATCATTGGATCATCATTGATGGAGATGGAGTTAATTTTAAAACAATTGTTCCATTGACAACCAATTCACATTACAGATGTGCATTACTTCATTTGTTCATTGTAAATATTACCCCCTAAAGCCCTGAGAGTGTTTTCTGCCAAAAAACACTCGAAACTACCACTTCTGTTGTAAGGTGGGAGGTCCATAAACCGCTCATCTAAGAGCTGAAGCTGACTTTTGGGGAGGTAGAACTTCTTATAATATTTTTCAGTAAATTTTCCTTGAAAGGCAAGAGAAATTGGCATCTAACCTAAGTTGTTTCATATTTTTTGAAGCTTTGTGGAATTAGTTATGAATTTCTGAAGTTGCAGAAAAGTGCATTTTTGTGGGCTCTAAAACCGACCACCTCCTCAAATGCACACCACTTGTACATTGGAAAGTGCAAAATGTACCTCTAGAGCTTGATTGGTTTTAGAACCCACTCCATTTTAGGACCTCCTACCTTATTCACTTATAGAAACTATTTTTTTTTTTTTTTTTTTTGGAAATTTAACCGTAGGATCTTGTACTTAACTTGTCTGAGATCCTGTAGTAAGAATTTCATCAAATTTGACCGTACGGATTGGAAGATATTAGCATTCAAAGTTGAACAAAAAGTTTTCTTTCAAGAAGATGCTTAAATTGCCTAAAAAAATAAGATTGTCCATAACTTTTTCATCCCTAGTCCAAATAGAATGAATCAATACTTCACGTATAGGTAAAAACATAATCTTTTAGGAAAAAAATTCAAAAAAATTATTTTGACTTTTTGTAGTTTTTTGGGGCTGCCCGCCAATCTCCATTTCTTGCTCATTGTGCCATAACTTTTTCATCCGACATCCGATTGAAACAAAATTATTATATCCACAAAGCTTTTGCAAAGCGACACAACTTCAAAAAAATTCACTTTAAATTGAGACAATAGGAACCTACCTGGATCCAAATTGTCCCACGAGAGGACAAGCGGGACTTTAGGGGTTAAAAAACAAGCATAAGAATCTATACACATTTGATGGATAAAAAAAACGAGTTTTTATGTGCTTGCAACATATTCATTTTCAATAACTCCTAAATATCTGTATGTTGAGAATTAGCAATAATCAATGCTCTCTAAAAAAAAGGCTATTAACAAATTTCATTCATATTTTAGAATTTGTAACTATAGGATCTCTTTCTTGACTAGTATTGGAGTCGCATATAAAAATTGAAGGTCTAAAGACAATATATGTGTGACAATGTAGCTTTGTCAAGCTCTTGAGGCCCATAACTCAAAATTCCTTAGCAAGGAAGATTTAGGAATTCATATTTGAATAAAGCCTTGAGTTAGGAAGAAGGTTGCAAATTTTCAAAGCAAAGTGATGTCGCCCTCCTCCTACCCAAATAAGGGCCTAAATCCTAATAAAATGCATTATTTTTTTCAATCATTGAATCTTCATAAAAATGAGATTCTCCATAAATTTGTTTGTTTTTCTAGTCTCACCAAAGCAATGAAGAAGAAAAAAACAAACTAATACTTCATTTTAGATGCTCAATTTATCAAAAACCATTTTGGCTTGCAAAGAGCTTTAGGATTATTTATTTAGATTATTTATTTATTCAACATTTGAACACTAAGTAGATCAATGGTTAAGTTTGTGTCCTTAAGCAGTTAAGTGTTTAAATGCTCAATGTTCAACATATTATTAAGTTTAATCCCTAAAAGACTATTGTCCCTTCAGGGAACAAATTGGATTTGGGGCAAGTACTTATGGACTCAATTTTTATCATGATTTTTTGAAATTTTTTTGAAGATAAAAAAATTGATTATTTTCATGGGAATATTATTATTTTTTCAATTGGGACCTAGGAACAAAAGTTATGCCTAGATAAGCTCAAAATAGGGGAGACCGGGCAACAATTTATTTTTTTTAACTTGGAAAAAAAGAATTTTTTTTCCTTCTCATAGATTGTATTTTTGTATAGATGGAAAGCTTTAATTCAATTCATTTGACTAAATGATGTGATAGTTATGGACAATCTTGTCTTGGGGGCAATCTAAGCATCTTTGTGAAAAAATAACATGTAGGATTCATTTTTGAATGCAATTTTTGCAATTTTAAGAAGAAAAAAGTTCCACATGATTTAGTTTTCTTACTAGAATAATCTCACCACTTGAATTAGTGCATTTTCATTCCATCTTAGAGATATTAATAATTTAGATTTTCCTTTTATCTTGTACCTACTTGTACTTAACAATCTTTTAAGAATGAAAATTAATTTTTAAATTTTTTTTCTCTCCTGTACTCTCAATTAAATTCTCCACTATAAAGATTTAAACCTCAAAACTTTATAGTGCAAAAAAATTAAGTTAAGAAGGTTCAAAGTCAAATAATCTAATCCTGCAGTGTGAGAAAAAAACTTGTTTTTTAAACTTTAACCCCTAATGGACCAAGGTCATATTTTTTGGATGCCCCCCCCCCCTCAAAACTGCCCCTATAGCTGCTTTCATCAAAATTTTCAATAAAATGTATTTTTTGAAAATCTAATGGTAGGATCTTGTAGTAAAATTGTAAAAGAAGAAGTGGTAAATTTTTTTTGACATTTGACTAAAGGGACTGAAAGATATAAGCGTTTGAATGGAATTGAAAAATTAAAAAAAATTAAAAATTACTATACTTGACAATTTTGGATGCTTTTAACCATTGATTGTGGCAAAAAAAATTCAATATGGATGTTGAATTTAAAAATATAGCATACTCAGCATGATGTTATTCATGTCTCCAAAAAATTTCAAGTCAAAAAAAGATGTGGAGCACATCCAAAAAAATCTTGCAAGGCAACAATGTCCCAAAGTTTATAATGCACAACATATTTTTTCAAGCACATTCGCCACTACATGATTTTGAAAATATGAACTACTTGAAAATATGAACAATGGATTGAAAGATATACTAATGTTTTACAAGTTTACAAATTCTCTTTGGGAAAAAACCCAACAAATCTTCTACTTCCTATAGAATTTAGAAGGACTATGTGAGTAATACATGGGCTAAGGCTTTAAGCAAGCTTTAGAAAATGGATTCACTTGCATTCTTGGCCTACTCCCTTCCATTGGGAACTCTAATCTTAATCTCCTTCATCCACCTTCTCTTATGGCAAAATGGCTGAGACAAGCCATGGTTTTCAAATTCCAAGGATTTTGATGTGTCGAGGGGCCCAACCCTTCATTTGATGTCCACTTTAGCTATCCTCCTTACCAACGCAACCTATATATCTGCCCCTAGCCTCACTCAACCAAATATTGGTAGTCCAACTTGTTTCTTGAGTTCAATTCTGCCTAAAAAAACCCATAGCTTCTTCACCTAGCATCGGATTGAAACAAAAATTATACATTCATGAAGCTCTTACAAAACTATATGTCCTCAAAAAGTTTCAAAGAAATCAAGCACAAATTTAACTCATAGGATCCTACCTGAACTCTGTATAGTCCCTCAAGGGAACAATGGTCCTTTAGGGGATAAAAAGTGTTGTTATTGATGGTCTTAGGAACAATTTTAGACCTACTTCTAGATTAGATTCACATTGCAAACACCACCCCTAATACCAAGTGCAAACATATCTTTATGCCCAGTGACATGATCGTTATGCTCTAGAAAATGAACAACAATTTTTGCACATTGGTAAAGGACTATGAATCAAAATGCAAGTGGTTCCGTAATTTTTGGAAGCATTGTGAATTAGTTATAAATTTTCAAAGATGCAAGGTGTAGGAAGCAAAAAGTGTCATGTAAATGATGCCAAATTCTACTTTAAGCACATTAAGAAATGACACTAGTATTAAAACATGTTGCAAAGAAGAAGTTAAAATAAAATAAAATGTACCCAAAATTGCTTGTAAGGTCACAACCTCCGGAGTAATATAAAATGGAACCATTCACTATCCAAAATGACCCCCAACTCCACTTTACACTTGTCCTTCTAACGCTCACCATTTTAGATAGCCTCCTCGTTTAGCTTCCCTTCAAAAGTAAGAGTCAATTTTCAAGAGTGGTCCATTTAAGGTATTGTTATCTTATGTAACTTATTTCTAACTAGGGCCCCATTTGTGCAAGATAGGGTGACCTATTTTCATGAATGAGGGGAATATGATTTCAATCAAAGTCTTCACTATTGTGTGATAAATAAAACATTTACACCTAATGAAGTTGTAAGACTAGTTTTTAGTTTTGTGCTTCTCAGAATTAGGTTTGCCTAAATACCAACAACAAGTCAAATTGTAATCTACACTTTTGTAATTTCTACTAAATCCAAACTTGATAAAAAAAATTAGCTAAAAATAGTACAATCTTCATTATTTCTATTCCATGAACGGAGAAAATTATCCCCTTCCAACATCACTCAAGTGGATATATGTTGAAATGCTTAACATTGTTGGAAACATGTTGCAAACCTTACTCAATTCAATTACTGCAAGACATAAATATTATTTAATGTTGCATTTTTATTTCCAAAACTTTGATGATTTTATAGCAAAGATCTTTTATTTTTCTTTCAAATAGCCACAATATAAATAAATAAATAACTATTTGTAAGAGAATGCAATACAAAAATAGTAGTGCTTCTTAGACTAATCGAATTAATCTTTAAAAGTTTGAGTTGAAAGTTTGGGATTTTTTTCTTTCAAAAAACAACAACTTCATTCTTCAAAATATTGTCAAACAAAAGTAGGTATAATATAGAAGGAATTAATAAATTGTTAATAGTTTTAAGATGGAATTAAAACACAATAATTTCAACATTGAGATTGTTCCAGCAAACAAACTAAATCCTTTCAATATTTTTTGTTTTTAAAGTGGAGAAAATTGAGTTCAAATAAGGATCCCATACGTTATTTTTTTGAGATGATGCTATGTTTGTATGCAAAATAAGATGCTCCATAACTTTCACATCACTAAATCAAATGGAATGAATCAAATCTTTTAATATAGACAAAACTAGATTTTTTATAATATACCCATATATATGCACATTTGTATATATACATACATGCATACATATATGTATATGCATGTATATATATTTCAATTTTTTTTGTTGCACGCCCTTATTTTTTTTTATGTACACTCTCAATTGTGAGGCATAATTTTTGTTTTTAAGCTAGTACGCCTTTCAATTGTGAAAAGAATTCATGAATTCTTGCCAAAAAGTGAGATGATAGAAACTTGCACAAACCTTCAAGTTTCTTCCAAGGAGAAACTTGGGACTTTAGGGTTAATTTGAGTATTTTTACATTTGGATTGCAAATTGCTTAATCTTAAAGACTTGGGGTAGTTCGAATTTTCAAAATTATGAAGATGTATTATAAAATGAAAACTTTGAATAATAGTTTAATAATAATTTTAAAATAAATATCATAAAATTTTAATATCTTTAGATCTACTACTACACAAAACAATAATTTTTAATAAATTTGAAATTGAAATTCCTTCAAAATTTGGTGATAGATTCAATTTTTTTTTAATATAAATATTTTTAAAATTTTAAAATATAGATCTTAATTATTATAAACTTTAAAGATTTATATGTTACTTATTTATTCAAGGTTTTTTTACGAGTCAATTTTTGAATTGAAAAGGTTGCTTTCTAATGTCAAATATAATTAATCTTTTTTAGCTATAGAATATTTATAAAGGAAAGTTTGCAAATTCATACCATACAAATGTCAAAGAATTAACGCAAGAATTTTACGAACATTTAGATGGATGAAAAAAATTGTATGCTCATGAGATGTTTGCATTTACTTGTTGATTAAAATTTGAACATCTATTTCCTAGGAGGCTAAATAAAACACTTTAACCCCTAACGGAGCAAGGCCTTAATTTTGCCAAAAAACACTCAATACATTCAATACTACCATTCTATTGCAAAAACTAAAAAACTTTGAATTTTTTAGGATCTTATACCTAACTAATATGAGTATGTGTGGAATAAATTTCAATTTTTTTGACTGCACAAATTGCAAAATATTTGTGTTTAATCCCTAAAGGACCAAGTGTCTGTTCAACGTACGCAAGAAATCTTGGGTAGGTTCCTACAAAGTCATTTTTGGTTGGATGTTTATGAAATTTGGACATAATGTTTAAACATGTACTTACTTCATGAAAAACTAAGTTTTTTCCAATCGGGTGCTTGGATCAAAAGTTATGTTGCCCTGAACTTTTCGGGCAGCTTGGGCAATTTGGGAATCTTTGGAGAATCTTTTGCAAAAAAGATCATCAGGTTTTGAAATTTGGCATGTATGTAACTAATAAAATATGGCGTACAATTGTCCAAAAAAAATATAAATTTTAGTTGTCCAATCACATTCTATGAAAAGTCAAACTTTGTTAGCTATGTCGGGGTAGTTTCAAGAAAAAACATTTTCTTCTAACTTCAAACCCTATTATCTTGCAATTAGTGAAGTCAAAATTCTTGAATTTTTTTCCAAATAATCCAAATGTTAGTCTCTGATTTTTCACCGTTTGAATTTCAAATAAAATATTTCCTCATTGCACAAAAAAATGACTAGTGTATTGCCAATTCAATAAACTTCTTTGCACTACAGGGTGATTGGGAATAAGCTAGACTCTGTATTTTCTTCTAAATTTTTTTGTGAGTGAACCTAATACCATATACTTATAAATGGTCAAGAATCTCATGTTTGTGTAGAACAAAAATTTTACTCCAAATGAGCCCGAAGTCTGCTGACCCTGTTTCGCAGGATTGGAAAAAAGGGTTTTTTCTCACTTCAAATACTATAATCTTTTAATCCGCGTGGTGAAAAGGGCTGAAATTTTTTCTACACTTTGATAAAATAATTTACTTTAGTTTTGTACGGTTGAAGTTCAAAAAAAAAAAATTGATTTTCTTTTCTGAATAACATACCCAAAAGTCGCAGTTTTGGGAATGTCTCCCTGGAAAAAACAAACAAACAAACCATCCTTTAGGGGTTAAGGGCAAAAAAAAAAAAAAAAAAAAAAAAGGTGGCACTTTTGGGTGTCCCTACTTCCTGACATTAGCCTGCTTTTATGTCCTTTGTGAAGCAATTTTCCCCCATGGTTTTCTATCCATGTCCCCTGGGTGGAACTGACAGTCCTCAAACCTCTTTAATTGCATGTGAGATTCATCTGCAGCAAATTAGGAACCTGGTTTGCAATCTAATCTTCCCAAGTCAAAGCAATGACTTCAGAGGGAGCAAGGAAGAGAGAACGAGGCAATTCGGCAGCAGGCCAATGTTCAGGAAAAAATCCCATCTGTTATTAGCTCATTGTCAGCTGGTGGAACTGGGGGAAAAATACAGTTGCAATTTGAAAACATCACGGAAAAAAAACAGCAAAAAAATCTATAAATTTTCTATAAAAAAAAATAGAGAAAAAAAAAAAACCAAACTTGGTACTTGAAAAAACCTTGAAAAACCAATTCAATATGGGAATCGGGGCTTTTTTGGGGGGTGAAATTTTGCCAGATTGTCAGAAATCTGACTTCTCTGGCTTCGTCCCTCCCAAAATTGGCCTCTCCAGTGAAGCCAACAGGGGGGACACAAGTCCAGAAAAAGAAGCCTTGATGGGAATAAAAAATAGTTGATTAAAACTCAAAAATCACCCCCATCGCTGCTACTACATCCTCATGCTTTTTTTTCTTTTTTTCTTTTTTTTCTTTTATTCTCTTTGACAGAAATGAGAGAAATCTCATTGAAAAAATCAGGAGGCAATGCAATGGTCACCTCCCCGCTGCACCCAGCACCCCCAAAAAGAAAAGCAGGATGCAAAACGATGCGCTAGATAGTTTGTTCCTGTTTACCCAAACGGAACATTTTTTCTGATTTCACTGCACAACATCAAGGACAAGATCCCCAATTCCCAGCTTCCAAGTACTGTTTGTTTCCCAGCGTTTTGAATCATGCGAGAACCATACTGTAAAGCATTTAATTTTCTTTGCCCCTCAACAAACAGAAAAATATATTTACGCTGACATCTTACACCCCGCGTGAGTGAGTGAATGAGTGAGTGAGTACCTTCATTATACTAAGGTAAAGGGCTGTAAAAGCGACCCTTTACCAGCTGATTTGCATTTTGGGGAAGCTAAACTCCTTAAAACAATTCTCAGTAAATTTTCATGGTAAGAAAAATGGAATTGGCATCTAACTCAAGTGGTTTCATATTTTTTGGACCTTCATGGAATTAGTTATGAATTTTTGAAGTTGAAAAACAGTGGTTTCTAAAAGCGACCCCCTCCTGAAAAGTACACTTCTGATACATGTTAGAGGCAAAATCTACCAGATCGCTTTTAGAAACAGGTTGCTTTTACAGCCCCTTACCTTAAGCTTGCGACCCTATAAAGTGCAGATTGCTGCTTCTTTTTTTTCTCTGATAAATTCCGAAGCCAGCAGCCAGGGCTATCAGAGATCTAACATAAAAACAACTTATCAGAACCATCATCCACTTTCCCAGTTCCCCACAGAGCTCCAGGGAGCCCCATTGACCATTCTAGCAATACAAAAATGGGGGGACGGAGAAGGCAGCATATCATATCAGATCCCTTTACAAATCACATACTCAAAACGAAATCTCTCCCCCAGGGAAGCCATTGATACTCCCTTTGACTAGACTCGCATTAAGGTATTCAAAACCCCAAATGCTTGGACCCACAGTGGCTTTGATTTTATTACTTTTGAAATGATGCTTCAACTGCATTGATTGGTAATATAAAAAAAAACTAAAAAGAGAACTGTAACTAAAGTACACCCTAAAATTGCACTTGGTGTTAAGGTAGTATGCTCTAAAAGCGACTATTTAAGGGTTGGTCCACTTTTTTCACAGTTTTTTGTGGACAGTTTCTTTTAGATCATCTTTAAGAGAAAGAAAAATAGAAGTGGTTTTGTAAATTTCCAAGCATTTTTTAATTACTTATAAATTTTCAAAGATTCAGGGTATAGACACCTATTTGTAACCATAGGTCTCCCAAAATTCGTCCACTTTAATTTGTAAAGAGATGCGTGGAAATCAAAACAATAATTGGCTCTTGTAATAGAAAAATAGTTTTCCCTTGATGCATTCAATTGAGAAATTGATGCATTTAAGGATCATCCCATCTCCATTTTCCAACTGAAAATAGGGGCGATTTGAAGGAGAAGGTTGCTTTTAGAGCATACTACTTTAATGCATATTTAGGGCAACTTCACACTACAGCCGTCCAAATTGAGAGGTCATGGGAGTGAGTGGCCAAACCTTTTGTGATAGTCCAAAGAAATGAGTGATACATAGGCAATAAATGAAAGGAATTAGAGCCTTCAAGCAGCCATAGTAGTGTAAAGCCTCCAAAGTTCAAGCCCAAAGTCCAAACCCATATTGATTGACTTCTATCCTTTTTCTCTCTACATTAAGAATTAAGAATTAAGAAAGGCCTTGGGGAGAGAAAAAGTTCATGATTTTTTAGGAAAAAAATTTGACTGACTCTTGTTTATAGTTTGGACCTCCATTTCTAGCGATTCCAAACTATGGTCGAGAATCCGTTGCCATGTAGACGTTTATTTGCCATATTGTCAGTTTTGAGGGCGACGGACTTTGGAATGTGCCTTTCAATGTGAAGGGTCAAGAGGTCAAGATATCAAGAATTCTTGGATTCTTGAAGGATAAAACTTTTCTTTGGTAGATGTTTTAAAATCGTTTCTTCAACATCAATACATATTGATTTTGGATCCACTAATAGAAATTTTGTGAATGAAAACCTTGGAGATGGACCATTCGAGAAGGCCCACAACTAGCCTAATTTACTATGAAGATTCTTTTGTGGATCACTTTCCTTCTTGGTCTATGTGAATCATATTCCTCAAAGTTGTATAAAATGTATAATATAAATACAATTTTTCCTCCAATCAACTCAATTATTTTATGATGGTATTGCTGGCAACAATGCTAGCATATGAGTACAAAGACGTGAGTCTACAAGCCTTGAACCTAGTTTTAGGTATGTACCTACAACCATTTGAAGGTGTTTATAACATATGTTTTATAACATAGGTACATTTTAACATGGAAAGAGTTTATAATATAGGTACCTACAATAGACACCTATAACTATAGAAAGTGTCTATGATGTAGACTCCTAGGCTCATAGATTCTAAGCTCACAAGCTAGCACTCCCCGTACTATTGTTTTAGCATAATACTACAACAATGTGGAGATGCAGTTGGTAGAATACCTATACTAAATAGTGAAATTAGGCTGCCCTACACCAATTTATTGACATTTGATACTTTACAAATATTTTTTGATAATATACAAGAATGTATTACTTTTGAATTAGATATGCAACTCATGAACCTCTATATGTACAAATAAAAATCTATATAGAAGTATTTGTTGACTCTGATGGCTTGTGAAGTAACTTTTTGGAGATAAAATAACCTAATTGTTAAGGCAACCTAATTTCATTATTTAGTGTACTACAATTGTTGTAACATTCTTTTTCATAGCTACAAGTGTTTGCATCCAAATAATCCCTCTAACTAATAGTCTCCCATTATTCATATCCATGATTTGCACCAAGGATACTACACTAAAGATGATATTTAGTGTCTTATACACTAAATACGAAGGCATACACTAAAAGCCAATTACCCTATGAAAGTAAGTAACATTAAATGTCAATTCAAACACTAAATGTGAACCAGAGTTGTCATATCAGACGGAATATCACTGTTCACGGACAGAATCAGACCGATTAGGGTTGGGCGGCTGCAAACTTCAGAGCCTTGTAACTTTTGCAAAAATTCTTTAAATAAGGAAAATGAGATGTTTTTTGGCATCTACAGTTTTTGCCCCATTCATGTCTAGCTAGCTAGAAATGGATAATTATTCTACCACTTCATTGGTAGTGCTCTAATTAAGGTCGGTAGCTCCCCAAACTGCCACTTTTTTGCTATTGTGCTTAGTTACTATTATTAGACTGATGAAATTTTCATTGGTTTTCTTGTTCTCAAATGAAAGGAGGTCTCAACGCACCAAAGAGTGCTACAATCCGCTAAGGTAGGAGGTCCTAAAATGGAGCGGGTTCTAAAAACAATCAGGCTCTAGAGGTACATTTTGCACTTTCCAATGTACAAGTGGTGTGCATTTGAGGAGGTGATCGGTTTTAGAGCCCACAAAAATGCACTTTTCTGCAACTTCAAAAATTCATAGCTAATTCTATAAAGCTTCAAAAAATATGAAACAACTTGGGTTAGATGCCAATCTCTCTTGCCTTTCAAGGAAAATTTACTGAAAAATATTTTAAAAAGTTCTACCTCCCCCAAAGTCAGCTTCAGCTCTTATATGAGCGGTTTATGAACCTCCTACCTTACTGTATGCAGAATTTATGAAACCTGGTCCAAGTTTTTTTGGAGGGTAGATGTTCTGAAATCGTTTCTTTCACATATGTACATATTGATTTCAGAGATGTACACAAAGTGATGATGGCTATTCTAGGGAAGGGTGAGATTTTTGGGGGTGTACCCACCTTATATTATATACACTTCCTCTGATGACAACCCTAAGTGACTGCGGACATATCACAGATTTTATGCTCTCAATCTGCGTTGGTACCTCACTCCATCCAATATATATCTCTTTGTCCGAGAATGTTTGAGACACACAATCCTTGAATTAGCTCTCATTAATTTACCGTTGGCATTGCCGAGGAAATTCGAAAAGCTTCATAATTTTATTTTGGGGTGGGGTGGGGTGGGGTGGGGATAGTAGTTTCTTAGGCACTGTAAGTACAATCAATGAAGTGGAATTCTCGGGCACCCAAAGTTGATTATTATTGTAGCTCAATTTACCACCAACAAACGTGTTTTTTTTCCGCCCCAGCCCGTGTCCCGCCCGCCTTCTTGCATTCCAGCATGTGCATTTAGTGGGGCAGTACGTTGGAAGGAAAAGGTTCGAAGGTTGGGGCCATGAAGTCAAGCCAAAAAATTGAGCCTGCTGACGTCTCTTCGAAGTTCATTATTTGCCTATAATGTCACCACTTATGCACAATTCAAAGTTCCACTAAAAACACGTGAGTGATGGTGATGGAGACTTGCTACCGATTTCTGTAAGTAAGTTGCTTTTAACCCTGGAAAGCCGAGCTGGTCACCGTGGAAACCATCCTTTTAATTGCGTACAATGTGAAGGCCGGGGTGACCTAAACCCCCCTCACTCTTCCCCGAGGGAAAATGCTGATATTTTTTTATTTGCCATGTACGATGAAATTTGCAAATTTTGAATTTATATTTGCTATCGGATGCTTGTGTAAATGATTTGCTTAAAAAGAAGTATAGAAGATCAATTAATTAAGCACAAAATAGGTGATTTTTATTTGACATGCATCCCTGGAGTGACTTTGGAGGGACGAGCAAGGGGTCCGGTTTCCCCCGGCCCGTGTAAATGATTTGCTTAAAAAACCTCAAGAGCACTCATAGGAGGTCAAACTACTATGCACAACCTCCTTGCCTTTTCACACACAATTTCAGCGATGAACATCTATACTTCTTATGTAGAAGGGATTCTTTGTCATCCATCAAACACTTAGTGTCTACAACAATGTTACATGGTTTATTGTTGTAATATGAACAAATGCATTGGGCATAAATATCCTATATTACTAAAATAGAAGGTGTAGTTAATTTTAATACATAGTGTGCTACTATTGATCTTATTCCAAATTGCCTTGAATAAGGTGGAAGTGTTCGTGCGGAAATTCAATGTTCACCCTTTAAATTCCAGGTAGTCCAAAACTAGTTTTTGTGGAGTGTAAACCATAAAGATTTTTTAAAGAATGGGAAGTGAATTATGAAATGGAGTCTGATAAAGAATGAATTGGAACAATTGGGTCAAGAAAATACACTTGCATGCAACAATTATGTGCGTTTATATATAGAGAGAGAGACATGTTTATTTAGTCTTTGTAAAAATGTACGAAAGTGGACTATTTTGGGTACATTTTCTACTGCTTTAACTTCTTTTCTAGTGCCATTCTTCACGTGCATCAAATGTATTTTTGGCATCACTTACATGACACTTTTAGCACCCTACACTTTGCATCTTTGAAAATTTGTAACTAATTCACCACGTGTCCAAAAATCATGGAACCACTTCCATTTTGTTTCACAGTCCTTCATCAACGTGCAAAAAGTGTTGTTCATTTTCTAGAGCACATTGATCATGCCGCAGAGCTTATTCATGTGAATTCAGCTATAGTCACCTTACATATCATTCTTTGTTCTCGTTCTCACCAAAACAACCACAGGACCTCCCTCAAGGGTTAAGAATAAGTTTAAAAGCGTGAACAAAATGCACGTGCCATTCATGCCAACCATGTCCCACGACAAGACCCCTGCTCAGAAATAATTCTGTGTCCTTGTGAACTTCAAGAGTGGATTTATGGGGGGTACTTTATGACCTCCGGAAAGCTTCTCCTTGGCAGGTCTAGTACCAAGCAGAAAGGACCAAATGCAAGGGGAAAAAAACTTGACAATTCTGGTACATCTGTCTGTTTGTCGACAAGACCCCCGCCCCCCCTTCGCTTGCAAAGTGGGCGATGCGAAATCTTCCTTCCCTCATTAGACTTAAACGTACATAAAAACTCCTGTGTACACGACTTCTGCAAATTGAGCAACAAAAACACACCCAATGACCCCAACGAGTCAACGTGATGTCAGAGCTTGAGTAACATGCCGGATGTGATGGTGCACATGGCTCTGTTTTGTTGCACGAAGACTCATTGCACAAAACAAACCCGGGCTTCTTCGTCGGACACGACCTTGCGACGGGTGGAACTTTTTGTATCAGGGCTTCAAGCCACTTAAGCTTTTTCGCCTGATAAAAAGTCTATCCCTTTCACCCACTCGCAACTGCCCCAGGTGTGGAGAAGAAGCTTCTGGAGGGTAAGCCAGACCCAGTATCAGAGCACCCCCACCCCCAGGCACCCTGGACACAGCCCCAACGGCTCCGGGAAGCCCTCGCGGACAAAAAAAAACCCACCCGTGCCCTACCGTCAACTTCGGACTCTTCAAAAATTGGCCCGAAATTGGCCCAAAATTGGCCCGGACACTCTCTAACAGTCGATGACCCTCTTTGTTGACGCATGACTGTAGATTCAAGAGGATCCAATTGTTAGACCTCGTCTGAACATTGCAACACATAGTCGTACTAGTCCATTTGGACACAAGGTAGGTGGCTCAAAAAGCGACCCTTTTAGGGCTGTTGGGCCTTCTTGATGGGTTTCAGGTGCGTGGATACGTTTTCCCTTATTTTTCACTTTGAAGAAAAATCGATGCAGAGTCTAACACAAGTGTTTTCATATTTTATGGAGCATTTATGATTTACTTATGAATTTCCAAAGAATTCTGCCACATGCACCTATTTGTGATCCTAAGCCTTGCAAAACTCACACATGTGCAGTGTGAAAAAAGATATGGCTTGACCAGAAACAAACACTACGGCATTCAAAAAGTAATACACAAAGTTCCTAGACGCAACCCTTACATTCTTTTATCATTTGTAAGAAGGCAATTGGGCAATCGATTCCCATTTAGAAAAATTAAGTGGGCACACCTTGGCTTTGAAATGGACCCTCCCTGACCCTTATTCCATCCATTGACAACCCTTAATTATGCAACACCATGCACTAAGAGAGGTTCGCAGTCCATTTTAGAGCTCCCTATAGGATTGTTTAAGAAGAGGGTCACTTTAAGAGCATAAAAACATAATCAACAAAAACAATGCCAAAAGGTGGGATTTAGGGAGCGACAGCAATGAATGAGGGCCTCTACAATGTGCGACAATCATGAATTCTCTTCCACCCATAACGGGCCCTTTGGCCCAAATCCCTCGGGTGCGTCGTTTTCTGACGTGCCTGGGTGGCGAAGCTCTCAATTTCAGAACAATTATAATCCCTCATGGAAGACTCACTATTTTGCATTGTTTCTTTCTAATGTAAAGTAGGAGGTGCTCAAATAGTTAAGTTTCTAAAAGCGATTTCCGCCCGAGAGGTGCATATTGCATTCTTCAATGTACCAATAGTGAACATGTCAAGGACTCAAGGTGGGGACACTTCTAGGGTCTTAAGTGATTCCAACTTCAAAATTCATGACTAATTCCTTGACTAATTCAAAAATATGAAACTACTTGGAGTAGATGCAATTTTTATTTTTCTTACAAAGAAATCTTACTATAAATAATTTCAAGGTGTCTAACACTTCCCAATAATTAAAATCAATTCTTAAATGTTTGCTTTATGCATCTCCTACCTTAGTATATATTCTACTCGATGCATACTTGGGGATCAAAATATTGGAATTGAATTGAAAAGTCACAATTTTATGAATCCCATGAACAACATCTTGTGGCTTCTACGCATGACAAAAGACTCATTTATTATTCTGCTATCTATTCTACTTTGAAATTATCATTGTAACCGTGTAGGAAATCAATAAAGACACATTAGCATCCAAATGGATTAAAATAGTTTCCACCTAAGAACCACTATATGTTTTCTTTGCGTTGACCACCTAGAATGTATCTTTATTTATTTTCAAATGATTTTATCAAAAGATCTATAGAATATTTAATGATTTTTTATTATGTTTGTAGGAGATGCAAATCCAATAGGTCTAAATATGTACAATGAACAAATAACTGATAATGGTCATCTTGCCTTAGTTACCCTTACAAACTACTTATTGTTCATGCTAACCCTTCCTTATTCAATAGTCTTTTTATGCAGCTCTTTTGTTGTACACACACAAAAAAAAAATTAAAAAAATTAATTTTTTTATAAATAATTTAACTTTAAAAAAAAAATTAATTTAAAAAAATTTAAAAATTTAAAATTTAAATACTTTTATCGCAAAAATAGTTTTTGAGCAATATGTTGCGGTGTCAAAGTTTGGTGTTAACCCCTAAAGGACCAAGGCCATTTTTCTGCCCAAAAACACTCAAAACTGCCATTTCTATAGCAAACAGTAAAAAAAAGTGAAAATTGATTTTTTTTCACATTTAACCGTAGGATCTTCTACCTAACTAGTATGAAATGTGTGGAAAAAATTTCAGAATTTTTGACCGCACAGATTGCAAGATATCTGCGTTTAAAGTGAAAAAAACAAGATTTTCAGCACATTGCGGGACTAGATTTTATGACTTTGAACATTTTTAACTTAAATATTTTGCACTACAGAGTTTTGAGCGTTTAATCTTTATAGTGGAGAATTGAGTTGAGAGTCTAGGTTAAAAAAAAAAATCCAAAAAAACTTAATTTTCATTATTAAAAAAATTGTTAAGTAGAAGTAGGTACAAGATAGAAAGAAAATCTAAAATATTAATATCTTTTATATGGAATTAAAAAGCACTAATCCCAATGGTGAGATTGTTCTAGCAAAAAAACTAAACCTTGTGGAACTTCTTTTTTTGAAAAATTATAAAAATTGCATTTAGAAATGAATCCTACAAGTTATTTTTTCAGGAAGATGCTCTAAGTGCCCGAAAAACAAGCTTGTCCATAACATTCTCATAACAAATCCAAATGAAATGAATCAAAGCTTTCCAGATAGACAAAAATATAATCTATAAGAAAAAAAAATTAGAAAAAATAAAAATAAAAAATTGCAAATTTTTTTTGCTGCCCCTCGACCCCTGTTTTGAGCTATTTGGGCATAACTTTTTTTCCCGGGCACCGATTGTGAAAAAAATTATATTCCCATGAAGCTAATCAGATTTTCTACCTCCAAAAAAAGTTTCAAAAAATCAGGAGAAAATTTCAGCCCGTAGGTACCTGCCCGAAAACTCATTTGTCAACCGAGGGGACAATGGTCCTTTAGGGGTTAAATGCTCATAGAACCCCTAGTCTTGGTGCCCCATATCTCCTATTCTATAAGGTAATTGTAGGAATGTTTTCCTTTCAGAACCTCACAACTTAAAGAAGCAAGTTTTGACCCCTAAAGGTTTTTGACTATATTTTCACAAAAAATGCTCCCAAACTGCCATTTCTAGTACAAGTACCAAATTTTGGAAAAAAAATACTTTTGGACACATATAACCATAGGATCTTGTAGTAAACTAGTTTGAGAAGATGTGGAAAAAATTTCAGAAATTTCCACCGTGTAGATTGCAAGATATTAGCATTTGAAGTGACAAAAATCCTTTTTTTGTCCCTGCGAAAAAACGGGTAGCTGCACTTCACATGGTCACATTTGTATGAAAAAATGTCCAAAATGGTGGTAACTCTTTGGATTCATTCTTCAAAGCAAGTTAGCTACATGCTTGAAAAATTTCAGATCATTTGGAATTGTACAACATATAGGAAAAATATAGTAAGTAGAAAGAAGTAGAAAATGATTCAAAACACTAAATTGTTAAGGATTTAATTATGGAATTGAAAAATGCCAATCCAAACAATTGTAATGTTGTAATAAACAATCTACACCTTGTGTTTATATTTTTTTCCAAAAATATTGAAAATTGAGTTAAATAAAGGACTTCAAAGTTTATTTTAGAGTAGAGATTCTATAACTACTTGCAAACTACCCACAACTAAAATTCCTCATGACTTTCATCTCATAAATCAAAGTGTAATGATTCAAAGCTTTCCTTGTGCACATAAATCTAGAGAACCAATTTCAAATTTTTATTTCTCTAGAAAATGATTTTGAAAGAAGTTTTTTTTGCTGCCCGGGTTGCCCGCCGAACAATGAAAACTACATATCATACCATAACTTTTTAACCATGTGGTCAAAAGTTATGAAACTTGTTGAGCCCTAAAGCTACTCCTTGGGCACATCTTGTGTGAAAATTTCAAAGAAAAATAAATAAAAATTCCATTCGTGGTGAGCTGCCCCAAAACGCTATGTTGTCAAAAAACGGTGTTTGGTCCTTTAGGGGTTAAATGAGTAACCTGGTCACTTGTAAGTGTAGCATAAGTTCGAAGTTTGGAATGGTTGGAAATTACCAAAGTTCAGTCTTAAAGTTCCAAAAGTCCCCTCAAAGGATTCTTGAAGGTCCGGGAAGGTACCTATGATCTCAATTTTTGGCAAGATTTATTGAATTTAAAAAAAAGATAATCAAACTAATTAGCTTTGTAGGAATATTTTTTTTTATTTCCATTGAAGCTTAGGAGCAAAAGTTATTCCACAATAAGCCCAAAACATACAAAGGTGTACAACAAAAAAATAGCACAAAAACTTGATTTTTATAGAATATACTTTTTTGTCTACATAGAAAACTTTGATTCATTCTATTTGGACTAGTGATGAGAAAATTATAGATAACCTTTTTTTTAGGCTATCAAAGCATCTTCAAAAAAATAACTTATAAGATTTGTTTTTTAACTCAATTTTTACAATTTTTCAAAAAAAAGGTAGCTCATGGTTTAGTTTGCTTTCTAGAATAATCTCATTATCGGGATTAGTGTATTTCAATTGCATCTTAGAGCTATCAACAACTTACTTTCTCTTTTTATCTTATACCTACTTCAACTCAATAATACTTTAAAGAATGAAAATCACAAGTTTTCTTTGAATTCTTCAACAACAAAAAAATTTAATTTACAATCTACAATCTCCCCCCCCCACCACCACAAGTTAATCTAGTCAAGCTAGGAGTAAAAACACTTGTTTTTTTTCACTTGTGACTAATAAGGTCAAAGGTTCTCTAATTTCTTCCAAACATTCTCATACTACTCTAGGGCAAGATCCTATAGTTAGATTTTCCAAAGAAACAAATGCTTTAAAAAATTTCATTAGCATTGAAAATGGCCTTGGGACTATAGAAGATAGTAGGAAAATAGAATGCAATGAATAAATAGAAGGTTTCTATTTCATCTTCTTAGTATTATAGTAAAATTTTCACAAGGGATTTAATGAATTTTGATCAATGTAGGAATGACACATGTTAGAATTTGAGGGATTTTTTTGAGTTGAATCAAAATAGAAGACCTTCTACAGTAAAATGATTTGTTTTGGAATAAATTTTCCATTTATTTCAAAAAAATAACATAAAATGAAACGTTTGATTTTGAGTAAAAATTTACCATAAAAAAAAGTTTTTGAATATTGAAAATGTAATCTCTGCTACTCCCGTTTATATCATTTATTTTCTGATTATCAATAGATTACTGCCGATATAGTAGTTTTACTGAATTTTCAGTTAATTGATAGGTACGGAATGAATAGTCATAGAATTAGTGTTAAACAATCATGGAATTAACATTGCAATTAAGTCTTTTTGTATAATTTAATATTTGTATATTTTAATTTCTGAATAAGTACAATCTTAGCATTAATTTTAAATACAATGAATTAAAAAAATATTGGCATTTATAAAATTAAATACTTTTTTTATTGATTAATTGGAAAAATATTGAAATGATTTTAGTGACCACTTTTAGGGTGGAACTTGTTTAAACTAATGCTTTTGAGGCACTACAACTATAATGTCATAATTTTGTGGCGCCATGACAAGGCATCATTATTTTGTAACGTTACACAACTGTAGGAAATTATAATGTCATAATTTGTGGTGCCATGACTAAAGCGTCATAATTTTAAAGCCATAATTGTCCATCCTTTCATCTGTATTGTGATCTTGAATAGGCATTTACAACATCAAAAAATGCACAAGTTTTCAAGAATAACCATGTACACTACAAAAAAAGCCTTAAGTTTTTAAGATCAACCACTTATAATAGCAAAAGTCCTAACATTAAAGGAAATTTGGACCTTGGTCTTATTTTGACTACATGAAAATTTGAGATTATAGGTAAAAAAATTAATTTAAAAATTAATTTTAATTTTAATTTTTATCTAGTGTGCCACATTAGATTGAAGACTAATTTTTTTTGCAATTTTTTTTCTAAAACAAAACAAACACTTTTTTTTCCTTGGATTGTATATCAACTGAAAATCAAATGGCCCTCCATAAGGGCAAATTTTTTTCTAACAAGAACAATCAATGAGAGTTGAAAGAATTATTGGGGTGCAAATTCTAGGAATGATTTTTGAATTTCGTTGATAATTCTCGTATGTTGATAGATACATTTTTATGTATTAAAAATATAGGTTCCAATTGGTAGTCTACGCCACAACTATAGAGTCATAATTATGAGGCATTGTAGATGTTTTGGAGCCATTTTTATTTATCATCTAATTTGGGCCAAGAATAGTTGCTTTTACCATCAAGAAGGGCCATATGTTTTTCATCGACCAATGGGGCGACCAATAAGAGTTCAAGAGGTCTTTTAGCCAAAAATTTAATTATTATAATTTTTAATTCTAAAGTCTCCAAAGCTTGGAATTTTCAATTGGGCATCATGGAGAGCTTGATGAATAACATAATTCTAATGAATAACGTAATATGTGAGGGCTTTTGTGAAAATTTGGGCTTAAAAGAATCCCACTCTTCAATTTTTTATTTATTTATAGCTATAAAAAGATAAATCCATTCACTAACTTTAAATTGAAAGTGTTTAAGCTTAATTGTTTGTGTGTTGACTATACAACTAGAACATCATAATTTTGAGGCACCACGACTAAAGCATCATAATTTTGAGTTGTCATGACTAAAACGTCATAATTGAAGCTATAATGCTCAACCATTAATAAAATGAATGATGAATGTCATGAAAAGTGGACTCTAGCCTAAATAGATTCATTGAAGAAGTTATAAGAAAATCCATGTAATATATTATTGGAAAGAAAAAATGTTTATATATTTAATTTGAGCACTTCAAGCTAAACAAAATATATATTATTTTGCTTTGGTTTAATAATATGTGTAATGGTTGTTTTGTCCCTTCAAAATTAATTTAATTCAAATTCAAAAATAAAGACAAAGACATACATGATTATACTTTAGATAATTATAATTTGATTGAAGCTCAATTTTTGATTTTAAACATATGGTACCCAAGGTTACTACTTCTAATGACAACTTCAAATAAAAATGACACTATGGTTTTGTGCCTAAAATATATATGAACTAAACACAAAAACCTAAGGTTGAGTTTGTGCACATTTGTATTGAAAATTCTTATGTATGTTGTTTAATAAATGCATATTAATCCTTTAGATTCATTCTAAACATGTAATTTTGAATATATGAAATCTGTCGAAATCTAACACTCCATGCATACTATATGAATGTTAAAAAATTTGTATCGCATCAAATGGAACAAGGATCATTGCATTTCAAGCTCTAAAATTTTCCAAATATCGCAAAATATACAGGTAATACTAACAAAAATAGATTTAAGAAAAATCTTAATATCCTAAAATACTTTTTAATTCATTTCATGGTTTTAATTTCTTCATTCATATTAAACCATGTTAAATAATTATAAATCTTTTGCAAAAAATTTAATATTTTTTGTAATTGAAAATGTATAAACTGACAATCGACACTTTTCAATCTTTTATATTAAAAGAATAATTAGATCCAAAATGATGATTTTGATTCATTTTTTTAAACTCAAAAGGTCTACATTTGGACTTTATATTTGGCATATTTTCATATTTCATTGGTGGATGTGATATTAATTTTTGTCTATGACTTTGTCCATAATTAGTTAAATCTTAGATAAATTATGATTAGAATTGGAACACATTTTCTTACTTGCTTTTGACCAAAAAATGAGAAGGAGAATGTGGGACATATTTTTTTCAATTTTTCCTTGGGCATGAATGAAAGGAGGTTTGATTTGCCCTCAAAGTTAACGCCTAAATGCCCTGAGGCACCAAATTTGGGGGTCGACAGTACTCTGAAGTTAAATAAAACATAAGCAATTGCTATTTTGAGTAGTTTATATTTTTGGAAGATTCTTTTTGAAGTCTAATTTTAGCACCAAAAATCCAATTTTCAAAATGACTGATTATGATTTTTCTATTTGAGGATTTGTGCAAGGGTGTCCATTGCAATCTTAACTTTCTATAGAGTTGAGGGCTCTTGGAAACAAGCCTCAAATACACCAGATCTTGGAGGAAAAATTCACATTAGAAATTCATTTAAAAAAATTGTAGAGTAGATTTTGAGAAACCATAAATTGATTGGGGTTATGCATGTTAGGCCCTTTATCCTCAAATTTTTTCTAATGACCAAAATTTTAGATATGACATGTGAAAAGAAGATTGAAAGACTTCAAATCACTTTCGCACTTTTATCACCCTCACGATCAAACATTATAATCTTTCAATCCATAAGTGATATTGTTGTGTTTTCTTTTTCTATGTGATCTCTAACATGTCTAGTTTGGATTTTGTATGGTTACAATTTATTTATTTAAACTTGATACAACTTATCAAAATGTTGGCTTTTTGTTCAATTTAGAGCAAATTCCTAGAAGCTCAAAAAAGGTCTTGGACATTTAGGGGATAATAAACTGTTCAAGACAAATCTTTTTTCAAAAGACACTGTAATAATAATAATAATAATATTAAGTACAATTAACTAGCTAGGACCCTGTCAAATTGTCCATCTTCACTAATTTCATACAAAATCATGGCAATGAACAGACCCAATTTCAGTAATAGCCAATTTAAGTTCCTCATCAGTGAGTGAAGGCAGGAGTGAGTCACTATTCCTCGTCTCCATATGGCAAATATGGTGACGTCACCCTCTCGTTGGTCCATTGCCCGGATGTAGAAAATTAGGGGCATTCAGGGAGTCTCTACAGTTTCATTTGGGTCATAAAAAGAAAAGGGAAAAATTAGAAATTAATAAAATCACGGTACTTAGTTTACTGTAGATCGCCTTGAATGCAATCGATCCCGGATTACTTGCCAGTAATTCTGCTCCCAATTTGATTCAACACTTGGATTGAGGGTCAACGAATAGAGAGGCCGAGATCCTTGCTCAGCAGTTATTAGGGTATTAATTTAATAATAAAAATAAAAAACACTCTTCAACGCACTTGACTCATCAAAGTGTTGTCTAGTCTCCTTTGTAGAAGAAATTGTGAACTTATTTTAGAAAAAAGAAAGGGCAAAACAAGTGCACTTCTTTAATGTGAAAAAGGAGGTCAACATAATTATAAGTTTTGTTTTTGTTTTTGTTTTTGTTTTAATTTTTGAATAAATGGGAGACCCTACTGCATTAAAAAGAAATAGAATAAGAACAAAGTAGCCAAGTCACAAGGGCTAGACAATGAAGAAATAGCGAGTGAAAAAACATAAACCAAAGGAACAAACAAAAACCAACTCCACAAGAAAGAACAAAGTGGAGGCCCCACTCTGTTCCATCTAATTAGAGTGTTCTACCGAGTTGCCAAGATAGAAGATTGTAGTTAGACTTTCTCAACATGAGACCAATAGTATGGTTTGAATGGTGACAAATCCTGCTTTAGACTTTCATTTAATTATTAGTTATTTTCGCATATAGAGATCATACGTCTTGAACAAGTGCACCTCTTTAATGCTACAAGCAAGTCGTCTCCGTATGCATGTGATTCATGGACTTTTGTAATATTTTGACAACTTAGTGTCGCGTAGAAAGGAAACATCAAAGGAATACACAAAGTTTTTCCACTTTTCTTACTCTTTATTATTAACCCCTAAAATTCTTTCATGTTTTGAAGTCCAAAACAACTTCAAAATACTCGTCTCCAAAGTGAGGTCAAAATCTTCATCAACATTTATTTTTTAACAAATCCAACCATAAGATTGTTTGGTTAACATGTTCATGTACATTGTCCCAAAATTTTAGATTGAATATTCCTACCGATTGCAAGTTCAATGTGCCTAAACTTCAAAATGTAGGCTTTTCTAGCCTTCCAAAAGGTGAAGTTTTATCTTTCATCATTTTTAGAAAAAAACATGTATGTCCTACAACTTGTGCATTTTATTCAATGAGCTGGAAAATGGGCTGAGAATATATATGAAAAATTTTAACAAAAAAAATTTAACTTTCATATTCATTGAATTTTTATTATTATAATAAAAAGCGTTATTCAATGAAAGATAAAACTAATATGTTAATAACTTTTGGAAGAACTCGAGAATTGTTAAACCCAATGGTTAGAATGTTCTAGTTATTGATTAATATCCTTTTATTATATTTTTGTTTGAAAATTTTCAAAATTGATAGCAAAAGATGACTTCATATGTTTTTTCTACCTTCATTTGCCCGCAAAATAAAAATCCTCATAACTTTTACCTCAATATTTGGAATTAAATGAGTCAAATGTTTTTGAATAGGTATCAATTTATACAATCCCTCCAAAGTAGTAATCTTTTTTAGAATATATATAAATTTTTGCCCATTTTGACATTGAAATAAAAAAAAACTTCTAACTTTTGTAATATTCACTGGAATAACATGATACAAAGCTTTAGATATAGATTATGATGAGTAGCATTCATTTTAAAAATTGTGCAAAAATTCTAAATTACAAAGTCAATAGAGCCTAATCAAATTCTCAAAAAGTCCGAAGTGATCTCCTTGGTTCTATTGGGGTTTAATTTCTATAGTAGAAACCAAGTCTTATCCTAGCTAGGGACTCCAACTATTTTTTGAAATCAATCATTAGTAAAAAATGATGTGTTTTATACTACATTTCAATCTTTGTTGAGTTTAGTTTATTCATTTTTACTGATATAAATGATCTTCTTTGTGACAAGCCTTCAATTTCACTTTTTAAATGAAGGTATTATGAATCTTTAGGGGTTTTAAACTTCTATCATAGTAAATTTAATGCACTCTTCAATTTAGGTTACACAATCTATTTTTAATAAGAATGATGTTTCAATTTTTAATATATTTTTGCCTCCAAAAGCTTTCCAACTCTCATTAGTTGTTTTCAAAAACTTGTGATGGGTCTTAGTGGTATAGGTGACTATTCAAGGCCGTAAATGCATGTGAAAAAATCCCTAACGCTTTAAATCGAGACACCTCTAAATTATGATGATTTATCGGTAGAGCCTCAAAATTATGACGCTTAGCTTGCGGCGCATCCAACTCTCATTAGTTGTTCTCAAAAACTTGTGATGGGTCTTAGTGGTATAGGTGACTATTAACGGCAGTAAATGCATGTGAATAGCTCCCTAACGCTTTAAATTGAGACGCCTCTAAATTATGACGATTTACCGGTAGAGCCTCAAAATTATGAAGCTTAGCTTGCGGTGCATCAATTGCAACCTACATTCATTAATACTAGTTCAAGTAAATTTTTGGTCAAGATACCAAAAAATATCAACTACTAGTTTTAAACCTAAAGGTCATCACTGGAATTATTTTATCACTGGAATTAATTGTGAAAATTTTCCCCTTTCATAAAAAAATTCACAAAGATAAAATGTTGCAGTGACCCTAATATTGGAATTAATTAAACATGCTTAAGTGTGAGATTTTATCCCTTTTACACCAATTTCCACAAAGATAAAATGTTGTGGTGACCCTAATTTTGTAGGTGATGCTTATTTTGCACCCTCACTGTGAGGCCATTGCTACAAATCCAAGGCTGCAGGCCCCCTTTAATTTGGTAAGAAAAACAAAGGATGTGATATAAGAGAAGTTCGTTCCGAAGCTCCAATTCCCTGACCTGGCTGAATTACGGAGGTTCGCCCCCCATTTGGCCAAGTTGCCAACCGCTTGACCTGAATTTAGCGAACCAGATTCTCATTCCTTGCGTTTCACACAAACCGGATCCACGTCCCCCGGATTCCTCTTTTCAGAATGGAGGGAACCCCGAATTCCTGAAAGGCTCATCATTTCACTGCAGTTCCATCCCGCAAGACCTTGTCAAATTTCCACCTCATTAACTTACCGGTTTCCCCTCATCTCCCAAATTTGTCGTCCCCACGCCAAATTTGTCTCTAATTTGTCAAATTGGGCAAAAGTTAGCCCAGTCAGTCAGTCCCGTGGGTAGTGCGGTTTAGTGGAGGTGCTATGGTTGACCTCCCGATCGCACAAAAGCTGCCTACCAGCCACAGGAAAACAAAATTGGGGAAAAGAAAATTGGGGAAAAAGAAATTGGGAAAGGGAAAAGGCAACAAGGAGTGATGAATCACCGAGCTTGGTAACCACAAGAGCGAGCCTGAGAAGGCATTCGAATATAAAAAAGTATATATTCGGGTGGCGGCGCGAGGAGGGCAATACATATACGAGAATTGGTGCTCCTCACCTGACACGATCCCACTTCCTCACCCCCCTCGCGGCCGCTCTAGCTGTCTCTCTCAAGGAGAAGTCTTTCCTTTAAGCTTTTAGTAGTAGTCTCCAAACACACTCGCTGGATTTGCAGTGAAGATCAGTACCCACATTGGTCTCAAGGTCGGTTGCGAGATCAGTTGGTAGCGAACTTGGTCCCTGAATTAACAATGGGCAGGCCGCAGAGGTTTCGAGGAGTGCGACAACGCCACTGGGGCTCTTGGGTCTCGGAAATTCGCCACCCGCTCTTGTATGTCTCTCGTTCCCTGAGCTCGGAGAATTGGGATGTGGGCTTGTAATGTGATGTAATGTCGTGTGGTAGAATTGGGTAGTGTTTCTTTTAGCTTGGGGATTTAGTCGGACTTTGTGGTTCGGGGGTTGAGCTTGGTCGTGTTTTTATAAGCTCATGTTCAAGTGCTCTCGGGCTTTGCTCGAGTCTCTTGTGTCGTGGTGCGAATTTTGGGACTGAGGTGACTTGCATTGTCGTAGCTTGGCGACAATTTATTGTAGGGGGAGTTAGCTTAGAACGTTCGGCATTTGGGTGTTGTGAGAACACGTTGGAGTGACATTGGTACGTAGTGTCGTTCGGTAACGCGTTGGCGTGCGTTCTGTAGCAATGTCGAAGGAGCTCTGTTGTTTTGAGCTCCTGCTTTCAGTTTGGACTGATTTTGCTTTGAGAGTGTTTCAGCATTGCGAAGGAGTGATAAATTTGAAGTGAGAGTGTCAGGGATTTGACGAGAGAGAGTTTATGTTGCAATTTGCAGGAAGACGCGAGTGTGGCTGGGCACTTTCGAGACGGCCGAGGACGCCGCGCACGCGTACGACGAGGCGGCGCGACTGATGTGCGGCTTGCGCGCGCGCACCAATTTCCCTTACGACCCGAACGCGCCCAAGGGCCCGAACTCGCAGCTGCTGTCCGCAACTCTTAGCGCCAAGCTCCACCGCTGGTACCTCCAGTCACAGCAACAAGACAGCGCATCTCAACAGCAACAGCAACAACAACAACAACAGCAAACTCCCCCAGCAACTAAAGCCGCCACCACGAAAGACGCGCGCATGACGCAGTCGCTCACGTGCCTGTGCCTGGACGCGGAGCAATCCAACCTGGGCATTTGGCAGAAGAAGACGGGGCGCCAGGCGGAAGCCAACTGGGTGCGCAACGTGCAATTCTCCTCGCTCCAGCTGCAACCCGAAAATTCGAGTGAGAGTCCGCGCAGCTGCATCAGCTCGCAGGAGGAGATGTCGGAGGAGGACAAGTTTGCCGCGGAGATGATCGAGGAGCTACTGGGTCATAGCCCGGGATACTTCTTCGACTTCAGCTCGCCAGCCATGTCGGACTCCAGTTGCACCAGCCCCTGCTCCGCCATCACCGCCACCTCCGAGTAATTCAAACAGGTAGAACCAACAACCGCCATAGCCAGATCGAAATTACAAATCGAGTTCCAAACACGGGCTCCATGTCCTTACTCACTTTTGTTTGTGTTTTCAAACCATCCGTTCCTGACATTGGGTTTCATGGTCTCACTCTCTTTGTGTTTGTGTTTTCGAAGCATTGGTTTCGTGTTGTCACTCACTGGTGTTTGTGTTTTCAAATCATTCTTTCGTCCCTAACATTGGTTCCATGTTCTCTCTCACTCTCTGTTCGGTTTTTCTTTTCAAAGCATTCGTCCCTGACATTGTTTTGTGCTTTGGTTTTCAGGATGTGAGTCCCTTTTTTTTGCGATTTCGAGGACATTTTGAAGCTGGAGAGGAATGGCGCAGACGCGAGTCGATCCTCCAGGCGAAAGACTATTCAATATCCGTGCCGCTGCTGCTACTCTGAATGGAGCTCGTCGACCTTCTCGAACATGAAGCTCTGCTGATCGATTTGTCCCTCCTCTCAGAGAGAGATTGATCTATTTTTCTGTTTTGTGAGCGGCACATGATTCTTTGCATTTGTGACGGAAGAGTTGCTAGCTGGTTGCATTCAGTAGTGCAAGAAGAAGATGAGTGAGGGGATTCAATATTTTAGTGCAAACTAGTAGTGTAGTTCTATAGACAGTATAAGCTTTTAGTTTTTAAGGGGGTTGTACGTTTTGGGTGGTGTGGAACCTCGATACACAGGGAGTCCTCTTGCACAGATAGATCGTTCTCTGTGTTGTGACGAGACTCGGATGGGGTGCTGGCTTGTGCATATTCAATAGATGCGGCATCTGTCCTAATGACAACAACAACAATAATAACTCCAAAAATCATACCTGTTATGGATCTCCGTGTTTTTTTCCTTTCACTTTTCTTGTCCCAGTTTTGCCATGGTTTGGGAGTTCTACGGTTTGGTCCAGCATGTAGTTACTTCGCCATGGTTTTCGAGCATTTATTTTGGCGTGGCATCTTCTTTGAGGTCCATGTTTTGATTGAGCATTTATTTGACATGAATTTTGAGTTGCATGAAATGGTTGAGCATTTGTTTCGTTCAAGGGTCATAACTTAGATTGCAGCTGCAGATCATTAATGTCTGCTTCCAGCAAAGTTGGGTAGACTCTCCATACGAAATATACTACATACATGATGTTTACGAAGAATGTCAACTACAAGAGTCTTCAAGATAGTATGAATACCGGCATTTGGTGGCATTCGAGGATCTGGGGTTCAACGTTTCAGTTGTGGCCAAGTTTCTGGTCTTTGTACTTACCAGCCCTGCATCTGCTGACTGAGGGTGCTTCAGTCTCCTTTGTGTCGGCTGCTGACTGGCTGCTACCTTGTTTTCTGTAGCCTGCTCATATGCACACCAAGTACTCCAGCACATAATAAACTGATCCTTCCTTCCTGCAAGTGCTGTTTTCTGAGGAGTGCATTCTCTGCGGACTACTCACTAAGCTTGCCACACACAACCAGAGAAAACGCGAGATCTACGCGAAATTCAACAACGTGGGGTGCGAAGTGCCAAAATGCGAGAATCTAAAATTGGAGGGAGAAATGATAGGGCTACCAAACATGGGCACATTTATTGCAGAACTAACATGGTTGCATTTATGGCAGATTGTTTTTTTCGTTGAGTTACTTTCCAAAAGAGTGCACTTGACTCGAGACGGGGACTCCCAGCTCGAGAAATAGTCCATTAGAACCATGCTCAAAATGAATTTACTTCTTTGGAAAAGGTTTGCCATCAAGTGCTAGAGTCCATCCAACGTAGACAAGAAATCCAAGTCTGAATTTCGGCTTCCCTTGCAGTGTAAAAATGTAGCCCGCTCCTGATGAGAGCATAGAAATTTCGCCAAGTGCATTCAAGCTTCATCAATTCTCGGTCCATAACCTCATGCAAATGAAGCCTTAAAATCTAAAATTGCAATGCAACTTTTCAAGAGGAGCTGGTTTATTACTCGTGACAACAACTCCCTTCTATTTTATTTCCTTTCCCTCATTTCCTTTCCCTATTGTATTCGACTCCATGGGGTCACCCAAGCTCTTCTTTTAATTCGATTTCATTCACTTAATTTCCAAGATATGTTTTCTACCCAATACCATAGCCTTGTCAGTCATAGAAATCAGATACTAGATTTACTCAAATCTCAGCCTTGGTTGTGGGAAATGTACCTCCTTGCTCGACTCGAAATGTACTATTTGCTTCCAGCAAGCTTTAGATTTCAGTTACCTGGTACGTACACTTTCTGTTCTACAACAGTATACAGTCACCCTCCAAACGAGAATAGTAACCTAGTAGCAACCCGTACAGACACCCTTGACTGTAGATTTCATTTTCGGCCCCTTTTCTTTTTCTTTTTCTTTTCACTCAGAAATAATAAGAAAAACTCCCCGAAAAGTAATAAATTTTCCTTGAATGGGAAAAGTGCACAGTGCCTGAAGAGGCTCCTGGTCGTCCGTCCGTCCTGGTGCGGCAACTCGTTTCCGCAATCAGCTAAGTTCGCAATGCGCTCCGAAGCAGGCCTCCCCGCCAAACCAGCCCGGAGCGCTGGAGCCTACTCTACGGGTAATTACAAGGGTCCACGGGTCCACGGGTCCGGAATGGACGCGCTTTCAGATTCAGTCATGCGCGGAGAAACTCACAGTCTTTTTTTTTATTTTTATCATAGAACCGGGTAACTGCAGTTACAATTGTATAATCAAATGTATGAAATCAAAATCAATGTCAAACAAAAGTGAGTGAGTGAGGTTCAGTTACTTCGATCAACAGTAGTAGTAGTAGTCTGGTTTTAAGTTTTAAACGTTTTTTCAGTTCAGTTTCTGTAAATGTTTGAGTGAAGTGGTTGCCTCCGTCTGTCTGTCTGCCTGACTGACTCCTTCCGGAGACTTGGTGTGGCGATGATCGTTCTTGAAGGCCTCGCTTTGTTAGGGTCTAGCTTCCTTGGGCCACCATTTCGGGAGGTTTTCTGAAGTCTCGCAGAGCTTGCGTTGCTTCCATGATGCCTGGCCTGGGCGGTCTGACTGCAGGCAGGGTGGGGGTGGGGGTGGGGGGGGCTCCCATCAGAATTGCGCAGGCGGCACTGCAGGCAGGGGGGAGCCTGACTCTCTCACTAGCTCTGTCTGTCAGGTAGCATGCATGTACGAGCTTCCGTCGTCGATCAGTCTCGAGCTTTCCGCTTTGACAAAACACTTTCGGAACGGAGTGGGAAGCTTGACTTATTAAAACGGTGTTCTCACTTGGTGGTTGGTGGTAGGGGGGGTGATGTTTGCAATGTGAATCTGATCCTGAAGTAGGTCTAAATTCATTCCTAAGGGCACCCCACCCAACAACAACACATTCAAGCAAATCAATCAATGGAGGATGTTCCTCTCTCATAGAAGATCAATGGTACATAACCTTTAGAGGTCAGGTGTGGCAACAAGGTGGCAACTCCTACATAATATACAGGAGGGGACCGTTTTAAAAAATAAATAAATAAATAGTGAAGTATTTCAATTTTGACAACTTATTATAATGCTAAAAGAAGTTGTAATAAAGCTCTTACATTGAGGAGCTAGGGCTAAGACTTATAATAAATTTCAGTACCTGGTCTAGAAAAGTTCAATTTTAGTAGTATGTGTTCCACTTCTTGTTTCATAAGGAAAATTGGAATCTTGAAAGTGAGATCTTTTCTATTAAGTTCTAATTCTACCAACTGCTTCATTAATGATGGAGTTTCAAGCACTTTTGATGCATAGCTAGTTTTGCAAGAATGACAAATGATCAAAGTTTGCAATGTCCATGCCCGTGTCCATGATGTTATTACTCTCCAATTTTCGCTTTGTGAGGATAATCAATGAGTTTAATTCCGACAACACATAGGCAACCTAAATGCCAATTATCCAAATGCTTCATCAAAATAATTCAGTCACTTAGGTGGTGAATGGTGATGAATACTAATATACAAATTCTAAAGCATGAATAGTTGAATGCGTGAATGCAACAATGAAGTTTGATTACTGACATTATTGGAAGGATCTTTTTTAGAAGATAATTCAAAGATAAGAAAATTTAATAATTACAAAAAAAAACTAAAGGGGGTGATTGGCCTCCCTTGTTTGAAAAAAATCTCTTATTATAGGTTCTTAAAATGACTTTTGAATACCCCAAATTATTATGATCAATATTAAAATTATATTATTTGATTCTTTTCAATGTCTTCTTTCCTACTATAATCTCGTAATCTACAAAATAAATAAATAAATAGTTTCCCTTCTTGTAGATTATAAAAGTTAAGAAAGCATATGTCTTAGTATTGTGAGTTGCCACCCCGGAAGTGTGGTGTGTTATTGAGGAACTGCTCTAAGACCCTTAGTAACAACACTCTTCAACACCACCAGTATGAACATATCTTTAACTTTTGAAGTCACGAAAGCCCAATTTGGATTGCAACATGGTGTGTTTTTGAGTACCAAACAAAGAAGGTGCAAGAATTGAAGTATATGATGGTAACAAAGGTTTGTATTCATGTTTGAGTTGGATTCAATGACACATGGCATTCCCAATGCAAATCAATATTGAACCTTCCACACGGCTTAGAAGTTGTAAAAATGGTCATATATTCTACTTCTACAGTATTGTTATTGAGCATGGTAAGGCATAGATGCTGAAATGACATCTAGTAAAATATGATAACTATAGAATTACAAATCCAATGGTCTATGTCTTTTCCTATTTTAGTACATTGTATTCTAAGAGTCAAATACAATACCATATATGGTTCCATGTTGACCTTGAAGGGTTAACAATACTAATAAGCTCAAGATAGGATCGCCCAATTCCAAACATGTTCATGGCTCCTAAACAATCCAAAAAATAAGGAGATGCTTGTTGCACATAGGAATTAGGGCACAATTTGAGAAATTTCACCAATTCAAGTTTGGTCTCTTGTGAATTTTGTATATTTTATTCAAATAGCATTCTTGGAATTCAAGTCATTTTAGTTGTAATTTGTCTTCATGTGATTAAAAAATGAAAGCTTCCAAAAACTTAATCATAGTTGCTAGACATATTTACTCATGTAAAGGTGATTCTATTGTAGTAGAAATATTAGGTGCTTAGACTAGGAAATAACCTATGAAAAGATGCACATGACAAATTAGAGCATTGGAATGGGGGTTTGTCATAGTCATTTTCCTAGTCAAGGTTACCGCCTTGTTTCTTTTGATGTGAGATTTTTCATTTGATGTGAGTTTTTATTTCTTATTGTTCCTAAGTTCCTTAAATTACTAGAATCTAATGAAACAAAATCAATGTGTAAGTTAGTAAGTCTTTTGGTCCATGACAATTTTGTGACTTTAGTATTATTAGGTAGAAGTATCTAAAACCTTTCAATTAAGTACATAGATAGAGTCAAAATTACAAGACAAGGTTACATTGCATTTTGAGACAAATAGAAATTATAATTTTTGAAGGCTCTATTATTTTTCAACCATGCTATGCTATGTATAAAATTGAAGACATTCCATAGCAACAAATTAAAATCATATTGATAACAAAAGACCCTTGTATGAAAGAATTGAGGGAGTAAGGGGGATAAATTTTATGTACTTCTACCTTATAAGATAAGGCACCTTATCATGTGACTTTACCACTAATATTGTGCAAGACAGTGTACACAAGTGTATAAACTCAATTGGTGTAGCCATAAGATAGAGTGTTTTATTATATGCAAAAAAATTGAAAAAATTGCTTTAATTAAGAGGACTGCTAGCATGTGAGCTTAGGATCTTGAGCCCATGAACCTAGGTACCTATATTATAGGCACCTTCTATGGTTATAGGATATCTACGTTGTACATGCCTATATTATAAGTGCTTTCCATGGTTACAGTGTACCTATATTATAAACACCTTCAGTGGTTGTAGGTACCTACTTATACCTAGGCTCAAAGCAAGGGTTATTATACTTGTGATTTCATATTAATCCATTTCAATATTTTGGTTAAAAGTAAGAGAAATTCGCAAGTATAATAACGCTAGCATATGAGCCTAGGTATAAGTAGGTACAGGCTTTCATTTCTAGGCTCATATGCTAGCGTTATTATACTTGTGAATTTCTCTTACTTTTAACCAAAATATTGAAATGGATTAATATGAAATCAAATTAAGACTAAATAGAAAACCACAACTACTAAGATTAGTGATTTCCTAAATTGTACTTTTTTTTCTTCTTTCTTTCTTCTAAGGTGTACTATTTTGCTTTCAAAATCAAGGTTTCAGTGAAAATCAGCTTTTCAACCCACAAATGGCCAAATCGTACCGGAAGTTTTTGTCTTGTTGGGAACGTTGGGACCTACCAATGGTTTAATTTTCTCGAGTGCCTTTGATCTCCATCTGAAATTTTTGGGGATCTGGCGAGATGCAATTTTCTTTCACCTCCACTGCACATATCCCACATTCCCATGAGGATGTTGGTGGATAAAATCTGGTTCCAAAGTGGGCTCTCCGCAGGCATAGCTTTTAAGCTTTTACTGACTTTTGCAGTCAATCTCTTGGAGCAAAGCCACATTTAATTGCAAAGAAAAATTGACGATGGTGTACAGCAAGCTTATGTATATCTTATCATTCAATCTTGAAATGGGTCAAGCCCTATCACATAGTTACCTAGCAAAACAATGATCCAAAATTCTTTGTTTCTACAGGATTATTCATTACTTTATTGAGATTAACCCAGGAAGGACGCCACAGACAATATTAAGTGTCCGATGAATGACAAGGAATTCTCTACTGTAGGACAGAACTACAAATATTCATCCTTGGAATTTTTTTGTGGAAAGTGGAGAGCATTTACAGCAGCTTGACTTCCACTGAGTACTTTGGGATTTTTTTTTGTAATTCCAATGACTCTCACAGTTACACAATGCATGATTTTCAGGGTCACTCCGTGCATCATTCCAGGGTTAACCCTCGACCTCTTAATACTATAAGGATGGGCTGGTCACCATGGAAATCAACTATTTTGGTCCCTTATGAATCATTTGTTTAAAAGAAACCTAACAACACTCATTGGAGGTCAAACTACTATGCAAGACCTTCTCTTTCTACACAAATTTCAAGGATGAACATCTACACATTGTTTTATATTGAAGGATTCTTAGTGTTTGTAGTGTCCTTCTAGAGTTAAAGTCCCTAGTAGAGAGGAGAATGTAGATTTGGAATTTGGGGGCAAAATAAATTATGGACTAAGAAAAATATAGATTTAATATCAATTTTTGCAAGTTTTTCTTTCCTTCTTATTCTAACATGAAGAATCTTCAACACCTTGAATAAATATCATAAAAGCACCAAATGACAATGTTCAACAAATAGCTAAAGAATAGACAAATTTTGAAATTTCTAAGCAAATTTTAATGTATTTCATTAGTTTCATGATGTTCCTATAAGAAATCATTCATTAAATCATTTGTAATCCACCAAGTGGATATTAGGACTCTTAGGGATCTAGGCTATAACACATGGTATTCATGTAAGTTTAGCCATGAAATCGATCTCTTTTAATTCCAATTCTACTACCAACTCTATTATACTTTGATAACAATGAATATCTTATGTCAAATGTGATGGAATCACTTCACTGAGCAAGGTTTATAACAAGGTAACATTAAAATTCAAGCTGGCAAGGAGAAATGAATAATTTCTTATCAACTTGTAATGATAATATGAAGCTAACCATTATTATAGGATGAATCTTAATCTTGACCTTGGAAGAATGAAGCTTGTGACCATCTAATCTTCCTAAATATCCTACGGCTTTGTTTCTATATTGCAACTAAACTTGAATTACAATTATTTGATTTGATTTTTCAAAGATGAAATCACATGACTTCTATAAGTTATAAACTTTTTAGTTTTATTGGAAATGAAAAAAATGAAGAAAATTCATATCTAATTCAGAACTATTCTAGAAAATTTACAATTTTGCTACATGTATAAATTATGGTGAAGAATGTTACAAAGTTAACAAATTTTTTTGTGCTTCTATTAATAGAAAATCAATAAACCATCCCTTCAAATTGCAATCAAATTTTGAATTTTTTGAATTTTTTGAATTTTTTTAAAATTAAAAACTAAACTCAATAAATTTAATTAATTAAATTGGGCTCAAATTCACATCAAGAGTAAGGACACAGGAATTGCTAAAATACATTAGAATAAAAACTTTGTGATTTGTGATTTGCTAAATACATATTTGGTTTTATAGCGAAAAAAAAGCAAGTCATCTGTAATGGCGTTCTTCTTTGGTGCTATAGGAAAGAAGATAGGATGAAAAAATGTTATTTTAGATTCACCAAGAGCTTTTAAAACTCATCCAAAAGCTGATTTTAAATTTCATGGATGTTTTAAGTTAATCAGACACCAAACAAACTATATTATGCAACCGAATTGTCAACCAAGTGGTCCTTGTTACATATCCCATATCCACACGAATACAAATACATATATCAACATTTTTCATACCTTTTGAAACTCTGAAATTCTTATATAAAACCAATATTTTAAGTTTCTAAAACAAGGGCTTTATACAACACATGGTACATGAATAAATGCTAATACTATACACCCTATATTATAATACTATTCATTATATATTGTAATAATATTCATGAAAGATATCAAAATTTTAGTGATTTTTAATGATTTTAAGAATAAAATTTGACTTTATTTTGTAAAAATCTGTTACAAATTCTTAATTTTAAACCCTAACCTATGATGGCCTTTTTAATCATTAAAAACACTCAAAATTACCATTTCCATTGCAAAGAGGAAAAAACTTAAAATTTGTCTTTTTTGCATATATAGACTAGTTTGAAAATGTCTGAAATAAATTTTAGAAACCTTGACCACATAGATTACAAGTTGTTTGTATTTAAAGTGAAGGAAAACAAGTTTTATTGACTAAATTTTTTGGCTTTCAATCTTCTCAACTTAAATTTTTTGCACCATAGATTTTGAATTTCTAATTTTTTATGTTGAACAATGGAATTGGGAGCGGGAGGGCAAGAAATTGATTTTCGTTTAAAAAAAATTATTACATCAAATTAGGCACAAGATGGAAGAAAAAACTAAATCATTAGTACTAGTTTTTCTAAGATGAAATTGAAAGACATGAATTTCAATGGTGAGATTGTTCTAGCAAAAAAACTAAAGTACATGGAATTTTTTTTTTGAAAAATTATAGAAATTGAGTCTAAAAAAGAATCCTATAAATTTTTTGAAGGAGATGCTTTTATTGCCCCACCCCAAAAAAAAACAAGATGCTCCGTAATTTTCTTGTCACTAGTCCTAATGATATGAATCAAAGCATATTGTACACACAAAAGCATTTTCTATGAGAAACACAAAAATTAAAACTTTATTTTGAACTTTTGTAATTCTTTCTCTGCAACTTGGCAAAATGTTTTTGAGCTTAGGATGGCATGACTTTTGTTCTCAAGCACCAATTGAACTAAAAAAATTATATCCCTATAAAGCTAATGTGTTTTTCTATCTTCAAAAAAAGTTTCAAAAAGTCTTGTTAAATATTGAGATCATAGGAACATGATGAAACCTTCCAGTGTCTCATGAGACAACACTTGAGACTTCAGGGGTTAAATTGATAATAATTTTTAGTGGTCACCATATTGAGGAAATCATTCCTTGAGGATGTGAAAGAGACAAAGTGAAATTCAAAGTGAGAAGATTTCTGTTTTTTCACATCAATATCTTTTGATATGCAATTCCAATGATTGATTTGATGGAGAATTTGATATTTAGAGATGCTACTAGTTGTTTGAGGTAAAATTATTATTCCAAGCATCTAATATATCCTTTTACAAAAGATGAAAATGAAAACACAAGATTAACTCTAAAATACATCTATTGGATTACCTCAAGTTTTTTTGTCACTTAACCCTTAAAACATTTTATAAATCTAACTAGGTATTTGCAATTTTTGACGAGTTTTTTTAAAACTAAAATGTAGAATAGATATTTATCTAGCTTTTCTAAGAGATAATTTGCAAAAGAAACAAGTTTGTAGTTTGACTATTACCAAGAGTTCTTAAAAAAATCTCTAGGTTTTGGATGGCTAAGAAAATAATTTTAAAATTTTAAAAATTAATTTTTCTTGTATGATAGATCAATATCTACAAGAAAAATCCTAATCATTCAATTATTATTAGTCATACAAAAATATTTTTTTAATTATGCTAACAATTATGGAGTTTTTTTCCAAAATAACATACAAGGCTTATTTTTTGTATTTTGCTTTCACAAATTTCAAAAACAAAATTTGCATAAATTTTAGATTGTTTGTTTCAACATTCTCACCATAGAATTCACATGTTTCAATTCCAAGTTGTATCTATTATTAATTGACTTACGTATAACATCTTGCCAATCTTTCTATATAACAAGTATTTTAAGGATGAAAATAAAGTTTTGTTTTGTTTTTTTTCAACAATTTATGTAACAATTTTGCTCAAAAACAAAGGAAATGTATGATATAAGAGAACTTCTATAAAGTAAACTTTTGTAAGCCAATAATCTCTCTAAAGTGATATTATTCCTTTGGTCTTAACTTGCACGCATTGAAGATGTACATAATAAGTAACAAAAAATAAATAAAATTATTGAATTTGGAATCCAATTGTTGCTCTGGTGAAAATGACTTTCAAAATTATTAAACATCATTAACTCATAAACGACACGGAAGATTTTTTTGGGTTGATGAGTGATAAAGAGTCTCTCCATGTAGGACAAAAGTGCAACTATTCATCCTCCCAATTTTATGTGGAAAGGGAAGGTCTTCTACAGTAGTTTGTCTTTTAATCATCCAATGAATGCTTCTTCATTCTTTTAAGTCAACAATTTACACAATACCCAAACAAATGATTTCCACGTTGACCAGCTCATTGTTTAACCCCTAAAGGACCAAACATCGTTTTTTGACAACATAGCAATTTTGGGCAGCTCACTACGACCGGAATTTTTCTTTTTTTTCTTTTTAATTTTCACATAAGATGTGCCCGAGGAGTAGCTTTAAGGTCCAACAATTTTCATAACTTTTGATTACGTGGTTAAAAAGTTATTGCATGATATGTCATTTTCATTGATTGGCAGGCAGCCCGGGCAGCTGAAAAAACTTCTTTAAAAATCACTTTCTTTTTAAAATAAAAATTTGAAATTGGTTCTTTAGATTTATATATACATGGGAAGTTTTGAATCATTCCATTTTGATTAATGAAATGAAAGTTATGAGGAGTTTTAGTTTGAGGGTAGTTATGGAAACTCTACTCTAAGATAAACTTTGAAGTCTTTTATTTAACTCAATTTTCAATATTTTTGAAAAATAAAATAAAAAAATAGGATGTAGATTGTTTATTATAACATTACAACTATTGGGATTGGCATTTCTCAATTCCATATTTAAATTCTTAACAATTTAGTGTTTTGAACATTCTCTACCTCTTTCTACTTACTATTTTTTTCCTATAAGTTTACAATTCCAAATGATCTAAAAAATTTCAAGCATACTTCCAAATTGCTTTGAAGAATGAATCCAAAGAGTAACCACCATTTTGGACATTTTTTCATACAAATGTGACCTTGTGAAGTGCAGCTGCCCAGATTTTTGCAGGGACAAAAAAAATATTTTTGTCAATTCAAACGCTGTCATCTTGCAATCCGCAAGGTGAAAATTTCTGAAAATTTTCACACAACTTCTCAAACTAGTTTAATACAAGATCCCATGGTTATACATTTTCTAAAATGTTTTTTTCTTTCTAAAGATTGGTACTTGTATTAAAAATAGCAATTTCAAAGCGATTTTGGTGAAAACATAGTCTCTGACCTTTAGGGGTTAAAGATTAATGCCGTAGCCCCTCTCTCTAAACCAATCACCTCTTTAATGTAATATTCTCCTCCACCGGTCCCCAGAGCTAGCTGTTTACCTTGTGGAAATTCTACTGCAGTAGGTACGAATCCATGTGTGCAAACGAAATAAAGTCAATCAATGTGGAATTTCAAATTTTAGTTTTAAAATCAGAAAATAAAAAAATCAGGAAATCAACAAAATTGACAAACACTACAAATGAAACCCCGACAATTCCTTTGCAAAGTGTGCCCCGACTCTTTTTTCCAAGAATGTTTGGTCCACACCATTGATGACGGACTCCGTTACTCACCACTTTTTTTTTGTGTTGTTGGCAGAGGAGTCATGTTACCTTACCCACGCCCAAGGTGGGCTGCACTTCCAAGACACACATGAGTGCATTATATAGTACGGGTAAGATTATAGTACGGGTGGATTATTAAGAGGGAAAAAAGAAAAAAAAACATATTTTAACTTATACCTTTTCCCGCAACCTTCGGTCTTTGCTCCACGCGAGTCCAATGACATCTGACAAAATGCAAGCATCTCATCAGCACTTGGCATTGGATTATCATAAAAAAAAACACTCTCTCTCTCTCTCTCTCTCTTCAATGAGTGGGATCAAAGAGATTACAAGTTTTGTTTTTTTTAATAGTTTGTACCTACATCTGCAATGAAATTATTACATCAATTTTTTTTTTAAATTTACGTAACTTATTAAAACCCTCCATCTAAGCTGAATTAAAAGTTAAGAGTTGTCAAGTGGGGCATCATCAGTTCCTCTCAGACTTTTTACAGTACCACTGAGCTTAGAATCAAATCAATTCTTATCATTCTTCATTGCAGGCCGATTTGTCAAAGACAAGTATCTCGCAAAAAGATTGAGAGCTAGTATGGACCCCCCACGAACAGAATAATAATTAGTTTGTGGAAAACCCAAAGAAAATCGCTGGAAATGCTGATCAAAATTGGTACCTTTGGATAGTACTCTACAAACTTACTCCAGAAAGTGGGGTGGGTTGCAATGAAAATTCAGTTTTGTTAGTGTGAAGCAAAAAAAAAGCAAAAAAAGTGGGGCGGGTTGCAATGAAAATTCAGTTTTGTTAGTGTAAAAAAAGTGGGGTGGGTTGCAATGAAATCTAAGGGTTTTTTAGTGGCAAAATTAAAAAAAAAGGCAAAAAAGTGGAGTCGGGCTACGCTTTCGTGTGTCCGTCGTCTTTCCCATGGAGTTTTCCCGATGGGACAATCAATTTTCTGATTGGTGATTGTATGAGTGGGAACTTGTCGTCCACATTCATCCTTTTTCATGTGGTGGTTGGTCAGATGGACTGGCTTTCCTTCGTCCTGAAAGAGATGAAAAAAAGGAGCCTCAAACTTTCTATTGATTGGGAGTCAGGGGACTCGGGGGATACAGCCAAATGCAAATTGAAAAACCCAAGGACTCTAATTGTACTTTGTTTTGGTGCTGTCTTGTTGGCATTTGCACACGATGGGGTGTGGAGGGCTTCATTGCCAAACACGCAAACACACGTTGGATGTGAGTCCAGTTTAGGTAGATAAGGTAGATAGACCCCATTATGAACGCCATTCATATTCTTATTTGGGGACCCAGTTTCACTCTCTTGCATTTTAATTGAGTAGTAGAAATTGCGTAGAGTGTGCAATTGAGGTGAGGGGGGTGGGTTGAGGTAAACAAGCCTATTATCACCTCAATTAGCAATATAAATATATCTTGGTGCCAACTCAAGAGGGGTATGTATGTTTTTTAGGTATATGCGTTTGTTCCACAAATCAAATCTAAGTGGAATTGTAATTTTTGTGAATTTATGGAGCGGTCTTCCTTGAAATTACAAAACAACTCATAGAGTGGAGTTGTGAACATCCTGAACTTATAAACAAAGGGCAACAAATTGGGTTGAAAAGTCTCCATCTTATGGATTCAACGAATACTACTATGGGACCTTTATACATGGCAAAAGATTCCTATATAATTCTACAATATGAAGGACACTTTAGAATTGTCAATGGAACCATGTAGAGAATTAAGAGAGACACATTAGCATTAAAAAAAACAAGAACAATCCTCCTAAGGTTTACAATGGGAAGCTATGTGATTTTGCTTTGACAATCTATAATTTATATTCTTTTTTTAAAAATGAGTTGACATGAATACTTGTGGAATAACAATATCTCCTAATTTGCCATTATTTAGCTAAAAGAATATTGTGATTGAATATGTGTAACCATCCGTAATGACCAAATGGTCCACAGTGGGATTTCTACCTTATATTTGATTTAAGTATTCAAATGTTCAAGCATATGAACATGCTTCCCATCATTAAAATGGCTTAATTTATATATAGTATGGTTGGTAATTGAAAGATATTGATTTGTCTTATCACTGAATGGGTACCTATAAAGAATATAATTTGATATTGTTATGAATATGATGATCTTTTAAGGGGATAATTTTCAAAGATGAACCTTTCTATACCCTTAAGACTTGCCAATTGGCTTGGAAGGGGATGACATGTCATCTTAATCTTAAAAAGACATGCTCATAACCATGTAGTTGACTTCAAAATATTTCTCTTTGTTTGCTCTATTTTCCCAATGTATATGAATGTTTTGTTTTTTCTTCAATTTTAGTTTGTAGAGACAAAACCACTTGAAGAAAGAAAAGCTAAAATAGATTACAAGGATATTTTTTAAATTTGAAACAAAACATTATAGAGAGTCAAAACTAACTATAATTGTGAGTTTTATTTAATACAATGATATCAATATTCTATTAAAGCAACTATGTACCCAAAAAAATAGATGAAAAGTTGTATTTCCAATGTTATTATCATTGTTTGAAGTCATCAAAAGAATACAAAGTGTTTGAGGTGGCATTCCAAGATTAAGCTCAAAATTATCTTTCTTCAAAGTAGTACAAACAAATATAAACATAAGTAGAAAAGACAATCTTCTAGTACCAAGCTACAATAGGAGAGCTTAAAGATCTTAGTTCCACAAGCCTAGTATGGATCTTTGGAACCACAATTAGACTATGATGTTTGGTTCTCAAATATATCATTTCCATTAGTAGTATGAATGAATTAGTATTATTATTCATTTTCAATGTGTAGATTATAGGCATATTTAAAACCAGTCCTAAATTCTTATATTTTAATGTTGTATGATACAAAAATTTAGATTTAAAAATTTGATTATCTTATTTTTGTTTTATTTTACTTGTCCTTCACTCCTTCTATGCCATACTTTGGTTGAACTTGTTTTGTTGTAATTTATCGATGCAATGAATTTTTATGATTTATGTTAAAACATATATAATAAAACAAAAATTATAGAGGCCTTTGCAAATCATATTCAAATTCATAAAGACAAAGGTAGTCTAAGATCTAAAACTATGAAGATGTGTTATTAAATATAACTTTGGATATCGATTTAATGATGACTTTCAAGATAAGTTTGTAAAATATGATCCATATGGATCATTTTCATAAAGTTAAATCAGCTCCTTACATTAACCAATATTTATCAATAAAATTTAAAATAAAAGTTTGAATTCTTTTTCTGCAATAGTTTGTAGATTTAATGTATTTAATTCTTACAAGAAGTTTTTTCTTTAAGTTCAAAAGATTACATTTTATTTATAGTATTGTTTTAATTATAAATTTAAGTGTTTTCAGGGGACCATATTTGGAACTGAGGAAGTAATTTTTTTAGGTCAAACATACCAGAGTACTTTGAACTACAAAAAATTTGGAAGAAAAAAGTCTTCAAAATCTAGATTGTACAACTAAAAAATATAAGACAATAACATTTTATGATTTAAAAGCATTTAAGCAGTGATAGAATCTCATAGAAAAAATATCATGTGAAGACAAACTTTTAGCTCAAGTTTTACAATTTTTGATAACTAATATGCGCATAGGGCTTAGATGGTTTAATTCAACATTTTCACCATTGGAATTGTCATGTTTGAAGTATACATTAAATTTATTAGCAATATAAAATTTTCAATCATTTTGTACATGTAGCTATATGATGATTCTTTAAAGGATGAAAATCAAGCTTAATATTGTTGATTTTTTCCCTATAGATTCTTGATTCCAATTTATAACATAATATCATGTTGAAGAAGATGTAATTTTTTTCCTAGAGATTTTAAAGTTACCCCCCTCCATTAATTGGGAAGTATTGAAAAAGCTTGTTGCACTATTTTGAATACTATAACCATAGAGATAATTAGGAAATAGGCTCTAAAAATTGTTGAAAAAGTAGATGTATATGTTTGTGCAAGATCCTATAGTAAAAATTGCAAAAAAAAAGCATATATTTGTAGCATATAGCATATATTTGCAAAAAAAAAACATATACTCCAATTTGTTTACAAAATGCATTATATTTTGTCAATTTTTCTCAAAAACACCAAAAATACATTATTTAGGTGTTATAATAGATCCTCCAATCATTTATATTTCAAAATTGAACAACCAAAATATTGAATCTATTACAAGCAATCTAAAAGACAAATAATATAGAGGCCACAAAAAATCACAACGAATCATTTGCATAGAAAAAGAAAGCTTACAATTTACAAGGTAATGTACAAATGTTACTAGATACAAATTTGACTACATAGAACAATGAAATTTGGTTGCCTTAAACAAGTAGGTTGCCTTACTTAGAAAAATTATCTCATGACTCACTGCTTGTCTACATGGAGGCACATGCAACTCTCTAAATTGGGCCCTAAATCAGTGCACTAATCCATGCCATACACATGATTTTGTGTTGATGAAAATTATTGTATCCTTATAAAGTAATATTAAGGATATTTATATAGTGCTAAATGTTGATAAATTAGTGAAGAGCAACTAGTATCACTATTCACTAATGTGTCATATGCCATTGCCACAATTACAAAAAATAGAAGTAATTTTTTAATTTGTAAAAACTTCAAAATTTGATAACTTTCACATTGTAGGTCCAAACACCACAAAACAAAGCTTGTGCACCCCCTCCTTGTAGAGAACTTTTCCATAGTACCAAGAATGCGACTTGGAGACGCACGGCCTAGGAAATCTCACTGTAACAAACAAACAAAATAAAACAACCTCATTTAAGGTATGTATTAATAAACTACTAGTGTGCCTAGTGCCATTGCTACAACCAAAATAAATGTAAAAATAATTTTCTAATTCATTAAAAAAGTTCAAAAAATCCTAACTTTCACAGTATAGGTTCAAATGCCACGAAAAAAAGTCTGTGCACCTCTCCTTTCTAAGAGCTTTTCAATGGTACTAAGAACATGATTGAGAAACACATGGTTCTAGAGATGTCACCGTAACAAACAAACAAATTAAAACAAAACAAAACAAATAGCATAACTTAAGGTATTGAATATTGTGTCCTATGTTGTTGCCACAATCAAAATCAAAATACAAGTTATTTATTAATTTATTTTTAATTTAAAAAATAAACTAAAAAATCTATAACTTTCATATCATATGTCTAAATGCCATGAAACAAAACCCATGCATCCTTCCTATCAAATGACTTTCCGATGGTATGAAGAATGCAGCTAGAAGACGCACAATTTTGGAGATGCCACCATGACAAACAAAACAAACAACTTAGTATGAATTAGTGTGCCTTGTCTTGTTGCCACAATCAAAAATAAAAGTCAAAGTAATTTTCTATTTTTTAATTCATAAAATCTTTGAAATTCATTGTCTTTCACAACGTAGGTTCAAATGCCACAAAACAAAGCTTGTGCACCCCTCCCGTAGAGAGTTAGAAAGTTGTCCAATGGTACCAAGAACACGACTAGGAGATGCATGGTTTAGAACATCTCATCATACAAACAACCTAACGTAACCCCTAAAGGACCATTTGTTCCCTCGGGGGACAATTTGGATCCGGGCAAGTTCCTATAACCTCAGTTTTTAGTGAATTTTTTTGAGGATGTGCAGTTTTGCAAGAACTTTGTGGACATATAATTTTTTAAATTTCAATCGGTGCTTAGGAGAAAAAGTTATGGTACAATAAGTCAAAAATGGAGGTTGGTGGGCAGCACAAAAAATCACAAAAAGTCAAAATAAATTTTTAAATTTTTTTCTCTAAAATTATATATTTTTGTCTACATTTGAAGCTTTGATTCATTCTATTTGGACTCGTGATGAGAAAGTTATGGACAATCTTAGTTTTTTGGGCAATCTAAGCATCTTCTTGAAAAAAGAACTTACAGGATTCATTTCCAAATGCAATTTTTACAATTTTCCAAAAATAATATTTAAAAAGGATTTAATTTTCTTGCTAGAGCAATCTCACCATTGGGATTATTGTATTTCAATTTCATCTTAAAGCTATTAACGATTTATTTATTCCCTTAATCTTGAACCTACTTCTACTTAACAATTTTTTAATGAGTAAAAATTAAGTGTTTTTTTCTTGAGTTTTTTTTCCTAGATTCCCAACTCAAGTATTCAACATGAAAACTTAGAAAATCAAAATTGATAGTACAAAAAATTTAAGTCAAGAAGATTCAAAGCGAAAAATTATAGTCAAACAAGGTGCAAAAAAACTTGTTTTCTTCACTTTGGATGCAAATATCTTGCAATCTATACGGTCGAAGTTTCTGAAATTTCTTGCATACATTCTTCTACTAGTCTATTATAAGATCCTACCGTTAGATATGCAAAAAACATAAATAAAAGTATTTTGCTCTTTGCAGTAGAAGTGACAATTTTGAGTTTGTTTTGGTGGAGAAAAGGCCTTGGTCCTTTAGGGGCTACGGTATAGATATTTATATAGTGTAAAATGTCAATAAATTAGTGAGGGGCAACCAAATTTCTTTATTCACAAATGTAGATCCAACTTTTACTAGATCCCAATTTGGAAAACAAGAGCTGAAATCATGGGAAGCAAAATGGGCAACTCACAGTTAGTCTCGATTTAGCAGGTTGGTCTGGAGCTGTTGGATTTGAGAACCATTTCCAGACGCAGGACCCAACTGATCATTTGGTGGAAATAAATATCCATCTTGAAAAAGACAACATCATAGTAGTGGCTACATAGGGAAGGTTACTTATTAACTACTGTAGTAGGGACTAACCTAACCTAACCTAACCTAACCTAACCTAACCTAACCTAACCTAACCTAACCTAACCTAACCTGACCTAACCTAACCTGACCTGACCTAACCTAACCCAAGTACCTAACCTAACCCAACCCAAGCCGTAGCCATGTAGCATACAAGAATATCCCCACTCCGCTCCCAACATGACATGAGGCCACAGGGTCTGAAGTCCGCATCAAACTGAGATCATGAGCAGGGGCCCTGGCCATAGTGGGAGCGGCTTCCAAGGTGGGGCACTTGGGCCCCAGCCCCCCCCCCTGGGCTGAGACTCTGAGTGAGGGCCCAAGGCCCAAGGTGGTGGTCGTACTTGGGCCCCCCCGGCTTGGGGCCCTTGCCTGGCTGATGGAAGGAGCCTGCTTCAGCGGCAATTGAGGCCCTAATTTCCCCCACTTCCCACTTCCCATGGTAGGCCATATTTATGGAACACGACGCCACTGACACTCCTCTCAGGGACCAAAGGGCCCCCAACCACATTCCATCTCTCATCACGGGGAGGAGTCCAGGCCCTGCACCAGTGGTATTTTTTATTTTTTATTTTTGGAAACACATGGACAATTCCCATTATGGTATTTTGTTTTTGGCGATCTGTCGCATAAAACTGGCCTTTAGAGAAAGGCCTGTGCGTACTAGAGAACTTTCTGAGTGGGGACACATTCCGTAACATTAACCTCTGAAATGTACGAGGCACCAAATTTTGGTGTCTACAATACTTTGAAGTTAAATAAAACCTGACCAAGTTGCTATTTTTATTAGTTTGTATATATATATATATTTTTTAAATTATTTCTGAAGTCTAATTTTAGCATCAAAAATTCAATTTTGATAGTGATTGATTTATCCCCTTAAGTTTCTCGACTGTGTTTTCACCAAGAACACTCCAAAACTGCCATTTCTAGTTCAAGCACGATTTTCTGGATTTTTTTTTTTTTTAACATGTAACTGTGGTATCTTGTAGTATGCTGACTTGAGAATATGTGGTAAAATTTTTAGAAATTTCCACCGCGTGGATTGCAAGATATAAGCACTCAAATTCACTAAAATCATTTTTTTGGCCTTGGGAAAAACAAGGTAGTTGCACTTCACAAGCTCACTTTTCTATGAAAAAATGTGCACAATGGTGGTGCTTTTTTTGGATCCATTTTCCTAGATAAGTTGATTACATGCTTAAAAAATTTCACATCATTTAAAATTGTACAACATATAGGAAAAAGATAGTAAGTAGAAAGAAGTAGAGAATGATTCAAAATACAAAATTGTTAAGAATTTTATTATGGAATTGAAGAATGCCAATCCCAATGGTTACAATGTTGTAATAAACAATCTACATCCTATAGTTTTATTTTGGTTAAAAATATTGATAATTGAGTAAGATCAAGGACTTCAAAGTTTATTTTAGAGTAGAGAATCTATAACTGCCCGCAAACAAAAACTTCTCATACCTTTTGACTCATTGTTCAAAATGGAATGATTAAAAGCTTTTCAAATATATATAACTATATAAAATCAATTTCAAATTTTTGTTTATGAAAAAAGTGATTTTTAAAAATCTGCCAAGAGCCCTAGACTACCCGCCCAGGGAAAAGGTAACATATTAGGCCATAATTTCTTATTCATATTTCCAAATGTCATGAAATTTAGTGCATATGAAAAATATTCCGTGTCTCCACCTTCTATTAAAATTTCAACCCAGAACATACAAATCTCCAGTCATAGGTACTTGCCTAAAATTTTTATATTGCCAAAAAATGCATGCTAGTCCTTTAGGGGGTATGTTTTTTATATTTAAGATGTTGTGCAAGGGTGTCTATTGCAATCTTGACTTTCTATAGAGTTGAGGGCTTTTGGAAATGAGCCTCAAATATACTAGATCTTGGAAAAAAAATCACATTAGAAAGTATTTTTAAAAATTTGTAGAGTAGATTTTTAAAAACCATAAATTGATTGAGGTTATGCATGTTAGTCACTTTACCCTCATATTTTTTTGTGACCAACTTTTTGGATTTGACATGTGAAAAAAGACTGAAAGACTTTAAATCACTTTGATAGTTTTAACACCCTCGTGATCAAACATTATAATCTTTCAATCTATAAGTGATTGTTGTGTTTTTTTTTCTTATGTGATCTCTAAAATGTCTAGTTTGAATTTGTATGGTTACAATTAAACAAATAGGATACAACTTATCAAAATGTTGGCTTTTTGTTCAATTTAGAGCAAATCCAATAAGCTCAAAAAAGGCCATAGGCATTAAGGAGTTAAGAACGATTCTCTACCATTCCTGTGATATTCCCATGGTAAAATCAACTTCCTTGGTAGAATTGGCCATTGTTGCTCATCCTGCATTCTAATCTTCCCTTGAAAACGCTAGAACCAATGGAGATTGCTCTTAACAACAAGAGGAAAGAAAATTTGGAGGGTTTTTTAAACTACATTTTGCCAAATCCATCCAAGTGAGGGCAGAAGATTTTCCAAAATTTTCTTGTTATAATAAACTATGAAATACAAATAGAAAAAATATAATTAAATATAATCTAACTTGAGTCTTACAAATGATTGCCACATGAGATGACATGGTTGGAGGGCAAAGAATTTACCGTGACCAAAATTTTCTCCCTCCAAATTTCCACTAATGTATGTGAAGGTCTAATTTGGCACTTGAGTGCCAGAATACTTTCTTTTTCATATGCAAAGGTTTTTGACAGCTGGAATTATTGCTATTAGGGTGCTATTAGGGTTTCAGCATTTCAACGTCCTATTTTTTTTTGTGTTCAGCAACTTCTATTTTTTGTTTTTTTACGAAACTTGTTATGTGAAGCTTAAGGCGTGGCATAGGTTTAAAAAATATTCAAAAATTCTGACAATATGGATGAAAAAAAATTTCGACATTTTGGACATTTCAATTGTAATATTCCAAACATTCAGGCATTCCAAAAAATACTTAATTTATCTGAATCTGACCTTCATATAGGGTATTCCTAGCTTTGAACCTTGGATCTTGGACATGATTTAACCCCTAAAGGACCATGGCCTTTTCTTGGCCAAAAATTATCAGAAATTATATTTTATTTTTTTATTGCAAAATGCAGAAAATTGGGATTTTTTTTTTTTTTATTAAGTTTTTTTCCATAACTAACCATAAGATCTTGCACTAGACTAGTGTAAGCATGTGTGGAAGAAATTTTAGAAACTTTGGTCCCATAGATTGCAAGATACTTGCATTTAAAGTGAAAAAAAGAAGTTTTCTTTGCACCTTGTGTGATTAGATTATTTGACTTTGAATCTTCTTAACTTAAATTTTTTGCACTATGGATTTTGAATTTAAAAAAATTTATAATAAAAAATTGAGTTGATAGTATGGGAAAAAAAATTAACCACTAAAGTTCCTTGACTAAGTTTTCACCCAAAACGCTCCAAAATTGCCATTTCTACTATGAGTACCAAATTTTAGAAAAAAACCATTTTTGGACACATGTAACCATAAGGATTTTATAGGACACTGGTTTGAGAAGATGTAATTGCAAGATAATAGTGATTGAAGTGACCCTAAATCTTTTTTTGGCCCAACAAAAAAAGACAGTTGCACTTCACAAGGTTATGTTTGTATGAAGAAATGTCTATGTTGGTAGTGCTTCTTTGGATTCTTTCTTCAAGTCAAGTTGGTTGCATGCCTAAAAAATTTCAAATCATTTAGGATTTTATGACATATAGGAAAAAAACAGTCAGTAGAAAGAAGTAGAGAATGATTGAAAATACTAAATTGTTAAGAATTTAGTTATGGAATTGAAAAATGCCAAACACAATGGTCGTAATGTTGTAAACTAAAACTCCTCATAACTTTTGTCTTGTTAATCAAAATGGAATGATTAAAAGCTCTTCCCGCATTTATAAATCTAGAAAAGAAATTCAAAATTTTATTTCTGAAAAAAAAGTTTATTTCTTTATTTTGCCCAAATTGCTTTGACTAAAAGAAAAACCTATGTATGTACAATAATTTTTTAATTATGTAGTCAAAAGTTATTAAAATTGTTGGGCCTCAATCCCTAAATGCCCCAGGCCTTTTCTAAGCTTCTTGGAATTTGCTCTAAATTGAACAAAGAGCCAACATTTTAATAAGTTGTATCAATTTTTTTAACGTTGTAACCATACAAATTCAAACTAGACACGTTAGAGATTACATAGGAAAAAACACACAATAATATCACTTATGGATTGAAAGATTATAATGCTTGATCATGAGGGTGTTAAAATTGTGAAAGTGATTTGAAGACTTTCAATTTTCTTTCCACATGTCAAATCCAAAAGTGGGTTACCAAAAACATATGAGGATAAAAGGCCTAACATGCATAACTCTAATCAATTTATGGCTTTTCAAAATCTATTCTATAATTTTTTTTAATGAATTTTTAATGTGATTTTTTCTCCAAGATCTAGTGTATTTGAGGCTCATTTCCAAGAGACCTCAACACTACGGAAAGTCAAGATTACAATGGACACCCTTGCACAATATCTTAAATAAAAAAAATCATAATCAATCACTTTCAAAATTGGATTTTTGATGCTAAAACTAGACTTCAAAAATTATTTTTCAAAAATGAAAACTACTAAAAATAAAAAATTGGTTAGGTTAGGTTTAACTTCAAATCATGTTGAAACCGAAATTTGGTGCCTTGGGCAGTTAGAGGTTAAAAAATAAACCTTGTCCACATGTTGTGTGAAAGTTTTAAAGAAAAAAAATAGAAATTCTATTCATATTGAGCTGCCCCAATTTTTTATGTTGCTCCAAAAGTGATTGGTCCTTTTAGGGGTTAAATGAAAAGCACTTGATTTTCATGCTTAAAAAAATTATTAAATAGAAGTAGGTAAGAGGTAGAAGGAAAAATTAGAGTGTTAATATCTCTAAGATGGAATTAAAATACAATAATTCCAACAATGAGATTGTTCTAGCAAACAATCTAAATTGTGAACCTTTTTGTTTAAATTGTTTAAATTGAGTTTAAATGAATCCAATACTTCATTTTCTCTAGAAAATTCTATCATTGCTTGGAAAGCAAGATGCTCCATAACTTTCACATCACTAATCCAAATTGAATGAATTAAAGCTTTTAGTTTTAAACAAACAAAAATATAATCTATAAGAAAAATTTGAAAAAAAATTATTTCAAGTTTTTGTGGATTTTTTTTACTTAGCAAAGTGAAAATAATACAAAATGTGGCATAATTTTTGCTCCCAAACACCAATTAAAACAAAAAAAATATTCTCAAAAAGTTAATGTATGTTTCTATCTTATGAAAAAGTTCTTAAAAACAATGACAAAAATTGAGATTGTAGGAACCTATCCAAAATCCAATTTGTTCTACAAGGAGACAATGGTCCTTTAGGGGTTGATTGGATCTTTAAGATTTTGCTCACTTGGTCTACAAAGGGTGAAACTAGATACAATGCATTCGGTACTTTGGGTCCTGGTAAACATGCTCAAATATATTAATTATAATAGGTAAAACTTTTGAATTTAATAAGGCAATTTTTTTTAAAAACCAATTATATAAACTTATAGCAGACTGCTACAAGAATGAGTATAATAAAATTCAAAAACTTTGACTATGTGGATTGAAAGATAATAAACATTTGAAAGTAGAAGAAAAGGATCTTTTACCTTACCTAACAAGGTCAATAGAGTGAAATATTTGCACTGAGCATGGTTATTTTTTGGATATTTGCATTCTATACCATGTTATTTACATACCTACCAAATTTTAGAAGTAGAAAAGGAGTTTTATTTGGTACATCTCGCTCAAAGTTCCTTGGACTACCCCAAAAATTTAGGGTAGCATAACTTTTAATTTAGGCACCCAATAGGAAAAAATAAAAATATAGAAATCCACCAAGGGGATATATATATTCACATCTTGTGTCAAAATTTCATGAACATCCAACCAAAATTGACTTTGTGTGCAACTACCTAAGATTTCTTCCATATGTTGAACAATCACTTGTCCTTCATTGGTTAAATCTAATTTCTACTCCAATTTAAAGAATGGACCTATAAACATGGTCTACTAAATTTCTAATTACAAAATTATAGAACAATTTGTTTCATCCCATCACTAAAATATACATTTATGATGAAAGTTTTCAAATTAACTAATTGTATTATATGTTGGATATGAATTTTCTTCATTTTTTCTTGAAAAATTCATGGTATTTTCAAATTATAAAAGAAAATCCCCAAAGGTACGAAATGAATGCAAAAAATTTCATTTATAAATAATTGTAAAATGGGAGCATACACAGTGAAGAATTTTGATGTTCAATTTTGTGGTTATAGGCCCATCCTCTAGGGGTTAAATATATCACTTTCAAAATAGCTAGAACATCCTCTCAAAAATTTGTTTCACAGCCTACCATAAAGCCTCTATATTCATTCAATTTGCCAATCTTAGACATAGCTATGAACATAACCATACCAAATTCATCAACCATTAATTCTTGAAAACATAGTAGAGTAATCTCATTTTTGATATTGATAGAATTATCCTAAAAGTCATGGAAGTCACCCTGTCTTTGGTCCTTACTTTGGTTTTAATTTTACGATGCATTTGCATTTTTATTCAACTTCAGTACTGTTTGAAATGACAATAAGGCATGATGAAGTTGTGATGTAATCACTGCATTTCAAATGTTACGTTTAACAATAATCAAACCTAAAAGAAATCACTGCACCAGACGGACAAAAGCATGATAATCAATCTCGTCACATCAAGATGAATTAGATTAAAAAAAACATGACTAAATTTTGTAGCCTTTCAAAAGAAAACTTGACAAAAAGATAAGAAATGCAATTTTAAATATAGATTGCAGCAAATGTAAGTAATAACATTTGACATTGACATGGAACATTTTGAAACCATATTCAAGCGACAGCAAAACACTAGTGGGTTTCAAGACTTGTCAATTCAATGAATTCAACAAAATTTGTGGTACTGGAAACTGTGAATCCCACTAATCACTGCAAGTGGTAACCACAACAGAAGCATTGGTAATTAAATATTTACAGTTTATAAAAAATTCCCATCCGTTCAAGATACAAGGTCCTCAGTCTCTGCAAGACTTTTACTGCTTCGTGATTCATTCGTGTGTCGTAGGAAATAAGCTCTTGTTTCAGTCGCAAGGCCTCTTCATACTGCACAAACATGAAAAGCTCCAGAATCAAAGCTTGCAAGTCAATGAGTCATAACGTCTGTACTGAAAAGAACAAAAGAGACGTGTCATGGTGGGTGATGCCCAACCTGCTCTGAGTCGACAGCATATTTTAGGGCCGTTTGCAATCGTGATTGATTTCCAACAATGACATGCATGCTCTTAGACAGCTCAGCTAACCACTCTACATCGCCATCTTGGTCGCGTGCTATGAGAACAAAACATCACGAGTAAAGTATGAGTAACAGTGACAGGCAGCCTACTAAAGAGAGCAAAGAAGTGAAATTGGGAGAACGGAACTGAACGCTGATTACGATTCTTCATAGTCTTGGGATGCAGACAATATAATGCTGACTCATGAAGTGGCATAGCAAAAGAGCAAAGAATATTATACGGATTCCTTCATTCGAAGCTCATTCTTACCTAGAGGATTTATCAGCATGCGGTCAATGAAATCTCCGTTAGCTGAAAGTAATGTCTCTAACTTCAAGAAGAATGGTTGGCGGTACCGCAACGCTACAGCAATGGCCTAACACGAACCTGGTCCGGGTGAGTACTGTAAAATATTCAGAGCCATCAGAACCGTGAAACGAAGAAGAAATCACATGAAAATATATAAATAATAATACAGTACCATTAAACCTACATCTCAGATGCGTACACAACCAAGGAATTTGCTATAGAGACGACCGTCACCTGTGGAAATGTGGAGGCAACCATAGTTTTCGAGTCGGTTCTTTCATCTAAGACTAAAAAGTCACCGCCTCCTCTTACATTAATAAAGGAGCTTACGTATATTTTCTGAAGGTCAAGATCATTCAAGTTTCCCATCTCCTCCAACGCTGCGTTCACAACAAAGAAGATAAAAAGCATGAGCCAGGCGCTGGTGATATAACGGAAGTTGCACGTGAATCCTCTAAGGTATTCACACCTAATTGCAACACTTTAGTAAAGCTTGCAGTTGTGCCACACAGCTTCAAATACATTAGCAATTTAGAAAAAACGCTCTGTAAATGAAAGAGATATCTAGGGTCAAAATTATGACTACCAGTCAGCTTAAACCATTCATAGACTTACGTTGAACAAACAAAATTGAAATTGCAAAAACTCCTATTATCACTTTTTGCCTCAACCTCAACCGAAGGGGTACCGTGAGGAAGCCCGCCTTTCTCGACAGCAATCCTGATGGGTGAGGCAGCAAGGGCATTAAGGAAGAGCGGAAACTCCAAGTTTTGAACAGAGGAGTGACTTTTGCTGATGGGCAGACATGTCAAACCAATAATGCAGCCTGCAAACAGAGTAATTGCTTATTAATCTGGGATGTGCTCATCGTAACACCCCCATAATCGTAACACAGATTCTGCAATACAAGTTGCACATAAAATTGCTCCAAAGTCGGCAAATCAACACTTGAAATTGTACTCGTCGAGCATAGAGTCGAATTGTTCAGAAGGTTCCCCAAAACAAGTGAAGACTGACAGATTGTAAACTGCTCCCTGAAATTCTCTCGCCTGTTAACCCCAAAACGCCCACAAGGCCCCTCGGAGGTTTCTCAAGTCACAAAACTCAAGTATAGTGCCCACGTATTGGCAATTTCAGACAATTCATAGAACTAGGAACCACATTTAAAAATATATATTCATCTCCTGGCGTTTTCCGGTCACGAAATGAATAAAAATCAAGTGAGTTATGAGCCTTCGAAATATGTAGCTTTCAAAAAGTCAACAAAATCTGAGTTGTCCACAAATCCCTGAGATATTGTTTTATCATGAGTTATTGTTCAATTACATTGACTTTTCATTCTAAGCATGTCAAATGCACATTTCTATGTACCTTCCTCCAAAAAAATATCCTAGATTCATCCTGTCATTCAAAATTAAGCAAACCTGAACATAGTTTCTAAACTTCAAATTTTGATTCCCTACTGCGAAGCAATGATAAAATTCAATACTAAATTCGACTAACAAAAACTTTCAATATTTGACTTCATTTTGGTATTATCGATGAATTCCAAAAGGAGGAGGTGAAAGCGGCCCTCACAAATGAGAAAAAATGCTAGGCGTTTAGGGGTTAACAACACATCAATTTACTGCTCATTCATACAAATCAACGCTACCAGAGTTTTACTGAAAATTAAAAGTATGTGTGCAATCTAGAAACCGAACGAGTAATATTTAACTGAGTCCTTCAAAATCAGGGATGGGACTACTCGGTATTATGCAAATCAAGGATATGAGCGTAATGATACGAAAACCGCCAATTATCCAGATGTAAAACGTATCCTGAGCACATACATTGAAAGAAAACACTCCAAGCAGGCACCAAATCGAACAATTCATCAACTCCGACAGTAACACCCTCAACCGAAAAATTAGGTCACTCCAGCGGAAGCGACATTGAGCACTCCCATCACTGTGCTCTACAGTACACAATTTGAATTAGACTCCCATCACTATGCTCTACAGTACACAATTCGAATTTAGACTCCCGTCCCTATGCTCTTCTTAATTTGAATGAGACTCCCATCACTATGCTCTACAGTACACAATTTGAATTTAGATTCCCGTCCCTGTGCTCTTCTTAATTTGAATAAGACTCACATCACTATACTCTACACAATTTAAAATATAGACTCCCATCATAAAATTCTAAGATTCATCAGAGCCCGATCAAATACCTCCATCCGATTTCGTATTAAAAAAAACTTTAAATGGCGAGAGCGCACCGTGGTCCACATTATGCATGGACGACGCCATGACGTGCAGATACCTGCTGCCGTCCTCGGCCACTTCCAGACACGAAGGCAACCCTAAGCTCCCATCCTGGTCATCTCGCGGGACGTGATCTCGCATTCCGCCTTCACTGGCTTCAGCTCTTGCCAGCACGCTCGCTCTGCGACTGCACTGGGATGAAGAAGAAGCGATGGGAGAAAGTCTTTTCAGAGCTCTGGAGGTGCGAGATGTAAGGGCAGCGTTTCCAGAGGTGCGAGGTGGAGCTCCCGGGAGGAGAGCGAGGGAGGTGGAGGGGGCGCAGGCGGCGAGTATGGCCATCGCCATCGCCATCGCCATCGCCATGGCTCGCAGTGAAATGCGAAGGTCATCTCGCAGCTCGGGACAAGGCAAGTGAGCAGCAAATCACACTTGCCGAAACTTGGTCAGGATAGAGCACCTTAATCTGCCATTCATTCCAATTCCAATCAAGCATACCAAATTTGGGTTTCATAAAAGTAAAACTCCGTTTTTGGTGAATTATTTCATTTAAAATTCATAGTTTTACATGATAATTGAGTGAAAACAATTGGTGATGAATTTTTTCAATTCGATTGCAACGATATGTAGGAAATATCCATACGCACATCTTTCCTTGAATAAGCATTTCCAAAAAGTTTTAGAATTTCCTCACAAAGGTTTCAAAAGTTGAGGTGACAATGTCCAAATTCTGAAAATCAGATATTTCTTTATTGTAATTGGATTTTGCTATTCAACCTTCACCCCTATTACTAATTCTGTACATTTGACCATGAAGGTACAGTTGCTTTGCCAAAATCTAATTACTATGAAGAAATATCTATTTTTCAAAATTTGGACATTGTCACCCCAACTTTTGAAACCTTTGTGAAATTTTTATTTAAACTTTTTGCAGATGCTTATTGAAGGGAAGATTTGCATATGGATGTTTCCCATATATTGCCACAATCAAATTACAAAAGTTATTCATCAATGTTTTTTTAAGAACTACCGTGTAAAATCATTAAAATTTAATGAAACAATTCACCAAAAATGGAGTTTTGTTTTTTTGAAACCCAAATTTGGTATGCTTGATCAGAATTGTGTTAAGAATTTGAATATTGAATATGAAAGAAAAAAATGTTGATTACATGATACATTCTGGAAAAAAAAAATTGATTGGAAAAATAGGGTGGACAATTGAGAGTTGCCGAGTACTGTACAAGTGAAAATGGCATTTTTTGCATTCCCAAGGGAAAAAAATTCATTGCTCTCAACTTTGACATTGCCTCTAGAGCTGAGAAATTGTTTATTTACCATTCATTTTTCTTTGCACGTGATTATCTCTTTGTCAATAACATGTGTACCAAATTTTAAAGTCAAAAGATTCACAAAATAAAGATATTTTAAATTTACCAATGTGTATGTCCTGCATTAGCCTCAATCATTGCTTGTAACCTAGAATGATATAATTCAAAGAGCTTTGTACTATTGATTGAGCTAGGCCACTTTCTTCCAATAACTAGCTTAAATTATTCTACGTTTCTAGGGTATATCTAGTCATGTTGGATAATATTTGTTAGAATCTTCAAAAGGTTTGTAAGTGGATTGAGATCAAGAGAGTTTGCAGCTTCTCAACAAGGCATAATTTTTCTCCATTTTTCATATAATTTGCTTTGATGGACATGTTCACCATCATTGTAAGCAATCCGTGTGAAACTTTATCTATAAATTGCAACAATTCACCACCATAGACCAATTCCACAAAATCATGAACACAATGTTGATGTTCATTTATAAAGACAAGGTTTGACTTTTGCCCTTTGTCCTTCAGCATAATTATGTGCCCCAAATCATTAAAAAAATTTGCCACTTTTTAAATTAGGAACTATACATGAATAGTGCTCAAATCAAAAATTTGTCTAAAATCATTCTCACAACAAGACATGTTGGTAGATTTAGAATATCTCCAATTCTATAAATCTTTAAACCTTTAATTTTGGTAAATATGTTATTAAAATAGATGTGATCTCATGTACAAAAATTCATGATAAATAAACAAGTTTTCAATCCTAAGAACAATTTCAAAATTGGCAACAATGAATTTTATTCCCCTAGGAATGTAAAAATGTCATTTTCACTTGTACCCTACTATATAATGGAGGCACAATTACTAAGAGCATTATGAGTCCAACTGATATATTAGTCTACCAAATGTATTTTTCTTTTGGCTTATAAATAAATAAAACTTGAAATTACTAACATTGGAAGTGCATCCCAAAGTAATTTGAATAGACATGCCAGAGAATTCAAATTTAGACATTGAACAATTGTTTCAAAAGCAAGCTAAAAGCTAAAAATGATAGAGGTTTTAGCAAATCATGGTTACTAAAGTAAACTTTAGGTCAATTGCACTCCAAATATAACATGCAATTGGCCAAATTTTACTTTGGTAAGCGTGATTTGCCAAAATTTTAACATATAGTTTTTGGACTCATTTATATGCATGGGTTAAAATATAGTCATTATTGACCCCCTCCACCTCCCACCTCCCAAAATATTACCCCTAGACCCTAGACCATATATTTTTTGTAAAAGCATATAGGATAATAAATGATATATGATAACAAATTGTTGTATGTTATATTTCCATATCTGAATATCCGTACAAGGTTGCTAGTATGTGAGCCTATGAGCTTGAGCCCATGAGCCTATAAGCTTATGAGCCTGGCGTTTTTTGGATGAATTACCTATGACCGTGGACCTATGACCATGGATTTAGGGTTGAAGGTATTACGAAAGATTTATTCAATTTTGGATTCACTAGAAGATAGTAATGATCCAAGTAATCTTGAACTTATTTTTATGAGAATTGTTTAAATTTTAGTCAAATAAATTTATAATATACAATACAAAAACAAAAACAAAAAAAAAGAATTTGCCACATTCAAGGACTTTGAAAACTATTGAAAGTAATAGGGAGAGAATGCAATAGATAACAATGCCAGTCACAAAGGCATTGTATTGAAATCCATAAATCCTAATCCGAGACTTCAAATCCAATCCAATCCAACTTAAGCTAAACATCTCCAAATTAGGTACTATTGCAAGACTACAAATCCAATCCAATCCAAGTCAAACTAAACATCTCCAAATTAGGTACTATTGGAAGAATCAGAAACTGACTCCGCATCCGAAGAGACTGCCTCGACATCTAAAAAATCTAGAATACGGGGGTCTATCCGTCGATGACGGGGTGAACTACGACTACTGCCGTGAACTTTGAACGCTTGAGCCAAGCCCTCAGCATAAACTGGCAAGTCAAAAGACTTCTCCGGACTTGGTAAGAAGTTTGGTCTACCAAAGAATGGCAAGTGCAACTTCGAGTTCCCCGTTACAGATCTACAAGAGAAAAATAAAACAACTTAGTAAAGCAATAATTTGAATTGAAGTTATAATCAAATGAGAAGTCTAAGGTTGACTTACGTACTGAATCGGGATTTCTTCTGAATGGGTTCCAAGACTTGAATCTCTTCATCAGAATCGTCCAAATCCTGGACCGTTGGTATCACAGTCACTGCAGCAGATGCTGAAGGACGTACCAGTGGAGCTAATATGGCCTTGAATAAGCCCTCATCTCCCTCAAGAGCAATAATGTGACGACCGCAAGAACGGCATGCATGGATCGAAGCACGTGCATCAAAATCATAAATTATAATTCAAATTATAATTCAAACATAAAACTTTCAATTGCATTCAATACAAATAAGAAGCAAACCTGTTGTGGCTGTCGCATCAAGTATAACGTCTCCTGGCAAGGTACAAGTTTCAATCAACATGTTCAGCAGTAAATGACTCTTCTGACGAGGACCACGCCACGGACGGTTGCCATTCATAGCCAAGTCTTCAGTGGACATAAAATTCTGCAAAATATCATCGCGACCGACATCGACACCGCGGAACTTCAGATGAGGGACTTGTTGGAAGTCAAACTTTGAAGGTGGCACGTCTGCAAGGTTCTTTACCAGAAGTGTAATCCCAAACCGCAAAGTCTGCACAACATGTAAAGTTAATATTGTTATTGTTCATAAAAACAACAGAACTTATAGGTTCATCAAGGAATACAAGAAAGAAGCAAGTTACTTACCGGTTCTCCCACATTTGAGGGATGTGATAAGTAAAGTCTGTTCATACCCCACCAGTCTTTTTTCTTCTTGAAAGAATATGCCCCTGAATGTTGAAGGATTGTCTTCTTTGCTGTTGCACTTTGAGGGTGCATGATGATGAGGGCTCCATCATCATGTAGATGATTATCTGCGATGTCAAAAATCGGCTGCAACCAAGCGTCTGGAAGAGCATTCTATAGTGGAATGCTCGATTCAGGGTCACTGACGCCAGGGACAGGAAGACCCTCCGGCATGTCTATAAAAATAAAATCAAAGCCGGGGTGCTTGTCGACCACTCCACGATATGCTCTACTACGATGTGAAGCATTCTATACACAAACAAATATATCTTGTAAGTTCAATGAAAATGACTATTTGCCAAAAAAAATTCACACGTGTTGTCATATTCCATAAACAATAATATACCTTTTGACAGAAGTCTAAGATGCGCGTGTAATCAGTTGGAGCTGCACCATTCATGCCTTCAACAACTGCCTCCACTGTCGAATTCAAAATGAACTCCGCCACTGTAACAAGAGAATGTTCGTCTGTAGAAGTTGGAAGAGGTCCACGTGTGATCACTTCTTCAGTGAGCAAATTATAAGGTGAGGCTTGAAATGTAACTGCTGTTGGTGGAACCTGAACTGCTGATGTATTGTCCACTGATGCTGCATCAACCTCTGTTGTAGGTGATGTGACTATGGCCTTCTTCCCTTTGAGGAGCTTCTGAGCCTCCTTCTCTGCGGCCTTCGTAGCAGCCTTCATCTTCTTCTCCGCCTCCCTTGCACTTGCATTCTCTGCATCCTTCACCAATTTCTCCTCTTTCTTTCGGTCTTCTTCTTGGCGCCTCATAATAGCTCTTTGCTTTGCAGACTCTTCCAAGCCTGCATACTCTTCCAACTCAACGTCTTCAATGCCTACCGATTGAAGGCTTTGCCTGAGTGCAACCTCCGAAGGCGCTGTAAAAGTTGGTTCGCATTCGAGATACCATCCACATCCATTTAAATGTGCAGTAGTCCAAGTCTTCAACTGGTTGAGGGAGAACATGCACTCAGAAGGTCCTCGATCAACCCACGTGGACAAGAATGGAGGCAAGTCATGTTTGGAGATGGCTTTCTTGTTGTATAGCTCCAACTTGAAATACCTGGCCAATATAATTCAAATGAATGAGAAAGCGCAGTCACATCCAATGAAATATTTGAAACCAAAAATTTAAAGTGAAAAATAACTAATTGTACCTGAAGACAACTCGTTTGATCACATTGTCAACACCACTGAATTTCTTAAATGTGTCTCCCTTCTTGAAATGACCCTTCCCAGTCAAATCGCTGTGAAAAGCTTGATCTCAAATCTTCATGCGCCATCCTTCGACATAATCTGTCACACTCTTAGGCTCTAGGGAAGTTTGCATATCAATTGTCAAATTGTCCCTACAGATAATCATGTCAACAGCATCAACCACTGCATCTTCAATCTGCAAGAACATACACAGGATATTATTAAGAGTTCTGAATATGATAAATCTTGCATAAATAGTGAAGTACAAATGAAATGGATCGATGGGCTTACTCCAGCCTACCACACTGCCTTGTGAAGAAAGGCAGTGAGTTTGTCATCATTCATTGGCCTGGGCGGAAACCTCCTCGCTTCGCATGAATGAGTGGACAAGTTCCACCACTTCAACCATCGCACTTTGAATTGAGCTTCTGCACTGGAGTTTGAGATGAATTGTAGTTTATCAAGAGTCATCTCTGGCTCAATATTCAAACTCCAATGCCGCTCAATCTGTAATTCCAAGAGAATTCAATAATTCAAAATTATGAAAATCAAGAATGGACATACAACACTGAAAATGAATTTGATAGTCAAAAATGATTTAATAGAAGAAAACCCTTACTTCTTCAAGCCAGTGAAGACCGAAGCTGGGATTTGCAACGGCCACCATTTTTGCTAGTTTGTAATACAAAGTCGAGGTTTTATCCTTTGCTCCTTTTCGCATTGCTGCCACTGCACCAGCTTCATTCACTTCTCCCTCCGGAGTACACTCGTGATACACCCTCACAGCCGCGTCGGCCGCTACGGCAATTTCATGCTGCATGAATCCACATTATACATTATAAATTCCAAACAACTGAAAGTATATTGTCATCACGTAGATAACGAAGTAGAAAATATGGAATGATGATTCTGAAATACATACCCGAAAGATGAACGAAGTGAAAACTTCTAGTGACATGGAGTACCAAGTCTTCTTCGTATTCTGAAGGCACTTAGCGTATTCTGAATCACTGAGCAACTCTTTAAACTCCTGTACTGGCATCACTCCGTACTTCTGGATTTGGTACAACGTGTGCACTAATTTTGTTTTAACATGAGAGTCTTCTGTATGCCTGTAGACAAATCAAACAAGATTTATAAATAATAAAGAACTTCTTTCAATTGTCAAATATATAAAAATATAAAGTACAAAGTGCACTTACTTGTTGATGTCGTGCATTGCTTGCATGACAGCACCAATACGCCCTTTTGTCTCCAGAAGAATACTGTCGACACTTATATGCCAATTAGGATCTTCGCTATGGAGCCTCTGGATGTGAGACATCCAGGCAATGTGACGATGATTACCATCACATATGAAGAATTTTAAATTCTTCAGCCGACGCAGCTCCGGTTCGTAATCAAGGAAAGAATCAAATTTTGTTACTTCTGATTTCCAGAATGAACTCAATGAAGACCTCTCTTCTCTTGTCATAATGTGAGAGGCACCGCTCTCGTTCGTCGTAGAGACATAAAAGACACATGCTCCATCACGATATCCATGCACGAGTTCTTGCTCCAATTTCGTGAGATCACATGTTAAAGTTGGCCTGACCATGGGCATTGGCGTCAATAGACACAACGGAATGCGCATGCGGGATAGGGGGGTAGGCTTGAAGCATAGGCTACTGATAGTTGCAATTGAATCCACTTTTTGTTGCCGTCGAATGTCGTCCTCAACATCGTCATGTTGGTCAGTTGTCTCGTCATCCTCTTCGCTGACCACTTCATCTCCACTAGCAACATGTTCAATCTCCGGTTGCTCCGACTCCCTTGATTTTGATGATGTTGGTGATTGAGTCAGCTGTGTAGGGACTGGTGTATTTGGATTCTGCATTGAAGTCAAGAATATAAATTCATACTTGTATAATTTACAAAAACATTAGAAGGTACTTCAAAAATACGTAAACAGAATTGCAGAACCAAAATATGTAATTCTAAACCAATATACATGAAAAGGCCCATCATTTGCAAGAAGATATTATGTGATCAATAAAAAAAATGGTCTCCTAATTAATCCAAAAGATTTTACATGATCAATATTGCTTTATTTGAAGTATGTGTCATATTATATGCACACTACGTCAATACTGTAGAAATGACCTCTACTTAGGTGCAGTCATTGTTTGAAGAGCAATGAGTCATCGACGGCTCATCCTCACTACTATACTCTGTATCACTGTTGGACGGAGATATCCTTGGCCCATGGATCCAAACCATAGGGCCCTTACTAGTGCCAGACTCTTTGAAGTCGAAAAATCTGTCTATTGCGTCCAAAATCTCATCCAAGCTTACTGGCGGTGGAGCGGGATCATGTCTACTTTGCATGTAGCTTTGAAATCCAGCATCAAGAGCATTCATGTCCTGTACTCAATACCATTAACATCGTTAGTTTGATTTAATTTCATAAAAACTCCACACACATAGAACTAAAGAATTAGTATAGTAGTCAAAAATAAAAATGAAATGGCTCACCACTTCCGTAGAAGCTTCACCAAGTGCTCCAACATCTGATGGCTCAGAAGATGGCGTCTGCTCCAACAAATTCTGGAAATCAGTGATGCTTCTGTGTTGGTAATACCACAAAACAATTGAAAACAACTTTCTAATATATGAGCATTCTCCAGAATTCAAGAATGACCCTCAGCTGACCCCGTAACGTTACCACAAGAACTTTCTAATCTATTACCATAATTGAACATATTCAACGAGAAGTGGATGCCAGGATTCATCCCATTCATTGCTTGCGGTGACGCAAGCAGTTCTACAAGAGTTCCCCAAAAAAAACTGAAGAAAAAAGTGGCCTAAATTTAGTTACTTGAAGACCCAATTTTTTTTTCCATTCTTGTTCACATACCTTGCGGTAGCGCAAGGTACATTCAAATGACATCACAAAAAAAAATGCCAAAAAAAATGTACCTCCGTGGCCCACATAAATCCCAATATTCGGCATATTTTATAATAATATCATCAAAGTAAATTTCTGAAAAGTAACGCATACACCATTGCGGGACCGCAAGCCCATACTAATCAGTATTATTTAAATGAAAAATATAGATTAGTACAAGCATTAATTAGTACAGTGATCATTCAACTGAAACTTTATGATTCCCAATTCCCTTGCATTCGCGCAAGAAATCTTATTGGTGATGTAAAAAGTTTATGTAAAGAATTGACTTAGTAAATCAATGCACACCCTCAAAATTAAGGTCTCTTAAAAAGGTAATGCATGCCCACAAAGCAATAAAAATTATTTTCTGAGAAATCTAACCCAAACCTATTGTCAAGTTCAAATGTTTGGTGGACCTTCTTGCGGTACAGCAAGACCCTAAACCATTGGTCCAAACAATCAAGTGGTGATTTAAAATTGATTATAGAAGTCAAGAACCCAAATACTTCATTCAAAAAAATATATCACTAAAGAATTGTGACGTAATGGAACGGGTAAGGTAGTAGGCTCTCAAATGGAGCGGGCATTAAAAACCTACTCTATACATTGCTAAACATTCTCCTTGCTCACATACCTCTCCTAAAGTTCTAAGGGTGTCGATTTAGAAGACCTAGGGTCATGAATAGGCACCTACAATGCAACTCATTTGAAAATTCATTTGCAATTCAATATTTGCTTCAAAAAACATGAAACGACTTTGGTTTAGGCCGGGATGGCATACATCCCTGAAACAAATGAGCCAAAATTAATCCTATACAATGAAACACATGACAAAAGTGGTCCAAGGTTAAGATGGAGAATTCTTGAGCATCAATATTTTGCTTTAATTTCTCAAGCAATTCAATTACTAATAAGCTAAGTCACAAGACAAAACAATTTGTAGAATAAGAATAAAAAATGGGCAATCCAGATCCGCTCAAATTTTGATGAGTGCTTTAGTTTTGATCAAACCAATTAGCCTTGCGGTGCCGCAAGTATCAAACCCAAAAAAAAAAATAGAAATCCACATAATTGACAGAAATTAAAGACCCGTATTGAAGCTTCGGACAAGCTTTGGACAAGCTAGGGGTTCTGTGCTGGTTGCCTGGATTCAGTTTAATGCCAAATACCTTGACCCTCAATTTAATTCAACTTTACAAAATTTTATTTCTTTAATTAAAAGAAGAGAATAAAAAAAAAATATTCAAAATAAATAGAATTTCTTAAAAACGTTATTTCTTAGTAATTAACGTCATTTAAATTAATACGTAAAATACATTTGTATGTATTAATATGTTAAATTCAATTGTATGTATTAATATGCTACACACATACAAATTACATAGAGATCCAGCCGATTTAACACAATTACTATCAGCCGATAATCTAAAACGATTTAAGATAATCTAACTGGCGCTCTCTAACTTGCGGTGCCGCAAGCAGACTTAAGGTCCGGGAGAATATTAAACGAACTGGAAAATGAAGCATCATGTGCTTTTCTGCATTGCGCATTTCAGTCTTGCGGTGCCGCAAGTTTTGTGGAGAAAAAATTAATAAAGCAAGTGGCGGGAATAAAGCCAAATGCAGCATGTGATTCTGCTCAAGCCGCCTAGGAAATTAGTTGCGGTGCCACAAGCACGCTAAGGTACTGGAGAGCAAAATTGAAAATAAAAAAACTGACAAAAATCTAGTCGACCATGTATTCAGCTCAAGCTAGTCTATCATGTTACCCTAAACCTCGTCCAGAACCAGCAGAGTTCTGCTTGGCTCAGACCTCCGAAATAAGAATTCGTGAGCTAGGTGCCTGGACTTCGGTGCCTGGACTTCGGTTCTTTGCTTATGACTGATCTGTTGGAAACAAAGTGCCGTGAAAGTCGGCGACTAGGGTCTTGGCTGATCGTGGAGAAATTATTCCGACCAGCGGTCTTCAGTGAATGGGCGGTCAATTTGCTTCAAGACGAAGTTCATGAATCGGATATTCAACCGAAGTCGTTGATCAGGGGGATGGATAATAATGGGGTGGAAATTCTGGACTTTCTAATTCCCACCGCTTAGTTGCGGTACCGCAACTGTCTAGGAACGACTACAGTATCAAGGTCGAAGCAGAAAACCTATTGCACCAGTAAGCTTGATTGCAACCGCTGGTTGGACATCACCGTAGATGCTCAGATGATTGACGATCGAGAAAAATAATTCCAAGCTTGGACCAGCATAGAGAACACGCTTTAACTTCGGTCAAGGAAAAATTAACTCCAGCTATGACATTTGTGGTACAGCTACTTCCCGAGAAAGAATTTTGTACCACCAGCTTCTGGTATACATAATGTACTCGCACTAACGCTTTGATCGGTAATGCTACACGATCTGCTAATCCTGTCTGCTGCACTCACTCCCAAGCAATGTCAAAACAGAATCGGGATCCACCTTTTACTGACGAAATGGGAAGGCCAGTTGCTGAATTGACTAGTATCAAGATCGATGCTTCGGTAAGCTTCCCACAGCTTAGTTGCGGTACCGCAAGAGTCTAGGGTGTCTCTCCAGATCAAAAACGAGGCTTTGGTAAGCTGCGGCACCACTTAGTTGCGCTTAGTTGCGGTACCGCAAGAGGAGGAAGAAAGGCCAGATCAATGCCGAGAGCTTTGGAAAGCTTCCCCATCGCTGTTGCGGTACCGCAAGAGTCAAGGAAGGAAAAAAAAATTCGATGCTGCATCATCCAAATGGGAGCTGTGCATAATCAGAGGGTTGATTTAAATTCTTGACTAACCGGTTGTGGAGAGCGCTTCTTCTTCCGGGTGACGCGCTTGTTCGTCCGCGATGATTGTTCGTCCTTCTTCTTGTTTGCACTCCTAGTTGACCGTCTCTCGTCCATTTTCACCTGCAATTCAAAACCAGAAACGTCAGTGCATGACAAAAAGAGGAATGTAAGCAAATGAGGTAGTCTTGGTAGGTGCGAGGTTTTACCAGAATGCGGCACTCCTAGCAAACAATAAAGATCAAAAGAGCAGCAGTGAGAAAGACGATCAGAATTTCGAATCACAGGAGAGCAAGCTGAATTATTTTGAGCACAGTAGAGGAAGATGATCCATCATTTTCGGCAGTCTCCTCGGCGCTCCTTCCTGATTTCAAGTAGTTCGAAATAAAGGTAGTGGGTGTCAGGCTATGGCACCCCTGCAGCAATCAATGCCGTTGAAAATGAGGTTCATGAACTTTGTGGGATTTACAAGTTCTTGGCTTCAAGTACAGGTGCCGAGCTCATCTTGACTGGACCGTGCGGAAGAGGGACCGAAATTGAGCTCAGTGGGTCTGGCTGCTTGCAGCAAAGCGAAGGAAGCCACTCGTTTTACACCCGAGCATGCTTTTCAACTTTCATCGCTCGTCCATCATGTCCAAGTCCAGACGACTCATTTCCAAGTTTTTCGGTCCTCCCAGTGCTCTCAATGGTCAGATTTCAATTACAGAAACTCAGGTACATTTTTTTGGATGGACATTTTAACGCTCACTAGATTTTGACTGCATGGGGTACATATTTTTAGATGGAAATTCTAACAGTCACTAGATTTTGACTGCATAGGGTACACATATTTTCAGATGGAGATTCTAACGCTCACTAGATTTTGACTGCACGGAGTACATATTTTTAGATGGAGATTCTAACGCTCAGAAGACTCTAAAGACAGCCTGGGTATCAATTTGTTTAGCAAATTAAGTCCTACTAGTATGGCGGTGTGGCCCTGTGCCGTTATCCACATAATTCAATCTCTTTCATTCCGTCGGTCTGAACGCCACGAAACAATGCCCGTGCACTTCCCCTTGCAAAGACCTTTCCAAAGGTACCAAGAACGCGACCATTATCATAGAAAAAGTAATTTTCTAATTTATTGACTCATAAATAGTTCAAAATTCAATAACTTTCCAACCGTAGCTCCAAACCCCGTGAAATGAAGCCCGTGCACCCTTCCTTGCTGAGAGCTTTCCAATGGTACCAAGAACACCACCATCGGACGGACGGTCCAGGAGATCTCAACGTGAAACAAAACAAAACACAGCCTAACAAGGTATCGATTGAGATGTGGTTGGTGCAATAATATTCACGTACAAAGCGAAGGAAAAAAATTCAGAAAATCTCTTAATTTTCATATCCCAAATTTAAAATTTAATTTAGGAGGATGCTTACGGTTTCGATGTCCTCTCCAACCACCTGATGTTTGCTGATGATGTCCTGTGACATTCCTACTAGAGCCTCCAAGTTCGTACGCACCCCGTCCACCTCCACGCTGCTACTTCTTTCTTCGTAACCAAGCATCCGGATGGCTCCGGGTGTAGCTTCACTTGCCTTCGATACTACCTTCTTGCCTTTCATCCTAGATCTCTTAAGTGCCTTCAAAGAAGAGAATAGAAGTGGCCTTTGCTGTCTCCTTTTCTTTCCCTTTGCAATACCAAAAAAAACATTGAAGTCCTCTACGTGCATGTAGTAAGAAGCATAATATGCATATCTGCTCTATCTTCTAAATTTTTCGCTACATAATGTATTGAAATGACAACAATGTAAGTCCTTACATACTCTCCAAAGCAAGCTTCAATGCATCGTGAAGGCTATTCAATAGTCTTCCAATGAAGAACGTGAAACCTTTAAGACTGACAACTTTATGGCCGCCTTGTCAGAACATGAAGAGCGCCATTTGCAATTTTGAAAAGCTTCCTACACATAGCACCTATAGCCTCTCTAGATTGATATACTATTTAGTGAAGAATCATGAACCACTAATTCAAGAGTGCTTAAATTACAATCTCCTGACTTAGCCGCCTGTTTCAACGGTTCCTTTTAATTGCGCTGCCACCAATTTAGGGGAACTAGAATTGGAAGTTGTATATTGTGTGCATCTTTACTGACAAACGGCATGAGCAAAAGTTGCGGCACCCTCACAACATAATGTCTTCCTACCTTCCCATTGAAGATGTATCATGTAATTGAACATAATGGGAAAGCAGGAATACATTATATTGTCAGTGCGCCGCAACTTTTGCTCATACTGTTTGTCAGTGGAGATGCACACAATATACACCTTCCAATTTACATTCCCATGAATTGGTGGCGGCGCAATTTAATGTCATACTTTTCAAATTTATGAACTGTGCATAGCATCCTCGGAATTCTCTCAAGTATTCACTCGTTACATTATTTGATGTCATGTTAGTTCTGCTTTAGAAACTCTGAGTTAGAATAGAAAAGACAAAGTTCTTGTAGAGTATGAAATTTCTTTCCTTCTGATGTAATTGAAATTTCACCGTCACCATGAATATGGCATTAGTTAGAGCTGATGGTCACGAGGTCCCTTTCAAGATGGTTGTGAATGAATTAGGATTGGCAAAGATGTCCAGTCATTTACTTCATGTGCGATTTAGATTTGAAGAGTCTTCCATATATGTTGAGGAGGAGGTAATGGAGTCCGGTGAGGTGAAGGAATGCATCTTCCAGCCAAAGGTTGAAGGAGGAGATGAGCAATTCTGGTTGCTTACTCCTGGACACTATAGGGCCTTTGGAGTCCCGTTCGCTACCATGGTTGCGTGTACTGAAATTTCCAACCGCCAATCCAAGACATCTTCAGTAGATATGTCGTGCGGTATACCTTCCAGTCCAAGTGATCCGTCTTTTCCTAAACAGTCGTATGTCACACCTCCTCTGCTACGTTCCATTAAAAAAGAGCGTCTAGAGCCTATTATAGAGTTGTCTAGTGAATCTGAGGGTGACTCTCCAGATGTTCCTGCAACACAGTGTTCCAAACCAAAATTTGAAACTACTGATATCCCTCCTCTTTTACCCATCTACGATGAGACACCAAGTCTTCTTCAATGCTTGCGTCGTCTAGGTGAGGTTCGAGGGGCTAGGAACGAACTTGCAGGAATGAAATTTGATGACATTCCTTTTTATCTAGTGCAATGTCTTCCGCCTTCGTACAATGGAAACGTTGTTTTCCAGTTGCCACCTTTGCCAAGTACTTCATCTAGTAAAGGTTCACGTACTATGTTGGACGGGATGGACAAACGATACGATGGGAATATCTGGTGCAGGACGTTCACTACCAACATCCACAATGAGGACAATTTGACATTCAAGAAGTCACATTGTGTTGGACAATTGGCATGCACAAATCCACAGTGTAACTTCCTTAGTAGATCTGCGTCAAGGAATGAAACCGAGTGGGTAGACTGTTCAAAAGACTCTTTCAAAGTTGGTAGTGATCCTCCAGTAGGAAGCACTATCCTCTGTAGGATATGTAAGAGTCCTCCCACTTGTGTTAATGTGTGTCATGCTAGGATCTACTATACTGCAAGTAAGGATGGAAAAATTCGAGGCTGCATACACTTAGGAAATCATTCTCACTCTGTCGCTCTCGGAACTTGTCGCGAGTCACTAAGCAACATATCGACGCTCATTGGGGAGGAAGTGTCGAAAACTCTAACAGCAACAAACTCAGCTATTGCTATGGCAGCTAGCAAAGAGTTTTTGGAGAGCTATCTTGTTCACAGAGGCTCAAGTCCAAAAGTAATGCTTGAGGGAAAAGCACTTGATGAGGTGATGGATCGGTTTCAAATTCTGAGTTCTCCAAATGTACGCAATATCATTTCTTCATTCCGGAACATTGGATCAGGTGGAGTGATCGATCGAATCATAAACTTGAAGCATGATTCTACCATTGATTACATTCACGATAGTGTATTTCCAGGTCAAGGAAAGAAAAAGGTGTATCTTTTCAAAATGCTTGCGATTGGACCTGGCAGTGGTGTGGACTTGGTCCGTCGGATGCAACCAGGTGGTGATCTTGAGAATGCATGGTTGATGTTTGATCATGTTAAGCGTGTAAAAGAGTGGACGACAATGGCCTGCCATGTCTATGATCCAGAATTCTCAAAGATTATGACGATTGCCGTGTGCGATATGCAATCGGAGGACACAGAGGTGCAGTGCATCATGTGGAGATGCTTGATCGCTCTTATGAAGAAACATGGGTGGAGAACCCAAATTTCAAGGGGTTTATGGCGGATAGTGCAATGGCAAATTGGAATGCGGTGAGGATTGTATTTGGCTCGGGAGACCCCAAAGTACCTATGGAGAATTGCAAACGCACATGTCTACTCCATTGGAGTAGTTCGCTCCACAAGCATACTCAAAAACTGATCAAGACGGACTTGCAGCAACAACATATTCGGCTTTGCAAACAATACAAGGACGCCAAGACACGAGAAGAAGCAGAGACAAGGTACTTTGCAATTAGAGCATGGTGGTTGTCATCTGGAGCAGCCACTGAAGATGGGATCCGGGAGCTGGATCTATGGTTGGCTTTTTGGCACTTCAGATATCGACAGTGGGGTGGTTTTTGGCAAATGGTATGTCTTAGTTGTTTTGTCTAAATCATTATTGTTTTAATGTTTCCGCTCTGCAACGTGGGTTGTTCAGAATCTAACCATTGGAATTGAAACTTGTAGGAATGACACTAGAAGAAGAAGCATATATGCCTTCATGCAATCTATCCGAGACGATTCACAACAAGCGGTTGCAGCAGTCGGGAAATCGCGGGAATGACTTGTACGCAGCAACATGTGATGATTGTGTGCGTGCATTAATGCAGATGACAAACTATCGGGCCTACTTAAATGGTTTTGCATCCGGAACAGGGCCTTCAAAGCAAAAGCTGAAATTGAGAGCTGCTCGCCGAAGCAGAGATCCTAAGAAGCTCATGGAGGCTTTGAACCAACTACAAGGGGTTCATGAAATAGCCACTCGAGTTCCCCACCTGGAGGGGGAAGAGATCTTTGGAAGTTCAAAGAGGAAACTGGATCTTCCCATTGGCTCGGATGGTGACTCACATCGTCCGGACAAGGTGAATTTTTCGCAACCAAGGGTTCAAACTAGATCTAAATGTGGTCATTCTTCTGCACCGCAACAAACTTCAGTTACTGCAAATGCTACAGAGGTTCCTCATGTCACCTCTGTGATGGAGTCAGATTGTGATGTGTCCAAGTGGCACATTGCAAGACTCTCACACAAATCTGCTGCGAAGTGTCATGCACAACAACGTGGCACTAGAAAAAAATGTCTTGCTCGCATAGCAATTAGGCATTTGAGCTCCAACGGCACTCCAGCTCCAACATATCGTGGGCGGAAGAAAGAGTATAATTCCACAAAGGTGGTCATCTCGGACTTCTGGTTTTGTTCAGATGACATCCAACGATGTGTGATGGGATCCCAACGGCCTTGGATTTCTGGATTGGCCTGAGGTGCCAGAAGTATGGCCAATCCTCATCGGCACAAATCTAACAAGGCAGGAGACACTTCTCCTCCAGCATGCAGGATTTCGTCTTCAAGCACGTGAGGCTCTGTCTCCCCGTTCTCTGTTCACGACATCAAGATTGTTTGAGCCGACTACCTTTGAACATGAAGGCCCTGCAAATCCGAATCAATATCCTACAACTCGAAAGGGAAAAAACATTCGAAGGGTTTCAAACGCACCAACAACTGAACATGAGAACAAGTGGGAGAGTGCTCGAAATGTGAAGGGCAACATTGTGAGTGTAACCATGCTACCATTTCCAGGGCTTGGAGCCATAATATGTTTAGAAACTGGAAGTAACAGTACCTCAAATGTGTACCGCATTTCCATTAGTATGTTCCCGGAATGCTCTTGCCCTAGTTTTGTTGACATGGCTGTTGCTGCAATTGGTGGTCGACCGCAGTACGTAAACTGCAAACATATCTATTACCTTTTCAGGTATTTTTGCAAGATGGATCCCAAAGAGGACAAGTTCATTCATGCCCCAAGCTTTAGCTTCAATGAAGTGAAACTTCTGCTATCAAGGGCTGGAATTCTGAAAGTCAATAATTAGAGAGAGGTATAGGGCAAACCACTATATTGTAGTAGCAAGTCTCATCTTTCAAGAAATTAAATTTTTGTCAATATCTTTCAATTTGATGGTTCTCCAAGTCAGTGGTAGAAATCATTTTCCTAAGCAATGGTTTAGGAAAGCTACCACTGGTACAACTTTGTAATACAACAATTATTATGTAATGCAATCTTTCAACTCCATACTTAGTTTGTGAAATAGAAAAAGTTGACAAATACTCTGGTGAGATTGCCTATTTGTACAAATGTGGAGGACATAAAATTATGGATTTCATGATGTCCTTTGCAAAGAACGACTCCACTACTTATAGGAATTGACTACAAAATTTTATATGAAAATCATTAAAGTCATTTGTTGAATAGTATTCCTAAATCCAAAATCTACAAATGTGACAAATTAACAATATAGGCTTTCAAATTCACAAAGACATTATGAAATTTTTAAAAAGAAAGGATACAATTTCAATGAAAACTCTATATACGATTGTTTTGTTATATGCTATGGGACATAATTAAGAAGTTATAACCACAGATCAAAAAATCACTATGAAAATGATAGTTCATTTTGGCAACAACCCAAAACTGCATACAGAAAGAATGAAGAAGAAAGTATGAATGACCCAAAACTACAATGTTGATCTCTCATCCAGCAATGTTGATCTCTCATCCAACATATGAATATGAGAAGAATTTCGTTTGTTTGCTGTTTTTTCCTTTCCTATTTCTTCTACATCCATTTTTCCTATTTTATTGCTTCATTTACCAACAATGCTAGTATGTAAGCGCAGAGTGGTGATAAGTGATGAAAAGGCCGAGGAAGTTACAAGACCAGAATTTCAGGGTTCTCATTCATATGTCCCATAACAATTGGCATTCTAGAACGTGTCACTATAAGAGGTGTCATCTTCGATGGTCTTACATGACAAGGTACCGTGTGGGGGAATAGCCTTTCTCCGTCAGTATGTGGAGAATTATATTCCCACCAGTACTTTGTCATTTTGTTGAAAATACTAACTGAAGCATGTATAGATAAAGCACATATAGAATAATAAACAAAGCATGTACATACTTTGCCTCAATTGGTTTATGAGCTTTCTTTATTTGCCTTTGATATCCATACAGACCCTAAATCCTTAAGGTTCAACTCAATGAGAAATGACTCCCACTCTCAACACGACACCGTCATTTATTTTTCTAAATTTTTTGTGACAACACTATGGTCACCACGACACTGTTCTAATTTTTTTGGAGCCAAGGTTTCTTCAAAATCGTAACCTTCATAAGAAATGACTCTCAGTCTCACTATGTGGAGGATACTTTTCTACTACAAAGAATTCAAATACCACATAAAATATTTACCAATCCACGGTCATAGGATATACGGTCATAGGTCCCAAATTTACAATTAATAGTAGAAAAAACTCAATTTTCTGAATTTTTTTACCCAAAAAAAAAAATTGGGGACCAAAAACGTTTTTGTTTTTTTCTTCAGGCTTTAGGCTCACAGGCTCCACGCTCCACGCTCACAGGCTCACAGCTCCAAGCTGACAAACTAGCGTCGTTGATTACTAAATATAGCATTTTTTATTTTTATTTTTATTTTTTTCAGTTGAAAATTTTTTAGGGGGATTTTTTAATTCTTTTTAAGTTTTCAAGGCTCACAAGCTCACAAACTCTACGCTCGCAGCTCACAAGCTCGCCGCTCTAGGCTCGCACGCTAGCGTCGTTGAATATCCGTATTGGCTACATACCACTATATTCTTGTTTTTATGTATGTACATTAAGTATGATATTTGTATTCTCATAAATACTTGTGTATCTATATATGTTGTATATCATATCTTATTAGATATTATATATTTGACGTGGATCCCTATTAGATTTTTTCTATAATTTATTTGAAGGAGGCCTTGTATTTTTAAAAGCAAGGAATTTGTCCCTTTTCATTGGATAATGTGTCTTGTTATGGCTCTACACCATGCACATGTGGTTTGCATGTTTCACTTGCATTAGAAATTATGATTTTTGAGGAAATAAAACTAAAGCCTAAAATTTATTAGAAACATAACTTATTCCCCCCAAAACTCAAAAATTTATAAATAATAGAAGCCTATGGGTTTAATGGATGAAATACAAATTTGTATATTGTTAGACCAATTGGAGTGCTTTAAATTGATAGTGCAAAAAAATAATCCCCTTATTTAAAATTCACATCAGATGCAAATGGACAATGAATTTAATTAGGATAGTGAATTTTCTGGGTTTGATTCTCATAAATCCTCTTTGGAAAGATATCACAGTTCAATTACTACAAACAATTTTCATCTCAAAAAGTAGCTTTTTGTTATTTCAAAAAGTAGACCTTCAAAATAAACTTTAGTAGATTTATTAATGTATTCATGTGTTTTGTTATTATTTATTATTGAAGAAATCTAATATGAATTGCAATCCCAATTTTTAAAGTAAGTAATTCATATTTTTTGCATTGATTTGATAGTCAATACATAGTGTCATGTAATAAAAATGAAAATTGAAACTCTGACATATAATTAAAAAGACTAAATTGAGCTTGAACATAATGAATGTATATGAGGCTATGATGCTCATCTTGAAGAAGTAAATGTTAATTTTTCATAGCAAACCCATGCTGTACAACTTTGACTGTTGTTGTAGTAATAAAAACAATGCATGATAGATTTTATTTTGGTTAAAAAAAATCTTGGTTTGGTTTGGTTTGTAAAGAGGGTTTAAATTAATTTAAAAGTAAATAAAATCATCAAGCTTGAAAGAATAAATTAGAGATATGTAAATGAAAATGAAGATTATCAAATGTAACTAGTAGAAATGTTGTTCGTGCAAATCAAAAAAGAAACCTCACATTAAATAATTGTGGAAATTTTAGGATAAATTTTTTGGTCCGTGTAGTCAAAATTTAAACTAAATTTTTTAATCTTGCTATTGATGGTGCAAAATTAGTGTCATCTACAAAATTAGTGTAACAACAAGTTTTACTTCAATGGAAATGGATACAATATCGTAGTATTTCAACCTTCAAGTGCTAATTTAATTGTTTTACAAATAGTGTGACTGTGGTAAATATATATCCTTGCACTAGTAATACAAATTGGGGTATTGAGTATTTGCACAATGATTTCACATAATTCCTAATGACCCAAGTGGAGGGACTTTCAAAATGGGCCAAAACTACCAAGAACTTGAGCAATTTGTTTGATTACATTTTTAATAGGATTGGATAGATTGTAATAATAGGATTTTGAAGTTTGCATTAAGAGTGAGCACCTCAAAAAAATTCAGATTATTTGATTGTATAGTTTAGAAAATATTTAAGTTTGAAGTTTTATTTGGATCTATGGAAATATAAGGCAAGGCACTTTGAAGGAGCATATCTTAGTGAGATTATTTCAAAATGATGACCCTTTTGTGCTCAATGAAAGACAAGAGCGTTGAAAATTCTCATGTAAAATTTCACAACATTCTAAGCATTTTTCAATTCACTCATGGTGGAGTTTGCGATGCACAATGGTCACTGAAATGAAAGCACATTTGTAAGAAAAACAAAAAATGGGCCATTCTCCTTGAGCTCCTTCGATTTTTTTTTTCTCAAGATGATCTGACTTTTTCTTTTCTTTTTAAAAGATTTGACTTTTTTGAGGTGGGCAAGACCAAGAATTGCATTGGTTGGCTGACTTTTCAGTCCATGTCCAAACCGACCCCCCCCCCCCTCCCCAAATGAGCTGTGAACTATACTACACCATTAAACTTAGAAAAATTCCACAAGGCGGAGTTTAACTCGGAATTTGATGAAACTACTGCCATTGGATTTATAATACAGTCTATTTTTTAGAAATAATTTTTATTTTTAAAAAATCAAAAATTTGAAAACGGAAAGCTCAAAAAAGAGGGATAGCGACCATAATATGGTCGCTTTGGTCATTAGGGGATAATTCCACTCAAGAGAAATTCTAATGGCTTTAACCCCTATTGATCCAAAGGGGGTGTACTTTCAAAATGGGCCAAAATTGCCAAGAGCTTAAGCAATTTTATTGTTCATTTTTTCTTGAGATTGGGTAGAAAATAAGCTTAGGATCTTGAAGTTCACATTGAAAGTGAGAACCTCAAACAAATTCAGATTATTTGACTGCACAGTTTAGAAGATATTTAAGTTTGAAGTTTCATTTGGATAAAAGGAAATGCAACACATTGCACTTCGAAGGAGCATATCTTTGTAAAAATATTTTGAAATTATGCCTTTTTTGTGCTCAATGAAAGATAAAAGAGTTAAAAATGTACATGTAAATTTCACAACTTTCCAAGCATTTTTCAATTCATAGTGGAGCTTGCACTGCACAGTGGTCACTGAAATAAATATAGTGTTTGTAAGAGAAAAAAGAACATGGATACTTTTCTTCTCCTTGAACTCCTTGGATTGGCTCTTTTGGAGGTGTATCTGACCTTTTTCAGGTAGGCAAGAATCACATTGGTTGGTTGACTTTTTAGTCCATGCACCTCCAAAAAATGAGCTATAAACTACCCTATCCTACATGAATGTCATATTCAGAAATAATCAAGTCATTTTTGTGAAAAGAATGCCACATGTCACCTTGTAATTTGTGTGAAGTGACATGGACCCTTGAGAATTTGACATGGGAATTCATTTTTGACACTCGAGTGCCAAATTAAACCTTCATGTATGGTACACCACTTAACTTTGAAAAATTCCACAAGGCAGAGTTTAACTTGGAATTTGGTAAAACTACCACCATTGAATTTATATGTAATTTATTTTTTAGTAATAATTTTTATTTTAGAAAAAATCAAAATTTAAAAATAAGAAGCTTAAAAAAGAGGGGCAACGACTAGTGTGTTTTTTGCAAAATAGTATCAAATTGCATCAGAAAAAAATAATTTGGCTAAAAAATAGAAACAAATCATGAATTTTTTTGCAAAAAAATTCAAATTAAACAAATCTTTGATGAAATCAGTAGATTGTGAATAAAAACAAAATTATGGATATGTGAAATGTATTAGTATGATATTTTATGTCCAATACGTGGATGAATGTTGAAATTTGGAGCACCACTATAATATTTTATGTTGTCACTTTGGCACTTCATAAAAAATAAAATAATTATCCTAGCAACAACTAGAAATTGGTCGCTTGGATCATTAGGGATTAATGGTACAAGGAGCCCAATTTTGAAAGTCCATGTATACACTCCTACATATACACCCCTATAGTATACACCTATGGAGAAATTTTCAGATTTTTTAAACATATTTTACATTTGATACAGTTTTTTTACACATTTTATTCAAAAATTTACTGTAATTTCAAAATTTCACAAAATAATCTTGAATTTTTACAATTTTTAGAAGATATGGAATCAAATTTGTAAAAAAATAAATACAAAAATTTACACTCATATATTTACATTGCAAAATGAGAGCATATAGACATAGGAACTTTGAAGTTTGAAAAAGTGATCATAGACCTATCCTTTCAAGGTTAATCAAGGAAAGATGCCGAGAATGTTATGTGTCATTTGGATGGTCAAACAAGCTTTGTGCATATTAAAAAATGAATAATTTTCATTTGACTTTTTGTGTCCACATCACAAAGTTAAGTTCAAAACATTTTACTTGTCTTTTGAATTTATATGAGGTAGTTTATAAAAAAATGGTATTTTATCTAGTGTATTTCAATACTTTGAATATTTTTAGTCTTACATTTGATTTTGACATTTGTAACAATTTCTTTTTCTTTTTAAAACACTAACAAAATAAAACTTTCAAAGTGTAATTTCTACTCCGCTTAAATTTTTTGAAAAATTCCTTAAATAAACATTTTAGTGAAGTTTGAAGTTGAAGATCTAAAATCATACTTTTGAATATGAAGTGACACAAAAATTCCTTTACACCACAATATTCTACACTATAGTATACTTTTATACTGAAAATTTTAGACTTTTTGAACATGATTTGTATTTGATATTAATTATTTTAATTTTTTCTTCAAAAATTAATGGTAAATTTGAAAATTTTATAACAAATAGTAGATATGTGATATCATCTTTAGAAAGTAAAACCAACAAAGTTTCACTTATAAATAGCAAAGAAACAAAAAAATATACAAAGTGAAGGACTTTCAAGTTTGACTACATAGTCATAGGCTTCGTCCTTTATGGGTTAAGGATACAATTAACCCTTAAAAAATGTTGCAACTGCTTTTCAGCCAGTGAATGACAAAGAATCTTTGTGTGTAGGATTGAAGTACAATTGTTCATCCTTGAAATTTTGTGCAAAAAGGATAATTCAAACACAAAAGTTTGATCTCCAATGAACACTTTTTGGATTTTTTTAGCAAATGATGTCATGCAATGTCAAAAGGGATGATTTATTCAGTCATCGGCCATGCATTCAAGGGTTAGTGTAGTCCACTCTTAAAGTGACCTTTTTAAGAACAAATTGCATTTAGGGGAAAGCTAAACTCCTTGAAACAATTTTCAATAAATTTTCGTAGGAAGGAGCATGGAATTGGCATCTAACCCAAATAGTTTCATATTTTTTGAACCTTCCATTGTGGAATTACTTACAAATTTTTGAAGTTGAAACACAATGGTCACTCAAAGCGACCACCTCCTAAAGTATACACTGTTGGTACATTGAAGAAAGCAAAATGTATCTGGTCGCTTTCAGAGTCCCAAGAGAGAACCAAGCGGGATGTGCAGTGGATGAACACAGACAGACTGAGCCTATGACTGTGTCCATACGTACACCCCCTTCGCCTTCTCTCGGATAGGCAGGCTCATGTGTTTGGTGTTGGGCCACTACTGATCAACTTGCCCTCTTCCGCTTATCAAGTTATCCATTGCCTGAGTGCAACTAGTACTGCAAAGTGGAGGTGTCCCTTTTGAGGAGATAGTAGCAAAGCTGTGCTGGTCCACTGAGGAGTCCTGAGTTTCAATATCTTTTCCAGGTGGAGGTGCCTCTCCATCAACACTGCAATCATGAGTGGTACTCCAAATTACAAAACCGAGCCCATGTGAGGATCACTTCTCACTCAAAAAAGCTATACCGTGCGCAGTACAGATGAAATCGCAAAAAATGTAAACAAGAAGGCTATACGAGATTTGGGGGGAAAACGTGACTCTAAATGCAATCGTTCTTTGCAAGTAAACGAATCTCATAGCTGTTCGGTTTCCCTATATACTTGCTTTTGTAAGATTTTAAAATTAAGCAAAAGAATTGTCAATGGATGCTTCTTCAACCTGTAACCAACTAGCCATGCCACCATTTTCTGCGCATCTCAGATGTGTCCTCATCAAAGGTTCCCTGCATTCTTACCCACAACATGTTGAAGAGAGAAGAGTAAGAAACATTGAATGGCCTACCTTAGAGTGGAATGATTCTATCTTCATTACTGCTACAGAAGAAAGAAGAAGAACGCCGGGCCTATTGGATGAATGAAGAGTCTGTTTGTTCTTGAAGACCCCACAGCGTTTCAAGAAAAAAAGAAAAAGAAGTCCACTCACAGGAAAGAAATACTGTAGTATAGTTCGAGGATGCTTACCTTAGGTTTTGACTCCAGTTTGTAAGATCTCAAAATGTCTGCAATCCTGCTGGCACTCTGTCATGGGGTCCTCTATGGGTCCTTCTCAAAGCCTGGAAAACAGGCTTAAGGTGCGAACCAAGTGCCCAACAGTGTTCCAAGTGGATATGGAAAGAAGCACCCTCCTCGGTTAAGAAACTGCTGTAATGGACTGAAACTGAATGAGACATCATGAAAGGCACCTAGTCACTTGCTTTTCAAGCTCGCCCTCAAGCTTAAAATGCTTAAAAATTCTGCAGACAATTTCAACTCACTACGCAAGTAGATTAAGCATGGTGCACGGTGTACTCTACTGTAACGAGATGGCCCCCACTCACTCGTCCTCTTCAGTTCCAGGCCACTTCCAGCAACTTGAAAAGCAAGATTGGCCCCCCACTTTCACAACATTCAGCAAACATTGAAAACGAGGGATTCTGAGAGCGAATCTGCATGACCGCCTGTCCGTCCGTCCGTCCGTTTCGTCAACCCAGGCAGGCAGGCCGGCCACCCACTAACTTCGCTACAGTGAATTATTGTACAGGCAGGGATAAGCTATACAGCCACCACTTCGACTTGTATACAAATTCCTATGATTGGAGATCACTTCCCACTTTCCCACTCCATTCCGATTCCTCGATCGCATAACTTACATTCCATTCCAGAATCCGTCCTCCACAACAACCTGGCTGTCAAATCTTGACTCGCTGTCTCGTCTTCTGCTTCTCCTTAAGATATTTGGGGGAAAGATATTTGGCGGAACTGAACAAACTGAAAGAAGACAGCTTCGGAAAGGGACTTGGGGGCATTTTAGGGTTCGAAAGGAGTCTGGCTGGCGACGTAGAAACAGACTACCGTAAGCGTACTAAGGTCGAACCACCCATTCCCGATCAGGGACCTAATTGCGATCAAATGTAAAGACCGTATTCATTTGAGAACTTAAATGTTCTTACACCATAGATAGCTTATGGTTTGTTGACCAAAATCTTAAGCTATCTATGGTGTAAGAATATTTAAGTTCTCAAATGAATACGGTCTTTACATTTGATCGCAATTAGGTCCCTGATCGGGAATGGGTGGTTCGACCTTAGGTCAGTTTCGGGACCTTGGCTGACGAAATAGTTTAGTTTTTTGTAGTTTGATCGTTCGGATTAGTTTGACTTGGATATCTTGATTTTCGGTATTTTTCTTTTTTTTTTTTTTTAAGACACTCCTAATTCTGAGTTGATTTTTTCCTATTCATGCTTAATCCCTAAAGGACCAAGGCCTTTTCTCCCTCAAAACACACTAAAAAATGCCACTTCTATTGCAAAAAGAAAAAAACTTTAAAAATTATATTTTTTGCATATCTAGTTTTAGGATCTTATATAAGACTAGTATAAGAATGTATGTAAGAAATTTTCAGAAACTTTGACCGCATAGATTGCTAGATAATTGCATCCATAGTGAAGAAAACATTTTGTTTTGTACCTTGCTTGACTAGATTTTTTGGCTTCGAATCTTCTTGACTTAAATTTTTTGTACTATCAATTTTGATTTTTTAATTTTTTATGTTGAATACTTAAGTTGAGAATCTAGGGAAAAAAAATCAAGAACCTCCCCCCCCCCTCCCTCCCTCCCCCCCACACTTAATTTTTACTCATTAAAAAGTTATTAAGTAGAAATAGTGAAAGATTGAAAGAAAAACTAAATTGTTAATAGCTCTAAGATGAAATTAAAATACAATAATTTCAACAATGAGATTGTTCTAGCAAACAAATACAACCCTGACTTACAATTTTTTTTGAAAAATTGTAAAAATTGCTTTAAAAAATGAATCCTATAAGTTATTCTTTTTCAAGAAGATGCTTAAATTGCCCAGAAAACTAAGATTGTTCATAACTTTCTCATTACTAGTCCAAATAGAATGAATCAAAGCTTAAAAAATAGACAAAAATATATAGTTTTAGGATTTAAGAAAAAAATTAGTTTGACTTTTTGCGATTTTTTTGTGTTGCCTGCCAACTTCCATTTTTGGCTTATTGTGCCATAACTTTTTCTCTTGGGCATCAATTAAAATAAAAACTATACATCCACAAAGCTCTCGCAAAACCACACATCCTCAAAAAATTCAAAAAATTTCACTAAAAATTGAGGTCATAGGAACCTATCCAAACCCAAATTGTCCCCCAAAGAGACAAACAATCCTTTAGGGGTTAAATGTGTTCCTTTTTCTAAATTTTCTTAAGAATAATTTTTTGGATATTTAGACATAGCAACAATTAAATCTTTTCAAATTTTCAAAAATAGTTGTACAATATTTATAGTTTTAGACATGATCTAAATTTTTCCTACTTATTTCCAAAACTGACCTATACATATGGTAGAGAGGAATGCAAATTCAACCAGACAATCAGTAAGTACTTACTTTAGGTACACTTAGAATTAAGATGATCACCCATTTATGACCACTTAAGCGTTTTAGCCTATTTGTAGCATGGGGAAGGTTTATGAAAAAAATTCCCTGTGCAAAGAAATAGATTTAAGAATGATTTAATAATTTTTTACATTTTTTTCTTCAAAAATAAAATTACCATGAATTCTTTTTGGAGAGATTTTTTTTGCCCAATTCTTGATATGTAAGCAAACCTATATCCAACCCATAGGCTAGTTACAAAACCAATGTAAGTGATAATTGTGGCTTTCAATGTACATTTTGTGATCGTTGTATGCTTTTAATGTACACCTCTTAGACATTTATATTGCTCTTGTTCTACGTGAATTGTCACCTATACCATAGCTAATTGTAAATATAGCCAGCTAGTTGGAAATGGGTGCTCTCCTTTAATCCTTCCAAAATTGTAAGTTTTTCATTTGTCCCTATGGTGGGCCAACAAGAATTTACCTAGTTCCTAGATCAACTCGTTCCTAGATTCCCTTCACACAAAAAGCATAATATTGTTAGCATCACTTGGGAAGGTCCCTTTTACTTCCCTCCAAATTGGGAGCCCCTAGTAAAAAAAAAGTACCTGTGCTAGCCAATGAAGTCTCCCGCATTGACAAAATAGTGACATTGTAAGTGCATCAAGCCAATAACGTTTTTAGGATTATAATTCAAATCTTCTCCAAGGCATATACGGGCAAATGATACCTCCATGTAGGAAGAGACAAGTGAGCTGCTTAACAATGTAATAAGATTCCCTCATTTTTCTTGCCAGAGGCTCGCAATTACAATGTGGCCACTGGAATCTTTTCAGTATTATTATTTTTTAAATTCAAAAATTCAAAAATTCAAATTCAAAATTCAAAAATTATTATTACTTTTAAATGTGGGCATGGTCACAAATGGGTGGAGGAAATGAGGGCTGCTTCTGAGGACTTCTGTGCCCGCAGATGCGCATATGTATTTTCTACCACTCAAAATACGCAAGGCACCATCCAATGGCATATCCCTCCATGTTTGGGTTGACTTAGTATTCTCCTTATTATTGTTAATATAATTATTTCTGAAATCACTCAGTGTAACTGCAGTATGGCCCTTGTGAATAGCGGCGTCTCGGCCACTCTGACGATGCCAAGTGTGTGGATTGTGTGCACTGCCCGCATGCTAAGGTAGTCTGCTCCTAAAGCGACCTTTTAAGAGCTGATTGCAGTTGGGGAAGTTAAAACTCCTTGAAACAACTTTTTGTAAATTTTTGTAGGAAGAAAAATGAAATGGACATTTAATTCAAGTCGTTTCATATTTTTTTGGATCTTCATGGAATTAGTTACAAATTTTTGACATTGAAACATAGTGGTCGCTAAAATGGACCACCTCCTATGGTATTGCTCTATGTAAGAGAATCTTTTATCATATGAAACAAATGAGAGAAAAAATAGTCAAAATTTTTTTTAGTGTTACAAAGGATGAGTTTTTTTAAAGATTTCAATCAATGATGTTTTGGATACTAAAATTAACATTTTTTTCCATGAATTTTAACCAATCGCAATACTTTTGACTTTCTGAGAATGGAAAAAATATTTTGAAGGCATCATTTGAAGACCGTAAGTAAAATTCTCATTGGTAAATACAAAATTGGTACACATCAAGTTTTCACACCGTTGTGTGTAATTATATATCTTTTATTTTACAAATCGAAATTCTGACCCTTGTTATTTTGAAAAGAATTATCATTCTCAAATTCATGATTTAGAAAATAAAAATTTACATTACTGCCGAGCCCAAAAGGAAAATATCAAGTATACGACAGTACTGTACTTCGATACCATTATGGTACCGTAACGAAGTAAAATACTACGAACTCATTCCTATCGACGAAAATAAGCCTCCTACGAGAGGGACCCGCCACCTGGCAGGCCCCAGCGCTAGCCACGTCCCGTACCCGAGCTCACGCGCCATGATCGTTTCCGGGTCCCAGACGCCGGGTATCAACACACGAAGCTGGAAATGCTGCCTTCCGAGGAACGGAGCCAGAGTAAAGGTTGGCGACGAACAGACTGTCTGCCCATTGTCCTCAAATCTCGACAAACTCTTGCAACTCTCTCCCCATTCCTTATAACCTGCAATCCCATCCGTGTTTTCAAGCGCTCTCAAATACATACATTCAGGTCTGCAGTTGGATTTTCAGTGAGATTTACAGTTTGATCCACAGTTGCGCAAGGATAAGACGAGGGTGTCTGTTTTCGTAGAGGAAATCGCACTGGTTTCGAAGAGGAGAGAGTTTTGAGTCGGATTGCGAGTGTGCTTGAATTCTGTTGTTCAGAAGATGAGCTTTAGTGAGGTTCGGTGAACGGATATGTGAAGAAGCCGCGGTGACAATGGAACTGAGCCTTGGTGCAACAGGATGTGGATGCGTTTCTTGCCAGCTTACGAAAGCATGAGAAATTTCACGTACCAGGTAGTACGAGGCCTCTGTCTCTTGCTCTACCAACCTGTCACTGCTGTTGCTGTTGCACAGCGCTGGCATGATGGCAGACTGAAGTTCGGAGTTTCTTAAGAATATTCGAATATTTTTGGGGAGTTTTGTGCCTGCGAGTTCACGGCCGTCGTTTCTGGAGCGCTCGTAGTACCTATACTTGTATTTCTTGGTCTTGAGCGGCCTGGTTCTTCTGTCTGTGGAGCGCTATTTTTGTAGGGCTCCAATTGTGCGTTCAACGAAAGCGCCCGTGCATTTTGGAATTTTATAATTACTAACGCTCTGCTGTTTGCATCCTGGTTTGTGTAGACTCTATTTATGGAATCGGTGAGAAAGAAAGAGCTCACGAAGTTAGCACAACGCTAAGAAAGGCGAAGGTGAGGTAGATTCCTTAGCCGGACCAAGAAAGAAAGCAACCATGAATACCAAAGGAATGCCGACCAACGTGGAGCGCACGCGGGTTGGGAAATATGACCTCGGCAAGACCTTGGGAGAGGGCACATTTGCCAAAGTGAAAGTGGCCAGGCACGTTGAGACGGGACTGAGCGTGGCCATTAAAATCTTGGACAAGGAGAAGATTCTGAAGCACAAGATGGTGGAGCAGATTAAACGAGAAATCTCGACCATGAAACTGGTGAAGCATCCCTACGTCGTCCAGCTCCTGGAGGTTAGTTACTTCTCCTTGCAGTGTTCCATTTCTTATTATTTGGGAAAAAAACATTTTGGTTCTTTTTCTCGTAAAATGCTAGGGTTTGATCCTCGGGTGGTTTGCCACTGAGGAGGGGTTGTTTTTTACTGTTTTCGTACTTTCATTTGCGGCGGAACAAGAACAGGAAGTTAGGTTTTGATAATCTGGTTCTTTTGCAGGTCATGGCCAGCAGGACGAAGATATATATTGTGCTGGAGTATGTTACAGGTGGCGAGCTCTTCAATAAGATCGTAAGTTTCAACGGGTGTTCATTCTTTAGAGGAGAATCTTTGACGATTGGAGTATTTCTATACTTTTTTTTATATTGATTTTCTCCGTTTCTTCTCTCGGTATACTGTTTGCCGTATTAGTCTCTCTTTCATGCTTATTGCTGTTGACTTACTCTCTTGGTGTGATTTCAGGCCGAACAGGGAAGGCTGTCAGAGGATGAAGCACGGAAGTACTTTCACCAGCTCATTGACGCTGTGGATTATTGCCATAGTCGGCAAGTATATCACAGAGATTTGAAGGTATGTAACTTCAATTGTTCATTTACACGTCGATTGATGTATGAAGACAGGCTCGCTTTTGATTGGCATTCTGAATTGAGTTGCGAAATTACACCGAACTCTCTCTAATTGCACACTCTCTAATTGCACATCTCCAGTATATCCTGACTCTGCCAAACACTGAACTCTTTCTGATGACATACTCTCTAGTGACGAAGGGAGTGTCACTAGCGAGCGTCACTAGAGAATGAATTGTGTACACATCTGATTGGATAACTGCCTCATGTGCAAGTTGTGAACACACGTGACAGCTTAATTCCCCCCTTTAAGGCAGTGCAATTTCCTATAGCCTCCGTTTGCATTGTGTTTAATACCTTCATTTTGGATTGGTCGCAGCCAGAAAATCTCCTTCTGGACGCAAAGGGTAACTTAAAGATTTCGGATTTTGGCTTGAGTGCGCTGCCTCAGCAATTCAGGGTGAGTACTTGTGTTCCCTGCATTGAAAAAGCATGACTGTACGTTTTGTGAGCGCGACCTCAGCAAGAAATGTTCTTTCGTAAATAATTGGATATGCCGGACATGCCAACTTCATTGCAGCCTGATTTGACTTTTCCTCTTTTTCAGGAGGATGGACTGCTTCACACGACTTGTGGAACGCCCAACTATGTGGCTCCAGAAGTTATCATGGACAAGGGCTATTCCGGAGCTACGGCGGACTTATGGTCATGTGGTGTTATCTTGTACGTTCTGATGGCCGGTTACTTGCCCTTTGAAGAGCCCACTATTATGGCTTTGTACAAGAAGGTACATTCGACTTTTACAATTTGAAGTTGTACACGGTGAAAGGAAATGTGTTCTATTACGTTCTATTCTATATAATGGGAAGGATATTGTATGATCACTGCAATCATAGGGATAACTCCATGTGAATCATGATGAGAATTCTCGTAATGATGTCTGAAAGGTTTTGAAATGGTCTAATGCTGAAAATACTGTTTTATTTCTTCAATTCTTTTACTGCATTTTTTGTGGAACCTGTCTTTCTGAAGATTTTTTGTGTTTGACTGCAGATATATCGAGCTCAATTCTCTTGGCCTCCCTGGTTCTCGTCAGGTGCTCGGAAATTGATTTCAAAGATCTTGGATCCCAACCCTAGAACTGTAAGTCACATGACTGTTATTACACCTGTTGTTTTGTATATGTCACTTTCAACCTCATCTTTAGGTTTTAGACATGGAAAAATGCATTTTCATGAACCACGTGCTTAATTACCTCCGTGACTCTGGTTGCAGCGCATTACAGCAAGTCAAATCCATAAAAACGATTGGTTCAAGAAGGGATACACTCCAGCGAAGTTTGATAGGGAAGCTGATGTTAGCTTTGACGATGTGGATGCTATCTTCAGTGGATCAACGGTAAGGGCGCGGGTCATCTTAATAGAGTTAGTAGTGGACGAATGCCGGTGTTTAGTCTATAGCTTTACAAACATAACAGGATTTTCAGTAAAATTATACTGTTTTGAAAAAACCAGACATCATAAAGAGAATCTTCTCCACATGGAAGCATCTGTGTGATCACTGTGCGCTTAGGGAGAACTCACCATGAATTATACAGATAATTCTCTTTTTGATAATGTCTAAATGTTCTTGAAATAGTCTAAGTTCGTTGAAAACATGTTATAGGAACATGTACAATTGTCTTGATAGAGTGGGAGTTTCTTGATGCCTCTTTTGGTTTATGAAAGTAGTCTAGCTTGCTTGTAAGGAGTTTTCCATGAGTTTGTGTTGGAATTGGCAGTGGTCATTTTTCACTAATATTTCGACTTCTGCCTACTGTATGAAATTCAGGAGCACATGGTCACAGAGAAGAAAGAAACAAGGCCAGTTACCATGAATGCCTTCGAGCTCATCTCTATGTCTCAAGGATTAAACCTCTCTGGTCTCTTCGAGTCGAAAGAGGTAACATCTCAAATCCGATGCATAGCTGAGGAATATGACCCCTAAGGACCAAGATTACAAGGTTATAGAATGGTCAATTTGATTGACCGTGTTGTGAAAAAAATAAGACCAAATTTTGTATCACCAGAATTAGTCAAGAACAGTGCTTGTATAATAAATAATTAATAAATTGAAAAAAAAAATGTCCTCACATGACTTATTCAAAAGTGCTAAGAAATACATGACGCCCCCCCATATTTAGGTGTTTAAAATACTCCAAATCGTGTGCTAAGAGTTTACTTGTGTTAGGTTTTGATCTGACTCTGCTTCTTTATTACAGTGTTCTCTTTGCTGACTTATTGTTCATATTACCTTAAGCTGGTCTGTATTCTTGAATGTCCTACAGATTCCTGAGAAGGAGGAGACGCGATTCACCAGCAAGAAATCTGCTAAAGAGATCATTGAGACCATTGAGGAGGCTGCGAAGCCCTTAGGCTTTAATGTTCAGAAACGAGACTATAAGATGAAATTGCAAGGAGATAAGCTGGGCAGAAAGGGGCATCTTTCGGTCTCCACTGAGGTATTTGAGGTGGCGCCGTCTCTCTTCATGGTTGAGCTACAGAAGCACCACGGTGACACGTTGGAATACAACCATGTAAGTTTGCAATTGTTGCTACTATTTCCATCGTGCATAGTTTGGCTTGGAAGTAACAGGGTTTTCAGTAAAATTAGACTGTTTCAAGAGCATTTAGACGTCATAAAGATAATATTCCCCATAAGTCAAGAGGAGGTCTCCCCATGGCCATAATGATTATACAAAGACCTCCCGATGGTACATTGAGTTCCAGCCCACCATTCTTATGACCCCAAGGGGACCTCCCCTTGAAATATGGAAAAGATTTTTCTTTTGTGATGCTGTTTGAAAGCTCCTGAAACAATTTACTGTAGTTTTTTCTGAATACTCTGTAGAAATCTCATTGGGACGCATGTGCATGCTTTAGAAACAAAGTTTTCTGCGGAAGATGTTTTGTTTTTTTCTGCTTGGTTCTGAGAGCTTTATTTCACTGTTAAAAATGATGCTGATGAATTTTTCATCTTTTCATTTGTGTTTCGTTTTTGACTTATTTGTAACCGTGGTGTTGCAGTTTTACAAGAATCTTTCCAAAAGTTTAAAAGACATCGTGTGGAAAGCAGATCCTGTGGAGGGTGAATCCACTCCAAATGGACAGAAGTAGAAGCTTCCGCTATGGCTTTGCAATAATGCCCGTGCTGTGAAGTAACCACACTTCTTACCTTATTGGTAACTCTAGTGATCTCGCCTGTAGGGCAATTAGATGACGCAGCTTTGCTGAACTGCAACAAACTACTCGCTCTCTTCATTTGTAAAATCAGTTGGACCACAGAGTTTGCTTTTGTATATATGATTAATGATATTGGTCAACAAAGATTCTGTCGAAACACTCATAATGTAAACTTATATGTTGCAAAACGCAGGGAGTAAGTTAGCGTACGATTCTTTAGCTGTCAAGAGGGAGCAGTCAGTCGTAGTAGGCAGAAGTCTCAGACGGTTAGGGAGATTTTTTCTCTGAGTCTTTTGCAGTAGGGTAATGTTACTTATTTGAACCTGTAAACTAAACACCGGTTGAAGGGAAATTCATTTTTTGGTTAGATTGCTGGTACTATTGATTATGTTCTTCTTTTGGGGAACTTGTTTTCTTCCAAGTACTGTTTTCTTCCTGTTTTGTGGTGTTTCTGGCCTCAATCCTGGACGGATGCAGCCCCAATGACCAAGGTAAATAATCTGATAATTGGACTAGTAGGTTCATTTGTTTCTAACCATCAGACTTTTAGGTCTGCACAGGGTTAATTCCTAAAACCCAGCTTTTCCCATTTGTGCAATGTCAGTTCAAGTCAGTCGAAACAGGTTGTTTCTTCCTTTATGACTGGTCGAGGCTGGCCTTCTCGCCATTCGATTTTGACATCAGGTCAGGATCTTCAGCCCCTTCGCGATTCAGAGTAAGATTTCGGGGTGCAGAGTTGACTCCTGGCTCTCGGAGCCTGTCAGTGCCAGAGATGCTCCATAACATTGTATAACCAGGCAATGTTATACTTTGCTAGGAAGGTATTATGCTTTGCTAGATACTTGGGAAGGGATTTATCACTTCATTCAAAGGATTGGGATTGGTTGAGGAGCCATACTTTAAGATAATTTTGTTCAATGTAGGGTCTCCATTTCAAGGATGCAAAAGTACAAAATGTTTGATTACTAGAAGTTGTAAATTTTCCTACTACAGTGTTTAACCTGTACAAGATGTTTAATTCATATACAATCTTGTGGCCATTTTTTTTAATTCATTTTTTAATTAATAAATGATAGAGAATCTTTTTGTATAGGATAGAAATGTAATTATTTGTCCTTGGAATTTTGCATAAAAAGGGGAGATCTTGTATAGTAGTTTGACTTCCAATGAGTGCTTTTGGATTTTTTTTAAACCAACTATTCACACAATGCCTATCCTTTAAGGTTTAACCTTGGAAGCATGTTGTAAAAACAAAGAATGCACCTACTGGTCCAATAATTGGAGTATTTTGGTCCAAAGTACTATACAAGAATCTTAAGGAAATGTTTGGAAAATGTTTGTGGATTGAAAGATTATGAAGTTTGAACTGAAATTTGAAAGTGTTGACTTGAGCAGGCAACTCCCAAACATGTGCTTTGAATATGCATGTATATATAATTTGTTTTTGAAAGATTGCCGGATTGCACAGAACAGAGTTTTGAGCATGTGCCTAGCAATCCTTGACAAAGTTTTAGGCAATCACATCATGAATTTTGACCACGCAATCAGTTTTGGGTGTTTTGAGAGTCCAAATTTTCCTACCTCAGTCAACAAACTAGTAGTCGACTTGTAACACTGCCCCTTCAAAGCATAACACGGCAATCGAAACGTGCCCGACTGCTGTAGCCAACTTTTAATGAGAATTTTCCAAAAACTTCATGACATATTGTACGATTTCATAGCAGCCTCAGAACGTTGCTGCCTCTTTCTATGTTTCCGTGTTGCTGAGCATGCAATGACTTACTGCCTAATCGTGTTTTACACAAATTAGATCAAGTGGATCATGTGGAGAAAAAGGGAGGCCGCAGTCCCTGTTTTCAGGATCATGTGGAGCTAGTTTCATCAGATCCATTGAAGACATGCTAATTTCCCTGATAGCTCGGTACTGAGGCGCTGTCAATGTGGCCTTTTACGCGGAGTATTTCTCATTTTCTCAGAACGTTGAACTCCCCACGGCGGGGAAAGCTTGTCAACTGCACTTGGCAAATCCATCCGAGGAGCTTTCCCCTTGAACATCCCGCCCAAAAGGGCGACGTACCTTACTTGTGACCATGACTTCTTGCGCCTGATCCAAAGTCGGCATTGGAGAGCTCCCCCCCGTGCACAGACAGACAACTGCAAAAACATTGGGCCTGCTACAGTGAGGAAGGACACCAGATTTTATGCGCCTGTTTGGCGTGGATCCATTGATGATGCTCTCGGGGATGCTCTGGCTGACTATCCAAATTTGTTCCAAAACTTAGCTTCGTCGATCCCGTTCGCCGAGCTTTGACCCTTAATTCACTCTGCACAATATGCTCAACACTAGATACTGAAATGAAATAGGCTCCGAGCGACATGCATCCTTCGTTTTCCTCTTACCATGGAAAGTTAGCAACCTCCCATACCATGGTACCACTTTTACGGTACTTCTCTCAAGGGCTGTGGAGGGGATGATTTGAACGAATCTCTCAAGAAAACAAGTGACGCTGAAATTGACTTGACTTCCCTGCCGGTGCTCAGGTGGAGTATGCGCTCAACAAGCAGCTCTGAATCAAAGAGTTGAAATCTACAGCTGGCTGAAGATTTCAACTCTTTGAGAGGTTCCTTTTGTCAGCAATACGACACCATTTGACACTTTACAGTTCCAGTTTCAAGAATGTCAATTTGAAAATTTTCAAACAGATCTACAGAATACATAAGAATTGAGAATTGCCTCACATAATTCCTACTAACCAGAATACTAAAAACTTATCCATTTGCTTGCCAATCACATATCGACGTCGGATTTTATGAGAATTACCTGCAACTGAATCACTAACTGAAAGTCACTGGATTTCTTGACATTAAACTTATACCGAGTTAGTGTTGAGACATACAAGCAAAAAATCTAGATGTTGAATTTAGAGATACATTAGGAAATAATAAAGGAATTGGGCTAGAGCAAAACTAAGCCGCTCGCTGAAATGTTCGAACTTGCTTACTTCTGCACGAGGAGATTATTGCTTTTATAAAAGTTGAATCATTCTTAGGGTGATTAATTCACAGCAAAAAGACAAGAGAGAGACTCTGGGTTGTCCTCAATCTAGATGTCAAGATGATAACAATTCCCGTTCTAGTTACCGCACAGTTTTGATTGAGCTTAAAATTTGATCGAAATGCATAAATCTTTGAAAATTCATAACTGATCTAAAAAAACTTCAAAAAATATGAAACCACTTGTGTTACGTTTGGCATCTGTTTTTCTTTCTCTGAAAAATAAGTTAAAAATATTTCTGTTCATTAAAACCTATGGAAAAAGGCGGATCAGCTCCTTAAATGGGTCGCTTTTAGAGCATACTACCTTAATACACCTGAGCGAGAGATCGATGTTCTCTACCACATTCACACACAATTTGTTTTCTGGTGTGGCTTCTCAATTTATTATTCCTGTGTCAGAAGCTTCAAAAGGAGGACAATTCGACCGTAGCCAAATTCTTGAGAGTTGCTTCCATGACTCCAATGCGTTTTCTGGGACTTCTAACTCCAGCAACTTAGGGTAGAAAGAGCATCTAAGGTGGCATGACAGGATTAAGGTGCAACTCTCAAGATGGAAAATGGATTCGTAGGGTGATTGCAAGAAACATTTACTGGTTTTGTTGCATTTTCACAATACTCATGATTTATTTTTTTGGAGTACTTTAAAATTAGAAAAATAACTTTTTATAAATTTAAAAAGTATGGTCAATGTATACATACCTTTAAGAAGATTGTAATCCAAAAAAACACTAAAACCAGCATAGAAAAATTCTCTAAGTAGGAGAAATTAAAAATGTGCAAAATCTTAAGAAAATAATACTTTGACGTTTTAATTTGTTAGAAATAGGGGAAAAAAAAATTAAATTAAATTAAACTGTCCATTTGTAACAACTTTGTGGAGATGGTCCTTCACTGTATTTTACATGTTTCAAAATGCAAGTAGAAAGAACCTCAATTTGTGAACTTTCATACAACATAAAACTAACTATTTTGAAAATTCCTTCATACAACAATTTCTACTCTACTCTAGAAGATCACTCTCTCCAAATTTCAGTTCCAAATTCATTTTGGAGGTCTAGAAATAGTACTACCCCCCACCCCCACCCCCATTAGCAAGTGTGACATTAATTTGGGGTCCATGTTTAGATAATTAAATATTTTTGGAAAATAAGAAAAATAAAATAAGGTGTATAATGGTCATGAATCTTCAATCTTTTGGAGCTATAACGCTAAAATAATAGCCAATAAACAAATCAACACTCAACTTGTGATTAAAAAAATTGTACAAGTGTTTCTTGCATTCATCCTGCACACATTGTCAACAACTAAAGCTAACACAAAAGTATCAAGTGAAAAGAAGTCCTTTGAGGTTTATCATGAATGAAAAAAAATCCTATATAGGTTTAACCTCTAAAGGTCAATTGTCCATGGAATTGACAATTGACAATCTAGGTAGGTTCCTTTAAAGCCAATTTTGATTGGATATATATTTACAATATTTTGATACAAGGTATGAGCATATATCCCTTTAATGGGAATATAATTTTTTTTCAATCCGGTGCTTGAATCATAAGTTATATTGTCCTAAATTTTGGGAGGCAACCCAAACAATTTGGGCATCTTTGAGGCATTTTTTGCAAAACACTTATCAACTTTTGAAATTTGACTTATTTGTAACTAATAAAATATGGCATACAGTTTATTTATCTTAAACAAATTTTAGTTCTCAAATCACATTCTAAGAGGAGTCAGACTTTACTAGCTATATCGAGGTGATTTCAAGAAAAAACATTTTCTTCTAACTTTAAGCCCTATTATCTTGCAATTTATAAAACCCAAGTTTTAAAAAAAATTCTTATGTAATCCAAATGTTGTCTCTAACTTTTTAATTAATGTTTAGATTTCAAATAAAAAATTTCTTCATTGTACAAGAAATCATCAAAAAATGACTAGTGTATTGCCTATTCATTTAACCTATTTGCATTGCATGATGATTTAGAGTAAGCTAGGTTCTATATTTGCTTCTGAAATTTTCATGAGTGAACATAACATCATATACTTATGAATGGTCAAAATCCTCATAAATATCCTCTTGAAGAAGGCTCAAACTTCCAAAGGTTGTTGACGTTGTTTTGCAAGAATGATAAAAAGTGTTTTTTTTTCTCACTTCCTTCTCTGCACCTCCACACCCTTCTTGCAAGTCCACTATGTGTGAATCAACTCTAAATACTGCAATAAGGAGGGTACACCCAAAATTGCACCTTGCCTAAAAACGTCATCATTACTTTGTATGCATCTCCCCAATCAATATATACATGTGCTGAAGTAACGATTTTAGATATAATGGACTTGTTTGGAATTCCCTATGACTGGTTTGGACATTATGTAGTTTGTCCCTACTAGTTTATGCCAATTCCTATATTTCCCGGTGTTCTAATGTCATTGTGGAGGGGATCTTCAAATAATTTTTATACATAAGAAAAGCGTGGGTTTTCTTTGCAAGGATTTTCATAAATTCTCCCCAAATCCCATGTGTGCAATCCAAATTGGTAGACTTTACAACACATTGACACAGTCTTACATTTCAATGTTGTTTCCACCTAATATTTGGTAGATTTTACAAGATGCAATTGCCTCATACTAATCAATTGTCAAGAGTATCATGAGGTTGGACACATAAGATTTGTATGTTGTCAATCTTTGACACAATAAATTCTATTTATAGAAATTTGTTGATCTTTAGGTCTTTAAATCTTTAGAACACTTTTAGAGTTTGTATGTTTAGAAACCTAAGAAATTTTTATAATATATGAAATTGTAAAATGTTTAAACAAATGAAATGTACATATTATTAACATTTTGAATTCTTGAAACCTAGAAAAGGATCTAGATAAAAATTCCTAAAATGTACAAATCAAAGAGATTAGAAATGAGCCTCCAAAATCTCATTGATTGAGTTCTAGAATATTGAATTTCATAAATTGAGTTGATTTGGAGTTAGAGACATCTTTAAATAACACTAAAAAATGCAGAAATTCCCCCTTCAATAGAATTTCCTGTCTCAAATTTTCCTAGGACAAGCACATTTTCTATGTTTTAAAAAAAAATAGTAAAAAAGGGAGTTGTTATAGGGAATCTCTATTACCATGCCTACAAGGGACTTTGAAAATGTTCCTTGTGAGAACCTCTACCTAAAACACTAGAAAAAAATGAAGGGTTTTGCAACTACACTATGCAACTAGTTTTTCAATTGTATAGGACACTTGCAATTGGTTTGCGACTAGCAATAATTTGGAGATTTGTAGTTGCAGTGGACATCCGAAAATCTAGGAAGGAGATGCAGCAATTGCAAAAGTCATGCTTTGTGTGTGACTCATTTGCAACTTGTAGGTTTTAAATATTAATCTTAATAATTTTAAAATTTCATAACATTTATTTAAAATACCTTTCAATTTCATAGGTTTTAAAATTTCTTGGATTTTATTTCTATAGATTGTAGAAATCTAGAAATTGTAGAAGTCTTAGAATTCTATCAACAAATTTTTTTGGGTAAGACTACAACAATTTACAATTCTTATATGTCCAACCTAATGGTCCTCTTTACAATTGATATGGGACAATTGATACAAGACAAATGGGAATGAACTTTGGAAGCAACTAGGAAAGTACTAGAAAACCGACTAAGAAACAACTAGTGTACGACTTAAAAGCAACTAGGAAATGACTAGCTTCACTACTAGAAAATTCAATTTTTTTGTTGATTTGGTCACATCCATTTGGTTCACTTTTTTTTATTGATTTCAAATCAAATCAACCAATTACTCTCCAAATCAATAGAATAGTGAATACAATCTATACAACAGAAAGGTGGATTTTCTAGTACTGTAGGAAACAACTAAAAAACAACTAGTGTACAACTAGAAAGTGACTAAGAAACAACTGTGGTCATTTTACAAATGCAATCTTTTCCTAATTGTTTCTTCGTTGTTTTTTTGCAACTATAGATTGACTGCTTTGTAACTAAAACAATGTATCAATGTTGTAAAACAACAACATAAAATAATTACATTAGATTTGGTGCTAATAGAGAGAATTACAATCCTAGGATAGTTGTATAGGATACTAGTTGCATAGTAGCCGGTTCATCCGGTTGTGCTAGACGCATTTTTCCTTTAGTGAAAAAACTTTAACCCTTGCTAACTTCTGCTTACAATACCTAAATGCCATGTTCTTTCGTGCGTTGGAACCTCCTTTTCACTAGCCAACAAGAAAACATGGAAATCTGACCATTCTAATAATAATAGTAACTAGGCACCGTAGCAAAAACCATTACAAGAATTTTCAGCCCTCGAAGGGGCTGCGAGTTTTGCCCCCCCGGGTGCAATTGCAGAAAAAATTCAAATAAAAATATTTGATTTCGGGTGCTGATGTGGCACTACCTGTGCCACGTCAGCTCCATGTCAGACTTTTCAATTCTTTTCAATTTCTTTCAGTTTCTTTATTAAAAAAATAATAATTAAAAAATATATATTTTATTTTAATAAAAAAATATTTTTTCACTGTTCCTGTAATTGCACCACAGGGGTGCCAAAAATCATCTGTTAACCCCTAAAGGACCAAGGCCTTTTTTCTGCCAAAAAACACCCAAAACTGCCACTTTTTTAGCAAAGAGTGAAAAAAAAAATTTAAAAATGTTTTTTTTGCACATCTAACCGTAGGATCTTACACCTAACTAGTATGAGAATGTGTGGAATTTTTTTTCAGAATTCTTGACCGCACAGATTGCAAGATATCTACGTTTAAAGTGAAAAAAACAAATTTTTCAGCACATTGTGGGACTGGATTTTTTGACTTTGAACATTTTTAACTTAAAACGTTTGCACTATAGAGTTTTGAGCTTTAAATCTTTATAGTGGAGAATTGAGTTGAGAGTCTAATTAAAAAAAATCAAATCAAAAAAACATAATTTCCATTATTAAAAAAATTGTTAAAGAGAAGTAGGTACGAGATAGAAGGAAAATCTAAAGTATTCATATATTTTAGATGGAATTAAAATGCACTAATCCCTACGGTGAGATTGTTCTAGCAAGTAAACTAAAGCATCCAAAAAAAAGAAAATTGAAAATTTTGAAAAATTGCATTTAGAAATGAATCCTACAAGTTATTTTTTTCAAAAAGATGCTCTAACTCCCCGAAAAACAAGAATGTCCATAACTTTCTCATAACAAATCCAAATGAAATGAATCAAAGCTTTCCAGATAGACAAAAATATAATCTATGAGAAAAAAATACTAAAAATAAAAAAGTGCAAATTTTTTTGCTGCCCGTGCTACCCCTGTCCCCTGTTTTGAGCTTATTTGGTCATAACTTTTGTTACCGGGTACCGGTTGTGAAAAAAATTATATTCCCACGTAGCTAATCAGTTTTTCTACCTCCAAAAAAAGTTTCAAAAAATCAGGAGAAAATTGCAGCCCATAGGTACCTGCCCAAAAACGCATTTGTCCCCCGAAGGGACAATGGGCTTTTAGGGGTTAACAGCCTCTTCGAGGGCTGAAACTTCTTGTAATGTGGGCGGTTTGGGGGAGCACCCACCTTCTTCTTTACTGCACTGATTGTACTCCATAGATGCCGATTGAACTGCTCCATCCCCTCCATCAGTATTCCGCTCCTCGGGTGGCCCAGGCAGGCTTGTTAAGTTACTCCTGCAACGCTTCCCTTCAGTGCACATGACTTGACTCGGATTCCAGAGCTTGCCCATGAGGTCGCATTCATGAGACGTCCAGGGCACTCACCTGCACGAGAACCCTGCGACGACGACGGAAGTTCAAACCGGCCTTGGATGATCAGCTAACTTACAAAACCAGCAGTCGAGTAGCTAGTAGCAGCAGCAGCAGCAGCTCAGTTAAGTTAACGTAGGGCTCTTCCATCCAATTTTGATCGTGCCCCGAAACTGAGAGGCTTGCAGAGAGTGGGAGTCCAGAACTCCAGATAAGTTATTAGCGTCAAGGAACACTGACAGAAACTCAGTTAGTTAATCATTGTCGACAGACAGACAGACAGACAGACAGACCCTTGTTTGAGAAATGGATTTGAAAAGAGAAGCAGAAGTCCGGACTGATCAGAGGCCTGGCTTCAGAAACTGAGTGGGGGGTTCAGAGCAATCTGCTCATGTCTCTGCCTCTTCCCAGGGAAATTTGTCATAACGAAAAAAAATCCGCGTTGGTTTAGAAGATTCAAAAAGCTTGGAAAAAAACCCTCCTCTCACTGCCGAAAGGACGGACGGACGGACGGACTCACTTACGGACTGCCCACTGGGACCGCGAAGTCAAACTCCTCCGCAAACATTCCTCCGATCCGGCTGGATCCTCCATTTCTTCGCTTTCTGAGGCAGTGTGCTCGAAAAGCGACCCTTTTAAAGAGCTGATTGGCTTTGGCGGGGGAAGCTAAAAATCCTTGAAACAATTTTCAGTAACTGATTTTCGTAGGAAGGAAAATGGAATTGGCATCGAACCCAAGTCGTTTCATACTTTTTGGACCTTTGTGGAATTAGTTACGAATTTTTGAAGTTTGAATTGCAGCAGTCACTAGAAGCAACCACCTCTTGAAACGGACATTGCTCGTACATTGAAGAAAGGATCGCTTTTAGAGCATGAGTACCTTATGAATGAAAGTTTTGTGGATTTTTTTTCCAAAAAGATGAAATCATATGATTGTTTAATGTATGCTGTAAAAATTCCATATTTTTTTTTGGAACTCTAAACTATTATCATAAATTTTGAAAGAAAACCAAAGAAAGGTGAGCTCAAATAAACAAAAATAATAATAAACTACATTGTAAAAATACTCAAGTTTTTATAGAAAAAGATGAGCTCAAAGTTTTGAAGTATGCTATTATGTGTACCATTTTTTAATAAACTATTCCCCAATAAAATTAAAATTGGATAAAAAGTATGCATTCTACTTCAATATGAAAAAAAAATCATGTTAAACCATCCAAAAGACACTTATAGTCAGGGGCATCCATCTAAAACTAACCTTGGAAGTACTTAGACCTATCACCAAGGTAATCAATCAAATCAATTTAGACTTCAAAATGAATAGGTGACTTTATTTTTTTGGTTTCTTCATCTTCTTCATATTTATTTGTTTGACATTACTAGTCCTCTTTGTCTTCCTAATTAAATTGTAAGCATGAGACTATTCAAGTATGAGTTAGGTGTCTTTGGGAGAGACCCCTAAAATTCAAAGAGACCTAAAGTGGATCGCTCTCTACTTTGGACTTTGGAGCAATTTGTTGTAGGTGTATTCTTTTATATGTTCTAGGAAATTCTTAGGGAAGGTCCAATAAGTCAATGTAATGAGCCACAAAGGATTGGAGACTAAAAAATTTCAAAAATTCAAAATTCAAAAAAAAAAATTTCCCCTAGATATGCACATCGACCAAAAGTCAAATGGCCTTCCATAGGAACCAAATTTTCTCTAATGCGACACATCATTTTCTAGAATTTGGCTTTTTTCCATCTTGCACAGGTGTTCAAAGTGTATTATCTTTGTATCAATGGAGGGATTGTAGAATTCCCTTTTTCATCAAGCTAAAACTAGTAGATTAGAAGCTCCTCTAGGCTCTAGGTTTAAAAAATGATTGTGTTTAAAAAAAATTGAAATATTTATTTATTTTAAAAAAATACAAACATAGAAATATCTATTATCTTGAAATTTTTAGTTTATCCATTTTGTGCATAACTTAAAGAAAAACAATTTAGGCTTGAAATTTTGAGAGTACATTATTTTCAATGTTCTATTAGTTGTTTTTTTAATTTTAATTTTTGCAAAAGTTTATAATACCTTGTACAATAGTCATAATACAACAAATAGTACAAGTATTTTTTGCAATTACCTACAAGTTTGTTTATTTGAAGACCAAGATTGGGTACCAAATGTTAATGTATTTGATTATATTTTATTTAATTATTTTAATTTATTACAGCTATATATATGCAAAAGTTTAATTCTTTCCATTATCATTAGCCAATTGTAACTTGTAAGATATGAAGAAATTTTTTCCATTGCGGAAAACTAGGATATCTCTTAGCCAAAATGACATGTGAAAGTCATTTGTGAGTTTTGTGAGTTTTGTAAATGTCCAATAATATATCCAAAAAACTTTGATTTCTTCTTCAATTATTATAATATTTTGAATCCATGAGACCACTTTCATGAAATATCTTACAACTAATACAAACCTGATCTCGTTGTCACAATTATAAAATCTAAAATAGTTTTGGTCTTTGATAGACTGTACTAGAAGAAGTTAATTTGAAGTGTTTTTGATGAAACACTTTTTTAAAATTAAGTGGTATTGCTTTAAAGTAGAAGTATTCAATTTCCCATTTTGTCACTCAAACATTCTAGCTAACATAAAATAATAAGCAATGGTTTAGAAAAAATATACATAATTACATAGTGCAAAAAAACTTATCCCAGAAGGATTTAAAGTATACTAATTCTATTGGTTAGGGGCAAAAATAAATTTTTCTTCCAACATTGGACTTTGTCATGAATTTTACAATCTAATCAATCAATGTTCCTAAAGAAAATTCCATATTGCAAATTCAAATAGAATTAATCAAAACTTTAGTATAGTCATAAATTTATAAATGAGAAATAAATTTTTGAAATTTGTATTTCAAATTTTTTTTCTTTTCATGTTGCTAGAGGTTGATCATTTTGTGTTTACAATGGCATACCATTCACTCCCGTGACTATTTGAAATAAAAATGAAAATTCCACCTAAACCTTTCAGAATCTCTTGAACTTTATTTTTCTCTTAAAATTTGTATGGATGTACAATATATGGAAAAAAAATTGATGTAGACCTCAGTCTAGTATATAAATACACTTTGTACACTAGTTGTATACTTTGAATAGGATCACTATCCCCTAAAAAGATGTGAATACCTCTGCCTACCTACCTCTTTACCTTGATTTTGGAAAATCTTTAGCCGTTGATTTGTTTTCAATAACTTGAAGTCCTTTCAATGTCGTTGATCTAGAAAATGAACCAGAAAGAGTAGGATTGTCTATCTACCATCAATGAATTTGTAGTCATTGATGAAGTCACCTATAGGGTTAGGGGTTAGGGTTTGGCACTGAAGGTTCTCTTACCTTAGAGAAGTAGTTTTTGTGGATAACTTAATTGTATTTTCCTTAGATTTTGAAGCTACGCAAGACTTACTTTGGGACTTGGATTAGGCATTGACTTCACCATCTCTTAATAAGAACCACACCTTGCTTAATTCTTGCATTTTATCAATTTCTTCGCTTTCTAGTTCGACGTCTCTGTATTGTGGCATTGATTGCTGAGATTCTTGTGCAACTGCGTGTGGATTAGGTGGACAAGACCTGCACCAGATTTAAGAGATTGATAAGTATAAGTGTGTAAGTAGATCAAAAGTTAAGAGCGGGTTCTTACTTGTATGTTGTTTAGTTAGTAGTGGATACAAATCATCAAACATGATTGATTGAAAACAAAACTTAAATGTGTTGATCCATTGGACGGAGAAGGAAAAACTCTAGCCATTAAGTTAGCAATGTGAAGCATTGTGAAGCTTTACTAATGTCAAAGACAATTAGGGGAGTAGCATTTGTTGTTCTTGTCTTGATTTTGTTTGATTTTTGTTTAGGGTTTTTAGGGTCGACTACTTTTTAAAATTGTTCTTAGTATTTGTTGTTCTTGTTTTGATTTTGCTTGATTTTTGTTTAGGTTTTGGAAGGTTAGAATGTTGTGAATTGCAAAGTCTTAGATTGACGTTTTGCAATGTAGACTTGGATTGGAGACATCACCAAAGAAATTGAGAGATTGAGAGATTTAGGATTGAGAGTTGAGAGCTTGAGCAATTGAGGTTGTAGATTGTGATATTTCAAGAATTTTGCCTTCTTCCCAAGTGATGAGAATTGGACTAGGGATGTGCAGATGCGGATTTCATGCTAGAAGTACAATTGTGTACAAAATTATTATTGTATTGAGCCGTTGGCAAGTTTTTTTATGCTCATTCATTGTTATTGTTGTTAATGCTCTGTGATTTACCTCTATATGTTTTTTTGAATGTTTTTTTCTTCATGTGTAATTTCAAGAATTAGAAAGCAAGACAAAGAAAGAGAAGGAAACAATGAGATTGAAAATTAGGATTTAGAAAAGATATTAGGGTTTAGGATTTTGGCATGGTTGACTCCAAAGATCAGGGAAGCAACAAGGATTTTTGTGTGTGTATTTTTGTAATGGAATGGAAATTTTTAACTTTGTTTTAAAAAAAATGCAATTTATTAATGTAAAAGTTTTACAACCAATAGAATAAACGGCCTATTTATTCCTTCCAAAGTTTTTGGGAAGTTTAAGAACCAATGGCAAAATGACATGTGTACCCCCATCTGTTATTCATGTGTGCTTATTACCAAAAGCATGACTTTTGTCTCTATGCACTTAGAATAGGTTGTAACTGCCTAGATAAGGAAAAAGTGACCCTATACTTTGGATAGGGTCACTAAGCATGAAGCTATAATGTAATATCTCCAATAAACCAATTGCATGTCAAATATGGTTGCACCTTTTGATTTCTAATTTCTAAATTAAATGAAATAGAAAACTTCCCACCATTTTCCTAGTGTATCTAATCTCAACATGCCTACTTTCATACACATGCTCGGGCCACCATACCAATGAATTTTTGTATAGTTTTTTCTTTTTTAATTCATCAATGGCTTTGTTTGAAAAGCCATATGTTTTTCATATGAACTCAATTTTTTGCACTAACAACAAAGTACCAAGAACAAAATTGCCAAAAATTATATAGTTTACTACAAGTTCTAATATGTAAATAGAAATCAATTTTTTTGCTTGGAATGAATCTCAAGGACTCAATACGCCCTCTGAACCACTTTGGATTATCCTTTAGTCCCTAAAGGACCAAATCTTCAAATTTTGAAGAACAAGATGAATGCAAACACATCCCAAACATCTATAAATGTGTTTTTTTATTCATAATTTTTTTGGAAGATTTGTATGTTAGTTTTTGAACATTTCTACGATGTAGATTTTGAAGACTTTTCTTTGAAAAAAATTATGTTATTCAATAGGTATTGGTGGGTCTAGCCTCAAAAATTAACCTTTTAAGTTTTTAAAATGACCCTTCAAAAATGACTTGAATAGAAAAGAGGTTAAACAACATTCACTTGCTTGGAGGCAAATCCAAAGGGAAATCAAAAACCTCTTTGAAATAGTGCATGGGTGTTATTACTTGCCGAAAGTTTATACAATAAAGCATGCAAAAATGAATAGTGAAATGGGTGGTTGCAAGAAAGACCAAACGATTATGGTAGCGTTTTGCACAATACTCATGATTTCACTGGGAATACTTTAAAATTAGAAAATTAATTTAAAAAAAATATGAAAAATATGTCCAATGTATATATTTTTAAGAAGAAGGTACCCTAAGAAAGACAAGCATAGAATTTTTTCTAAGTAGGAGAACTAGAAAAGTGCAAAATCTCAAGAAAATAGGTACTTTGATGTTTTAATTTGTAAAGAATAGGAAAAATCATTTTTAAAGAAAATCATTTTTAAAATTTTGATAGAACTTTATAATAAAGATATTTCAAAAAAATAATGATCTCAAAACTATCTTCAATGCTCAAAAGTGCATGCGCAAGGGAGTCCTATTAGCAGACCTGTGGAGGATATAAAATATTATTTTTAAGAATTTCCTTATGTAGGCTCATGCACGCCTAGTGTAAGAATAGACCACAAAAATTTTAGCTCTTGATCATTAATTTTGGATACTCCCTAGTACTAAAAATCCCTAAATTGCAAGGTGTGACAAATTAGCTAAATTTAAATTTAAGTATCAAATGATTTTTCAATTATTTTGAAAAATAAGGAATCTGATTACTATCAAGTTAGCCATCTCCAATAAAAAAGTATCAAGTTAATTGGGCTTATGCTTCAAAATTTGATTGATGACAACATTGTCACTCCAATTGTGACACAAAATAGGACCAATCTTTCTTGCAATCATACAAATGTGTTTTTGACTTTGTAGCCTAATTAGGGTGCTTGGCAAGCCATATTCACTATTGAAGTAGGTCCAATAGATTGAAACATTCTAGAAAATTCAAAAACTATTATTTGTCATTGACTCTCTCAAAACTAAGTCATTGGGGCTTAAAGCATCTTTAATCCGCACACTATATATGGCCACTTCAAAAGGAGGTGCAATGCGCCCTTTCAGACCTTTTTTTTTAAAGTGTAGAACGAAGGGTGGAACTCCTCACTGTGGATATAATATGGAAGCTTTATAGAACCTTGTCAAGCTACAAGTGGGACTTCCACAAGAATAGGCAATTGTTGACTCATTATGACACCAATTATTTTTAGTTGACCTTGTTCCTTTTTTGCTCCTTCATTGGCTTGGGATGGTTTGATTTCATTGTCAAAGGTTTTGCTAGCTCACTTAAAGGGCACTAGAAAGAATCAAAAAATATCGTGCCAAAGCCAAAAAATGTTGTGTCCACAAAGATAACATAGGATGTATTGTTACCGCATTGAAGCAACTGGAGAGTTTTTTTACCCACGTAGAATTTGCACTTTTTGTACCTTCATGAAGCGTGGACTAAAGATGCTCTTCAATTAGCTTGTAATTTAATACGGGTTAAGACGTCATATTTGTGGGAATGTATCGTCAAGCACCCTTGGCTAAGAACAGCTCCAATGTGGATGCTAGAAAGGTCCTATCAACTTGTCTGGCCTGAGTTTGTTGCCGAAGCAGGGGATGGGTCGGACCTCTTTCCAATGTGCCACTTACGACTATGCCCCCAATGTGGCAACAAATTCAGAACAACAAAGATTTTTTTTGAATGAATCTCTTCTAGTTCTGAATGCACTTTGGAGACCAACAACTGTCAAATTCAATAACCACCACCACTTGTTATAGAATCTAAGCTTCTCGTGTGTTGTTTAGTATTCAACAAATCACCCCAAATTTCTGAGTAGAGGCTCTCATATAAAGAGCCCCATAAAATGCCATGATTTGCTACAACAACTACACTGCGAAGCATTTTTTTGCAACACTAGAAGAAACCCATGTTTTTTTTGGCATGCCCAGTATTTTTATGATGGATTTTTTTGGACATCTATTTTGACATCTAGCTGTTTTATGTTGTTTATGATGTTCATTGGATGTTATTGTTGACATAAAACAGCCAGATGTCGAAATAGATGTCCTAAAAAATCCGTCATAAAAATACTGGACATGTCAAAAAAACATGGGTTTCTTCTAGTGCAAAAAGGCATTATAAGCCCCATTGGCACCATTCTCATGTTTGTTCCCATGTTGCATTGGAGGGGCCCTAAAAGCATTTGTAATGCAACCAACTTTCAAGACGGTATGGGCATAATATAGGATCAACTCCAAAAAACACTCTCCAATGCATTTGACATTGGTCCCTCTTTATTTTTGAACCCATCGTTATCCTTTTCAAACTTGGAAACTTTGCAAAATATAAAGGGCCTACAAGTTGGCCCATTTTAGGAATAGTCATTATTAGCAATGTTTTTCAAGCATTGATATGTGTGCTAGTAGATTTGGCCTTTATTTTTGCACAAAAAGTCTTTTTTTAATGTAAAATATTTTTCTCTTTTTCTTTTTATAATGCAAAAAAATTCATTTGAAATTTGGATTATCAGCTTTGCACTAAATCAAGTTCTAAGAAATTACGGCATTGTGGGAACCTCATGGAATGCCCGCCATGTGCCAATATAGGCTAGGGATTATTTGCCAAGAGCACATTGCAGATGCTCTAAAAGCTTCCCAAACCTAATCCACCTACAAGATGCCCTCACTTCTTTGATGGTAAAATGGATCACCAAAGCGCACAAACCAATCGACCAGATACTTCCAATTTGCACTTTCTTCTAAGGTATTATCTTAGCTGGTTCCATTCCTATACAAGAAAGGGATGGTCTCCCAATCTTAAGTTTTTTACACTCTTTAAGTTTCAAGCCCCAAGCGGCTCAACTGTGTGGAACAATGTTGGCTCAGCCTGGAAGAAAATTCAATTAGATATCAGGTCAATCCATCCCATTCTTTTCAAAGTAGTCAGCACCAAATCTTTTTGGTGGTTCCTATTTTTACAACTTACTGGCCCTTGCATCTCTAAATAGTGGGATACCTAGCTCCATTGCCAAGGTCTTTGGAAAATTAGGGACTTGCAAAGCAAGGGATATCTTTTAATTATAGAGGAAGAAATTATCAAATTCAGCCTTAAACCGGACAAAACTAGAGCGTGGTAGACCACCCACTCAATTCAAAGTTAGTGGGGTAGGCTCTTCATTGAGGCGCCCTCCTCAAATACAAAATACAAAATGAATTGGTTGGTTTGAAAGAACAAACAACCCACCCACCCACATTGTAGCTCTGATTTTGCCCAATTGTAGGCCCAAATCAACAGAGTACTTTCCACATGGTTAAGAAAATGGGCAACCCTTGGCTTCACCATTCTCCCAACCTCCTACACTCTCCAAGTCACCCCCACAGATGTTGAACCAACCTAGCCCCGCTCAAAGGCTTTTCTTTAGAATTAGAATTACCTCACTCCTCCGTGGCCCAAAGAAAAAACTTGTGTTGTTCTACTATAGCCAGCTAGATCTCCTTGATTGGAACCCAAAGAAACACAAGTGGGCCTTAGAAGAATTTGGTGTATCATGAATGGGTTTCACATCTAGTTTGGGCCACAGCCTGCTAAAAAATTGTCACCATGTCATGAATCTAGTTACTAGGAAGTGGGGTGACGCCCTTCCAGAGGACTTTTCTCTCCGTTGAAAATTCGTTTGGCTAAAGGAACACATTTGCAAGGAGGCAGAATTACTTTGGCTCATATGGTACAAGGTTGTAGCAACAAATCACTAGCAAGGGCAAATAGATGGGACTTTAGACATCCATTGTCAAGTTTGCCCTAGGCACTTCGGTGAGATAGTGTTGTACAGGTCTTGGAAATGCCTCACAGCGTAGTGGGCGTGGCAATGGGCCATTTATATCCTTAACTCGGCTTTAGTTGGGAGGGATGCAAAGGGCCAGAGACAAGGCATCTTTTTTGTTGCATTCTATATAAATTCAATCAAGTGAAAAGAATTTGGCTTGAATTACGTACAATGTGTTTTTGGTCCTTATGGATCCAAAAAAATGATCTTGCTTTCAACAATCAGGTTTGGTCCCCAGAACGATTGTTAGGGCACATCTATAGAGGCATGACAAATTATGGGAGAATTGAGTGGATTGAGGTATGCAACAAGAACACAGACTCCCTTGTTGCGCAACGGAAGCTCCTCTAAGTCTTTCACAAAGTGAAGGTGCAAGTTTGAATGTTTTTCTAGGATGGAGGCTGAGCAACATCGTTGGGATCATGTTGGCTTGTTCACTAGTTTCTACTTTCAACCTCCATAACTGCCTCCCGGTGCGACGTTGGTTCTTCGTTCCTATTCAGCCAGTATTTAACCTTTTGCAATGAAATTCTATTTCATTTGTTTCAAAAAAATTAAAAAATTAAAACTTCCCCAATGGAAACATTACTATGGACGGCAATGGGTGTCAAACACTCTACCATATTTGTCTCTAGCCCTTTGGAAAATTATGACAAGAGCAGAACAATGCACGCAATTAGCGGAATTTTTTTTTAACCCCTAAAGGTTTTTGACTATGATTTCACCAAAACTGCTCCAAAACTGTCATTTCTAGTACAAGTACCAAATTCTTGAAAAAAAACATTTTTGGACACATGTAACCATAGGATCTTTTAGTGCACTGGTTTGAGAAGATGTGGAAAAAATTTCAGAATTTTTCACCATGTACATTGCAAGATAATAGCGTTTGAATTGACAAAAATGCTTTTTTTGTCCCTGCGAAAAAACGGGCAGCTGCACTTCATAAGATCACATTTATATGAAGAAATGTCCAAAATGGTGGTAACTCTTTGGATTCATTCTTCAAAACAAGTTGGCTACATGCTTGAATAATTTCAAATTATTTGGAATTGTACATCATATAGGAAAAAAATAGTAAGTAGAATGAAGTAGAAAATGATTCAAAACACTAAACTGTTAAGAAATTAATTATGGAATTATAAAATGCCAATCCCAATGGTTGTAATGTTGTAATAAACAACATACATCCTATGGTTTTATTCTTTTTGAAAAATATTTAAAAATGAGTTACATAAAGAACTCCAAAGTTTATTTTAGAGTAGCGAATCTATAACTACCCGCAAACTAGAACACCTCATAATTTTCATCTCATAAATCTAAATGGAATGATTCAAAGCTTTCCATGTATATGTAAATCTTGAGGGCCAATTTCAAATTTTTATTTTTTTAAAAAGTGATTTTTCAGACTTTTTTTGAGCTGCCCGCCGAATGTTGAAAATGACATATCATCCAATAACTTTTTAACCATATATTCAAAAGTTCTGAAAATTGTTGGGCCTTGAAGCTACTCCTTGGGCACATGTTGTGTGAAAATTTCAAAGAAAAAAAAGAAAATTTCCGTTCGTAGTGAGCTGCCCAAAATCGCTATGTTGCCAAAAAACGCCGTTTGGTCCTTTAGGGGTTAATGATCAAATGATTCCTTGAGTTCAGTTCTTCACTTCTTTACAAGCGCCAGTTGTATTCTCCCATACAAATCCTGTGCTAGAATAGATTCCAACATCAACCAAAATTAGTATTTGGGAAAGCATTGGGCCAAACGTCCCCTCCACAAAATTTTCTATTTATATGTTGGAAAGGTTGTTCTGCATAATCAACACTTTATGTAGATCCACCCACATAATCGGGCATTACAAATTTTTCTGCTGAAAAGCTTTTTTGTTCATCTAAAGAATCTTTATCATTTCTTTCTAGAGGGCGGTTTATGCTGGGTAATTCCCTTTTTTCATAAGAATTGTCGTATACAAAAAGTCTTCATAGGTGTGATGGAAAGGTGTGTGCCTACATTAAATCTATCTTGCATCGTGCTAGTGCCTATGTTGGATTTTTGAAGCAAAGTCAACTAGAAATGTTCTAAAATTGAGAATGACTAGAAAGAGTGTGCTTAACAATCTTGGTACATGACAAATAACTAGACCGCCAATAGTTTGTAGTGCAATTAAGTCATTGAAATTAATACCATATGAGAAGGTTAGGTTTGGCAAATAAGTGTCAAAGGAAAAATTTTATGCCAAATTGTAACATCCATGCCACCTTACACCAATCACTAGATGCCATGAGGCACTTTTTGACTAAAACTACTTGATTTATATTGAATCTCACCTTTATGTAGGATAGTGACTTGTTCAACTAAGGATGTTGTATTTTTAACCCATGTAACAAAATTATTTTAATTTGTGTCAAAAAATAATTATTTATAAAAAATAATCCCCTAATAGACTAAGAAGACCACTTTCAGCTTATTGAAAACTCAAGCAACATATATTGACTTCATCATTTGAAATATTTGCATGAATTATTTAAGATGGATGCTAATCATCCTAATCTACAAGTGAAACTTCAATTTATGTCATTCCAATAAATATTGCAAAACTTTAAGAATTATTTTGATTTCAATGTCAAAACGTGCAACTAAGTTAGTTTTTTTAAAAGACTGATTATTTTTTGGGGATTTTATATAATACTCCATTGAAATTTTAAAAAATTGAACCATTCAATTCCAAATAATGGAATGAAGAATTTATTTTTGAAGGCAATGAAGATAGAAAAACTATATGAAGTCATTTTTTGAACTCAATTTTGAAAATTTATAAATAAAATTAAAAAACATAGGATCTATGTTGCTTACTAGAGCAATTTCACCACTAGGATTTCTAATTACCAATTTCTTGTAAATTTCATTAGTGATTTAGTTTCTCTTTCATCAAGTACCACCTACAATACTACTTTATAATTTTTTTAAAGATGAATATGTGGAAGGTTTTAATGGTTAATTTTTTTTCATAGAATTTCAACCTGTTTTCTAATTAAATTGCACAAGTTGTAGGGACATACATATTTTCTCCTTAAAATGTTAAAAGACAAAACTTCACCTTTGGGAAGTGTTAAAAATTGCAACTTTTGGAAGTTTAGGCACATTCAACTTCCTATCATAATGGTGATTTTCGCTCTAAAATTTTAGAAGGATGTAACGTACTCAAACAAGTGAACCAAAGCAGATCTTATAATTTGATTTGTTATAGAATAAATATAGATGAAGATTTTAGCCTTGCTTAAGATAAGAGTATTTTGAATCAATTTTGAACCTCAAAACAACATAGTACATTAGGGTTTGTCTCCTAAAACTCTTTCATGTTTAGAGATCCAAAATTGCTTCAAATCTTCGTCAATATTTATTTTTTAACAAACCAACCATAGCTTCCTTTGGTTAACTTGATCAAGCACATTGTCTCAAAATTTTAGAGTAAAAATTTCCACCTATTGTAAGTTCAATGTGCCTAAACTTCAAAATGTGGGCTTTTCTAACCCTACTAAAAGGTGAAGTTGTAACTTTCAACATTTTAAGGAAAAAAAACATGTGTCCTGTAACTCATATTTTAGTCAATAAGTTGGAAAATGGATTGAAAAAAATATATAGTTCTATAAAGTGGAAGGTGTCAATGAATGAAAGATAAAACTAATATGTTGTTAATTTTTGGAATTGTTTTAGAACTATTAATCCCAATAGTAAGAATGTTCAAATAAATAATTAATATCCTTTATTTCTGTTTTTATTTGAAAACTTTCAAAATTAAAAGCAAAAGACAACTTCATATGCTTTTTCTACCTTCATTGCTCACAAAATAAAATTCCTCATAACTTTTACCTCATTATTGGAATTCAATGGTTCAAATGTTTTTGAATATGTACCAATCTATAAAGTCCTCAAAAAATAATTAATATTTTTTTAGAATAAATTTTTGTGTTGCTTGATATGTAATAGAAAAAAAAATATTTCTAACTTTTTCAATATTTATTGGAATTACATGAAACAAAGCTTCCCAGATAGATTATGATGAGTAGCATGAATCCTAAAAAAATCGTTCAAAATTTCCAAATTATGAAGTCAATAGAGTTTATCCGAGTTCTCAAAAAGTCCAAAGTGGGCTCCTTGGTCAACTTCAAAGGTTAAGATAGAACAAACCCGCTATGTTGTAAATCACCCAATTCCGAACTGGTTCTCAACATCTAATCAACTCTCTTATTTGCATCAATCATCTACCCATTACCAACAATCTTAGCAACCCTTTAACATTATGACAAGGCACTTGGAAAAAAGACACATCTAGTTAGGGTAGTTTGGTCTAAAGCACCCATACTCTATAAACAATTATGATGCAAGAGTACATTTTTCTTTCTTCAATGTACGTATAGTGTACATTTCAGGAGGTGGTCATTTTTAGTGACTACTGTATTTCAACTTCAAAAATTTGTAACTAATTCCACAAAGGTCCAAAAAAAATAAAACAACTTGGATTAGATGCCAATTCCATTTTTCTTCCTATGAAAATTTACTGAATTTTTTTCCAAGGAATTTAGCTTCCCTTGAAAGGCAATCAACTCTTACATGTCACTTTAAGAGTAGATTATTTTAGCATAAATCTACCTAGACATATTTTGCCAATTAAGTCTCTAACAAACTCTAAAAAAATCATAGAAAATTCATTTCTTGTTGAAATTTCTTCATTCTACTTGCAAATGACTTCTCTCAAACTTTTCAATCCATGGAAAATACAAGAATTAATAAATAGATTTGTTGTCCAGGGTATGATCTAGGTAGTAAGAGCATCTGCAATGCACCTACAAACTCGGATAGTACCGGCATTGTGCCAGTTCCAGACTAATTTCTAAGGTGCTCTAATGCAATTGTTATTGGAAACTCTACTTCCACGGCCTTAGTATGTGACCCTCTAGGATCGACAAATTTGCAAGATGTCAAAGGCCCGCAAGTTGGCTCACGGTAGAAGCAGTCATTATTGTCAACCTTTTTCCGCATTGTTAGACGTGCCAATCAATTCAGCATTCCCTTGTTTCAATGAAAAAGAGGATAAATGAGGGTAATTGTGTAAAAACAATGCCAAATTGTAATGATGGCCCTACACACTATTGCCACAATGTTTCCAAAAACTCATTTCATCCATTGTGTAGAGGTAGCACATACAAAAATTACATATTCAAAATTGGCCTTCAATTCAAACCCCCATAATGAAAGAGCCAGAAAACGCAGAACCTTCTTCAAGAAAAGTCACATAATCATTTGTCTGAAAACCAGAAAAACAAGAACAACTCTACTTCCACGGCCTCGTGGAAAGGCCCGCCATTTGCCGTTACGGGGCTCGTATGCCGAGTACGCATTGCAGATGCTCTAATAGGCTGATACGACCTTAGCAGTGTCTCCACGCGTTTATTTGAATAATAAAAAAATGCTGACCACTGCACCAGTAAGTACCTCTCTTTGAGTCCATTAATCATAGGAAGGCAATGTCATAACTTGTATGATATGATGCTGCTTCAGTGCTCAACTTCCAATTGAGTTGTGCAGTTACACTGAATGATGCGTACTTGACTCACTCAAGTTTTTTTAAAATTTGTTGGGCCTTTCAGTTGTGATGATATGTTGGGCTGCCACTGATAAGCAGGGCTTCTTTTTTTTTTCCGGAAAAACAGTGTCAGATTGCACGGGGGTAAAAAATAATTTGGCTAAAAAATGACGAAAAATGTTGACGTTATTTTGCTTTTAAACTTCAAATTATTTATTAAAAAATTGGATGAAATCACTAGATTGTGGATGAAAACAGAATTATGGTTATGTGATGTGTGTTAATGTGATATTTTCTATCCAACATGTGGATGAATGTTGAAATTTGGAGCACCACTGTAACATTTTATATTGCCACTTTGGCACTTTGTAAAAAATGAAAAAAATAGTCCTAATAAGTTAACATAAACACCCGACCATTTGTGGTACGGATGGTGTTGTGATGCCCAAAATTTTTTATGTATCACAAATATTTTAAGTTACCCCGGGAACGCCTAAAGAACCACATTAATCCTTGGTTTGGGAATGGCAATAGAAGCTTGTTAGAGGATGCAAATCAATTTTTTTTTCATCCAATTTTTTTGTTGTACGGTCTACTTGTTCTTTACCGACTTGGTATGTGCTGAAAATGTTAATATAGGTGTCTTCTGTATGAATTTGTATGAATTTGGATGTGTATGCTAGGGATGGTCTTTTAGTGTATTTGACAACTTCTAGCTCCTCACATTAGTATGAATTTCACCCCATAAAAATGATATTTTTAAAAATTACTTCCAAACTCATGAAATGAAGAGAATCAACTCTAGTTTTAACTTGAGTTAGAAATTTTCAAAACTTCCAAAAAACAAATATTTTATTACAATTTGAACATTGGGCCTATTACCATGGTCTATTGGATCTCTATTTATAGATTGTCACCAAATTTTGGATTACATTATAATATACACTTATGGTAAGAAAAAAAGATTTGAGTTCATTTTGTTCAAGTTAAGGATTTTTTTACTTTTGGAACAAAAAATAATATATAATTTCAAATCATCTCTTATCATTCTAAAATTTTAAGGCTTATAGAAAACATGTGATTTCATCTCTAAAAATTAAAATGAATCATTTTTGTTCAAAACTAGTTAGAAAATAGTAGAAACAAAGCAAAAAAGCTTAGAACAAATTACATGGTCATAGGCTCTGTCCTTCAAGGATTAAGCTTTTTGAAAAAAGACTATCTTTTGACCATTTCATGCACCTCTCCACCTGTAATTTTGGACATGATAAGGAGATGCACATGTTCACTAATATTTTCTAACTTGTCGTGGAATGGCTGTTACAGCCACTTTTGGGTGCATAGTGACAAATGCACCCAAAATCCTATTCTTTTTATTAATTCTCTGGTAATCCCCTGGATTTAAAAAAAATTAATTACATTCATTTTTTTGCTCACCCCCCCCCCCCCTTCCCCCCATTTGTAATTTTGAGGTGAGGGTGAGGGTGCCTTTCGGTATGGGATAAATCCCATATCGTTGTATTATAACCGTATCTCATATTGAGGTCGTATTTGTATCCGTATAGTACCGTATTCATATAGTATATATACTCACATCCATATTCACATACCATATACCATGCAGTATCTATACCTATACTTCTACTTGTATTTGTATTCAGGAATGTTTTGAAGATCAACGGTATCCGGGGGGGGGGGGGGGGGGGGGGCATTTATTTTTATTTTTAAATCAATAGTTCAAAAAAAATTGTTTTGGGGAAGGGGGAGGAAATGGAAAACCCGAGGTGATGGCCTCTTTTCACTGGATTGTAGGTCTTCTCAATAATGCAAGCTTTTCAAGATTAAGTGACAAGGTCTTCCAACTTGACGGGTTCTCTTTTCTATTTTTTAAAACTAAAAAATAGGAGGTCCACAATGCTTGTCTTTCACATCTTTAGATCCTTTCTTTAACTTCTCCTAAAACTTAGAGAATTTTGGAAAGCTTCTAATTTTATATACTCTTGTTGGGTGAGCACATACAAATTATGATCCACCTAATATTTCCCATGATTATGTAGTGGAGTGAAGATGGAAAGCTATGGGATAATGATATGGATGCACACTCATGTGGTTGCGCTCTAAGGGATTTTAAGAAGTCTTACTTTCAAGCCAGGCAATCTAAGAGAAATTAGAGGTTATCAAAATCCTACTTTATATCCTACTTTATCCTACTTTATATGAAACACGTTCAAAAACATGTAAATCATGTAAATCAATGCATTAGAAAAAATGGACCCTATTGAAAGTTGTTTGATTTTGGCCAGCAATGCAAATATAGCAAAAGCAAGATTTTTAAATTTTAAATTTTAAAACTAGAAAATTAAAACATATTTTGTCAAGTCACCTTAGGTGATGTAGGAAAATAAATTTTAATTATATATTTTAATTTAATTTTCTTTATATTTGTATTATTGGCCAAAATCAAACAACCCTCAACATGCAATTTTTTCTAATTTCTAAAGGACCAAGGCCTTTTCTCCATCAAAACACACTCAAAAACGCCACTTCTATTGCAAGAAGTAAGAAACTTTAAAAATTATTTTTTTGTGCATAGGTCTTATATAAGACTAGTATAAGATATATACAATAAATCTCAAAAACTTCAATCGCATAGATTGTAAGATATTTGCATCTAAAGTGAAGAAAACTAGTTTTTCTGCACTTTGCTTGACTAGATTTGTTGGCTTTGAATCTTTTTAACTTAAATTTTTTGTACTAATGATTTTGATTTTCTAGTTTTTTATGTTGAATATTTGAGTTGAGAATCTAGGAAAAAAATTAAAGAAAAAAACATTTAACTATTACTCATTAACAAATTGTTAAGCAAAAATAGGTCCATGATTGAAGAAAAAATAAATCATTAATAGCTATAAGATGAAATGGAAATGGAATAATCCCAACGGTGAGATTGTTGTAGCAAGCCAATACAACTGTACCTAACAATTTATTTTGAAAAATTGTAAAAATTGCATTAAAAAATGAATCCTATAAATTATTTTTTCAAGAAAATGCTTAGATTGCCCAAAAAACTAAGATTGTCCATAACTTTCTCATCACTAGTCCAAATAGAATGAATCAAAGCTTCAAATATTAAAATTAAGACTATTTTTGGCTTACTGTGCCATAATTATTTTCTCGGGCATCAAATGAAATAAAAATTATATACCCACAAAGCTCTTGCAAAATCGCACATCCTCAAAAAAATTCAAAAAATTTGACTAAACCTTGAGGTCATAGAAACCTATGCAGACCCAAATTGTCCCCCAGAGAGACAAATGGTCCTTTAGGTGTTAATGATCATTTTGTAATTAGTTATTTTACCTTTAATATGTATGAAAATTCAAGTTTGTCACTCTATTGATATTATGCATTAGAAAAAATCTGAACCCTGCGAAGTGTCACTAACTTTTCATTTTTGGCCCCCCCGCAGTGCAAATATAGAAAATTTAAAAAATATTTAAAATTATAAAAAATATCCATTCTGAAGTGGCACTATTAGTGCCGCATCAAACTGCTAACAAATTTTATTTTATTTTTTTCAATTTCCTCTATAATTGCACCGCTACCACTGAAAACTCGCGGCCCTCTTGAGGCTTGAATTTTTTTCTGATGTAGACTCCACTTGTTTTTTTAATCATTAGTGGGCGGTGGCATTTTCAATATGCAAGTCATTTACTTTTATTTAGAACTAGAACTAAAACTATTTTTTTTTTTTTGTTCTATCTCAACCTTGTAAATATGTCTAAAATTTTACAAGATCTATAATTTCAATTAATTTATGTAGAATCTTTAGAATGATTTTGTCTCATAGAATAATTAGATTATTTTGAATGTATAATATTTAACATTTCACCAAAAATTGAGGGTGTATTTTGCCAAAAACTATCAATACTATTGTTTTTTAGGCCATTGAAAAAGAGAAGGAAATTAAACATTTTTTTTGGAATCCAACATATACTATGCTACCATGGGAATGTATAATCAAATTTTTGGAAACTTTGACCACTTAGATTGCAAGATCATAGTGTTTGAAGTTAGGCAAAATAATTTTTTGGGGGACCAACTCAATAGGGTCACAAACTTTGCATCCTCTTGAAATGCAATTTATACAGCAAGCATAGGATTTTTTCTTGCCATTACATAGTACATTATATTATATACATACTTATCAAATTTCAAAATTAGAAGAAATGTTTTCTAAAGTTGTTGGAAGATGTATGCCATGCCAAATTTTTATAGGCATTAAAACCTACTATCTTTGTACTTAATAAAAAAATATATGTAATCTAAAGGAGATAGGAGATTTTTTCACCTTATGCCAAAATTATGATGATATTCATTCAAAATTGGTTTCATAGATACCAATCCAAATTCTATTTAATCATTTTACAAATATTTGGTGCTTTAGAATTTAATTCCTAAAGTCCTAGTGTTCCCTCATAAGATCAAATGGATTTTTGTTGGGCTCCTATTGTCTCAAACTCTCAATTTCTATTGAGTTTTCATGGATTTTTTTTTAAAGATAAGGATTTTTGAGAGATTTGTTTGCATATAATTTTCACAATAATAAAACTTACAATTTAATAAGAAGTTAGAGAGCATTTCTTTTGCAAAATGAAATTTTAGGAATATGACAGGTAGAAATGTTCCTTGACTTCCAAGGGGGAAGCAAAAGCAAAGCAAGAAGAGGTTCAACAGGACAGCAACATGTGAAGACATTTGAAAGAATGTGAGACCTTAACACAATATTGACATAGACATTTTGATAGTCAATTATTATAGCATTTTGTCTTCAAACTCAACATATAATATACCATTGTAAAGTTTTTCAAATTGCACTTTTAATGGTGTAACAAACATCTCCTAATTCAAAAAAACAAAAAGACATGAAGCCTCCAAATTCTATTGTTAGGATTTGAGACATTTCTTAAGAGAGGAACCCTAGTTAGGAACCAAAAAGGAACAAAAGAGAAATATATTGGAACTCTTTATTCAATGATGCCTAATGTTTTAGGCACTTGGGGTGTTTGCCTTTCAATTTCTATAGATATTAGAGAATTGGGGTGGGTGGGGTGGCGCTTGTAAAGAGCGAATAAATCTTTCAATTCATTGTTGAAATTCTTGTTTTCAGAAATTATGTGGTAGGAAATTTGTTTGCAAAAAAGTGTGATTTATTGTGAGTTCTAAGCACATCATGGCATTGCGAGATTTTATTGGAGATATTCTATGTCTTTGTTTCCTTTGAAAATTGGTGGAGATATTCCAAATGTGATTTTTGATATGATTTAAAAAAATTTAAAACAATACTACAAAACAAATTCACAAATGGCAATCAAAATCATTTTAAATTCTTGGGTTAGATCTAAAAACAACTCTTCAACTTCTAAACTAATATCTTTCAATCTATTTGGTTAAACTTCAAGAAATTCTCACCACATGATTTTATATAAGTTTTGTATAAAATTCTATAGTAGTATTTTTAAATTGTTTTTGTTTTTGTCCCTTAACCCCTAAAACCCCGAGGCCTTTTCTCCATCAAAAAACACTCAAAATTGCCACTTCTATTGCAAAGAGCAAAAAACTATAAAAATTGTTTTTTTTTGCATATCTAACCATAGGATCTTATACTAGACTAGTATAAGAATGTGTGCAAGAAATTTCAGAAACTTTGAACAAATAGATTGCAAGATATTTGCATTCAAAGTGAAGAAAACAAGTTTTTTTGCACCTTGCTTGACTAGATTTTTGGGCTTTGAACCTATTTAACTTAAATTTTTTGTATTGTTGATATTGATTTTCTAAGTTTATATGTTGAATACTTCAGTTGAAAATCTAGGAAAAAAAATTCAAGAAAAAAATACTAAATTTTTATTCATTAAAAAAATTGTTAAGTAGAAGTAGGTTCAAGATTGAAGGAATAACTAAATTGTTAATAGCTCTAAGACAAAATTGAAATACCATAATCCCAACAGTGAAATTGTTCTAGAAAGAAAATTCAACCTTGTCTAAAAAAAGAATTCTGAAAATTATAAAAATTGCATTAAAAAATGAATCCTAAAAGTTATTTTTTCAAGAAGATGCTTAGATTGCTTGAAAAACTAAGATTGTCCATAACTTTTTCATTATTAGTCCAAATAGAATGAATCAAAGCTTCAAATGTAGACAAAAAGACATAGATTTTGAAAAAAATATTTAAGAAATTTATTTTGACTTTCTGTGATTTTTTTGTGCTGCCCGCCAAACACTATTTTTGGCATAACTTTTTCTCTCGCGCACCAACTGAAATAAAAAATTATATATCCACAAAGCTCTCGCAAAACCGCACAACCTCAAAAATTTCCAAAAATTTCTCTACAAATTGAGGTCACAGGAACCTACCCGGACCCAAATTGTCCCCCGAAGGGACAAACGGGGTTTTAGGGGTTAAACCAACATAAATGACAATTTTCAATGTTCTTTAACCCCTAAAGTTCCAAGGCCTTTTTTCATCAAATTCCACTCAACATTGCCTTTTGTATATTTAACCATAACATCTTGCACTAGACTAGTACAAAAATGTGTGGAAGATATTTTAGAAACTTTGACCAAGTGGTTTCCAAGATATTTGCATTTGAAGTGAAGAAAACCAATTCTTTTGCACCTTGCTAGCCTAGATTTGAAGGCTTTGAATCTTCTTAGCTTAATACTTTTGCACATATCAAATTTGAAATTTTTTATCTTGAAGAATTGAGTTAAGAGTCTTGGAAAAAAAATTCAAAAAACACAAACTTTGATTTTCAATCTTTAATAAATAGTTAACTAGAAGTGGGTATGAAAATGAAGGAGGGAAAATAATTGTTAATAGCTCTAAAATGGAATTGAAATAGAATAATCTCCAAAGTGAGACTTTTCTAGCAAGCAAACTTGACCATGTTAAAAAATTGAATATTTTTTAAAATTGCTTAAAAAAATGAATCCTATTAGTTATTTTTTCAAGAAGATGCTTAGATTACCCAAAAAATAAGATTGTTTAGAACTTTCTCATTAATAATTCAAATAGAATGAATCAAATCTTTCCATATAGACAAGAATATTTTCTATAGAAAACAAGATTATTTTGACCTTTTTGTGATTTTTTTGGTGTTGCTTGACATTCCATTTTAAACTTAGGGTGGCAAAACTTTTGCTTTCATGTACCAATTGAAATACAAAAAAATATTCTTTGAAAGATGATGTTTTTCCTTCAAATTCAAAAAATCACAATGAAAATTAAAAACACAGGATTCTACCTAAAATCCATTTTCTCCCCCAAGTAGACAATGGGACTTTAGGGATTAAGCAAAAAAGGCCCCGGGACTATAGGGTTTTAGAAAAAAATGCAAATTAATATAAGCCCTTAGATTAAATTCATTTTTATCCTTAAAATCTTGAATGTTTTTTTGAATTTTTGAATAATTTTGCTTATATTTTGTATGAATATTTCTATACTTCAATAACATCAAAGTGGTCATAATAAAAAGTCATCTTTACAAATTCCTAAAGGTTCATAATCTTAGAATGGATTTTATAGAATTTCAAGCAAGTTCCAATGATGTCAATTCTTATTGTAATTTTTTGAAGCACTTTTTGAAGGTAAGGGAATGTACTAGATTTATGGGAGATTAATAGAACTTGTATTTCATTTGGTGCCTTAAAAGAAAAGTTGTGGCCTTCTAAGCTCAAAATATTTGTCTCTGGATAGTTAATACCTCCTCCACCCGAAAAAGCTCAATATTAATTAATCAATTATTTTCTCATAGAATATATTTATGTTGTGGAAGCTTAAACTCATTCCATTTAAATTAGTGATGTAAAAGATACAAAGAGTTTTTTTTTGAGGGTATTGAAGGCATCTTCCAAAAAAGATAATGTATGGGATTTGTTTTTAATTATAGTTTCACTATTTTTCAAAACAATTGTATGTTTGTAAGGTGTAGATTACTTGTTGCAATGATCTCACTATTTGAATTGATATGTATCAATTCCATTTTAAAACTATTAACAACTTAAGTTTTCCTTTCCTCTTGTCTCTATTTCTGTTTAAAAAAATTTAAGAACGAAATTTTTTTTTATTTGAAGTTTTTGTAGATTCTCAATTTAATTGCCCAACGTGAAGATATATACTTCAAAACTTTTTAGTGCAAAGAATTGAAGTTAAAGAAATTTCAAATTTGATAAATTAGAAAAACAAGGAGCAAGAAAATATTTTCTTTTCACTTTGATCACTCAAACATCTTACAATCTATACAACAAAAGTCTTTGAAAAAAATTCCCACACATTCTTATAGAAATTTAAAGCAAAATGTTGTGAATTAATTTTTCCCAAAAAGGATATTTCTTCATAATAGCTCTTTGTAATACAAATGATAGTTTTGTAGTGTTTATGAAACATAGCCATGAATCTATAGGAATAAGATTCATGTATTGTTTGGAATGGATGAGATTTTATTTGGGTGAAACATTCACTCTCACAATTAACCCCTAAAGATTTTTTACTATGTTTTCACCAAAAACACTACAAAACTGCCATTTCTAATACAAGTACAAAATTTAGAAAAAAATATTCTTGGACAAATGTAACTGCATAATCTTGAAGTATGCTGGTTTGAGAAGATGTTGAAAAAAATTCAGAAATTTCCACCATGTAGATTGCAAGAATCCTTTTTTTGCCCCTTTGAAGAACCGGGCAGCTGCACTTCACAAGGTCAAATCTTTATGAAAAAAATTCCAAAATGGTTGTAACTCTTTGGATTCATTCTTCAAGGCAAGTTGGCTATATGCTTGAAATTTTTTAGATCATTTGGAATTGTACAACATTATAGTAAAAAATTAGTAAGTAGAAAGAAGTAGAGAATGATTCAAAATATTGAATTGTTGACAATTTAGTTGTGAAATTGAAAAATGCCAATCCCAATGGTTTTAGTGTTGTAATAAACAATCCAAACCTCATTCTTTTTAATTTTTTTTGAAAAATTATTAAAAATTGAATAAAATGAAGGACTTCAAAGTTTATTTTAGAATAGAGATTTTGTTAACTACCCACAACCAAAACTCCTTATAACTTTCATCTCATTAATCAAAATGGAATGATTCAAAGTTTTTTATGTATGTAGAAATCCAAAAAATCAATTTCAAATATTTATTTAAAAAAAAAGGAATTTTTAAAGAAGTTATTTTTCCTGCCCAAGCTGCCCGGAGTGCCTGCCAAACAATGAAAACTACATATCATTCAATAACTTTTTGACAATGTAGTCAAAAGATATGAAAATTGTTGGGCCTTAAAGCTACTCCTTGGGGAAATGTTTTGTTAAAATTTCAAAGAAAAAAACGAAAATTTCATTTGTAGTGAGCTGCCCAAAATTGCTATGTTGCCAAAAAATGCACTTTGGTCCTTTAGGGGTTAAAACACTATGTCATCATTCATAATGTGAATGTAGAAGCTCTTCGATGATAACCTTGTAACATCACCATGGACACAATGTTTGATGGATGACAAATAATCCTTCTAAGGCAAAAGTGCAAATGTTCACCCTTAGAATTTTGTGTAAAAAAGGAAAGTCTTAGATAGTAGTTTCACCTCCAATGAGTGCTACTGGATTTTATTTTTTTAAAGCAAATGATTCACATGGTACTCAAAGGATGGTTCAGTGATGACCAGGTCGGTGGTCTAGGATAACCCTCCATGATATAAATGGTGTTTTTTTAAAACCGAAACATTTTATTTTGAGTTTCCTTACCTCAGTACAATTTGACCTATGGCTATTCTTTTGTGCTACTTTTAATTTTTAAAATTTTTTTATTGATAGATAAAGATGATGGTTGAATTATTTGTCAACCAAATTGCCAAGCAGCTCATCTTGTTGGTTGTTCTTTACAAAAAATGGGATACACTTCCAGAGTTCCAGACAAACAACTTTAATTTTCTGTAAGTTTACAGTACACACAAAGATTGTATTCCTTCATATCAGCTATTATAATCTACTGGGCCATGAAAATACAGCGGCATGTCAAGCATTTGGCAACTGTAAGGTAGAAACACCTAAAAGCAACCTTTTTTTTGTTCCCACTCTTGTAAAAGTCAAATGACCAAATTTTTTTATTGAAGCTGGAAGCACGCTCAAAGAGAAAATATCCCTCACGTGGTTTTGTAATTTTCAGACACTCAGGTAGTATTTTATAATTTTCCAAAGTTAAGAACATTGAATAGCCTATAATAAGATAGCTGACCTCATTCCGACCAAATAAGCAATTACACATATTTGGAGCACAGATTTCTTCAATGGAGAATTTTTTCCATGTACAGAAATAGAGTTTAGAAGGATAGGATATTTTTTCAAGATTTTATTTCTCAAAACATAATTACTGTGAATTTTTTAGTTGAGGATTTTGTTCGACCTATTCTTGTCACATAGGTCTTCCCATTTCCAACCACAAGTTGATTGCAAAATCAACCAAGACTGCAGCCAATCGTAATGGGCCACGATTGCATTGGGAAATGTGCCATAATTAATCATTGCTTTTCTCCTGCTGATTGGAAAGAGAGTAACCTATGTAACGAAAATAGGTCCCTGGTCGGAATGAGGTTTGCTACCGCTTACAAAGACTTCAAAAATTGAGTCTATGTTTTGTTTTGTTTCATATTGTATGACATACATTGAAAATGAGTGGACAAAATCCAAATGAGCAAATATGAATGTTGTTGTATCTTGGGGCTTGTGATTGCAAATATGAATTCAAAATTGCCAAATTTTATGATGGATGGCAAATGAAAAATTCCAACATTTTTTCCCAAGTGTAAGAACAAGGACAAGAAAAGGGGGGGGGGGGGGGGGGGGGGTCAATTTAAGTAAATGGGAGCTCATGAGCTCTGAAGCTGAAAATATTTGTAAGGGAGGCAATCCATTTGTGGCCACTTAAAAATATACACAGATCTGTAGGACGGTTTTCTTTAGTGGGAAAATATTCATGTGTGCAGAAATAGAGTTCGGAATGTTTTCATAATTTTCCAGATTTTTATTTCTCAAAACATAATTACTATTGGTCATATAGACTTTCCTATTTCCGACTAAAGTTTGGTTGCAATATTGAGAGTCTTGTAGCCAATCAAAATATGCTACAACTGCACCAGAAACCGTGTCATAAATAATCATTGTTCATCACTTGCTGCACAAAAAGAAAGTAGACTACATGGCCATAATAGTGGATGATCATAAATGGGTTGCCTCCCATACTCAATTTCACCAACCTAGGTTACTCACTCTTCAAAGATTTCCTTAGAAATTTGTTACTAAGGATAATATGCTCTAAAAGTGTCCATCTTCTTCAAAGTGCCCCTATTATTAGTTGAAGAATGGAAATGAGGTGATCCTTAAATGGACCACTTTAGCAATTGAATGAATTGAAGAAAAATTATTTTTCCTATTGCAAGAGATAATCATTGTCTTTGATTTTTGCACATCCCTTTACAAGTTGCAAGTAGATGGATTTTAAGAGACCTGTGGTCACAAATAGGTGCCTATGCCCTCAAATCCTTGAAAATTTATAAATAATTCAAAAATGCTAGAAAAAATACAAAACCACTTGCGTTAAGTTCTACATCTATTTTTCATTTTGTAAAAAATGATCTAAGAACATTTTGTCCATGAAAACCTATGAAAAAGGCGGGCCAACCCTTAAAAGGTCACTTTTTGAGCATACTACCTTACCACTTACCACTCTTATTATTTTAAGTTAACTAATAAAATACCTGAGGGGAGGGGAGGGGAGGGGGAGGGGTTTCCCTGGGTTGTCTTTATTATTCCCAGCCAGAACTGAAAAGATTCTGAACAGATGATTACTAGCCAAACAAGTACGTTACATCCAAACTGAATGTGTCATACAGCAGTGATACGACAAAAACAAAGACAAAAATGAACCCCACCCCCATCCCTTTCAAATTGATACATTAATACATATTCCTTTTTCTTTCTCGTTGCTGCTTGGATGAAAATCATTTTAATTTGTGGAAATACTTTATCAAATTGTTGTCCTATCTATTGGTTGGATTTGGTATTACTATAATACATATTTTCCTAAAATTACAAATGTGGAAGTGTGTCGAGTGGTTGACCAAACCCAAATTGCATTGACTCTAGTTCAAAATTGGATTTGCAAAAATGAAGTCATAGATGTAAAGAACACAAAAATTTCAAAAAACCACCATGCCAAGAGAACCTCCTTTGAAATCCATTCCAACAAGTTTTATTCTAAGAATGATAATATTTTGCTTGTAATCGAATTTCGGAGGAATTTTAAAATTTTCCTTTCAAAATTCATAAAAAAAAATATTGGTGATAGCATTGGTGAATTTAACCATACATATGGAATCTAAAATTCAAGATCTACAACTTTTGAATAGTACTTTATAATGATTTTTTCCAATTCATCAATTCTTGAGAAGACTTTGGACATTTAGGGAATAATATTGTGTATCGTTTTAATTTATTTTTTGCGGCTCAAAAGTTAAAGGCCTAGTTTGAGATGACCCTAAACTACCAGGTAATGGAGGTGAGGTACCCAAACCAAATGACATGTTTCCAGATTGCATCTGTGGCGACGATAGGGTCATTACCTTGTGTGAAATCAACCTCTCCCCTCCTGATGGAGAACCCTGGCAGTGTTTTTTTTAACACGCATGTTTAAAACTAAAACAAACTAAGGTAAACCTACCTATGACAGGCAAATCTCCCATGACAGGCACCTAGGAAATTGTCCATTACAATCTAATATTAACTCATGACAGACTTTTCCTAATAATTGGAATTAGGACTACATTAGGTTGATTTGTGACCATAATTAAAGCCTTGGGAGATGGTCATGAAGTTATTAGTGACTGTCATAGGACACTTACGCCTTTCTAGTGTAAATTGGTAGTAAAAAGTTATTTTTTTATTCCTTCATTGTCATATCCATGATAGGAAATCTTGTAGCCATATTAGAAAATGTTGTGACTGATTTAGGTGACAAGATGACCATCGTAGAAACACTTTTTACTGATTTGGGGTAGTCTACAAACTCATTTGGGCCAACTAGACAACACATTTCAAAAATTCATTAAAAATTCATACTTTGTCCAAAAAATAAAATTCCAGTTGCTTCCTTCATTTCTCATATTTATCTTTGTATGAAAAAAAATCAGAATTTTTTTGATAATGACAACATGACAAATCAGTTATTTTGTCTGTCATAGGCAAGTTTACCTTAAAGGCCCTCTCATTGTGTTCAGTTTCAGTCATAAATCAAAAGTAAAAATTAAAAGATGTCCCACTATTTTTTGCTTCACAGACAGGTAACATCCCACAGCAATTCCCAAGGAGGATCATGGTCTTTAACTTACCGCAAATCATGATGCTCACTGATGTCACATTGCTACTTTAGAAATTCGCCTATTTTGAACGGCGTGATTGGCATGAGGAGATTTTCATGATTGGTCTCACTTGGCCAGTACCAGGGCTTCTTTTGGGGGCATTATAGTGCCAGGTTTCACCAGCAACAAAAATTAATTTAGCTAAAAAAATCATAACAGTCCCTGAAAATTTTTGCCAGAAAAAACTTCAAATTAAAATAATCTTCAGATTGTGGATGAAAATAGAATTATGGACATGTGATACATGTAAACCCCTCTTAATGCATAAGTGACACTTATGCAATTAATAGGTGCCTAGGTGGGTCCAGTTTCAAGCATTTTTTTCATAATATTGTTAACCAAGCATGGGGGCCCTTTTGCAAGCCCATAACATGGAAGCCTCCCAATTCAAAAAAATTATAAATTAGTTGGATATACTCGACCTAGAAGAAAGGGCCAGGGGAGGGGCCAACATTGACAACCTCCTTCCAAGCACCAATCAATAACCTCGATTTATAACTAAAGTCCTCCTGATACTTTGGGGGAGATTATCCCTCCACTTAGAAGGTACAACTTTCATTGGTGAGCAATATTATATTCTAAAATGTAGTGTAGTTAGAGCAAACATTAGTTAGGTGGCCATTATTACACCTTTTTAAATACATAAAACTCTCTTAGTGCATAGTCCCCAAACTATGCACTAATAGAGATTCTAAGTGTGTGCTAATGTGATATTTTCTATCTAGCATGTGGATGAATGTTGAAATTTGGAGCAACACTATAACATTTTATGTCGCCACTTTGGCACTTCATAAAAAATTGAAAACAAAACAAAACAATTGTTGGCCACATATCTTAACCTACAGAAGCCAGCCAGAGAGGAATCACATTCATATATAACCTACCGAGTTGTATGTTTAACTCCTAAAGGACCAAGACCTTTTTTCCATCAAAACATATTCAAAATTGTAGGGAACACTATACTGTTAATAGAGTTAAAATAGAAATGAAACACAACAATCCCAATGGTTAGATTGTTTGAACATACAAACCAATTCCTACCTAACAATGTTTTTGGAAAATTGCAAAAATTGCATTCAAAATGGGTTCTATAATTTATTTATTTTTGTGTTGCCCACCAAACTCCGATTTTGCTTATTGTGCCATAGCTTTTGCTTCTGGGAACTAATTGCAATAAAAACTGTACATCCACAAAGCTCCCACACAACCGCACATCCTCAAAAAAATTCACTAAAAATTGAGGTTATAGGAACCTGTCTAGACCCAAATTGTTCCCTAAGGGGACAAGACGGTCCTTTAGGGATTAAAGTGATCAATCACACTAATCACTAATCAGCAGTGGATTTTTTTTTTTTTTTTTCATTTTTTTTTTACACAAATGAAAAGGGAATTTCATTGCAAGCCGGGGAAGAATACAAACCGGCAGCCACATGTGGACCTGGCAGCAGTGGATAATCTCATTAGCATCATAGTTAGATTAGATTTTTCCAATTAATGATACCGTAATTGACTCCAGACTCTGACCCATTCAGTTTATTCTTCACTTTCTCCTCTTGTCCAGGTAATCAAGCATGTGCAATAATGCAATTGCGCATCTCAGCAGATGGAGTGAGACTCAGGTCAGTCCATAACCGAAGGTTACCAGTTGACTAATCAGACTTAGTTTTGTTTTTTTAGTTTCTCTTTTTGTTCCTTTTGTGTTTTTTTTAATGTTTTTTTTTAATCAAATGAAACGGACGACTTTCGTTTATTTCCAATAAATCCTCCATACGAAGGAAAGACTGACTGGCAACAGGAATGATCAAGGCCACTTTCTAAGTTAACTGAAGATAACTGAATGAACTGTCATTTTGCTCAAATAAAATAAAATAAACAGTAATTAGGGAGGAGGTAGGATCCATTTTTAAGAGCTGGAAATTAATTTGGGGGAGGTTAACCAGACTTCTTGAAATAGTTTCCAGTAAGTAAATTTTAGTTGAAAGGCAAATGCAATTGGCATCTAGGCCAAGTCGTTTCATGTTTTGGGGAGCTTTGTGAAATTAGTTATGAATTTTTTAAGTTGAAATGTGGTGGTCACTAAAAGCATCCACCTCCTAAAATGTACACTCTATGTACATTGCTGGTGAAATGAAAAAGGTAAATGTACAAATTATAGTGTATATTTTAGGAGGTGGATGCTTTTAGAGCCCGAGTGCTTGACGGTGATCAGGATGTGCTCTGGGTAGAGGAATTCATAATTGGGTAATTCCAAAGTATAGGTTAGGCTATGACAATAACTTGAGTTTGAACGTCAATTTACTATAGATTATGTTAGGTAACTTGACAAGTATAGGTTTTCTAGGAGAAATAACATGAGGTTGAATGTTAGTTTACTTGAGGTTGATTGTCAATTTACTAAAGGTTACTTGTAGGTAACTGGAAAGTATAGGTTTGCTACGAGAAATAACATAAAGTTGAATGTTAGTTTGCTTGAGGTTGAATGTCAATTTACTACAAATTTTGTCAAAGAACTCGAAAGCATAGGTTTGCTATGAGAATAACTTGAGGTTTTGTTAGGTAATTTGAAAGTATAAGTTTGCTATAAGAAATGACTGGAGGTTGAATGTCAGTTTACTTGAAATTACTTTAGATAACTTGAAAAGCATAGGTTCACTATGAGAAATGACTAGAGGTTAAACGTCAATTTATTGTAGATTATGTTAGGTATTTTGAAGTAAAGATTTGCTATGAGAAATAACTTGAGGTTTTATTTGAAATTACTTTAGGTAACTTGAAAAGCATAGGTTTGCTATGAAAAATGACTGGAGATTAGACATCAATTTACTATAGATTATGTTAGTTAATTTGAAAGTAAAGATTTGCTATGAGAAATAACTTGAGTTTGAATGTCAGTTTATTTAAACTTACTTTAGGTAACTTGAAAAGCATAGGTTCGCTATGAGAAATAACTTGAGGTTACATCAGGTAACTTGATGGTACAGGTTTGTTATGAGAATTATCATCCCTAGCTTTTGTGACTGGGCACATTATTTCTCACGACAAAGATTCTACTATCACATTGCCCAGGCTAGTCCATTTCAGTCAACCTGTAATGTAGTGATGTTTAATTGCCTTAATCAGTGCAAAAATTGTGACATCCGTCCGAGTGCACAACCTTCCAAAACGAAGACTAGTCCACCCAGTCCTTCTCTGTTTCCATCAGGGAAATCATCAGTGTTCCGAAAGTCCGCCATTTAGACTAAGTAAGCAGCTAATTCCACACACTGATTCAAAAGAAAACTCCATATTTTTTAAAACTTGGCAGACCCAAAAAGCTCCCCTACCCAGAGCACATCCTGATCACCGTCAGGACCAAGAGAAACCGACTCTGACCCGTCTTTACGACGTCAGGCTTGCCATAGGCAAGGCCCGTCATTTGCTAGTGACTTGAGAGAAAGGTCATTGATAGAAGCTGGAATGCATCTGTGGTTGTTTGACTGAGTGGGAGCTAAGCTAGAGCAAACTGGGTCCACACAGCCAGCAGCAGCAGACTCCGTGATTACTTACTTCATCCTTGACGCAGACCCGGCCACGATGATGCAGACTTCAAGACGATGGGGATGGAGACAATACGGACTTGATTGCACATTAGCTTGAGATTCAAGTTAAAAGCTCAGGCAAAACACAGACAGATAGACAGACAGACAGACAGACAGACAGTGCGCGCGGCATCATTCAGAAAATGGATCACGAGAGTTTCATGGTCACAGAGAGCATTGAAGACGGTGAAGCGCTCAACATTGGGCATTCCAAGCAGCAAGCTTGTTCAGTCTAGTTGTTGCCATCGATCTGTCTCTCGGTCATCTTCAGAGCGATTGAATGCACTGAAGAGCCTGCTGCTGAAAGAGCGGTGGAGTAGGTGGTGTGAGATTGATTGATAGGTTTCAATTCCCATTGCAGCAGACCTGTACTGATGGGATCTGTTGAGACTCTGCTAGGCTAATGATGGATCCACTTCTATAGCCTCCGTCACCATGCGGCAGGGCGGGAGCCTGTGCTGAAAGAGAAAGGGTTGTGAATGCAGTAGCATCACGAGTGTTACTGTTCACTGGGGTCACTCTGTCCTACAATTATTTGGGTTGGGTAGTGTTGCACGATTGGGCCCACGCGGTGCGAACACGCGTACCGGATGACTTTCTTGACCTCGTTGTTGGAATGAGGCTTGTAGAGCAAACCTTTCAGTTGTTCTGCGATTGAGCTTCAAAAGCAAGTTTTCTCTGCTGATCAGTAATGAAAGAACGCAGAGAATAGTAATCGTTATGACATGATTACTCTGAGTGAGTAATTACTCTTAAACACTGCAACTTCGGTTGTAACGACATTGCGGTTGCGGTAGAGGCTGGTGAGATGAGACAATATGCACATTAAGTGTTGTGCAGAGGAAGGGTTGAGATTTGGATAAGTTAAGAAGCACAGAGGAGTGTCTACATGAGAACAGCCATCAATAACTGATGTTATCCCTTGTGTGAGAATATCCGTGAGGGCAATGGTAGTTGGAAGTGCTGTACTGCGCTGTTAGTAACGACCCTGAGAGTATCAAGGACACTGCTGCCACACCACGGCACTGCCCCCTCCGTGGCTTCAATAACAGGAATAACAGAAGGGGAAGGCTATGCTGCTCCCTGACCACATCTACACTACCATACTCCCAAATAGCTTGTAGATACAGTTCAGTGAACAACAACCATTGGGCTGAAGAAAATAGAATCCTGGGAGACTCATCTGAAGATAAATCCGTTTACAAAGGCATTGCGAAACTTTTGTGTACATACTTTCGACCTCCATTATACACCTGAGCTACAGGCAGAAACAGCTCTTGTATGGTACACGGGAATGCCATCGAAACCATAATGGAAACATGCCAACGTACATTTCTTTCAGGACAAGTACTCTTTCGATGGTTACAGACAATAAGGGTACAAGACAAGATTGATTATGTGAACAACCGCCCACGTCAACCACAGACAACATCGTCATCAGGGAAGATGGTATCTAAGATCGTGTGCCAACCTAGCACCGTCTTGTTGGTGATTATCAGACGTCTGATAACTTCGACAACTCAAGGGTTGCAGAGGCAAATGCCTAAGGTTTGATCGTCCTGCTAATCCACTACATTGTCAAGTGCGACAAGCGATATCCAGTAAACACCATTGCATTGCGAAACTTCATGGACCAACTTGAAACTGCATTACATGATATACTTTGAGTGACTGAAACTACGAGTGCTTGAGGAGATGGATTCAAGAGTGGAAAAAGAGACACCTAGATAAGATTACTTGACAGCTGGTCATAACATGCGTAAAACGTGTGAAACAATCTGCGAACTCAACTGTCTCAGGAACTGCAAATCAGATAAGTCTTCAATGGGATCCCCCGATCGAGGGATCTCAATGTGACATACCAACCACTGCACCATGAAAATAGCTGTGTGGATGTGTACCAGCACTAGTATAAACTAATATCATATTTTGCAAACATGAAAAGAGAAGCAAAAATAGAAAATATTATTCTCCCATAATGAAAGCAAGATTAAGCTCAAGATAAAAAAAGATCAAATTATTCCAGGCGCAGTTCTAACTAGGTGTCAGAAAACTTCAAACCCTTGTGCATGATGATTAAAACCAGCGATTTGATGCTAGGAAACAATGCATTCATGTGCGTTGGGAGGAAGTGGGGAACCTCAAAACGATTGTACTGAACATGGTCAGATGGTTTCAAGATCGTGGCAACCTTACCACTCAGAATGATGAAAGTGAGCACAAAACGCGGCCAAATTTTGCCCACCAAATCCTCCATCACAGGGTCACAAATCAAGTCAATGTCCTATGAAGCTTCTTGATAGCCATCCAGAAGGATGAAGACCAAGAGAGAGTCCAGACCAACTCTCTCGAGGAGGCAGCAGAAGAAGCTCCAGAGAGCATTGAGCAAATTTGGGATCCAGAATTACCGCTTCCACACCGTGCATGCAAGCACATCATGTCCGTCAGAAGCGTCTCTTTCATGACCAACCAAGGTCACCTCCACTTCATGCCATACATTTCAATCCCCTCGTCAAGTCCCGAAAACTTCGGAAGCCCCAGAAAACCCGAAAAACTCCCCACCCAAAACCCACCGTGACACATCTCCACTAGCCACTCAACACGGAACGTTAGTCAAGCCAAAACACTTGCACATACTTCCACAAACACACACAAAACAGTGCTCCCAAACACCAAACACCCCCAAGCCACCCAACCCAGCGACCTTTTCTTTAACCCCTCCCCTCACCAACATCCCACCCACATCATCTCACTCACACTCTTCAATCGCAACCCCCTTGACAAACTCCCAGACCAAGCTCTCACAGTGACCAAATCTCGTGTCTCGTCCACCCGAAGTGGCTGTTCCGCACGGCTCCGGAAGAAAAGCCCCGAGGCACATGAAGCTGCATGAGGGTGAGCACAAGAGCTCTGTTGCGTCGCCGCATGCAAGCCCAGGGGTTAGGAGGCAAGCAAGCAAGCAAGGGAGCAGCAAGAGGGGTGCAGCAAGGGGGGTCTTCTTCCCCAGGCAGGCAGGGCCCAAGTACCCGAGTGAGAGAAGACGCACGCAAAGTAGGTAAATATAGGACCCAGTGAGGCGAGGGCGGGGCCGGGGACTTCCCCTCAGTCCCAGCAAAGACAGGCAGGCCCACCAGGCACAAGCACCAGGGACGAAGGCCACATCGCCACCACATCACACCATCCCTCGCAGCTGGCTGTGATGACTGCCTGCCTGCCTGCCTGCCTGGACTTTCCCCCCACGGAAAGGCAACCCCCACCGGCCGTGTTGGCAACTACTCCCCTCCAAAAGCCATCCATCCACAGCGGGAACTGAAACCCACTCTGCTCTATCATCTCGCAATTTGCGGCTCCGAAAAAGGTGAATAGAAGCAGACTGTTACAGCTAGGTTTGGAAGTTTAACCCATTTAATTAGCAGTAAGGCTACTTACGATTCAACTCTCCTTGTACGAGGGAAATCTGGAATCCTTCCTAGCAGTCGGCCAATCTAACTTACTCCCCTCTCTCCTCATTTGAAGCTCCCCAAAAGGTGATTAGAAGCAGAGGTTTTGGAAGTTTAGCCCATTTAATTAGCAGTGGGGTTAATTACGAAACTCTCCTTTTACTAGGGAAATCTGGAATCCTTCCTAGCAGTTGGTTCCTCTCTCTCTCTCTCTCTCTCCTCAGTTTGAAGCTTCACTATGTTTGTTAACCGCACATTTTTACACCTGTCCAGGGTGTTGAGTTTGGTAAATTTGGCTCACTCGTTTAGCCGTGTAGTTTGGAGCAACTGGGGCTTTTCGAATTCCGAAAGTAAGTTCGTCCCATTTGAGACCAACTGAATTGATGTTCCTTGGCTTTGGCCTTGCAGTGCATGCGATGCATCCGTCACGGATCATTCGGCCCGTGATTCTATCCGTCCCCTCTGCTCTGGTCTGCTCTGCGCGTCTGCCTGTCTGAGGGCTGGGTTCCCATTATGATTCTCGTGGCAGGCAGGGGCGGAAGCAGAGGCCAGGGCGAGCACGTTGTTCAGTAATCTCCTGTGCTCCTGTGCAGTGTCAGGCGACGCAGGAGGGCTGGACCCCCGGCTGCCCGGCAAAGCTGGACGTCCAGTAATTAGTCACAGTCGTTTCAGTCGTTTTCTTTACTGGGCATGGGCCCCAACTTACAGCTGCTGATAGTAAGTTCAGCTATGAACTTATCGCACTGTAGCGCAGCGCAGCGCAGGGCCTGCTTCTGCTTCCAGGCAGGCAGACGTACTGCCCGCTTTTCGGAATTGGTGGAGCCTGCGCGCGGGGCGGGCTGCTCCGGTCCCTGATGCTTGCACGAGATCGAGCCTTGACTTTGGGGCGCCGGAGGAGGACAACTCACGCCAGGAAGGGGGGGGGGGGGGGGGGCCGCTGGCGCTGCCTTGCCTTCCTCGCCTTCCTCGCCTCCCTCCCCGGCTCGGTGCCGTTCAGAACTTGCATCTACGCAACGCTTGCTGCCTGGCTGGCTGGCCTTTGACCAACTTCAGTTAATAGCTTAGGCTTGCTAGCCCCCTCTCTTGCAGTACTGCTAGTCAGGTCTTGTGCCTAGGGCGCCTGGGACTTTGAGTAGCGCGCCCTGGGTTTGGTTCCCTTTCGTTTTCGTTTGTCTTGCGTGCTGCGCAAAACGTCCCCACGGCTCAAGAAAAACTCACTGGGAGAAAGGGAAAAAAACAAACAGGAATGGAGCTGTAGGCCAAGTACCTCACCACGAGGTCTATGGCGTGATTTTTGGGTTTGGTTTTTCTTGTTTGGCCGGGCATCTCTGCACTGGTTTATCCAGGTAGTGCGGAGGTGACAATAATTTTACCAAAGGTACAGTGTTTTGATTTTGTTGCATGGGTGAAATGTTTCTGCATTGGACTCGTTTTTGGAGGTGATAGGAGTTTTCTGACCTTACTCACAAGATGAATGAGGGTATGTGTCCCAAAAAAAAGTACTTTTATCAGTGTCATATAACATTGATATAACATTCACATAAGATACAAAGGAAACTTGCATTGGTGGGATACATTTTGGAGGTGATAGGAGTTTTCTGACCTTACTCACAAGATGAATGAGGCTACATCTCCATTAAATAAAGCACTTTTGTCATATAACATTGATATGACGTTCACATGAGATACAAAGGGAACTTGCATTGGTGGGACACATTTTGGAGGTGATAGGAGTTTTCTGACCTTACTCACAAGATGAATGAGGGTACATCTTCAAAAAAATTAATAAAGCACTTCTGTCATATAACAATGATATGACATTCACATAAGATGCAACTGCAACTTGCATTGGTGGGACACATTTTGGAGGTGATAGGAGTTTTCTGACCTTATTCACAAGATGAATGAGGGTACATCTATAAAAAATAATAAAGCACTTTTGTCATATAATAGTGATATGACGTTCACATAAGATGCAACGGCAACTTGCATTGGTGGGACACATTTTAGAGGTGATGGGAGTTTTCTGACCTTACTCACAAGATGAATGAGGCTACATCTCCAATAAATAAAGCACTTTTGTTAGTGTTATATGACATTGATATGACTTTCACCACAGCAGATGAAACTTGCATTGGTGGGACTCATTTTGGAGGTGACAAGAGTTTTGTTACCTTACTCATAGGATCAATGAGGATACATTTCAAAAAAAAACCTTTTATCATTGTCATATAACATTGATATGCCTTTCACTACAAAAGATGCAATTTTTATGTTAACTCATATGCTTTGAATTTGATGGTTTAGGTACTTTTGGCATCACTTCAAAGTTTTATCTTGTTGGTATGTGAGACACTAGTTTATCAAAAGGAACACTATTTTGATTCTAAAGAGGCTGGCAATGTACCCTTATGACAAATGAAAGTTTGGGCAAGGAACTACAATGTCAATTTTGGCACAATTTTTTAAAACTTTTTCTTAAGATTGAAGAAAATATTAGCTTTATAAAATTATGGTTTTTTCTTCAACCAATGCTTGGGAGAAAAAGTTGTGCTACACCCCCAAAACAAATTAATCCACCGTAATTGTACACTATTGTATACCAATTCATGTCATACACCATCCTATGATTGAAGCACTCAACTTACACATGTTTTGCCCCCAAGTGACACATCTTTGCACCCAAATTTGCATTGGAAAATACACTCCATTTTGCCACAACTTCATGATCTTTATTTTAAAATTGAAGAATCTTTCCACCTCATAGTTTGTACAAAATGCAGAATAGTGGAGAAAAAGTGATAAATATGCATTTAAAAATCCTTTAAAATCTGATTTAAGATTTTTAACATCAAAGTTTAATATAATATTAAGTGGAAAAATCCTCAAATAATATAAATATATAAATACAACCCTTG